>BSBM01002146.1:0-1206204 GCA_027924585.1 Larix kaempferi | reverse complement strand
AGAAGTTGGTCGAAGTCGAAACTCAACTGTGTGTTTTCGCTAGACTTGGGCTTAAAGGGGGAGAAAATAGCTCGGAACGTCACGCAAGTTGGTGTGCACGCTTGTCTACCAATGGGACATCCAACTCTATTGTCAAATTTCAATTATCAGATGTTGGTCAAAGTCAAAACGCCACCATGCGTTTTCGCTTGACTTGGGATTTAAGGGTGTGAAATTAGCTCGTAACGTCATGAAAGTTGTTGTGCGCGCATGTCTGCAAATGGGACATCCAAATATATTCTCAATTTTCAATTCCGAGAAGTTGGTGAAAGTTGAAACTCGACCATGAGTTGACGCTAGACTTGGGCTTAAAGGGTGGGAAAATAGCTCGAAACGACACGAATTTTGGCGTGCGCACTTGTCTACCAATGGGACATCCAAATATATGCTCAATTTTCAATTCCGCAAAGTAGGTGAAAGTTGAAACTCGAAACTCGACCATGCGTTTTCGCTAGACTTGGGCTTAAAGTGGGTGAAAATAGCTCTGAACATCACGAAAGTTGGCATGGATACTTGTCTACCAATGGGACATCCAATTCTATCCTCAAATTTAAATTCTGAGAAGTTGGTGAAACTCGAAATTCGACCGTGCGTTTTCGCTAGACATGGGTATAAAGAGTTGGAAAATAGCTCGGAACGTCACGAATGTTGGCATGCACACTTGTCTACCAGCGGGACATCCAAATATATGCTCAATTTTCAATTCCACAAAGTAGGTCAAAGTCGAAACTCGACCTTGCGTTTTCACTAGACTTGGGCTTAAAGTGGGAGAAAATAGCTCTGAATGTCACGAACGTTGGCATGGATGCTTGTCTACCAATGGGACATCCAAATCTATTCTCAAATTTAAATTCCGAGAAGTTGGTCAGAGTTGAAAATCGACAGTGCATTTTCACAAGACTTGGGCTTAAAGGGTGAGAAAATAGCTCGGAACGTCACGAAATTTGGCGTGTGCAGTTGTCTACCAACAGGACATCCAAATCTATGCTCAATTTTCAATTCCGAGAAGTTGGTCAAAGTCGAAACGCCACCGTGCGTTTTCACTAGACTTGAGCTTAAAGGGTTTGAAATTAGCTCGTAACGTCATGAAAGTTGCTGTGTGTGCATGTCTACAAATGGGACATCCAAATCTATTCTCAATTTTCAATTCCGAGAAGTAGGTCAAAGCCGAAACGTGACCGTGCATTTTCTCTAGAGTTGGGCTTAAAGGGGGAGAAAATAGCTCGGAACGTCACAAAAGTTGGTGTGGACGCTTGTTTACCAATGGGACATCCAAAACTATTCTCAAATTTCAATTCCGAGAAGTTGGTCAAAGTTGAAATTCGACCGTGCGTTTTCGCTAGACTTGGGCTTAAAGGGTGGAAAAATAGCTTGGAACGTCACGAAAGTTGGCATGCGCACTTGTCTACCAACGGGACATCGAAATCTATTCTCAAATTTAAATTTCCAGAAGTTTGTCAAAGTCGAAACGCGACCATGCGTTTTCGCTGGATTTGAGCTTAAAGGGTGTGAAATTAGCTCGTAACGTCACAAAAGTTGTTGTGCGTGCATGTCTACAAACGGGACATCCAAATCTATTCTAAATTTTCAATTCCAAGAAGTAGGTCAAAGCCGAAACGCGACCGTGCGTTTTCTTTAGAGTTTGGCTTAAACAGAGAGAAAATAGCTCAGAACGTCACGAAATTTGCTGTGGACGCTTGTCTACCAATGGTACATCCAAAACTATTTTCAAATTTCAATTCCGAGAAGTTGGTCAAAGTTGAAACTCGACCGTGCGTTTTTCACAAGACTTGGGCTTAAAGGGGGAGAAAAAAGCTCGAAACGTCACAAAAGTTGGCAGGGACGCTTGTCTGCCAATGTGACATCCAAATCTATTCTCAAATTTAAATTCCAAGAAGTTGGTCAAAGATGAAAATCGACCATGCGTTTTCGCTAGACTTGGGCTTAAAAGGTGAGAAAATAGCTTGGAACGTCACGAAAGTTAGCGTGCGCACTCATCTACCAACGGGACATCAATTTTCAATTCCGTAAAGTAGGTCAAAGTTGAAACTCGACCGTGCGTTTTCGCTAGACTTGGGCCTAAATTCGGTGAAAATAGCTCTGAACGTCACTAAAGTTGGCATGGATGCTTGTCTACCAATGGGAGATCCAAATCTATTCTCAAATTTAAATTCCAAGAAGTTGGTCAAAGTTGAAAATCGACCGTGCGTTTTCACTAGACTTGGGCTTAAAGGGTGAGAAAATAGCTCGGAACGTCACGAAATTTGGCATGCGCACTTGTCTACCAACGAGACATCCAAATCTATGCTCAATTTTCAATTCCGAGAAGTTGGTCAAAGTCGAAACGCCACCGTGCGTGTTCACTAGACTTGAGCTTAAAGGGTGTGAATTTAGCTCGTAGCGTCACGAAAGTTGCAGTGTGTGCATGGCTACAAATGGGACATCCAAATCTATTCTCAATTTTCAATTCCGAGAAGTTGATCAAAGCCGAAACGCGACCATGCGTTTTCTGTAGAGTTGGGCTTAAAGGGGAGAAAATAGCTCGGAACGTCACGCAAGTTCGCGTGCACGCTTATCTACCAATGGGACATGCAAATCTATTGTCAAATTTCAATTCCCAGATGTTGGTCAAAGTCAAAACGGCACCATGCGTTTTCGCTAGACTTGGGATTTAAGGGTGTTAAATTAGCTCGTAACGTCATGAAAGTTGTTGTGCGCGCATGTCTACAAATGGCACATCCAAATCTATTCTCAATTTTCAATTCTGAGAAGTAGGTCAAAACTGAAACGCGACTATGCGTTTTCTCTAGAGTTGTGCTTAAAGGGGGAGAAAATATCTCGGAGAGTCACGAAAGTTGGTGTGGACGCTTGTCTATCAATGGGACATCCAAATCTATTCTGAAATTTCAATTCCGAGAAGTTGGTCAAAGTTGAAACTCGACCATGCGTGTTCACTAGACTTGGGCTTAAAGGGTGGGAAAATAGCTCGAAACGTCACAAAAGTTGGCGTGTGCACTTGTTTACCAATGGGACATCCAAATCTATGCTCAATTTTCAATTACGAGAAATTGGTGAAAGTCGAAATTCAACCGTGCTTTTTCGCTAGGCATGGGTATAAAGAGTGGGAAAATAGCTCGGAACGTCACGAATGTTGACGTGCGCACTTGTCTACCAACGGGACATCCAAATATATGATCAATTTTCAATTCCGCAAAGTAGGTCAAAGTCGAAACTCGACCATGCGTTTTTGCTAGACTTTGGCTTAAAGTGGGAGAAAATAGCTCTGAACGTCACGAGAAGTTGGTCAAAGTCGAAACGCCACCGTGCGTTTTCACTAGACTTGAGCTTAAAGGTTGCGAAATTAGCTCGTAACGTCATGAAAGTTGCTGTGTGTGCATGTCTACAAATGGGACATCCAAATCTATTCTCAATTTTCAATTCCGAGAAGTAGGTCAAAGCCGAAACGCGACCGTGCATTTTCTCTAGAGTTGGGCTTAAAGGGGGAGAAAATAGCTCGGAACGTCACAAAAGTTGGTGTGGACTCTTGTCTACCAATGGGACATCCAAAACTATTCTCAAATTTCAATTCCAGGAAGTTGGTCAAAGTTGAAACTTGGCCGTGGGTTTTCGCTAGACTTCGGCTTAAAGGGTCGGAAAATAGCTCAGAATGTCACGAAAGTTGGCGTGTGCACTTGTTTACCAACGGGACATCCAAATCCATGCTCAATTTTCAATTACGAGAAGTTGGTGAAAGTCGAAATTCGATCGTGCGTTTTTGCTAGACATGGGTATAAAGAGTGGGAAAATAGCTCGGAAAGTCACGAATGTTGGCGTGCGCAATTGTCTACCAACGGGACATCCAAATATATGCTCAATTTTCAATTCCGCAAAGCAGGTCAAAGTCGAAACTCGACCGTGCGTTTTCGCTAGACATGGGCTTAAAGTGGGAGAAAATAGCTCTGAACGTCACGAAAGGTGGCATGGACGCTTGTCTACCAATGGGACATCCAATTCTATCCTCAAATTTAAATTCTGAGAAGTTGGTCAAAGTTGAAACTTGGCCATGCGTTTTCGCTAGACTTGGGCTTAAAGGGTGGGAAAATAGCTCGGAACGTCATGAAAGTTGGCGTGTGCACTTGTCTACCAACGGGACATCCAAATATATGCTCAATTTTCAGTTCCGCAAAGTAGGTCAAAGTCGAAACTCGACTGTGCGTTTTCGCTAGACTTGGGCTTAAAGTGGGTGAAAATAGCTCTGAACGTCACGAAATTTGGCATGGATGCTTGTCTACCAATGGGACATCCAAATCTATTCTCAAATTTAAACTCCGAGAAGTTGGTCAAAGTTGAAAATCGACCGGGCGTTTTCACTAGATTTGGGCTTAAAGGGTGTGAAAATAGCTCAAAACGTCACGATATTTGCCGTGCGCACTTGTCTACCAACGGGACATCCAAATCTATGCTCAATTTTCAATTACGAGAAGTTGGTCAAAGTCGAAATGCCACCGTGCGTTTTCACTAGAATTGAGCTTAAAGGGTGTGAAATTAGCTCGTAACGTCACGAAAGTTGCTGTGTGTGCATGTCTACAAATGGGACATCCAAATCTATTCTCAATTTTCAATTCCGTGAAGTAGGTCAATTTTCAATTCCGAGAAGTAGGTCGAAGCCGAAACGCGACCGTGCATTTTCTCTAGAGTTGGGCTTAAAGGGGGAGAAAATAGCTCGGAACGTCACAAAAGTTGGTGTGGACGCTTGTTTACCAATGGGACATCCAAAACTATTCTCAAATTTCAATTTCGAGAAGTTGGTCAAAGTTGAAAATCGACCGTGCGTTTTCACTAGATTTGGGCTTAAAGGGTGAGAAAATAGCTCAGAACGTCACGAAATTTGGCGTGCGCACTTGTCTACCGATGGGACATCCAAATCTATGCTCAATTTTCAATTACGAGAAGTTGGTCAAAGTCGAAATGCCACCGTGCGTTTTCACTAGAATTGAGCTTAAAGGGTTTGAAATTAGCTCGTAACATCATGAAAGTTGCTGTGTGTTCATGTCTACAAATGGGACATCCAAATCTATTCTCAATTTTCAATTCCGAGAAGTAGGTCAAAGTCGAAATGCGATCGTGCATTTTCTCTAGAGTTGGGCTTAAAGGGGGAGAAAATAGCTCGAAACGTCACAAAAGTTGGTGTGGACGCTTGGTTACCAATGGGACATCCAAAACTATTCTCAAATTTCAATTCCGAGAAGTTGGTCAAAGTTGAACTTCGACCGTGCGTTTTCGCTAGACTTGGGCTTAAAGGGTGGAAAAATAGCTCGAAACGTCACGAAATTTGGCATGCGCACTTGTCTACCAATGGGACATCCAAATCTATTCTCAAATTTCAATTCCCAGAATTTTGTCAAAGTCGAAACGCGACCATGCAGTTTTGCTGGACTTGAGCTTAAAGGGTGTGAAATTAGCTTGTAACGTCATGAAAGTTGTTGTGCGCGCATGTCTACAAATGGCACATCCAAATCTATTCTCAATTTTCAATTCTGAGAAGTATGTACAAACCGAAATGCGACTATGCGTTTTCTCTATAGTTGTGCTTAAAGGGCGAGAAAATAGCTCGAAAAGTCACGAAAGTTGGTGTGGACGCTTGTCTACCAATGGTACATCCAAAACTATTTTCAAATTTCAATTCCGAGAAGTTGGTCAAAGTTGAAACTCGACCGTGCGTTTTAACTAGACTTGGGCTTAAAGGGTGGGAAAATAGCTTGAAACGTCACGAAAGTTGGCGTGCGCACTTGTCTACCAACGGGACATCAAAATATATGCTCAATTTTAAATTCCGCAAAGTAGGTCAAAGTCGAAACTCGACCGTTCGTTTTTGCAAGACTTTGGCTTAAAGTGGGAGAAAATAGCTCCGAACATCACAAAAGTTGGCATGGACGCTTGTCTACCAATGGGACATCCAATTCTATCCTCAAATTTAAATTCCGAGAAGTTGGTCAAGGTTGAAACTCGATCGTGCGTTGTCGCTAGGCTTTGGCTTAAAGGGTGGAAAGTAGCTCGGAACGTCACGAAAGTTCGCGTGTGCACTTGTCTACCAACAAGACATCACAATCTATGCTCAATTTTAAATTCTGAGAAGTTGGTCAAAGTTGAAAGTTGACCGTGCGTTTTTGCTAGAATTGCGCTTAAAGTGAGAGAAAATAGCTCGAAACGTCACGAAAGTTGGCATGCGCACTTGTCTACCAACGGGACATCCAAATCTATGCTCAATTTTCAATTCCGAGAAGTTGGTGAAAGTCAAAATTCAACCGTGCGTTTTCGCTAGACTTTAGCTTAAAGGTTGTGAAATTAGCTTGTAACGTCATGAAAGTTGTTGTGCGCGCATGTCTACAAACAGGACATCCAAATCGATTCTCAATTTTCAATTCCGAGAAGTTGATCAAAGCCGAAACGCGACCATGCATTTTCTGTAGAGTTGGGCTTAAAGGGGGAGAAAATAGCTTGAAACGTCACGGAAGTTCGCGTGCACGCTTATCTACCAATGGGACATGCAATCTACTGTCAAATTTCAATTTTTAGATGTTGGTCAAAGTCAAAACGACACCATGCGTTTTCGCTAGACTTGGGATTTAAGGGTGTTAAATTAGCTCGTAACGTCATGAAAGTTGTTGTGCGCGCATGTCTACAAATGGCACATCCAAATCTATTCTCAATTTTCAATTCTGAGAAGTAGGTCAAAACCGAAACGCGACTATGCGTTTTCTCTAGAGTTGTGCTTAAAGGGGGAGAAAATATCTCGGAGAGTCACGAAAGTTGGTGTGGACGCTTGTCTACCAATGGTACATCCAAAACTATTTTCAAATTTCAATTCCGAGAAGTTGGTCAAAGTTGAAACTCGACCGTGCGTTTTTGCTAGACTTGGGCTTAAAGGGTGGGAAAATAGCTTGAAACATCACGAAAGTTGGCGTGCGCACTTGTCTACCAACGGGACATCGAAATATATGCTCAATTTTAAATTCCGCAAAGTAGGTCAAAGTCGAAACTCGATCGTGAGTTTTCGCGAGACTTGGGCTTAAAGTGGGAGAAAATAGCTCCGAACGTCACGAAAGTTGGCATGGATGCTTGTGTACCAATGGGACATCCAATTCTATCCTCAAATTTAAATTCTGAGAAGTTGGTCAAAGTTGAAACTTGGCCTTGCGTTTTCACTATACTTGGGCTTAAAGGGCGGGAAAATAGCTCGGAACGTCACGAAAGTTGGCGTGCGCACTTGTTTGCCAACGGGACATCCAAATCTATGCTCAATTTTCAATTCCGAGAAGTTAGTGAAACTCGAAATTCGACCGTGCGTTTTCGCTAAACATGGGTATAAAGAGTGGGAAAATAGCTCGGAACGTCACAAATGTTGGCGTGCGCACTTGTCTACGAACGGGACATCCAAATATACGCTCAATTTTCAATTCTGCAAAGTAGGTCAAAGTCGAAACTCGACCGTGCGTTTTCGCTAGACTTGGGCTTAAAGTGGGAGAAAATAGCTCTGAACGTCACGAAAGTTGGCATGGATGCTTGTCTACCAATGGGACATCCAAATCTATTCTCAAATTTAAATTCCGAGAAGTTGGTCAAAGTTGAAAATCGACAGTGCGTTTTCACTAGACTTGGGCTTAAAGGATGAGAAAATAGCTCGGAACGTCACAAAATTTGGCGTGCGCAGTTGTCCACCAACGGGACATCCAAATCAATGCTCAATTTTCAATTCTGAGAAGTTGGTCAAAGTCGAAACGCCACCATGCGTTTCACTAGACTTGAGCTTAAAGGGTGTGAAATTAGCTCGTAACGTCATGAAAGTTGCTGTGTGTGCATGTCTACAAATGGGACATCCAAATCTATACTCAATTTTGAATTCCGAGAAGTAGGTCAAAGTCGAAACGCGACCGTGCGTTTTCTTTAGAGTTGGGCTTAAACAGGGAGAAAATAGCTCGGAACGTCACGAAAGTTGGTGTGGACGCTTGTCTACCTATGGTACATCCAAAACTATTTTCAAATTTCAATTCCGAGAAGTTGGTCAAAGTTGAAACTTGACCGTGCGTTTTCGCTAGACTTGGCCTTAAAGGGGGAGAAAAAAGCTCGAAACGTCATAAAAGTTGGCAGGGACGCTTGTCTACCAATGTGACATCCAAATCTATTCTCAAATTTAAATTCCAACAAGTTGTTCAAAGATGAAAATCGACCGTGCGTTTTCGCTAGACTTGGGCTTAAAAGGTGAGAAAATAGCTCGGAACGTTCCGAAAGTTAGCGTGTGCACTTGTCTACCAACGGGACATCCAAATCTATGCTCAATTTTCAATTCCGAGAAGTTGGTCAAAGTCGAAACTCGACATTGCGTTTTCGGTAGACTTGGGCTTAAAAGGGGAGAAAATAGCTCAGAACGTACGAAAGTTGGCGTGCGCACTTGTCTACCAACGAGACATCCAAATATATCCTCAATTTTCAATTCCGCAAAGTAGGTCAAAGTCGAAACTCGACCGTGCGTTTTCGCTAGACTTGGGCTTAAAGTGGGAGAAAATAGCTCTGAACATCACGAAAGGTTTCATGGACGCTTGTCTACCAATGGCACATCTAATTCTATCCTCAAATTTAAGTTTTGACAAGTTGGTCAAAGTTGAAACTCGACCGTGCGTTGTCGCTAGACTTGGGCTTAAAGGGTGAGAAAATAGCTCGAAACGTCACGAAAGTTGGCATGCGCACTTGTCTACCAACGGGACATCCAAAACTATTCTCAAATTTCAATTCGGAGAAGTTGGTCGAAGTCGAAACTCGACCGTGCGTTTTCGCTAGACTTGGGCTTAAAGGGGGAGAAAATAGCTCGGAACGTCACGCAAGTTGGTGTGCACGCTTGTCTACCAATGGGACATCCAAATCTATTGTCAAATTTCAATTCCTAGATGTTGGTCAAAGTCAAAACGCCACCATGCGTTTTTGCTAGACTTGGTATTTAAGGGTGTGAAATTAGCTCGTAACGTCATGAAAGTTGTTGTGCACGCATGTCTGCAAATGGGACATCCAAATCTATTCTCAATTTTCAATTCCGAGAAGGTGGTCAAAGTTGAAACTCGACCGTGCGTTGACGCTAGACTTGGGCTTAAAGGGTGGGAAAATAGCTCGAAACGTCACGAATTTTGGCGTGCGCACTTGTCTACCAATGGGACATCCAAATGTATGCTCAATTTTCAATTCCGCAAAGTAGGTGAAAGTCGAAACTCGACCGTGCGTTTTCGCTAGACTTGGGCTTAAAGTGGGTGAAAATAGCTCTGAACGCCACGAAAGTTGGCATGGATGCTTGTTTACCAATGCGACATCCAAATCTATTCTCAAATTTAAATTCCGAGAAGTTGGTCAAAGATGAAAATTGACCATGCGTTTTCCCTAGACTTGGGATTAAAGGGTGAGAAAATAGCTCAGAACGTCACGAAATTTGGCGTGCGCAGTTGTCTACCAACGGGACATCCAAATCTATGTTCAATTTTCAATTCTGAGGGAAGTTGGTCAAAGTCGAAACGCCGCCGTGCGTTTTCACTAGACTTGAGCTTAAGGGGTGTGAAATTAGCTCGTAACGTCACGAAAGTTGTTGTGTGTGTATGTCTACAAATGGGACATCCAAATCTATTCTAAATTTTCAATTCCGAGAAGTAGGTCAAAGCCGAAACGTGATCATGCGTTTTCTGTAGAGTTGGGCTTAAACGGGGAGAAAATAGCTCGGAACGTCACGAAAGTTGGTGTGGACGCTTGTCTACCAATGGTACATCGAAAACTATTTTCAAATTTCAATTCCGAGAAGTTGGTCAAAGTTGAAACTTGGCCGTGCGTTTTCGCTAGACTTGGGCTTAAAGGGGGAGAAAAAAGCTCGAAACGTCACAAAAGTTGGCAGGGACGCTTATCTAACAATGTGACATCCAAATCTATTCTCAAATTTAAATTCCAAGAAGTTGGTCAAAGATGAAAATTGACCATGCGTTTTCGCTAGACTTGGGCTTAAAAGGTGAGAAAATAGCTTGGAACGTCACGAAAGTTAGCGTGCGCACTTGTCTACCAATGGGACATCAATTTTCAATTCCGCAAAGTAGGTCAAAGTCGAAACTCGACCGTGCATTTTCGCTAAACTTGGGCCTAAAGTCGGTGAAAATAGCTCTGAACGTCACGAAAGTTGGCTTGGATGCTTGTCTACCAATGGGAGATCCAAATCTATTCTCAAATTTAAATTCCAAGAAGATGGTCAAAGTTGAAAATCGACCAAGCATTTTCGCTAGACTTGGGCTTAAAGGGTGGGAAAATAGCTTGAATCGTCACGAACGTTGGCATGCACACTTGTCTACCAACGGGACATCGAAATATATGCTCAATTTTAAATTCCGCAAAGTAGGTGAAAGTCGAAACTCGACCGTGCGTTTTCGCGAGACTTGGGCTTAAAGTGGGAGAAAATAGCTCCAAACGTCACGAAAGTTGGTGTGGACGCTTGTCTACCAATGGGACATCCAAATCTATTCTCAAATTTCAATTCCAAGAATTTGGTCAAAGTTTAAACTCGACCGTGCGTGTTCATTAGACTTGGGCTTAAAGGGTGGGAAAATAGCTTGAAACGTCACGAAAGTTGGCGTGCCCACTTGTCTACCAAGGGCACATCCAAATCTAGTCTCAAATTTTAATTCTGAGAAGTTGGTTAAAGTTGAAACGCCACCATGCATTTTCGCTAGACTTGAGCCTAAAGGATGTGAAATTAGCTCGTAATGTCACGAAAGTTGTTGTGCATGAATGTCTACAAATGGGACATCTAAATCTATGCTCAATTTTCAATTTCGCAAAGTAGGTCAAAGTCGAAACTAGACCGTGCGTTTTCGCTAGACTTGGGCTTAAAGTGGGAGAAAATAGCTCTGAACGTCACGAAAGTTGGCATGGACGCTTTTCTACCAATGGGAAATCCAATTCTATCCTCAAATTCAAATTCCGAGAAGTTGGTCAAAGTTGAAACGTGGCCGTTTGTTTTCGCTAGACCTGGGCTTAAATGGTGAGAAAATAGCTCGAAACGTCACCAAAGTTACCGTGCGCACTTGTTTACCAATGGGAAATCCAAATCTATGCTCAATTTTCAATTTCGAGAAGTTGGTGAAAGTCGAAATTCGACCGTGCGTTTTCGCTAGACATGGGTATAAAGAGTGGGAAAATATCTCGGAACGTCACGAATGTTGGCATGCGCACTTGTCTACCAACGGGACATCCAAATATATGCTCAATTTTCAATTCCGCAAAGTAGGCCAAAGTCGAATCTCGACCATCCGTTTTCGCTAGACTTGGGCTTAAAGTGGGTGAAAATAGCTCTGAACATCACGAAATTTGGCATGGATGCTTATCTACCAATGGGACATCAAAATCTATTCTCAAATTTAAATTCCGAGAAGTTGGTCAAAGTTGAAAATCCACCGTGCGTTTTCACTAGACTTGGGCTTAAAGGGTGAAAAAATAGCTCGGAACATCATGAAATTTGGCGTGTGCACTTGTCTACCAACGGGACATCGAAATCTATTCTCAAATTTAAATTTCCAGAAGTTTGTCAAAGTCGAAACGCGACCATGCGTTTTCGCTGGATTTGAGCTTAAAGGGTGTGAAATTAGCTCGTAACGTCACAAAAGTTGTTGTGCGTGCATGTCTACAAACGGGACATCCAAATCTATTCTAAATTTTCAATTCCAAGAAGTAGGTCAAAGCCGAAACGCGACCGTGCGTTTTCTTTAGAGTTTGGCTTAAACAGAGAGACAATAGCTCAGAACGTCACGAAATTTGCTGTGGACGCTTGTCTACCAATGGTACATCCAAAACTATTTTCAAATTTCAATTCCGAGAAGTTAATCAAAGTTGAAACGCGACCGTGCGTTTTCTGTAGAGTTGGGCTTAAACGGGGAGAAAATAGCTCGAAACGTCACAAAAGTTGGCAGGGACGCTTGTCTACCAATGTGACATCCAAATCTATTCTCAAATTTAAATTCCAAGAAGTCGGTCAAAGATAAAAATCGACCGTGCGTTTTCGCTAGACTTGGGCTTAAAAGGTGAGAAAATAGCATGGAACGTCACGAAAGTTAGCGTGCGCACTCGTCTACCAATGGGACATCAATTTTCAACCCCGCAAAGTAGGTCAAAGTTGAAACTTGACCACGCGTTTTCGCTAGACTTGGGATTAAAGTGGGTGAAAATAGCTCTGAACGTCACGAACGTTGGCATGGATGCTTGTCTACCAATGGGACATCCAAATCTATTCTCAAATTTTAATTCCGAAAAGTTGGTCAAAGTTGAAACTCGACCGTGCGTTTTCGCTAGACTTGGGCTTAAAGGGTGGAAAAATAGCTCGAAACGTCACGAAAGTTGGCATGCGCACTTGTCTCCCAACGGGACATCCAAATATATTCTCAAATTTCAATTCCCAGAAGTTTGTCGGAGTCGAAACGCGACCATGCGTTTTCGCTGGACTTGAGCTTAAAGGGTGTGAAATTAGCTTGTAACGTCATGAAAGTTGTTGTGCACGCATGTCTACAAATGGGACATCCAAATCTATTCTCAATTTTCAATTCCGAGAAGTAGGTCAAAGCCGAAACGGGACCGTGCGTTTTCTGTAGAGTTGGGCTTAAACAGGGAGAAAATAGCTCGGAACATCATGAAAGTTGGTGTGGACGCTTGTCTACCAATGGTACATCCAAAAATATTTTCAAATTTCAATTCTGAGAAGTTGGTCAAAGTTGAAACTCGACCGTGTGTTTTCGCTAGACTTGGGCTTAAAGGGGGAGAAAAAAGCTCGAAATGTCACAAACGTTGGCAAGGATGCTTGTCTACCAAAGTGACATCCAATTCTATTCTCAAATTTAAATTCCAAGATGTTGGTCAAACATGAAAATCGACCGTGCGTTTTTGCTAGACTTGGGCTTAAAAGGTGAGAAAATAGCTTGGAATGTCACAAAAGTTTGCGTGCGCACTCGTCTACGAATGGGACATCAATTTTCAATTCCGCAAAGTAGGTCAAAGTGGAAACTCGACCGTGCGTTTTCGCTAGACTTGGGCTTAATGTGGGTGAAAATAGCTCTGAACGTCACGAAAGTTGGCATGGATGCTTGTCTACCAATGGGACATCCAAATCTATTCTCAAATTTCAATTCCGAGAAGTTGGTCAAAGTTGAAACTCGACCGGGCGTTTTCGCTAGACTTGGGCTTAAATGGTGGAAAAATAGCTCGAAACGTCACGAAAGTTTGCATGCGCACTTGTCTACCAACGGGACATCCAAATATATTCTCAAATTTCAATTCCCAGAAGTTTGTCGGAGTCGAAACGCGACCGTGCGTTTTCTGTATAGTTGGGCTTAAACGGGGAGAAAATAGCTCGGAACGTCACGAAAGTTGGGCTGGATGCTTGTCTACCAATGGTACATCCAAAAATATTTTCAAATTTCAATTCCGAGAAGTTGGTCAAAGTTTAAACTCGAACGTACGTTTTCGCTAGACTTGGGCTTAAAGGGGGAGAAAAAAGGTCGAAACGTCACAAAAGTTGGCAGGGACGCTTGTCTGCCAATGTGACATCCAAATCTATTCTCAAATTTAAATTCCCAGAAGTTGGTCGAAACGTCACGAAAGTTGGCGTGCGCACTTGTTTACCAACGGGACATCCAAATCTATGCTCAATTTTCAATTCCGAGAAGTTGGTCAAAGTCGAAACTCGACCGTGCGTTTTCGGTAGACTTGGGCTTAAAGGGGGAGAAAATAGCTCGGAACGTCACGAAAGTTGGCGTGCGCACTTGTCTACCAACGGGACATCCAAATATACGCTCAATTTTCAATTCCGCAAAGTAGGAAAGTCGAAACTCGATCGTGCGTTTTCGCTAGACTTGGGGTTAAAGTGGGAGAAAATAGCTCTGAACGTCACGAAACATGGCATGGACGCTTGTCTACCAATGGGACATCCAATTCTATCCTCAAATTTAAATTCTGAGAAGTTGGTCAGAGTTCAAACTCTACCGTGTGTTGTCGCTAGACTTGGGCTTAAAGTGTGGAAAGTAGCTCGGAACGTCACGAAATTTGGCGTGTGCACTTGTCTACCAACAGGACATCAAAATCTATGCTCAATTTTCAATTCCGAGAAGTTGGTCAAAGTTGAAACTCGACCGTGCGTTTTCGCTAGACTTGCGCTTAGAGTGAGAGAAAATAGCTCGAAACGTCACGAAAGTTGGCATGCGCACTTGTCTACCAACGGGACATCCAAAACTATTCTCAAATTTCAATTCCGAGAAGTTGGTCAAAGTCGAAACTCGACCGTGCATTCTCGCTAGACTTGGGCTTAAAGGGGGAGAAAATAGCTCGGAACGTCACGCAAGTTGGCATGCACGCTTGTCTACCAATGGGACATCCAAATCTATTGTCAAATTTCAATTCCCAGATGTTGGTCAATGTCAAAACGCCACCATGCGTTTTCGCTAGACCTTGGATTTAAGGGTGTGAAATTAGCTCATAACGTCATGAAAGTTGTTGTGCGCACATGTCTACAAATGGGACATCCAAATCTATTCTCAATTTTCTCTAGAGTTGGGCTTAAAGGCGGAGAAAATAGCTCGAAACGTCACAAACGTTGGTGTGGACGCTTGTCTACCAACGGCACATCCAAATCTATTCTCAAATTTCAATTCCGAGAAGTTGGTCAAAGTCAAAACGCCACCATGCATTTTCACTAGACTTGAGATTAAAGGGTGTGAAATTAGCTCATAATGTCACGAAAGTTGTTGTGCGCGAATGTCTACAAATGGGACATCTAAATCTATGCTCAATTTTCAATTCTGAGAAGTTGGTGAAAGTCGAAACTCGACCGTACGTTTTCGCTAGAGTTGGGCTTAAAGGGGGAGAAAATAAATCGGAACGTCACGAAAGTTGTTGTGGACTCTTCTCTACCAATGCGACATCCAAAACTATTCTCAAATTTAAATTCCGGGAAGTTGGTCAAAGTTGAAACTTGGCCGTACGTTTTCGCTAGACTTGGGCTTAAAGGGTGGGAAAATAGCTCGGAACCTCACGAAAGTTGGCGTGCGCACTTGTTTACCAACGGGACATCCAAATCTATGCTCAATTTTCAATTCGGAGAAGTTGGTGAAAGTCGAAATTCGACCGTGCGTTTTCGCTGGACATGGGTATAAAGAGTGGGAAAATAGCTCGGAACGTCACAAATGTTCTCATGCACACTTGTCTACCAACGTGACATCCAAATATATGCTCAATTTTCAATTCCGCAAAGTAGGTCAAAGTCGAAACTCAACCGTGCGTTTTCGCTAGACTTGGGCTTAAAGTGGGATAAAATAGCTCTGAACGTCACGAAAGTTGGCATGGATGCTTGTCTACCAATGGGACATCCAATTCTATCCTCAAATTTAAATTCTGAGAAGTTGGTGAAACTCGAAATTCGACCGTGCGTTTTCGCTAGACATGGGTATAAAGAGTGAGAAATATCTCGGAACATCATGAATGTTGGCGTGCACACTTGTCTACCAGCGGGACATCCAAATATATGCTCAATTTTAAATTCCGCAAAGTAGGTCAAAGTTGAAACTCGACCGTGCGTTTTTGCTAGACTTGGGCTTAAAGCGGGAGAAAATAGCTCTGAACGTCACGAAAGTTGGCATGGATGCTTGTCTACCAATGGGACATCCAAATCTATTCTAAAATTTAAATTCTGAGAAGTTGGTCAAAGTTGAAAATCGACAGTGGGTTTTCACTAGACTTGGGCTTAAAGGGTGAGAAAATAGCTCGGAACGTCATGAAATTTGGCGTACGCAGTTGTCTACCAACGGGACATCCAAATCTATGCTCAATTTTCAATTCCGAGAAGTTGGTCAAAGTCGAAACGCCACCGTGCGTTTTCACTAGACTTGAGCTTAAAGGGTGTGAAATTAGCTCGTAACGTCATGAAAGTTGCTGTGTGTGAATGTCTACAAATGGGACATCCAAATCTATTCTCAATTTTCAATTCCGAGAAGTAGGTCAAAGCCGAAACAAGACCGTGCATTTTCTCTAGAGTTGGGCTTAAACAGAGAGAAAATAGCTCGGAACGTCACAAAAGTTGGTGTGGACGCTTGTTTACCAATGGGACATCCAAAACTATTTTCAAATTTCAATTCCGAGAAGTTGGTCAAAGTTGAAACTCGACCGTGCGTTTTCGCTAGACTTGGGCTTAAAGGGGGAGAAAAAAGCTCAAAACGTCACAAAAGTTGGCAGGGACGCTTGTCTACCAATGTGACATCCAAATCTATTCTCAAATTTAAATTCCAAGAAGTTGTTCAAAGATGAAAATCGACCGTGCGTTTTCGCTAGAATTGGGCTTAAAAGGTGAGAAAATATCTCGGAACGTCCCTAAAGTTAGCGTGTGCACTCGTTTACCAACGGGACATCCAAATCTATGCTCAATTTTCAATTCCGAGAAGTTGGTCAAAGTCGAAACTCGACAGTGCGTTTTCGATAGACTTGGGATTAAAGGGTGGAAAAATAGCTCGAAACGTCACGAAAGTTGGCATGCGCACTTGTCTACCAATGAGACATCCAAATATATCCTCAATTTTCAATTCCGCAAAGTAGGTCAAAGTCGAAACTCGAGCATGCGTTTTCGCTAGACTTGGGCTTAAAGTGGGAGAAAATAGCTCTGAACGTCACGAAATGTTGCATGGACGCTTGTCTACCAATGGGACATCCAATTCTATCCTCAAATTTAAATTTTGACAAGTTGGTCAAAGTTGAAACTCGACCGCGCGTTGTCTCTAGACTTGGGCTTAAAGGGTGAGAAAATAGCTCGAAACGTCACGAAAGTTGGCATGCGCACTTGTCTACCAACGGGACATCCAAAACTATTCTCAAATTTCAATTCGGAGAAGTTGGTCGAAGTCGAAACTCGACCGTGCGTTTTCACTAGACTTGGGCTTAAAGGGGGAGAAAATAGCTAGGAACGTCACGCAAGTTGGTGTGCATGCTTGTCTACCAATGGGACATCCAAATCTATTGTCAAATTTCAATTCCCAGATGTTGGTCAAAGTCAAAACGCCACCACGCGTTTTCGCTAGACTTGGGATTTAAGGGTGTGAAATTAGCTCGTAATGTCATGAAAGTTGTTGTGCGCGCATGTCTGCAAATGGGACATCCAAATCTATTCTCAATTTTCAATTCCGAGAAGTTGGTCAAAGTTGAAACTCGACCGTGCGTTGACGCTAGACTTGGGCTTAAAGGGTTGGAAAATAGCTCGAAATGTCACGAATTTTGGCGTGTGCACTTGTCTACCAATGGGACATCCAAATATATGCTCAATTTTCAATTCCGCAAAGTAGGTGAAAGTCGAAACTCGACCGTGAGTTTTCGCTAGACTTGGGTTTAAAGTGGGTGAAAATAGCTCTGAACTTCACGAAAGTTGGCATGGATGCTTGTTTACCAATGGGACATCCAAATCTATTCTCAAATTTAAATTCCGAGAATTTGGTCAAAGATGAAAATTGACCATGCGTTTTCGCTAGACTTGGGCTTAAAGGGTGAGAAAATAGCTCGGAATGTCAAGAAATTTGGCGTGCGCACTTGTCTACCAACGGGACATCCAAATCTATGCTCAATTTTAAATTCCGAGAAATTGGTCAAAGTCGAAACGCCACCGTGCGTTTTCACTAGACTTGAGCTTAAAGGGTGTGAAATTAGCTCATAACGTCACGAAAGTATTTGTGTGTGCATGTCTACAAATGGGACATCCAAATCTATTCTCAATTTTCAATTCCGAGAAGTAGGTCAAAGCCGAAATGCGATCGTGTGTTTTCTGTAGAGTTGGGCTTAAACGGGGAGAAAATAGCTCGGAACGTCACGAAAGTTGGTATGGACGCTTGTCTACCAATGGTACATCCAAAACTATTTTCAAATTTCAATTCCGAGAAGTTGGTCAAAGTTGAAACTCGGCCGTGCGTTTTCGCTAGACTTTGGCTTAAAGGGGGAGAAAAAAGCTCGAAACGTCACAAAAGTTGGCAGGGACACTTGTCTACCAATCTAACATCCAAATCTATTCTCAAATTTAAATTCCAAGAAGTTGGTCAAAGATGAAAATCGACCATGCGTTTTCGCTAGACTTTGGCTTAAAAGGTGAGAAAATAGCTTGGAACGTCACGAAAGTTAGCGTGCGCACTCGTCTAGCAACGGGACATCAATTTTCAATTCCGCAAAGTAGGTCAAAGTCGAAACTAGACCGTGCGTTTTTGCCTGACTTGGGCCTAAAGTTGGTGAAAATAGCTCTGAACGTCACGAAAGTTGGCATGGATGCTTGTCTACCAATGGGAGATCCAAACCTATTCTCAAATTTAAATTCCAAGAAGTTGGTCAAAGTTGAAAATCGACCGTGCGTTTTCACTAGACTTGGGCTTAAAGGGTGAGAAAATAGCTCGGAACGTCACGAAATTTGACGTGCGCACTTTTCTACCAACGGGACATCCAAATCTATGCTCAATTTTCAATTCCGAGAAGTTGCTCAAAGTCGAAACGCCACCGTGCGTTTTCACTAGACTTGAGCATAAAGGGTGTGAATTTAGCTCGTAGCATCACGAAAGTTGCAGTGTGTGCATGGCTACAAATGGGACATCCAAATCTATTCTCAATTTTCAATTCCGAGAAGTAGGTCAAAGCCGAAACGTGACTGTGCATTTTCTCTAGAGTCGGGCTTAAAGGGGGAGAAAATAGCTTGGAACGTCAAGAAAGTTGGTGTGGACGCTTGTTTACCAATGGGACATCCAAAACTATTCTCAAATTTCAATTCTGAGAAGTTGGTCAAAGTTGAAATTCGACTGTGCGTTTTCGCTAGACTTGGGCTTAAAGGGTGGAAAATAGCTTAGAACGTCACGAAAGTTGGCATGCACACTTGTCTACCAACGGGACATCTAAATCTATTCTCAAATTTCAATTCCTAGAAGTTTGTCAAAGTCGAAACGCGACCATGCGTTTTCGCTGGACTTGAGCTTAAAGGGTGTGAAATTAGATTGTAACGTCATGAAAGTTGTTGTGCACGCATGTCTACAAACGAGACATCCAAATATATTCTCAATTTTCAATTCGAGAAGTTGGTCAAAGCCGAAACGCGACCGTGCATTTTCTATAGAGTTGAGCTTAAACGGGGAGAAAATAGCTCGGAACGTCATGAAAGTTGGTGTGGACGCTTGTCTACCAATGGTACATCCAAAAATGTTTTCAAATTTCAATTCCGCAAAGTAGGTCAAAGTCGAAACTCGACCGTGCGTTTTCGGTAGACTTGCGCTTAAATTGAGCTTAAATGGGGAGAAAATAGCTCGAAACGTCACAAAAGTTGGTGTGGACACTTGTTTACCAATGGGACATCCAAAACTATTCTCAAATTTCAATTCTGAGAAGTTGGTCAAAGTTGAAAATACACCGTGCGTTTTCACTAGACTTGGGCTTAAAGGGTGAGAAATTAGCTCGTAATGTCACGACAGTTGTTGTGCGCGAATGTCTACAAATGGGACATCCAAATCTATTCTCAATTTTCAATTCCGATAAGTTTGTCAAAGTCAAAACACCACCATGCATTTTCGCTAGACTTGAGCTTAAAGGATGTGAAATTAGCTCGTAATGTCATGACAGTTGTTGTGCACGAATGTCTACAAATGTGACATCTAAATCTATGCTCAATTTTCAATTCTGAGAAGTTGGTGAAAGTCGAAACTCAACCGTACGTTTTCGCTAGAGTTGGGCTTAAAGGGGGAGAAAATAGCTCGGAACATCATGAAAGTTGGGGTGGACTCTTGTCTACCAATGGGACATCCAAAACTATTCTCAAATTTCAATTCCGGGAAGTTGGTCAAAGTTGAAACTTGGCCCTGCGTTTTCGCTAGACTTGGGCTTAAAGGGTGGGAAAATATCTCGGAACGTCACGAAAGTTTGCGTGCGCACTTGTTTACCAACGGGAAATCCAAATATATGCTCAATTTTTTATTCTGAGAAGTTGGTGAAAGTCAAAATTTGACCATGCGTTTTCGCTAGACATGGGTATAAAGAGAGGGAAAATAGCTCGGAACGTCACAAATGTTGGCGTGCGCACTTGTCTACCAACGGGACATCCAAATATATGCTCAATTTTCAATTCCGCAAAGTAGGTCAAAGTCGAAACTTGACCGTGCGTTTTCGCTAGACTTAGGCTTAAAGTGGGAGAAATTAGCTCTGAACGTCACGAAAGTTGGCATGGACGCTTGTCTACCAATGGTACATCCAATTCTATCCTCAAATTTAAATTACGACAAGTTGGTCAAAGTTGAAACTTGGCCGTGCGTTTTCGCTAGACTTGGGCTTAAAGGGTGGGAAAATAGCTCGGAACGTCACGAAAGTTGGCGTCCGCACTTGTTTAACAACGGGACATCCAAATCTATGCTCAGTTTTTAATTCCGAGAAGTTGGTGAAAGTCAAAATTTGACCGTGTGTTTTCGCTATACATGGGTATAAAGAGTGGGAAAATACCTCAGAACGTCACGAATGTTGGCGTGCGCACTTGTCTACCAACGGGACATCCAAATATATGCTCAATTTTCAATTCCGCAAAGTAGGTCAAAGTCGAAACTCGACTGTGCGTTTTCCCTAGACTTGGGCTTAAAAGGTGAGAAAATAGCTCGGAACGTCACGAAAGTTAGCGTGCGCACTTGTCTACGACCGGGACATCCAAATCTATGCTCAATTTTCAATTCCGAGAAGTTGGTCAAAGTCGAAACTCGACCGTGCGTTTTCGCTAGACTTGGGCTTAAAGTGGGAGAAAATAGCTCTGAACGTCACGAAAGTTGGCATGGACGCTTGTCTACCAATGCGACATCCAATTCTATACTCAAATTTAAATTCCGAGAAGTTGGTCAAAGTTGAAACTCGACCGTGCATTGTCGCTAGACTTGGGCTTAAAGGGTGGAAAGTAGCTCGGAACATCACGAAAGTTGGCATGTGCACTTGTCTACCAACAGGATATCAAAATCTATGCTCAATTTTCAATTCCGAGAAGTTGGTCAAAGTTGAAACTCGAATGTGCGTTTTCGCTAGACTTGCGCTTAAAGTGAGAGAAAATAGCTCGAAACGTCATGAAAGTTGGCATGCGCACTTGTCTACCAACGGGACATCCAAAACTATTCTCAAATTTCAATTCCGAGAAATTGGTCAAAGTCGAAACTCGACCGTGCGTTTTCGCTAGACTTGGGCTTAAAGTGGGAGAAAATAGCTCTGAACATCACGAAAGTTGGCATGGACGCTTGTCTACGAATGGGACATCCAAATCTATTCTCAAATTTAAATTCTGAGAAGTTGGTCAAAGCTGAAAATCGACCATGCGTTTTCACTAGATTTGGGCTTAAAGGGTGAGAAAATAGCTCGGAACGTCACGAAATTTGGCGTGCGCACATGTCTACCAACGGGACATCCAAATCTATGCTCAATTTTCAATTCTGAGAAGTTGGTCAAAGTCGAAATGCCACCGTGCGTTTTCACTAGACTTGAGCTTAAAGGGTGTGAAATTAGCTCGTAACATCACGAAAGTTGCTGTGTGTGCATGTCTACAAATGGGACATCCAAATCTATTCTCAATTTTCAATTCCTAGAAGTAGGTCAAAGCCGAAACGGGACCGTGCATTTTCTCTAGAGTTGGGCTTAAAGGGGGAGAAAATAGCTCGGAACCTCACAAAAGTTGGTGTGGACTCTTGTTTACCAATGGGACATCCAAAACTATTCTCAAATTTCAATTCCAAGAAGTTGGTCAAAGTTGAAATTCTACCATGCGTTTTCGCTTGGTTTGGGCTTAAAGGGTGGAAAAATAGCTCGGAACCTCACGAAAGTTGGCATGCGCACTTGTCTACCAATGGGACTTCCAAATCTATTCTCAAATTTCAATTCCCAGAAGTTTGTCAAAGTCGAAACGAAACCATGTGTTTTCGCTGGACTTGAGCTTAAAGAGTGTGAAATTAGCTCGTAACGTCATGAAAGTTGTTGTGCGTTCATGTCTACAAACGGGACATCCAAATCTATTCTCAATTTTCAATTTCGAGAAGTAGGTCAAAGCCGAAACGCGACCGTGCGTTTTCTGTAGAGTTGGGCTTAAACGGGGAGAAAATAGCTCGGAACGTCACAAAAGTTGGTGTGGACGCTTGTCTACCAATGGTACATCCAAAACTATTTTCAAATTTCAATTCCAAGAAGTTGGTCAAAGTTGAAACTCGACCGTGCGTTTTCGCTAGACTTGGGCTTAAAGGTGGAGAAAAAAGCTCGCAACAACCCAAAAGTTGGCAGGGACGCTTGTCTACCAATGTGACATCCAAATCTATTCTCAAATTTAAATTCCAAGAAGTTGGTCAAAGATGAAAATCGACCATGCGTTTTCGAAAGACTTGGGCTTAAAAGGTGAGAAAATAGCTCAGAACGTCAGGAAAGTTAGCGTGCGCACTCATCTACCAACGGGACATCCAATTTTATGCTCAATTTTCAATTTCGAGAAGTTGGTCAAAGTCGAAACTCGACCGTGCGTTTTCGGTAGAATTGGGCTTAAAGGGGGAGAAAATAGCTCGGAACATCACGAAAGTTGGCGTGCGCACTTGTCTACCAACGGGACATCCAAATATATGCTCAATTTTCAATTCCGCAAAGAAGGTCAAAGTCGAAACTCGACCGTGTGTTTTCGCTATACTTGGGCTTAAAGTGGGAGAAAATAGCTCTGAACGTCACGAAAGTTGGCATGGACGCTTGTCTACCAATGGGACATCCAATTCTATCCTCAAATTTAAATTCCAAGAAGTTGGTCAAAGTTGAAACTTGACCGTGCGTTGTCGCTAGACTTGGGCTTAAAGGGTGGAAAGTAGCTCGCAACGTCATGAAAGTTGGCATGTGCACTTGTCTACCAAACTGACATCAAAATCTATGCTCAATTTTCAATACCGAGAAGTTGGTGAAAGTTGAAACTCGACCATGCGTTTTCGCTAGACTTGCGCTTAAAGTGAGAGAAAATAGCTCGAAACGTCACGAAAGTTGGCATGTGCACTTGTCTACCAACGGGACATCCAAAACTATTCTCAAATTTCAATTCTGAGAAGTTGGTCAAAGTCGAAACTCGACCGTGCGTTTTTTCTAGACTTGGGATTAAAGGGGGAGAAAATAGTTCGGAACGTCGCACAAGTTGGCGTGCACTCTTGTCTACCAATGGGACAACCAAATTTATTGTCAAAGTCAAAACACCACCATGCGTTTTCACTAGACTTGGGATTTAGGGGTGTGAAATTAGCTCGTAACGTCATGAAAGTTGTTGTGCGCGCATGTCTACAAATGGGACATCCAAATCTATTCTCAATTTTCAATTCTGAGAAGTAGGTCAAAACCGAAACGCGACTATGCGTTTTCTCTAGAGTTGGGCTTAAAGGCGGAGAAAATAGCTCGGAATGTCACGAACGTTGGTGTGCACGCTTGTCTACCAATGGGACATCCAAATCGATTCTGAAATTTCAATTACGAGAAGTTGGCCAAAGTTGAAACTCGACCGTGCGTGTTCGCTAGACCTGGGCTTAAAGGGTAGGAAAATAGCTTGAAACGTCACGAAAGTTGGCGTGCGCACTTGTCTACCAACGGCACATCCAAATCTATTCTCAAATTTCAATTCCGAGACGTTGGTCAAAGTCGAAACACCACCATGCGTTTTCGCTAGACTTGAGCTTAAAGGGTGTGAAATTAGCTCATAATGTCACGAAAGTTGTTGTGCGCGAATGTCTACAAATGGGACATCTAAATCTATGCTCAATTTTCAATTCTGAGAAGTTGGTGAAAGTCGAAACTCGACCGTACGTTTTCGCTAGAGTTGGGCTTAAAGGGGGAGAAAATAGCTCGGAACGTCACGAAAGTTGGTGTGGACTCTTGTCTACCAATGGGACATCCAAAACTATTCTCAAATTTCAATTCCGGGAAGTTGGTCAAAGTTGAAACTTGGCCATGCATTTTCGCTAGACTTGGGCTTAAAGGGTGGGAAAATAGGTCAGAACGTCACGAAATCTGGCGTGCGCACTTGTTTACCAACAGGACATCCAAATCTATGCTCAATTTTTGATTCCAAGAAAATGGTGAAAGTCGAAATTCGACCGTGCATTTTCGCTAGACGTGGGTATAAAGAGTGGGAAAATAGCTCGAAACGTCACGAATGTTGGCGTGCGCACTTGTCTACCAACGGGACATCCAAATATATGCTCAATTTTCAATTCTGGAAAGTAGGTCAAAGTCGAAACTCGACCGTGCATTTTAGCTAGACTTGGGCTTAAAGTGGGAAAAAATAGCTCTAAACGTCACGAAAGTTGGCATGGACGCTTGTCTACCAATGGGACATCCAATTCTATCCTCAAATTTAAATTCCGAGAAGTTGGTCAAAGTTGAAACTTGGTCATGCATTTTCGCTAGACATGGGCTTAAAGGGTGGGAAAATAGCTCGGAACGTCACGAAAGTTGGCGTGCGCACTTGTTTACCAACGGCACATCCAAATCTATGCTCAATTTTCAATTCTGAGAAGTTGGTGAAAGTCAAAATTTGACCATGCGTTTTCGCTAGACATGGGTATAAAGAGTGGGAAAATAGCTCGGAACATCACGAATGTTGGCGTGCGCACTTGTTTACCAACGGGACATCCAAATATATGCTCAATTTTCAATTCCGCAAAGTAGGTCAAAGTCGAAACTCGACAGTGCGTTTTCGCTAGACTTGGGCTTAAAGTGGGAGAAAATAGCTCTGAACATCACGAAAGTTGGCATGGACGCTTGTCTACCATTGGGACATCCAATTCTATCCTCAATTTTAAATTCCGAGAAGTTGGTGAAAGTTGAAACTCGACCCTGTGTTGTCGCTAGACTTGGGCTTAAAGGGTGGAAAGTAGCTCGGAACGTCACGAAAGTTGCGTGTGCACTTGTCTACCAATAGGACATCAAAATCTATGCTCAATTTTCAATTCTGAGAAGTTGGTCAAAGTTGAAATTCGACCGTGCGTTTTCGCTAGACTTGCGCTTAAAGTGAGAGAAAATAGCTCGAAACGTCACGAAAGTTGGCATGCGCACTTGTCTACCAACGGGACATCCAAAACTATTCTCAAATTTCAATTCCGAGAAGTTGGTCAAAGTCGAAACTCGACTGTGCGTTTTCGCTAGACTTGGGCTTAAAGGGGGAGAAAATAGCTCGGAACATCACGAAAGTTGGTGTGGACTCTTGTCTACCAATGGGAAATCCAAAACTATTCTCAAATTTCAATTCCGGGAAGTTGGTCAAAGTTGAAACTTGGCCGTGCGTTTTCGCTAGACTTGGGCTTAAAGGATGGGAAAATAGCTCGGAACGTCACTGTCAACACCTAAAAAGTGCTCACTAGCTCATTCCCTAATTCACATGACCCATTTGTCCACGTTTCCACCATCTGAGCCTCTGAAACCAACAAAAGGTCACCAAAAGACCTTAGTACACCCCTTTTTCCCACTCAAAAAGATTATTTTTCCTAAAAAATAATAAAAACCCTCAAAAAGGGTCCAAATTCCCAAAATATTAAAAAAGGGAATAAAAATATTAATTTTATTCAAAAAAGGAAAAAGGAGGGAAAAGTACCTAAACCATGTTGGTCAATACCATTGGTTTCCACAAAACCACAAATGGTATTCCCCACCACCAAAACCTATAAAAAGGTGGTAGGGGCTCCTCATTTCACATCCATCCATTATCTCATCCTCATGCTGCCGAAATCTCCCTTGAGCATTTTGGCCATTGTAAGCAACCTTGGAGAAGGAGACCTCTTGGAGCTTGGAGCTACTCATCTTGGGAGTTGCTCAACATCAACCTTCACCATTGAAGGTATTATCGCAAGCACTTGCTTGCCCCCCCCATTTTTCAATACAAATTCATTCTTTAATATTTTCTTGTTCTTGTTTTTTAAATGTTTACATTATTTGCTTAGATTCTTGCATAGATCCATGATTAGTTTTGTTTAGATTAGTTTCTTGTTTATTTCTATTTGAAACTGCTGCTACTAGTTAGCAGGTGCCCATAGCACTAAGCCTGGTTGCAAAACCGGGCCAACAGTTTTTAGCGACTCCGCTGGCTTTGAACAATAGATCTCAAGTTTTGCTTTTAATCTTAGTTTTTTATTAGTTTTTAGCCTTTAGATCCATAGATCTGCCATCCTAGACAGCAGATCCATTGCTGCTCTAGTTTTTGGCCCCATCTATTGCCATTAACAGCTTGGAATTCTCAATTTTCGGGTTCGTTTTTCGGCTTCCGTGCACGGCTTTTGCCTCGCAGTTTTCAGCCTGACAGTCGCGCGGCTCATCGCGACTTTTCGGCTTTTTTCCGCGCGGTTCCCCACGGCTTCGCAGTCATTTACTGCGCTGCACATCGCGACTGCGCGGCCCTTTTCCGCACGGTTCCCCGTGGCTTCACGGCCTTTTTCCGCGCTGCACATCGCGGCTTCGCGGCCTTTTTCTGCGCTGCACATCGCGGCTTCGCGGTCAAAAACCACGCTGCCCATCGCGACTGTGCGACAGAAACCCACGCGGTCCATCGCGACTTTTAGCCCGAAACCCGCGATGCACATCGCGACTTTTAGCCTGAAACCCGCGATGTGATTTTTTGGCCGCGCGGCTCAATTTTCAAACGACCATATCTCCCTCTCCCGAACTCCGTTTGAAACGATTTGTTTTTTCAAATTGGGTATTTTCGATCAAGGAATCCAAATATGCTATTAGATTTAAGAAATTTTTCATAGAAATTTATCTAATCTTTTATTTTAGTTTTATTTATCACTTCAGTTCACCCATTTTGGCCCATATTTTCCAGTATTAAAATTCCAGCATTGTTTACAGCCATAGGAAAATTTTACTATTTAGAATGCACATGTGAAAAAATCTTTTTAAATATTTTCAAAAAGTGAAAGAACGATTTGATTGCATTTTATCTAGATTAAAAATTTTGTTGTTTGCTTCTTTAATATTTTGCCCATAGCAATTATTGAAAACGAAATACATTTATTTCGAAAAGAAGTTATATTATTTGCTTTCCTGTTTGAAAGATCCTTTATTTTTCGAATAGTCCTTGAAAAGCATTTAATTTCCATTTATTGAAGAAGTCATAAAATTTGCTTTTGTTTTCAAAAGATCCTTTTTTTTTTAATACTTAGCATTTACTTTTTTCAATTTCAGTTTAAAATACCACACGTGCACCCAATCAAACACTAATTTTAAACTGAGCCATAAAACTTACCCTAATTCCAACCCACTTTTAACCCCACTTGGGGAACACTAAAAGAACTTTGTAGCTAGGTAGTATTGAAGGGATAGGTGTTCCAATAACACCCCTCAGTTATTACATCTGAGACATAGTTGTTGTCCTTTAGGGAGCTAAAATCTCTTAGTATTTATTGGCACGGTCACAACCGATTTATGGGAAGGCCTCTCCCCTAGGAGGGTTGAAGTCGCGAGGATGGTTCCGGAAGCCTGAGTGGAATACCGAAATCCATTCAGTAACCGAAGGGCTACCATTCGCAGTTCTCGGGATATCCCTGTATTGGGATATTGTGATCAAGGACCAAATGGCAGATTTACCTTTTCTCGACGTGTCATGAACGGAGTATCCTAGTAGCCATTCTTTAGGATTGATTACCCGGTGTCCCTCCCGGTAGGGGGATATCTAGCCGTGGACTCAACACTCAATATTGTCTGACTTGGATTTCATCACCTTGTAGAGAATATAGTATGTTGATTCACAATACTTTTAGTTAGGTGTTTGCATGATTCAACCCACCTTTGGTCTAGTTACACCTATTTTTTCTAGAAGTTGTTTGCATGTTGGTACTCTGACCATTTGTTGCATCCCTCCACTTATTGTAGCACAGCTGCTAGAATAAGTGCCTTTTTTGAGGTTGATTTTTTTGGCCTGAGAGCCTTCATTTTCACTCCCCTTCTTGCACCCTTGGTTGCATTAGGGTTTTGAGTTTTTTATACATTACCATTTTACACATACATATTTTTACACAAAAACTTATTTTCTCACCATTGAGAATTTTAGACATTCTCGTCGTCTACAGGGCGAACTCCCAGAGTTCAGTCTACTTGGCTCGCCACGTCACAGACATTGAGCCTTATCCCTTGAATCGACACATCATCGGTCAACTACACAGTCATCCGATTCTGACACGCCTCACTTCACGTCTGATTCTGAGGCAGAATCCGAAAACCCCACTACGTTATTCCCAACCAACCTTATGGCTGGAACTCCATTTGGCCCACTTTTTACCAGCACCATAGGAGAGACGTCTACTGACCCTTCTACTGTGGTGCCATCCATGGCGACACCTACCCCCTAGGTATGCCTAATATGGTGGACACTCCACATTTAAGAATGCCCAACACAGGGCCACCTCCTGTTATAGGAATTCCCAACACAGGGCCACCACCTGTTATGGGTATGCCCAACATAGGGGTCACACCCCCTCTGGTTTCCACAAACCCTATCCCAGGAATCCCTACCGCTATTCCTAACCCAAGTGTAACCCATGTTGCACTTGGAGGCGCTGGCCCATACCAGACCACACCTATCGGAGGGCACATACCCTCCATACCTAGCATACCTTTAGGCACTACTGGACCCCTACATCATACCACAATGACTAGGCATGTCCCAGTTCCAGTCACTACATCTGCTAGCTTACCATACATGGCAAGTTTGAACCTGCCAGACTTAGCTAGGCTCACCAATGACCCCATCAGACACGATCCTGCATGGCCTCACATGCCCACCAAACTCCCCTCTGACATCCCTAAGTTTGAGGGCAAGGCAGGTGAGGACCCCCAGAACCATATCATGTCCTTCCATCTATGGTGTTCCTCCAACTCCATAGTGGACGACTCCATCCGCCTCCGTCTGTTACAGCACACCTTCACTGGCTCTGCAGCTAAGTGGTATATCGAGCAGCCCCATGGGACGCATGCCACCTTTACCTCCCTTGCCTCGACCTTCCTGCAGTTCTTCCAGTTACCTGTCCGTTATGATGCGGGAGTTGAGATCCTACTGTCTTGCAGACAGAACATGGCCACCCACATCACTGACCACATTCATGAGTGGCATCGACGCCGAAGCCTCTGCAAAATCAAGTTAGACAACCGTATTTTCTTAGATTGGTTTCTCAAATCCCTTCTCCCTCTCATTGCGAAGGATGTGGCATCCGAAAGACCCCAGTCTGAAGAAGAGGCCATCCTCAAAGCCCAACAGTTTGACCTCATTTACGCCCAGTCGGGTTATCTGTATACCATTATACCAGATGCCCCTCGGTGTGAGTCATCCCAACATGATGCGCCGGGGGCATCCCATGCCGCCGATGGCATCATTGGTCGTATGGCCTCGCATCCCCAACCCTTTTCTATTGCACATCCTAGCCATGGTCCCGACCTTTCACGGGCTACATCTCAATCTGGAGCAACTAGTTCATATGCTCCCATGGCACATCACCGCCATACCCATGGACCTTCATGTCCACCTCAGTGCTTTGGTCATGCACCATCTGCATATGCACCTCAACCTATGTATTACTCGCAGCAAGCTGCGACGGCTAACCCAACACCTCCAATAGCTCAGGGTTACCAACAACCCCAGTAGGAAACTGGCCCACCTCTAGCCCCGCCTGCTTATTATGCACCACAACCTGCTCCCGCACCTGCGGCGAACCAAAATCCTCCCACTGCTTAAGGGAAAGTGTACACATAGCACAACCAGCCCCAAAACCAAAACAACCAGCGCAACCAAGGTGCGCAACAGAACCCTGGTAGAGGTCGAAACCGCGGTAATAACCAACAACATTAGCAAGGTCCTCCACCTCCCAATCCTCCGCAAAATAACAATGCTGCTCCCCCCAATCAGAATCCGGATCGTAATCTCGGGCAGCCAAAAAACAGTAACCTCAGAACAAACCATCCTTGTTCTATTTGCGGGGTTTATGGTCATTACATGCATGCTTTCCCACATTTGGAGCGAGTTCGGAAACTCTGGACTGACGATGCCCATCGTCAGGGGAAAGCGGCTCCTCAGCCGCCACCCAACCCTCCACAACCGCAACATCAACCTTTGGTGCTGCAAAACCCCTTTCCAAACCAGGGTGTAGTGAACACTCAGCCGTTATCCCCCCCTCAGGGAAACGTGCCACCACAGGAGATCACTTACGCAGCCCCTGATCAACCTATCTTCGATTCAGGTACTCACCACTTGTTGATGATGTCAACTGCCGATGCCAACCTCCAAACACGTCGGAACCAATATGGCTCCACCTCTGAATCCCCTCCTACCGACAAGGATGCTAACGTTAATCCCACAGATCAAACGTTACGTATACCTCCGGTTCCACTAGATGGCGCTCCCAAAGCACCTCGCTTCCCACTTCGCCGCCTCAATAATAATCCTAATGCTCGGGCTGCGTCGAATTACAACATCGTAGACGACTTAGCCCAGTCTCCTGCAGCCATGTATTCTTTAAAAGTATTGAAAAACTGTCCTTCACAGCGCAAGACTTTACTCTCCGCCATTGGCGCCATTGACCCCAATGATTCACAACTGATCACATTCGATTCAAACGAGTCTGAACCACGATTGCCTTCCAGTTTAGCATTCCAAGTTTCCGTTTCTGTTCAGAATCTTGTTATCCATCGGTGCATTATCGATGAAGGGGCCTCTACATGCGTCATGTCCACATTCGTTTGGCAGAAGTTGGGATCCCCTACTCTCCAGCAGTCCACCACTGCATTACGAGCCTACGACGGCCGTTCGGCTCAACCCCAAGGTCTTTTAGCCAATGTCCCCGTCCAACTGGCAGGTAAAACCGTGCTCATTGACATTGAGGTCATCAATGCGCAACTCGATTATAACCTTTTACTTGGCCGCAGCTACATGTATGCCATGCGGGCTGTTTCCTCATCCATTTTTCGTACCATGCAGTTCCCCCATGAGGGACGCGTGGTCAAGGTTGACCAACTCACCTACTATGATCCTAAGGCCCCCGCCACACCTGAAAATGTTCTCCCCATGGTTGAAAAACCTGTTTGTGGTGCAACTACCTCTTTCATTTCCTCAGTAGGACCCGGACTTTACTCTGAGGCGCCAATGACCTCTACATTCCAGGCCATTCCACCACCGTCACCGGAGACCCACGTCGCTAACCTCTGCACTCTTTCACAAACACCTGGTAATCAACCCTCCTTGTTACCCAAACCACCATTAGTCCCTAGTCACATTGGGGTTACACCCATCCACACAATCCTCTTTCTATTCCGTCCTTCGGGCGTAGTAAGTGCTCCGGTTATGGTTACCCTTAGTCTCCCTGGGTTAACATTGGGATTACCCGTGTGGTATATTATGCCTCCCGTTCCTCCGTCGACACCAAATGTCATCCTGCAACCGGTGAAACCCATTGTTACTTCTACCCAACCACCTCCCGGTATCACGACTCCTTCGTCGTCGACGAATCCCCCTCCACTCGTCAGACCCACTGGGGGCAGAGACCTGCAACCATACACTGCGGTACCCCCACCCAAGGCAGTTAAACCTCCCCCCGTGTTTCGTGCTCCTCCCAAATGCTCGTTGTGTGACAAGTTAGGCCACCCAACCCATCAGTGTCCACAGTTACCTGCATTACAGGAACACATGCAAATGCTTGACGACGACCCCAACATCCCGGTTGTCAAAATCGACTCAAACCCCAAACCTCGTGATAAATCATTACGCACAAACCATCCTTGTGCAATATGCGGAATCTACGGCCATTATTCACATCACTGCCCTGATCTCCCAGATTACAGAGCAGCACTGTACGAGTTGAATAATGTCGACCTAGAGATATCCCCTCTTCTCATTGAGGAAATTCATCCCCCACCATCTTCCTCCTCGGAAGAAATTAACACCATTTACACGATTTCCACTGGATACCCCTCTATCCGGTCAGCCCCTTCCATTGATCCCTTTGACACACAGGTTCAACCCTTTCAAATCGACCAGGAAACCACATGTCCACAACATGGGGGCAGGCCCAAAACCTTTTCTACTCATCATCATCGTGATCCTCGTCAGAGATAATGGGGGCATCCACCCCACAAAGGGAATCCCCCATCATCATATCATCACTTCAGTATGCCACCACAGCCCACAGCCTCATGGTATAACACCCCGCCAGCAGTTACTCAATGCCCTATTGATCTCTCTCTGAGACAACATGTGCACCACATTGACACCTCTGAGTTAGGGGGCATAATAGATTACCTCGACCCTGGGATATGGGGCATGATCAATCATTTTGAACCTTCCCCATCATCTCTATCTCAACACCTCAATGAGCCCATCGTTCAATCCAACACATATGTGATCCACAATCACAAACCCCATGCACATAGCATGGGGGCAGGTCATTAACCTTGCTGACTTCTTCACATGCATGATCTCAACCATTTTTTGAGGTCACATATCACTTGTATATTCAATTTGATTTGATACACCTAGTATTCTCCCCCCGTGGGTCATCATTTCTCCCCACCACTGCATCCTTGGCTTAGTGGGCTCACCTTTATTTGTAGCCATTTTTTAACCTAGTTATTTGCTTTGACCATTCCGAAGTCCTTATGACCTCCGTTTTTCGCACCATTTGTATCGCCGGAGCCAGTTTTCTGCGCTCCTGATGACGCTTGAGATCATTTCTCGCTCTCACGCCTAGATTTTTATGGCATTTTTCCATGCCCCCTCGTCGCCTCGGTTTGCGTGCCACATCGGCCATCCTCCGTTGTTGACAAGCCTTATATCGCTGGATCCAGTTTTCCGCGCTCGTGATGATGCTTGAGATCATTTCTCGCTCTCACCTCCATATTTTTTGGGCATTTTTCCCATGACACCTCGTCGCCTCGATTTACGTGCCACATCGGCCGCAGCCCCCTTTTGACAATCTTTATGTCACCAGATCTAGTATCCCGCACACATGATGACTCTTGAGACCCTTTTTCTCGCTCCCATCAATCCCTCTTTGTTCGGTATAATTGTATCCCTTTTTCGGGCCGAGCAACCCCTTTTACGAAAAAGGCACTTAGGGAGTTTTTGTTAAGCTCTTTTCTGACTCCTAAAACAATGAAAAGATTGCCGAGCAACCTTGCTTCCTTTCATGCTCGTTAAACGTATCTGAAAGGGCGTCTACCTGGTATAAGTTTACCCCTTTTCCGGACCTTGTAGACTAATTACGAAAAAGGAATACTCTAGTCACATCGGCTAGAAGAGTTCTCCATCTGCATCATTTTATGCTTTTTTAGGCCTTGGAGACTAAACTACGAAAAAGAACACCAATAGAGTCCACTTACCGCTTTCAGACTCTCTAAACATGAAATCAACCATGAGCACGAGCCGTCCTGGGCTCACAAAATCCACAGGAACGTACCATTTTAGAGCACACTTTTATCCCTTCTTGGAGCTCATTAAAACTATGAAGAAGGAATCAATGGTGCCTCTTGGCGCCACAACAAATCATGTCTACTCACATGGAAGCTTCCCCATTTTGGTCGCCTTTGTTTAGAGTATTCTGCAGTATGTCACCTTGAAAATCCCTCGACAGCACCTATCAGCTCGTCCTCCCCCCCAGAGTCAATACATACCATTTAGTCCCTAAAAGCAATGATCTCCACACCTACAAGTCAGTTCCCTACGCTGCCAGGTCAACCATGTCATCATGATCTGAACAAAGGAAGTTTGAGTCTACCCACTATATGACCCCAGTTACTTCCCATCCCCACAAGTATGTCAGTCCTACCATCAGTACTACAAAACTTCAGTTCTGCACCTCGCGCTCCTATCAAGGAAACATCATTGCCTTGTTAGTTACTGGTCTCCCTCTATCGACAACAACCAAATTTATTCCAGAGGATAGACCTAGAGATCCCTGTGTCTTGGACTCATCACCATTTATGATGAGTGCCTACGAATCATTTCGAGAGGAATCCTCAATGCCTCTCCAACTGATTGTTTCTCACATGCTTGACTTCAACACCTTGATCGCATCGTTGAGATTTGCACAGGACATTGATCCTTTCAGTTATTAGTCGAAGACCCCGGATACCTCCTGACTCCTCCACATTTGAGAATCTTCCTATGGATAAAACCGGTTACACTTTTTCTATAGATATCCGGGTTGCGCATGGCGACAGTATTCAGATGTACCCCAGTTTCATACTCCCTTGAGTATACAGTTACATTAATTCTCAGAGATGACTCATAGTCTTCGAGTCCCTACAGATGTTGGACACCTTCAGTTTCAGCAATTCATCAGTTATTCCAGTGTATCAGTTATTGAGATCAGTTATGATCACGAGTGTATCCCAAAATAATGTCCCCCCTGGACCATTATGATGTACCAGTAGATTCTTTATGTATTATATCCCCCTTCTTGGGACTAATTGTTATGTATATGTCTTGATACGAGCATGGGAATGCCCGCCTCGTCCATTATTAGAGATTATACCTCATTCATATTGATGCCATGTAATATTTTTTGTTTTTGCAGCTTCCAAGGGCCGTGGCTCCAGTCTCCAACCGGTCTCTTCTCTCCCTAAACCCCACAAAAAGGACAAAAGAACTAGGATGTCTATCGGCCATACGATGAGCTCCTGCCCTCACACATCAGGGGGCAATCTGTTAACACCTAAAAAGTGCTCACTAGCTCATTCCCTTATTCACATGACCCATTTGTCCACTTTTCCACCATCTGAGCCTCTGAAACCAACAAAAGGTCACCAAAAGACCTTAGTACACCCCTTTTTCCCACTCAAAAAGATTATTTTTCCTAAAAAAGCATAAAAACCCTCAAAAAGGGTCCAAATTCCCAAAATATTAAAAAAGGGAATAAAAATATTAATTTTATTCAAAAAAGGAAAAAGGAGGGAAAAGTACCTAAACCATGTTGGTCAATACCATTGGTTTCCACAAAACCACAAATGGTATTCCCCACCACCAAAACCTATAAAAAGGTGGTAGGGGATCCTCATTTCACATCCATCCATTATCTCATCCTCATGCTGCCGAAATCTCCCTTGAGCATTTTGGCCATTGTAAGCAACCTTGGAGAAGGAGACCTCTTGGAGCTTGGAGCTACTCATCTTGGGAGTTGCTCAACATCAACCTTCACCATTGAAGGTATTATCGCAAGCACTTGCTTGCCCCCCCATTTTTCAATACAAATTCATTCTTTAATATTTTCTTGTTCTTGTTTTTTAAATGTTTACATTATTTGCTTAGATTCTTGCATAGATCCATGATTAGTTTTGTTTAGATTAGTTTCTTGTTTATTTCTATTTGAAACTGCTGCTACTAGTTAGCAGGTGCCCATAGCACTAAGCCTGGTTGCAAAACCGAGCCAACAGTCACGAAAGTTGGCGCGCGCACTTGTCTACCAATGGGACATCCAAATCTATGCTCAATTTTAAATTCCGAGAAGTTGGTGAAAGTCGAAATTCGACCGTGCATTTTCGCTAGACATGGGTATAAAGAGTGCGAAAATAGCTCAGAACGTCACGAATGTTGGCATGAGCACTTGTCTACCAACGGGACATCCAAATATATGCTCAATTTTCAATTCCGCAAACTAGGTCAAAGTCAAAACTCGACCGTGCGTTTTCGCTAGACTTGGGCTTAAAGTGGGAGAAAATAGCTCTGAACGTCACGAAAGTTGGCATGAACGCTTGTCTACCAATGGGACATCAAATTCTATCCTCAAATTTAAATTCCAAGAAGTTGGTCAAAGTTGAAACTTGGCCATGCGTTTTCGCTAGAATTGGGCTTAAAGGGTGGGAAAATAGCTCGGAACATCGCAAAAGTTGCCATGAGCACTTTTTTACCAAGGGGACATCCAAATCTATTCTCAATTCTCAATTCCGAGAAGTTGGTGAAACTCAAAATTCGACCGTGTGTTTTTTCTAGACCTGGGTATAAAGAGTGGGAAAATAGCTCAGAACGTCACGAATGTTGATGTGCGCACTTGTCTACCAACGGGACATCCAAATATATGCTCAATTTTCAATTCTGCAAAGTAGGTCAAAGTTGAAACTTGACCGTGGGTTTTCGCTAGACTTGAGCTTAAAGGGTGTGAAATTAGCTCGTAACGTCATGAAAGTTGTTGTGTGTGTATGTCTACAAATGGGACATCCAAATCTATTCTCAATTTTAAATTCCAAGAAGTAGGTCAAAGCCGAAACGCGACCGTGCATTTTCTCTAGAGTTGGGCTTAAAGGGGGATAAAATAGCTCGGAACGTCACAAAAGTTGGTGTGGACGCTTATTTACCAATGGGACATCCAAAATTATTCTCAAATTTCAATTCCGAGAAGTTGGTCAAAATTGAAATTCGACCGTGCGTTTTCGCTAGGCTTGGGCTTAAAGGGTGGAAAAATAGCTCGGAACGTCACGAAAGTTGGCATGCGCACTTGTCTACCAACGGGACATCCAAATCTATTCTCAAATTTAAATTCCCAGAAGTTTGTCAATGTCGAAACGCGACCATGCGTTTTCGCTTCACATGAGCTTAAAGGGTGTGAAATTAGCTTGTAACGTCATGAAAGTTGTTGTGCGCGCATGTCTACAAACGGGACATCCAAATCTATTCTCAATTTTCAATTCCGAGAATTTGGTCAAAGCCGAAATGCGACCCTGCGTTTTCTGTAGAGTTGGGCTTAAACGGGGAGAAAATAGCTCGGAACGTCACGAAAGTTGGCGTGGACGCTTGTCTACCAATGGGACATCCAAATCTATTCTCAAATTTCAATTCCGAGAAGTTGGTCAAAGTTGAAACTCGAGCGTGCGTGTTCGCTAGACTTGGGCTTAAAGGGTGGGAAAATAGCTCAAAACGTCACGAACGTTGGTGTGCGCACTTGTATACCAATGGCACATCCAAATCTATTCTCAAATTTCAATTCCGAGAAGTTGGTCAACGTCGAAACGCCACCATGCATTTTCGCTAGACTTGAGCTTAAAGGGTGTGAAATTAGCTCGTAATGTCACCAAATTTGTTGTGCACGAATGTCTACAAATGGGACATCTAAATCTGTGCTCAATTTTCAATTCTGAGAAGTTGGTGAAAGTCGAAACTCAACCGTACGTTTTCGCTAGAGTTGGGATTAAAGGGGGAGAAAATAGCTCGAAACGTCACGAAAGTTGGTGTGGACTCTTGTCTACCAATGGGACATCCAAAACTATTCTCAAATTTCAATTCCAGGAAGTTGGTCAAAGTTGAAACTTGCCCGTGCGTTTTCGCTAGACTTGGTCTTAAAGGTTGGTAAAATAGCTCAGAACGTCACAAAAGTTGGCGTGCGCACTTGTTTACCAATGGGACATCCAAATCTATGCTCAATTTTCAATTCTGAGAAGTTGGTGAAAGTCGAAATTTGACCGTGCATTTTCGCTAGACATGGGTATAAAGAGTTGGAAAATAGCTCGGAACGTCACGAATGTTGGCGTGCACACTTGTCTACCAACGGGACATCCAAATATATGCTCAATTTTGAATTCCGTAAAGTAGGTCAAAGTCGAAACTCGACCATGCGTTTTCGCTAGACATGGGCTTAAAGTGGGAGAAAATAGCTCTGAACGTCACGCAAGTTGGCGTGCACGCTTGTCTACTCATGGGACATCCAAATCTGTTGTCAAATTTCAATTCCTAGATGTTGGTCAAAGTCAGAACGCCACCATGCGTTTTCGCTAGACTTGGGATTTAAGGGTGTGAAATTAGCTCGTAACGTCATGAAAGTTGTTGTGCACACATGTCTACAAATGGGACATCCAAATCTATTCTCAATTTTAAATTCTGAGAAGTAGGTCAAAACCGAAACGCGACTATGCATTTTCTCTAGAGGTGGGCTTAAAGGGGGAGAAAATAGCTCGGAACGTCACGAACGTTGGTGTGGACGTTTGTCTATCAATGGGACATCCAAATCTATTCTGGAATTTCAATTCCGAGAAGTTGGTCAAAGTTGAAACTCGACCGTGCGTGTTCACTAGACTTGGGCTTAAAGGGTGGGAAAATAGCTCGAAACGTCATGAAAGTTGGAGTGCGCACTTGTTTACCAATAGGACAACCAAATCTATGCTCAATTTTCAACTCCGAGAAATTGGTGAAAGTCGAAATTCGACCGTGCATTTTCGCTAGCCATGGGTATAAAGAGTGGGAAAATAGCTCGGAACGTCACGAATGTTGACGTACGCACTTGTCTACCAACGGGACATCCAAATATATGATCAATTTTCAATTCCGCAAAGTAGGTCAAAGTCGAAACTCGACCGTGCGTTTTCGCTAGACTTTGGCTTAAAGTGGGAGAAAATAGCTCTAAACGTCACGAGAAGTTGGTCAAAGTCGAAACGCCACCGTGCATTTTCACTAGACCTGAGCTTAAAGGGTGTGAAATTAGCTCGTAACATCATGAAAGTTGCTGTGTGTGTATGTCTACAAATGGGACATCCAAATCTATTCTCAATTTTTACTTCCGAGAAGTAGGTCAAAGCCGAAACGCAACCGTGCATTTTCTCTAGAGTTGGGCTTAAAGGGGGAGAAAATAGCTCGAAACGTCACAAAAGTTGGTGTGGACTCTTCTCTACCAATGGGACATCGAAAACTATTCTCAAATTTCAATTCCAGGAAGTTGGTCAAAGTTGAAACTTGGCCGTGCATTTTCGCTAGACTTGGGCTTAAAGGGTCGGAAAATAGATCAGAACGTCACGAAAGTTGGCGTGTGCACCTGTTTACCAACGGGACATCCAAATCTATGCTCAATTTTCAATTCCGAGAAGTTGGTGAAAGTCAAAATTCGATCGTGCGTTTTCGCTAGACATGGGTATAAAGAGTGGGAAAATAGCTCTGAACGTCACGAAAGTTGGCATGGACGCTTGTCTACCAATGGGACATCCAATTATATCCTCAAATTTAAATTCTGAGAAGTTGGTCAAAGTTGAAACTTGGCCATGCGTTTTCGCTAGACTTGGGCTTAAAGGGTGGGAAAATAGCTCGGAACGTCACGAAAGTTGACGTGTGCACTTGTCTACCAATGGGACATCCAAATATATGCTCAATTTTCAATACCGCAAAGTAGGTCAAAGTCGAAACTCGACTGTGCGTTTTTGCTAGACTTGGGCTTAAAGTGGGAGAAAATAGCTCTGAACGTCACGAAAGTTGCCGTGCGCACTTGTTTACCAATGGGACATCCAAATCTATGCTCAATTTTCAATTTCGAGAAGTTGGTGAAAGTCAAAATTCGACCGTGCGTTTTCGCTAGACATGGCTATAAAGAGTGGGAAAATAGCTCGAAACGTCACGAATGTTGGCGTGCGCACTTGTCTACCAACGGGACATCCAAATATATGCTCAATTTTCAATTCCGCCAACTAGGTCAAAGTCGAAACTCGACCGTGCGTTTTCGCTAGACTTGGGCTTAAAGTGGGTGAAAATAGCTCTGAACGTCACGAAAGTTGGGATGGATGCTTGTCTACCAATGGGACATCCAAATCTATTCTCAAATTTAAATTCCGAGAAGTTGGTCAAAGTTGAAAATCGACCGTGCGTTTTCACTAGATTTGGGCTTAAAGGGTGAGAAAATAGCTCAGAACGTGACAAAATTTGGCGTGCGTACTTGTCTACCGACGGGACATCCAAATCTATGCTCAATTTTCAATTACGAGAATTTGGTCAAAGTCGAAATGCCACCGTGTGTTTTCACTAGACTTGAGCTTAAAGGGTGTGAAATTAGCTCGTAACGTCACGAAAGTTGCTGTGTGTGCATGTCTACAAATGGGACATCCAAATCTATTCTCAATTTTCAATTCCAAGAAGTAGTTCAAAGCCGAAACGCGACCGTGCATTTTCTATAGAGTTGGGCTTAAAGGGGGAGAAAATAGCTCAGAACGTCACAAAAGTTGGTGTGGATGCTTGTTTACCAATGGGACATCCAAAACTATTCTCAAATTTCAATTCCGAGAAGTTGGTCAAAGTTGAAAATCGATCGTGCGTTTTCACTAGATTTGGGCTTAAAGAGTGAGAAAATAGCTCAGAATGTCATGAAATTTGGCGTGCGCACTTGTCTACCAACGGGACATCCAAATATATGCTCAATTTTAAATTCCACAAAGTAGGTCAAAGTCGAAACTCGACCGTGCGTTTTCGCGAGACTTGGGCTTAAAGTGGGAGAAAATAGCTCCGAATGTCACGAAAGTTGGCATGGACGCTTGTCTAACAATGGGACATCCAATTCTATCCTCAAATTTAAATTCCGAGAAGTTGGTCAAAGTTGAAACTCGACCGTGCGTTGTCGCTAGGCTTTGGCTTAAAGGGTGGAAAGTAGCTTGGAACGTCACGAAAGTTGGCATGTGCACTTGTCTACCAACAGGACATCAAAATCTATGCTCAATTTTCAATTTCGAGAAGTTGGTCAAAGTTGAAAGTTGACCGTGCGTTTTCGCTACACTATCGCTTAAAGTGAAAGAAAATAGCTCGAAACGTCACGAAAGTTGGCATGCGCACTTGTCTACCAACGGGACATCCAAATCTATGCTCAATTTTCAATTACGAGAAGTTGGTGAAAGTCGAAATTCAACCGTGCGTTTCCGCTAGACTTGAGCTTAAAGGGTGTGAAAGCTTGTAATGTCATGAAAGTTGTTGTGCGCGCATGTCTACAAACGGGACATCCAAATCTATTCTCAATTTTCAATTCCGAGAAGTAGATCGAAGCCGAAACGCGACCATGCATTTTCTGTAAAGTTTGGCTTAAAGGGGGAGAAAATAGCTTTGAACGTCACGCAAGTTGGCGTGCACGCTTATCTACCAATGGGACATGCAAATCTATTGTCAAATTTCAATTCCCAGATGTTGGTCAAAGTCAAAACGGCATCATGCGTTTTCGCTAGACTTGGGATTTAAGGGTGTTAAATTAGCTCGTAACGTCATGAAAGTTGTTGTGCCCGCATGTCTACAAATGGCACATCCAAATCTATTCTCAATTTTCAATTCTGAGAAGTAGGTCAAAACCGAAACGCGACTATGCGTTTTCTCTAGAGTTGTGCTTAAAGGGGGAGAAAATAGCTCGAAAAGTCACGAAAGTTGGTGTAGACGCTTGTCTACCAATGGTACATCCAAAACTATTCTCAAATTTCAATTCCGAGAAGTTGGTCAAAGTTGAAACTCGACCGTGCGTTTTCGCTAGACTTGGGCTTAAAGGGTGGGAAAATAGCTTGAAACGTCACGAAATTTGGCGTGCGCACTTGTCTACCAATGGGACATCGAAATATATGCTCAATTTTAAATTCCGCAAAGTAGGTCAAAGTCGAAACGAGACCGTGCGTTTTCGCGAGACTTGGGCTTAAAGAGGGAGAAAATAGCTCCGAACGTCATGAAAGTTGGCATCGACGCTTGTGTACCAATGGGACATCCAATTCTATCCTCAAATTTAAATTCCGAGAAGTTGGTCAAAGTTGAAACTTGGCCGTGCGTTTTCACTATACTTGGGCTTAAAGGGCGGGAAAATAGCTCGGAACGTCACGAAAGTTGGCATGCGCACTTGTTTACCAACGGGACATGCAAATCCATGCTCAATTTTCAATTTCGAGAAGTTAGTGAAAGTCGAAATTCAACCGTGCATTTTCGCTAGACATGGGTATAAAGAGTGGGAAAATAGCTTGGAACGTCACAAATGTTGGCGTGCGAACTTGTCTACGAACGGGACATCCAAATATATGCTCAATTTTCAATTCCGCAAAGTAGGTCAAAGTCGAAACGCGACCATGCGTTTTCGCTAGACTTGGGCTGAAAGTGGGAGAAAATAGTTCTGAACGTCACGAAAGTTGGCATGGATGCTTGTCTACCAATGGGACATCCAAATCTATTCTCAAATTTAAATTCCAAGAAGTTGGTCAAAGTTGAAAATCGACAGTGCGTTTTCACTAGACTTGGCCTTAAAGGGTGAGAAAATAGCTCGGAACGTCACGAAATTTGGCGTGCGCAGTTGTCTACCAACAGGACATCCAAATCTATGCTCAATTTTCAATTCCGAGAAGTTGGTCAAAGTCGAAACGCCTCTGTGCGTTTTCACTAGACTTGAGCTTAAAGGGTGTGAAATTAGCTCGTAACGTCATGAAAGTTGCTGTGTGTGCATGTCTACAAATGGGACATCCAAATCTATTCTCAATTTTCAATTCCGAGAAGTAGGTCAAAGCCGAAACGCGACCGTGCGTTTTCTTTAGAGTTGGGCTTAAACAAGGAGAAAATAGCTCGGAACATCACGAAAGTTGGTGTGGACGCTTCTCTACCAATGGTACATCGAAATCTATTGTCAAATTTCAATTCCTAGATGTTGGTCAAAGTCAAAACGCCACCATGTGTTTTTGCTAGACTTGTGATTTAAGGGTGTGAAATTAGCTCGTAACGTCATGAAAGTTGTTGTGCGCGCATGTCTGCAAATGGGACATCCAAATCTATTCTCAATTTTCAATTCCGAGAAGTAGGTCAAAGCCGAAACGTGACCGTGCGTTTTCTTTAGAGTTGGGCTTAAACAGGGAGAAAATAGCTCGGAACATCACGAAAGTTGGTGTGGACGCTTCTCTACCAATGGGACATCCAAATCTATTGTCAAATTTCAATTCCCAGATGTTGGTCAAAGTCAAAACGCCACCATGCGTTTTTGCTAGACTTGTGATTTAAGGGTGTGAAATTAGCTCGTAACGTCATGAAAGTTGTTGTGCGCACATGTCTGCAAATGGGACATCCAAATCTATTCTCAATTTTCAATTCCGAGAAGTTGGTCAAAGTTGAAGCTCAACCGTGCGTTGACGCTAGACTTGGTTTTAAAGGGTGGGAAAATAGCTCGAAACGTCACGAATTTTGGCGTGCGCACTTGCCTACCAATGGGACATCCAAATATATGCTCAATTTTCAATTCCGCAAAGTATGTGAAAGTCGAAACTTGACCGTGCATTTTCGCTAGACTTGGGCTTAAAGTGGGTGAAAATAGCTCTGAACGTCACGAAAGTTGGCATGGATGCTTATTTACCAATGGGACATCCAAATCTATTCTCAAATTTAAATTCCGAGAAGTTGGTCAAAGATGAAAATTGAGCATGCATTTTTCGCTAGACTTGGGATTAAAGGGTGCGAAAATAGCTCGGAACATCACGAAATTTGGCGTGTGCACTTGTCTACCAATGGGACATCGAAATCTATGCTCAATTTTCAATTCCGAAAAGTTGGTCAAAGTCGAAACGACACCATTCGTTTTCACTAGACTTGAGCTTAAAGGGTGTGAAATTAGCTCGTAACGTCACGAAAGTTGTTGTGTGTGCATGTCTACAAATGGGACATCCAAATCTATTCTCAATTTTCAATTCCGAGAAGTAGGTCAAAGCCGAAACGCGATCGTGCGTTTTCTGTAGAGTTGGGCTTAAACGGGGGGAAAATAGCTCGGAACGTCACGAAAGTTGGTGTGGACGCTTGTCTATGAATGCTACATCCAAAACTATTTTCAAATTTCAATTCCGAGAAGTTGGTCAAAGTTGAAACTCGGCCGTGCGTTTTCACTAAACTTGGGCTTAAAGGGGGAGAAAAATGCTTGAAACGTCACAAAAGTTGGCAGGGATGCTTGTCTACCAATGTGACATCCAAATCTATTGTCAAATTTAAATTCCAAGAAGTTGGTCAAAGATGAAAATCGACCATGCGTTTTCGCTAGACTTGGGCTTAAAAGGTGAGAAAATAGCTCGAAACGTCACGAAAGTTGGCATGCGCACTTGTCTACCAACGGGACCTCCAAATCTATGCTCAATTTTCAATTCCGAGAAGTTGGTGAAAGTCGAAATTCAACCGTGCGTTTTCGCTAGACTTGAGCTTAAAGGGTGTGAAATTAGCTTGTAATGTCATGAAAGTTGTTGTGCGCGCATGTCTACAAACGGGACATCCAAATCTATTCTCAATTTTAAATTTCGAGAAGTAGATTGAAGCCGAAACGCGACCATGCGTTTTCTGTAGAGTTGGGCTTAAAGGGGGAGAAAATAGCTCGGAACGTCACGCAAGTTGGTGTGCACGCTTATCTACCAATGGGACATGCAAATCTATTGTCAAATTTCAATTCCCAGATGTTGGTCAAAGTCAAAACGGCACCATGCGTTTTCACTAGACTTGGGATTTAAGGGTGTTAAATTAGTTCGTAACGTCATGAAAGTTGTTGTGCGCGCATGTCTACAAATGGCACATCCAAATCTATTCTCAATTTTCAATTCTAAGAAGTAGGTCAAAACCGAAACACGACTATGCGTTTTCTCTAGAGTTGTGCTTAAAGGGTGAGAAAATAGCTCGGAAAGTCACGAAAGTTGGTGTGGATGCTTGTCTACCAATGGTACATCCAAAACTATTTTCAAATTTCAATTCCGAGAAGTTGGTCAAAGTTGAAACTCGACCGTGCGTTTTTGCTAGACTTGGGCTTAAAGGGTGGGGAAATAGCTTGAAACGTCACGAAATTTGGCGTGCGCACTTGTCTACCAACGGGACATCGAAATATATGCTCAATTTTAAATTCCGCAAAGTAGGTCAAAGTCGAAACTCGACCGTGCGTTTTCGCGAGACTTGGGCTTAAAGTGGGAGAAAATAGATCCGAACGTCACGAAAGTTGGCATGGACGCTTGTCTACCAATGGTACATCCAATTCTATCCTCAAATTTAAATTCCGAGAAGTTGGTCAAAGTTGAAACTCGACCGTGCGTTGTCGCTAGGCTTTGGCTTATAGGGTGGAAAGTAGCTCGGAACGTCACGAAAGTTGGCGTGTGCAGTTGTCTACCAACAGGACATCAAAATCTATGCTCAATTTTCAATTTCGAGAAGTTGGTCAAAGTTGAAATTTGACTGTGCGTTTTTGCTAGACTATAGCTTAAAGTGAGAGAAAATAGCTTGAAACGTCACGAAATTTGGCATGCGCACTTGTCTATCAATGGGACATCCAAATCTATGCTCAATTTTCAATTCCGAGAAGTTGGTGAAAGTCAAAATTCAACCGTGCGTTTTCGCTAGACTTGAGCTTAAAGGGTGTGAAATTAGCTTGTAACGTCATGAAAGTTGTTGTGCGCGCATGTCTACAAATGGGACATCCAAATATATTCTCAATTTTCAATTCCGAGAAGTAGATCAAAGCCGAAACGCGACCATGCGTTTTTTGTGGAGTTGGGCTTAAAGGGGGAGAAAATAGCTTGGAACATCACGCAAGTTGGCATGCACGCTTATCTACCAATGGGACATGCAAATCTATTGTCAAATTTCAATTCCCAGATGTTGGTCAAAGTCAAAACGGCACCATGCGTTTTCGCTAGACTTGGGATTTAAGGGTGTTAAATTAGCTCGTAACGTCATGAAAGTTGTTGTGCGCGCATGTCTACAAATGGCACATCCAAATCTATTCTCAATTTTCAATTCTGAGAAGTAGGTCAAAATTGAAACACGACTATGCGTTTTCTCTAGAGTTGTGCTTAAAGGGGGAGAAAATAGCTCGGAAAGTCACAAAAGTTGGTGTGGACGCTTGTCTACCAATGGTACATCCAAAACTATTTTAAAATTTCAATTCCGAGAAGTTGGTCAAAGTTGAAACTCGACCGTGCGTTTTCGCTAGACTTGGGCTTAAAGGGTGGGAAAATAGCTTGAAACGTCACGAAAGTTGGCGTGCGCACTTGTCTACCAATGGGACATCGAAATATATGCTCAATTTTAAATTCCGCAAAGTAGGTCAAAGTCGAAACGAGACCGTGCGTTTTCGCGAGACTTGGGCTTAAATTGGGAGAAAATAGCTCCGAACGTCACGAAAGTTGGCATGGACGCTTGTGTACCAATGGGACATCCAATTCTATCCTCAAATTTAAATTCCGAGAAGTTGGTCAAAGTTGAAACTTGGCCGTGCGTTTTCACTATACTTGGGCTTAAAGGGCGGGAAAATAGCTCGGAACGTCACGAAAGTTGGCATGCGCACTTGTTTACCAACGGGACATCCAAATCCATGCTCAATTTTCAATTCCGAGAAGTTAGTGAAAGTCGAAATTCGACCGTGCATTTTCGCTAGACATGGGTATAAAGAGTGGGAAAATAGCTCGGAACGTCACAAATGTTGGCGTGCGAACTTGTCTACGAACGGGACATCCAAATATATGCTCAATTTTCAATTCCGCAAAGTAGGTCAAAGTCGAAACGTGACCGTGCGTTTTCGCTAGACTTGGGCTGAAAGTGGGAGAAAATAGTTCTGAACATCACGAAAGTTGGCATGGATGCTTGTCTACCAATGGGACATCCAAATCTATTCTCAAATTTAAATTCCGAGAAGTTGGTCAAAGTTGAAAATCGACAGTGCGTTTTTAGTAGACTTGGGCTTAAAGGGTGAGAAAATAGCTCGGAACGTCACGAAATTTGGCGTGCGCAGTTGTCTACCAACAGGACATCCAAATCTATGCTCAATTTTCAATTCTGAGAAGTTGGTCAAAGTCGAAACGCCACTGTGCCTTTTCACTAGACTTGAGATTAAAGGGTGTGAAATTAGCTCGTAACGTCATGAAAGTTGCTATGTGTGCATGTCTACAAATGGGACATCCAAATCTATTCTCAATTTTCAATTCCGAGAAGTAGGTCAAAGCCGAAACGCGACCGTGGGTTTTCTTTACAGTTGGTCTTAAACAGGGAGAAAATAGCTCGGAACGTCATGAAAGTTGGTGTGGACACTTCTCTACCAATGGTACATCCAAAACTATTTTCAAATTTCAATTCCGAGAAGTTGGTCAAAGTTGAAACTCGACCGTGCGTTTTCGCTAGACTTGGCCTTAAAGGGGGAGAAAAAAGCTCGAAACGTCACAAAAGTTGGTAGGGACGCTTTTCTACCAATGTGACATCCAAATCTATTCTCAAATTTAAATTCCAAGAAGTTGTTCAAAGATGAAAATCGACCGTGCGTTTTCGCTAGACTTGGGCTTAAAAGGTGAGAAAATAGCTCAGAAGTTGGTCAAAGTCGAAACTCGACAGTGCATTTTCGGTAGACTTGGGCTTAAAGGGGGAGAAAATAGCTCAGAACGTCACGAAAGTTGGCGTGCGCACTTGTCTACCAACAAGACATCCAAATATATCCTCAATTTTCAATTCCACAAAGTAGGTCAAAGTCGAAACTCGACCGTGCGTTTTCGCTAGACTTGGGCTTAAAGTGGGAGAAAATAGCTTTGAATGTCACGAAAGGTTGCATGGACGCTTGTCTACCAATGGGACATCGTGCGTTTTCGCTAGACTTGGGATTAAAGGGGGAGAAAATAGCTCGGAACGTCACGCAAGTTGGTGTGCACGCTTGTCTACCAATGGGACATCCAAATCTATTGTCAAATTTCAATTCCCAGATGTTGGTCAAATTCAAAACGCCACCATGCTTTTTTTCTAGACTTGTGATTTAAGGGTGTGAAATTAGCTCGTAACGTCATGAAAGTTGTTGTGCGCGCATGTCTGCAAATGGGACATCCAAATCTATTCTCAATTTTCAATTTCGAGAAGTTGGTCAAAGTTGAAACTCGACCATGCGTTGACGCTAGACTTGGGCTTACAGGGTGGGAAAATAGCTCGAAACGTCACGGATTTTGGGGTGTGCACTTGTCTACCAATGGGACATCCAAATATATGCTCAATTTTCAATTCCGCAAAGTAGGTGAAAGTCGAAACTCGACCGTGCGTTTTCTCTAGACTTGGGCTTAAAGTGGGTGAAAATAGATCTGAACGTCATGAAAGTTGGCATGGATGCTTGTTTACCAATGGGACATCCAAATCTATTCTCAAATTTAAATTCCGAGAAGTTAGTCAAAGATGAAAATTGACCATGCGTTTTCGCCAGACTTGGGCTTAAAGGGTGAGAAAATAGCTCGGAACATCACGAAATTTGGCGTGCGCACTTGTCTACCAACGGGACATCGAAATCTATGCTCAATTTTCAATTCCGAAAAGTTGGTCAAAGTCGAAATGCCACCGTGCGTTTTCACTAGACTTGAGCTTAAAGGGTGTGAAATTAGCTCGTAACGTCACGAAAGTTGTTGTGTGTGCATGTCTACAAATGGGACATCCAAATCTATTCTCAATTTTCAATTCCGAGAAGTAGGTCAAATCCGAAACGTGACCGTGCATTTTCTCTATAGTTAGGCTTAAAGGGGGAGAAAATGGCTCGGAACGTCAAGAAAGTTGGTGTGGACGCTTCTCTACCAATGGTACATCCAAAACTATTTTCAAATTTCAATTCCGAGAAGTTGGTCAAAGTTGAAACTTGACCGTGCCTTTTCGCTAGACTTGGCCTTAAAGGGGGAGAAAAAAGCTCAAAATGTCACAAAAGTTGGTAGGGACGCTTGTCTACCAATGTGACATCCAAATCTATTCTCAAATTTAAATTCCAAGACGTTGTTCAAAGATGAAAATCGACCGTGCGTTTTCACTAGACTTGGGCTTAAAAGGTGAGAAAATAGCTCGGAACGTCCCGAAAGTTAGCGTGTGTACTCGTCTACCAACGGGACATCCAAATCTATGCTCAATTTTCAATTCCGAGAAGTTGGTCAAAGTCGAAACTCGACAGTGCATTTTCGGTAGACTTGGGCTTAAAGGGGGAGAAAATAGCTCAGAACGTCACGAAAGGTTGCGTGCGCACTTGTCTACCAACAAGACATCCAAATATATCCTCAATTTTCAATTCCGCAAAGTAGGTCAAAGTCGAAACTTGACCGTGCGTTTTCGCTAGACTTGGGCTTAAAGTGGGAGAAAATAGCTCTGAATGTCACGAAAGGTTGCATGGACGCTTGTCTACCAATGGGACATCCAATTCTATCCTCAAATTTAAATTCCGAGAAGTTGGTCAAAGTTGAAACTCGACCATGCGTTGTCGCTAGACTTGGGCTTAAAGGGTGAGAAAATAGCTCGAAACGTCACGAAAGTTGGCATGCGCACTTGTCTACCAACGGGACATCCAAAACTATTCTCAAATTTCAATTCGGAGAAGTTGGTCGAAGTCGAAACTCGACCATGCGTTTTCGCTAGACTTGGGCTTAAAGGGGGAGAAAATAGCTCGGAACGTCACACAAGTTGGTGTGCACGCTTGTCTAGCAATGGGACATCCAAATCTATTGTCAAATTTCAATTCCCAGATGTTGGTCAAAGTCAAAACGCCACCATGCGTTTTTTCTAGACTTGTGATTTAAGGGTGTGAAATTAGCTCGTAACGTCATGAAAGTTGTTGTGCGCGCATGTCTGCAAATGGGACACCCAAATCTATTCTCAATTTTCAATTCTGAGAAGTTGGTCAAAGTTGAAACTCGACCGTGCGTTGACGCTAGACTTGAAGGGTGGGAAAATAGCTCGAAACGTCACAAATTTTGGCGTGCGCACTTGTCTACCAATGGGACATCCAAATATATGCTAAATTTTCAATTCCGCAAAGTAGGTGAAAGTCGAAACTTGACCGTGCGTTTTCTCTAGACTTGGGCTTAAAGTGGGTGAAAATAGATCTGAACGTCATGAAAGTTGGCATGGATGCTTGTTTACCAATGGGACATTCAAATCTATTCTCAAATTTAAATTCTGAGAAGTTGGTCAAAGATGAAAATTGACCATGCGTTTTCGCTAGACTTGGGCTTAAAGGGTGAGAAAATAGCTCGGAACGTCACGAAATTTGGCGTGCGCACTTGTCTACCAACGGGACATCGAAATCTATGCTCAATTTTCAATTCTGAAAAGTTGGTCAAAGTCGAAACGCCACCGTGCATTTTCACTAGACTTGAGCTTAAAGGGTGTGAAATTAGCTCGTAACGTCACGAAAGTTGTTGTGTGTGCTTGTCTACAAATGGGACATCCAAATCTATTCTCAATTTTCACTTCCGAGAAGTAGGTCAAAGTCGAAACGCGATCGTGCGTTTTCTGTAGAGTTGGGCTTAAACGGGGAGAAAATAGCTCGGAACGTCACGAAAGTTGGTGTGGACGCTTGTCCATGAATGGTACATCCAAAACTATTTTCAAATTTCAATTCCGAGAAGTTGGTCAAAGTTGAAACTCGGCCGTGCGTTTTCGCTAGACTTGCGCTTAAAGGGGGAGAAAAATGCTCGAAACGTCACAAAAGTTGGCAGGGACGCTTGTCTACCAATGTGACATCCAAATCTATTCTCAAATTTAAATTCCAAGAAGTTGGTCAAAGATGAAAATAGACCGTGCGTTTTCACTAGACTTGGGCTTAAAGGGTGAGAAAATAGCTCGGAACGTCACAAAATTTGGCGTGCGCACTCGTCTACCAACGGGACATCAATTTTCAATTCCGCAAAGTAGGTCAAAGTCGAAACTCGACAGTAAGTTTTCGCTAGACTTGGACCTAAAGTCAGTGAAAATAGATCTGAACGTCACGAAAGTTGGCATGGATGCTTGTCTACCAATGGGAGATCCAAATCTATTCTCAAATTTAAATTCCAAGAAGTTGGTCAAAGTTGAAAATCGACCGTGCGTTTTCGCTAGACTTGGGTTTAAAGGGTGGGAAAATAGCTTGAAACGTCACGAAAGTTGGAGTGCGCACTTGTCGACCAACAGGACATCGAAATATATGCTCAATTTTAAATTCCGCAAAGTAGGTCAAAGTCAAAACTCGACCGTGCGTTTTCGCGAGACTTGGGCTTAAAGTGGGAGAAAATAGCTCCGAACGTCACGAAAGTTGGCATGGACGCTTGTCTACCAATGGGACATCCAATTCTATCCTCAAATTTAAATTCCGAGAAGTTGGTCAAAGTTGAAACACACCCGTGCGTTGTCGCTAGGCTTTGGTTTAAAGGGTGGAAAGTAGCTCGGAACATCACGAAAGTTGGCGTGTGCACTTGTGTACCAACAGGACATCAAAATCTATGCTTAATTTTCAATACCGAGAAGTTGGGCAAAGTTGAAAGTTGACCGTGCGTTTTCGCTAGACTTGCGCTTAAAGTGAGAGAAAATAGCTCGAAACATCACGAAAGTTGGCATGCGCACTTGTCTACCAACGGGACATCCAAAACTATTCTCAAATTTCAATTCCGAGAAGTTGGTCAAAGTCGAAACTTGATCGTGCGTTTTCGCTAGACTTGGGCTTAAAGGGGGAGAAAATAGCTCAGAAAGTCACGCAAGTTGGCGTGCACGCTTGTCTACCAATGGGACATCCAAATCTATTGTCAAAATTCAATTCCCAGATGTTGGTCAAAGTCAAAACACCACCATGCATTTTCGCTAGACTTGGGATTTAAGGGTGTGAAATTAGCTCGTAACGTCATGAAAGTTGTTGTGCGCGCATGTTTACAAATGGCACATCCAAATCTATTCTCAATTTTCAATTAAGAGAAGTAGGTCAAAACCGAAACACGACTATTCATTTTCTCTACAGTAAGGCTTAAAGGGGGAGAAAATAGCTCAGAACGTCACGAAAATTGGTGTGGACGCTTATCTACCAATGGGACATCCAAATCTATTCTCAAATTTTAATTCCAAGAAGTTGGTCAAAGTTGAAACTCGACCGTGCGTGTTCATTAGACTTGGGCTTAAAGGGTGGGAAAATAGCTCGAAACGTCATGAAAGTTGGCGTGCGCACTTGTCTACCAACGGCACATCCAAATCTATTCTCAAATTTTAATTCTGAGAAGTTGGTTAAAGTCAAAATGCCACCATGCATTTTCGCTAGACTTGAGCTTAAAGGGTGTGAAATTAGCTCCTAATGTCACGAAACTTGTTGTGCGCGAATGTCTACAAATGGGACATCTAAATCTATGCTCAATTTTAAATTCCGCAAAGTAGGTCAAAGTCGAAACTCGACTGTGCGTTTTCGCTAAACTTGGGCTTAAAGTGGGAGAAAATAGCTCTGAACGTCACGAAAGTTGGCATGGACGCTTTTCTACCAATGGGAAATCCATTTCTATCCTCAAATTTAAATTCCGAGAAGTTGGTCAAAGTTGAAACTTGGCCGTTTGTTTTCACTAGACTTGGGATTAAATGGTGAGACTTGGGCTTAAATGGTGAGAAAATAGCTCGAAACGTCATGAAAGTTACCGTGCGCACTTGTTTACCAATGGGACATCTAAATCTATGCTCAATTTTCAATTCCGATAAGTTGGTGAAAGTCGAAATTCGACCGTGCGTTTTCGCTAGACATGGGTATAAAGAGTGGGAAAATAGCTCGGAACGTCACGAATGTTGGCTTGCGCACTTGTCTACCAACGGGACATCCGAATATATGCTCAATTTTCAATTCCGCAAAGTAGGTCAAAGTCGAATCTCGACCATCCGTTTTCACTAGACTTGGGCTTAAAGTGGGTGAAAATAGCTCTGAACGTCACGAAATTTGGCATGGATGCTTGTCTACCAATGGGACATCCAAATCTATTCTCAAATTTAAATTCCGAGAAGTTGGTCAAAGTTGAAAATCCACTGTGCGTTTTCACTAGACTTGGGCTTAAAGGGTGAAAAAATAGCTCGGAACATCACGAAATTTGGCATGCGCACTTGTCTACCAACGGGACATCCAAATCTATGCTCAATTTTCAATTCCGAGAAGTTGGTCAAAGTCGAAACGCCACCATGTGTTTTCACAAGACTTGAGCTTAAAGGGTGTGAAATTAGCTCGCAACATCACGAAAGTTCCTGTGTGTGCATGTCTACAAACGGGACATCCAAATCTATTCTCAATTTTCAATTCCGAGAAGTTGGTCAAAGCCGAAACGCGACCGTGCGTTTTCTGTAGAGTTGGGCTTAAACGGGGAGAAAATAGGTCGGAACGTCACGAAAGTTGGTGTGGACGCTTGTCTACCAATGGTACATGCAAAACCATTTTCAAATTTGAATTCCGAGAAGTTTGTCAAACTTGAAACTCGATCGTGCGTTTTCGCTAGACTTGGGCTTAAAGGGGGAGAAAAAATTTCAAAACGTCACAAAAGTTGGCAGGGACGCTTGTCTACCAATGTGACATCCAAATCTATTCTCAAATTTAAATTCCAAGAAGTTGGTCAAAGATGAAAATCGACCGTGCGTTTTCACTAGACTTGGGATTAAAAGGTGAGAAAATAGCTTGGAACATCACGAAAGTTAGCGTGCCCACTCGTCTACCAATGGGACATCAATTTTCAATTCCGCAAAGTAGGTCAAAGTTGAAACTCGACCGTGCGTTTTCGCTAGACTTGGGCTTAAAGTGGGTGAAAATAGCTCTGAACGTCACGAACGTTGGTGTGGACGCTTGTCTACCAATGGGACATCCAAATCTATTCTCAAATTTCAATTCCGAAAAGTTGGTCAAAGTTGAAACTCGACTGTGCGTTTTCGCTAGATTTGGGCTTAAAGGGTGGAAAAATAGCTCGAAACATTACGAAAGTTGGCATGCGCACTTGTCTACCAGCGGGACATCCAAATATATTCTCAAATTTCAATTCCCAAAACTTTGTCGGAGTCGAAACGCGACCATGCGTTTTCGCTGGACTTGAGCTTAAAGGGTGTGAAATTAGCTCATAATGTCACGAAAGTTGTTGTGCGCGAATGTCTACAAATGGGACATCTAAATCTATGCTCAATTTTCAATTCTGAGAAGTTGGTGAAAGTCGAAACTCAACCGTACGTTTTCGCCAGAGTTGGGATTAAAGGGGGAAAAAATAGCTCGGAACGTCACGAAAGTTGGTGTGGACTCTTGTCTACCAATGGGACATTTAAAACTATTCTCAAATTTCAATTGCAGAAAGTTGGTCAAAGTTGAAACTTGGCCGTTGGCATGCGCACTTGTTTACCAACGGGACATCCAAATCTATGCTCAATTTTAAATTCCGAGAAGTTGGTGAAAGTCGAAATACGATCGTTCGTTTTCGCTAGACATGGGTATAAAGAGTGGGAAAATAGCTCGGAACGTCACGAATGTTGGCGTGCACAATTCTCTACCAACGGGACATCCAAACATATGTTCAATTTTCAATTCCGCAAAGTAGGTCAAAGTCGAAAATCGACCGTGCGTTTTCGCTAGACATGGGCTTAAAGTGGGAGAAAATAGCTCTGAACGTCACGAAAGTTGGCATGGACACTTTTCTACCAATGGGACATCCAATTCTATCCTCAAATTTAAATTCCGAGAAGTTGGTCAAAGTTGAAACTTGGCCGTGCGTTTTCGCTAGACTTGGGCTTAAAGGGTGGGAAAATAGCTCGGAACGTCACGAAAGTTGGCGTGCGCACTTGTTTACCAACGGGACATCCAAATCTATGCTCAATTTTCAATTCCGAGAAGTTGGCGAAAGTCAAAATTCGACCGTGCGTTTTCACTAGACATGGGTATAAAGAGTGGGAAAATAGCTCGGAACGTCACGAATGTTGGCGTGCGCACTTGTATACCAACGGGACATCCAAATATATGCTCAATTTTCAATTCCGCAAAGTAGGTCAAAGTCGAAACTCGACCGTGCGTTTTCACTAGACTTTGGCTTAAAGCGGGAGAAAATAGCTCTGAACGTAACGAGAAGTTGGTCAAAGTCGAAAAGCCATCGTGCGTTTTCACTAGACTTGAGCTTAAAGGGTGTGAAATTAGCTCGTAACGTCATGAAAGTTGAAACTCGACCGTGCATTTTCGCTAGACTTGCGCTTAAAGTGACAGAAAATAGCTCGAAACGTCACGAAAGTTGGCATGCGCATTTGTCTACCAATGGGACATCCAAATCTATTCTCAAATTTCAATTCCCATAAGTTTGTCAAAGTCGAAACTTGACCATGCGTTTTTGCTAGACTTGGGCTTAAAGTGTGTGAAAATAGCTCGTAACGTCATGAAAGTTGTTGTGCGCGCATGTCTACAAACGAGACATCCAAATCTATTCCCAATTTTCAATTACGAGAAGTAGGTCAAACCCGAAACGCGACCGTGCGTTTTCTGTAGAGTTGGGCTTAAACGGGGAGAAAATAGCTCGGAACGTCACGAAAGTTGGTGTGGACGCTTGTCTACCAATGGTACATCCAAAACTATTTTCAAATTTCAATTCTGAGAAGTTGGTCAAAGTTGAAACTTGACCGTGTGTTTTCACTAGACTTGGGCTTAAAGGGTGAGAAAAAAGCTCGAAACGTCACAAAAGTTGGCAGGCATGCTTTTCTACCAATGTGAAATCCAAATCTATTCTGAAATTTAAATTCCAAAAAGTTGGATATAGATGAAAATCGACTGTGCGTTTTCGCAAGACTTGGGCTTAAAAGGTGAGAAAATAACTCGGAACGTCAAGAAAGTTAGCGTGTGCACTCATCTACCAACGGGACATCCAAATCTATGCTCAATTTTCAATTCCAAGAAGTTGGTCAAAGTCGAAACTCAACCGTGCATTTTCGGTAGACTTGGGCTTAAAGGGGGAGAAAATAGCTCGGAACGTCAAGAAAGTTGGCGTGCGCACTTGTCTACCAACGGGACATCCAAATATATCCTCAATTTTCAATTCCGCAAAGTAGGTCAAAGTTGAAACTCGACCGTGCGTTTTCGCTAGACTTGCGCTTAAAGTGAGAGAAGATAGCTCGAATCGTCACGAAATTTGGCATGCGCACTTGTCTACCAACGGGACATCCAAAACTATTCTCAAATTTAAATTCCGAGAAGTTGGTCAAAGTCAAAACTCGACCGTGCGTTTTCGCTATACTTGGGCTTAAAGGGGGAGAAAATAGCTCGTAACGTCACGCAAGTTGGCGTGCACGCTTGTCTACCAATGGGACATCCAAATCTATGCTCAATTTTCAATTCTGAGAAGTTGGTGAAAGTCGAAACTCAACCGTACGTTTTCGCTAGAGTTGGGTTTAGAGGGGTAGAAAATAGCTCGGAACGTCACGAAAGTTGGTGTGGACTCTTGTCTACCAATGGGACATCCAAAACTCTTCTCAAATTTCAATTCTCCGGGAAGTTGGTCAAAGTTGAAACTTGACGTGCGTTTTCGCTAGAATTGGGCTTAAAGTAGGAGAAAATAGCCCTGAACATCACTAAAGTTTGCATGCACGCTTGTCTACCAATGGGACATCCAATTCTATCCTCAAATTTAATGTCTGAGAATTTGGTCAAAGTTGAAACTTGGCCGTGCGTTTTCGCTAGACTTGGGCTTAAAAGGTGGGAAAATAGCTCGGAACGTCACGAAAGATCGCGTGCGCACTTGCTTACCAACGGGACATCCAAATCTATGCTCAATTTTCAATTCCGAGAAGTTGGTGAAAGTCAAAATTTGACCGTGCGTTTTTGCTAGACATGGGTATAAAGAGTGGAAAAATAGCTCGGAACATCACGAAAGTTGGCGTGCGCACTTGTTTACCAAAGGGACATCCAAATATATCCTCAATTTTCAATTCCGCAAAGTAGGTCAAAGTCGAAACTCGACCTTGCGTTTTTGTTAGACTTGGGCTTAAAGTGGGTGAAAATAGCTCTAAACGTCAGGAAAGTTGGCATGGATGCTTGTCTACCAATGGGACATCCAAATCTATTCTCATATTTGAATTCTGAGAAGTTGGTCAAAGTTGAAAATCGACCGTGCGTTTTCACTAGATTTGGACTTAAAGGGTGAGAAAATAGCTCAGAACGTCACGAAATTTGGCGTGTGCACTTGTCTACCAACGGGACATCCAAATCTATGCTCAATTTTCAATTCCGAGAAGTTGGTCAAAGTCAAAATGCCACCGTGCGTTTTCACTAGACTTGAGCTTAAAGGGTGTGAAATTAGCTCGTAACGTCACGAAAGTTGCTATGTGTGCATGTCTACAAATGGGACATCCAAATCTATTCTGAATTTTTAATTCCGAGAAGTAGGTCAAAGCCGAAATGCGACCATGCATTTTCTCTAGAGTTGGGATGAAAGGGGGAGAAAATAACTCGGAACGTCACAAAAGTTGGTGTGGACGCTTGTTTACCAATGGGACATCCAAAACTATTCTCAAATTTCAATTCCGATAAATTGGTCAAAGTTGAAATTCGACCGTACGTTTTCGTTGGGCTTGAGCTTAAAGGGTGTGAAATTAGCTTGTAACGTCATGAAAGTTTTTGTGCACGCATGTCTACAAACGGGACATCAATTTTCAATTCCGCAAAGTAGGTCAAAGTCGAAACTCGACCGTGCGTTTTCGCTAGACTTGGGCTTAAAGGGTGGGAAAATAGCTCGAAACGTCACGAAAGGTTGCGTGCGCACTTGTCTACCAACGGCACATCCAAATCTATTCTCAAATTTCAATTCCGAGAAGTTGTCCAAAGTCGAAACGCCACCGTGCGTTTTCACTAGACTTGAGCTTAAAGGGTGTGAAATTAGCTCGTAACGTCACGAAAGTTGTTGTGTGTGCATGTCTACTAATGGGACATCCAAATCTATTCTGAATTTTCAATTCCAAGAAGTAGGTCAAAGCCGAAATGCGACCGTGCATTTTCTCTAGAGTTGGGCTTAAAGGGGGAGAAAATAGCTCGGAACGTCACAAAAGTTGGTGTGGACGCTTGTTTACCAATGGGACATCCAAAACTAGTCTCAAATTTCAATTCCAATAAATTGGTCAAAGTTGAAATTCGACCATGCGTTTTCGCTGGGCTTGAGCTTAAAGGGTGTGAAATTAGCTTGTAACGTCATGAAAGATTTTGTGCACGCATGTCTACAAACGGGACATCAATTTTCAATTCCGCAAACTAGGTCAAAGTCGAAACTCGACCGTGCGTTTTCGCTAGACTTGGGCTTAAAGTGGGTGAAAATAGCTCTGAACGTCACAAAAGTTGGCATGGATGCTTGTCTACCAATGGGACATCCAAATCTATTCTCAAATTTTAATTCCGAGAAGTTGGTCAAAGTTGAAACTCGACCGTGCGTTTTCGATAGAATTATGCTTAAAGGGTGCAAAAATAGCTCGAAACGTCACGAAAGTTGGCATGCGCACTTTTCTACCAACGAGACATCCAAATCTATTCTAAATTTTCAATTCCGAGAAGTAGGTCAAAGCCGAAATGTGACCGTGCGTTTTCTGTAGAGTTGGGATTCAATGGGGAGAAAATAGCTCGGAATGTCACAAAAGTTGGTGTGGACGCTTGTTTACTAATGGGACATCCAAAACTATTCTCAAATTTCAATTCCGAGAAGTTGGTCAAAGTTGAAATCGACCGTGCGTTTTCGCTAGACTTGGGCTTAAAGGGTGAAAAATAGCTCGTAACGTCACGAAAGTTGGCATGCGCACTTGTCTACCAATGGGACATCCAAATCTATTCTCAAATTTCAATTCCCAGAAGTTTGTCAAAGTCGAAACGCGACCATGCGTTTTCGCTGGACATGAGCTTAAGGGTGTGAAATTAGATTGTAACGTCATGAAAGTTGTTGTGCACGCCGAAACGTGACCGTGCGTTTTCTGTAGAGTTGGTCTTAAACGGGGAGAAAATAGCTCAGAAAGTTAGTGTGCGCACTCATCTACCAACGAGACATCCAAATCTATGCTCATTTTTCAATTTCGAGAAGTTGGTCAAAGTCGAAACTCGACCGTGCGTTTTCGGTAGACTTGGGATTAAAGGGGGAGAAAATAGCTCGGAACGTCACGAAAGTTGGCGTGCGCACTTGTCTACCAACGGGACATCCAAATATGTGCTCAATTTTCAATTCCGCAAAGTAGGTCAAAGTCGAAACTCGATCGTGCGTTTTCGCTAGACTTGGGCTTAAAGTGGGAGAAAATAGCTCTGAATGTCACAAAAATTGGCATGGACGCTTGTCTACCAATGGGACATCCAATTCTATCGTCAAATTTAAATTCCGAGAAGTTGGTCAAAGTTGAAACTCGATCGTACGTTATCGCTAGACTTGGGCTTAAAGGTTGGAAAGTAGCTCGGAACGACACGAAAGTTGGCATGTGCACTTGTCTACCAATAGGACATCAAAATCTATGCTCAATTTTCAATTCCGAAAAGTTGGTTAAAGTTGAAACTCGACCGTGCGTTTTCGCTAGACTTGGGCTTAAAGTGAGAGAAAATAGCTCAAAGCGTCACGAAAGTTGGCATGCACATTTGTCTACCAACGGGACATCCAAAACTATTCTCAAATTTCAATTCCGAGAAGTTGGTCAAAGTCAAAACTCGATCGTGTGTTTTCGCTAGACTTGGGATTAAAGGGGGAGAAAATAGCTCGAAACGTCACTCAAGTTGGTGTGCACGCTTGTCTACCAATGGGACATCCAAATCTATTGTCAAATTTCAATTCCCAGATGTTGGTCAAAGTCAAAACGCCACCGTGCGTTTTCGCTAGACTTGGGATTTAAGGGTGTGAAATTAGCTCGTAACGTCATGAAAGTTGTTTTGCGCGCATGTCTACATATGGGACATCCAAATCTATTCTCAATTTTCAATTCTGAGAAGTAGGTCAAAACCAAAACGCGACTATGAGTTTTCTCTAGAGTTGGGCTTAAAGGGTGAGAAAATAGCTCGGAACGTCACGAAAGTTGGTGTGGACGCTTGTCTACCAATGGGACATCCAAATCTATTCTGAAATTTCAATTTCGAGAAGTTGGTCAAAGTTGCAACTCAACCATGCGTTGTCGCTAGACTTCGGCTTAAAGGGTGGAAAGTAGCTCGGAATGTCACGAAAGTTGGCGTGTGCACTTGTTTACCAAGGGGACATCCAAATCTATGCTCAATTTTCAATTCTGAGAAAATGGTGAAAGTCTAAATTCGACCGTGCGTTTTCTCTAGACATGGGTATAAGAGTGTGAAAATAGCTCGGAACGTCACGAATGTTGGCGTGCGCACTTGTCTACCAACGGCACATCCAAGTCTATTCTCAAATTTCAATTCCGAGAAGTTGGTCAAAGTCGAAACGCCACCATGCGTTTTCGCTAGACTTGGGCTTAAAGGTGGAGAAAATAGCTCAGAACGTCACGCAAGGTGGCGTGCAAGCTTGTCTACCAATGGGACAACCAAATCTATTGTCAAATTTCAATTCCCAGATGTTGGTCAAAGTCAAAACGCCACCATGCGTTTTCACTAGACTTGGGATTTAAGGGTGTGAAATTAGCTCGTAACGTCATGAAAGTTGTTGTGCGCGCATGTCCACAAATGGGACATCCAAATCTATTCTCAAATTTAAATTCTGAGAATTTGGTCAAAGTTGAAACTCGACCGTGCGTGTTCGCTAGACTTGGGCTTAAAGGGTGGGAAAATAGCTCGAAACATCACGAAAGTTGGCATGCGCACTTGTCTACCAACGGCACATACAAATCTATTCTCAAATTTCAATTCCGAGAAGTTGGTCAAAGTCGAAACGCCACCATGCGTTTTCACTAGACTTGAGCTTAAAGGGTGTGAAATTAGCTCGTGAAGTCATGAAAGTTGTTGTGTGTGCATGTCTACAAACGGGATCCAAATCTGTTCTCAATTTTCAATTATGAGAAGTAGGTCAAAGCCGAAATGCAACCGTGCGTTTTATGTAGAGTTGGGCTTAAACGGGGAGAAAATAGCTTGGAACGTCACGAAAGTTGGTGTGGACGCTTGTCTACCAATGGTACATCCAAAAATATTTTCAAATTTCAATTCCGGGAAGTTGGTCAAACTTGAAACTTGATCTTGCGTTTTCGCTAGACTTGGGCTTACAGGGGGAGAAAAAAGCTCGAAACGTCACAAAATCTGGCAGGGGAGTTTGTCTACCAATGTGACATCCAAATCTATTCTCAAATTTAAATTCTAAGAAGTTGGTCAAAGATGAAAATCGACCTTGCGTTTTCACTAGACTTGGGCTTAAAAGGCGAGAAAATAGCTCGGAACGTCACGATAGTTAGAGTGTGCACTCGTCCACCAACGGGACATCCAAATCTATGCTCAATTTTCAATTCAAAGAAGTTGGTCAAAGTCGAAACTCGACCGTGCGTTTTCGCTAGACTTGGGCTTAAAGTGGGAGAAAATAGCTCGGAACGTCACAAAAGTTGGTGTGCGTACTTTTCTACCAACGGGACATCCAAATATATGCTCAATTTTCAATTCCGCAAAGTAGGTCAAAGTCGAAACTCGACCGTGCGTTTTCGCTAGACTTGGGCTTAAAGTGGGAGAAAATAGCTCTGAACGTCACGCAAGTTGGCATGGACGCTTGTCTACCAATGGGACATCCAATTCTATCCTCAGATTTAAATTCCAAGAAGTTGGTCAAAGTTGAAACTCGACCGTGCGTTGTCCCTAGACTTGGGCTTAAAGGGTGGAAAGTAGCTCGGAACGTCACGAAAGTTTGCGTGTGCACTTGTCTACCAACAGGACATCAAAATCTATGCTCAATTTTAAATCCCGAGAAGTTGGTCAAAGTCGAAACTCGACCATGTGTTTTCGCTAGACTTGCACTTAAAGTGAGAGAATATAGCTCGAAACGTCATGAATTTTGGCGTGCACACTTGTCTACCAACGGGACATCCAAATATATGCTCAATTTTCAATTCCGCATAGTAGGTCAAAGTCGAAACTCGACCGTGCGTTTTCGCTAGACTTGGGCTTAAAGTGGGAGAAAATAGCTCTAAACGTCACGAAAGTTGGCATGGATGCTTGTCTACCAATCGGACATCCAATTCTATCCTCAAATGTAAATTCCGAGAAGTTGGTCAAAGTTGAAACTTGGCCGTTCGTTTTTGCTAGACTTGGGCTTAAAGGGTGGGAAAATAGCTCGAAATGTCACGAAAGTTGGCGTGTGCACTTGTTTACCAACGGGACATCCAAATATATGCTCAATTTTCAATTCCGTAAAGTAGGTCAAAGTCGAAACTCGACCGTGCATTTTCACTAGACTTGGGCTCAAAGTGGGAGAAAATAGCTCTGAACGTCACGAAAGCTACAATCGACGCTTGTCTACCAATGAGACATCCAATTCTATCCTCAAATTTAAATCCCGAGAAGTTCGTCAAAGTTGAAACTTGGCCATGCGTTTTCGCTAGACTTGGGCTTAAAGGGTGTGAAATTAGCTTGTAATGTCTCGAAAGTTGTTGTGCGCGAATGTCTACAAATGGGACATCTAAATCTATGCTCAATTTTCAATTCTGAGAAGTTGGTGAAAGTCGAAACTCGACCGTATGTTTTCGCTCGAGTTGGGCTTAAAGGGGGAGAAAATATCTCGGAACGTCACGAAAGTTGGTGTGTACTCTTGTCTACCAATGGGACATCCAAAACTATTCTCAAATTTCAATTACGGGAAGTTGGTCAAAGTTGAAACTTGGCCGTGCATTTTCGCTAGACTTGGGCTTAAAGGGTGGGAAAATATCTCGGAACTTCACGAAAGTTGGTGTGCACACTTGTCTACCAACGGGACATCCAAATATATGCTCAGTTTTCAATTCAGCAAAGTAGGTCAAAGTCGAAACTCGACCGTGCGTTTTCGCTAGACTTGGGCTTCAAGTGGCAGAAAATAGCTCTGAACGTCACGAAAGTTGGCATGGACGCTTGTCTACCAATGAGACATCCAATTCTATCCTCAAATTTAAATTCCGAGAAGTTGGTCAAAGTTGAAACTTGGCCGTGCGTTTTCGCTAGACTTGGGCTTAAAGGGTGGGAAAATAGCTCGGAACGTCACGAAAGTTGGCGTGCGCACTTGTTTACCAACGGGACATCCAAATCTATGCTCAATTATCAATTCCGAGACGTTGGTGAAAGTCGAAATTCGACCGTGAGTTTTCGCTAGACATGGGTATAAAGAGTGGGAAAATAGCTCGGAACGTCACGATTGTTGGCGTGCGCACTTGTCTACGAATGAGACATCCAAATATATGCTCAATTTTCAATTCCACAAAGTAGGTCAAACTTGAAACTCGACCGTGCGTTTTCGCTAGACTTAGGCTTAAAGTGGGTGAAAATAGCTCTGAACGTCATGAAAATTCGCATGGATGCTTGTCTACCAATGGGACATCCAAATCTATTCTCAAATTTAAATTCCGAGAAGTTGGTCAAAGTTGAAAATCGACAGTGCGTTTTCACTAGACTTGGGCTTAAAGGGTGAGAAAATAGCTCGGACTGTCACGAAATTTGGCGTGCGGACCTTTCTACCAACGGGACATCCAAATCTATGATCAATTTTCAATTCCCAGAAGTTGGTCAAAGTCAAAACGCGACCGTGCGTGCTCGCTAGACTTGGGCTTAAAGGGTGGAAAAATAGCTCGTAACGTCACGAAAGTTGGCGTGCGCACTCGTTTACCAACGGGACATCCAAATCTATGCTCAATTTTCAATTTCGAGAAGTTGGTGAAAGTCAAAATTCGACCGTGCGTTTTCGCTAGACATGGGTATAAAGAGTGGGAAAATAGCTCGAAATGTCATGAATATTGGCATTCACACTTGTCTACCAACGGGACATCCAAATATATGCTCAATTTTCAATTCCGCAAAGTAGGTCAAAGTCGAAACTCGACCATGCGTTTTCGCTAGACTTGGGCTTAAAGTGGGTGAAAATATCTCTGAACGTCACGGAACTTGGCATGGATGCTTGTCTACCAATGGGACATCCAAAGCTATTCTCAAATTTAAATTCCGAGAAGTTGGTCAACGTTGAAATCCACCTTGCATTTTTACTAGACTTGGGCTTAAAGGGTGAGAAAATAGCTCGGAACGTCACGAAATTTGGCGTGCGCACTTGTCTACCAACGGGACATCCAAATCTATGCTCAATTTTCAATTCCAAGAAGTTGGTCAAAGTAGAAACGCCACCATGCGTTTTCACTAGACTTGAGCTTAAAGTGTGTGGAATTAGCTCGTAACGTCACGAAAGTTGTTGTGTGTGCATGTCTACAAATGGGACATCCAAATCTATTCTCAATTTTCAAATGGGACATACAAATGGTACATCCAAAACTATTTTCAAATTTCAATTCTGAGAAGTTGGTCAAAGTTGAGACTCGGCCTTGCGTTTTCGCTAGACTTGGGCTTAAAGGGGGAGAAAAAAGATCGAAACGTCACAAAAGTTGGCAGGGACGGTTGTCTACCAATGTGACATCCAAATCTATTCTCGAATTTAAATTCGAAGAAGTTGGTCAAAGATGAAAATCGACTGTGTGTTTTCGCTAGACTTGGGCTTGGAACGTCACGAAAGTTGGCGTGTGCACTTGTCTACCAACAGGACATCAAAATCTATGCTCAATTTTCAATTCCGAGAAGTTGGTCAAAGTTGAAATTCGACCATGCGTTTTTGGCTAGACTTGCGCTTAAAGTGAGAGAAAATAGCTCGAAACGTCACGAAAGTTAGCATGCGCACTTGTCTACCAACAAGACATCCAAAACTATTCTTAAATTTCAATTCCGAGAAGTTGGTCAAAGTTGAAACTTGACCGTGCGTTTTCGCTAGACTTGGGCTCAAAGGTGGAGAAAATAGCTCAGAACGTCACGCAAGGTGGCGTGCAAGCTTGTCTACCAATGGGACAACCAAATCTATTGTCAAATTTCAATTCCCAGATGTTGGTCAAAGTCAAAACGCCACCATGCGTTTTCACTAGACTTGGGATTTAAGGGTGTGAAATTAGCTCGTAACATCATGAAAGTTGTTGTGCGCGCATGTCTACAAATCGGACATCCAAATCTATTCTCAAATTTCAATTCTGAGAAGTTGGTCAAAGTTGAAACTCGACCGTGCGTGTTCGCTAGACTTGGGCTTAAAGGGTCCGAAAATAGCTCGAAACGTCACGAAAGTTGGCGTGCGCACTTGTCTACCAACGGCACATCCAAATCTATTCTCAAATTTCAATTCCGAGAAGTTGGTCAAAGTCGAAACGCCACCATGCGTTTTCACTAGACTTGAGCTTAAAGGGTGTGAAATTAGCTCGTAAATTCACGAAAGTTGTTGTGTGTGCATGTCTACAAATGGGACATCCAAATCTATTGTCAAATTTCAATTCCCAGATGTTGGTCAATTCAAAACGCCACCATGCGTTTTCGCTAGACTTCGGATTTAAGGGTGTGAAATTAGCTCGTAACGTCATGAAAGTTGTTGTGCATGCATGTCTACAAATGGGACATCTAAATCTATGCTCAATAGGACATCCAATTCTATCCTCAAATTTAAATTCCGAGAAGTTGGTCAAAGTTGAAACTCAACCATGCTTTGTCACTAGACTTGGGCTTAAAGGGTGGAAAGTAGCTCGGAACGTCACGAAAGTTTGCGTGTGCGCTTGTCTACCAATAGGACATCAAAATCTATGCTCAATTTTCAATTCCGAGAAGTTGGTCAAAGTCAAAACTTGGTCGTGCGTTTTTGCTAGGCTTGCGCTTAAAGTGAGAGAAAATAGCTCGAAACGTCACGAATTTTGGCGTGCGCACTTGTCTACCAACGGGACATCCAAATATATGCTCAATTTTCAATTCCACAAAGTAGGTCAAAGTCGAAACTCGACTGTGCGTTTTTGCTAGACTTGGGCTTAAAGTGGGAGAAAATAGCTCTGAACATCACGAAAGTTGGCCTGCACACTTGTTTACCAACGGGACATCCAAATCTATGCTCAATTTTCAATTCCGAGAAGTTGGTGAAATTAGCTCGTAACATCACGAAAGTTGCTGTGTGTGCATGTCTACAAATGGGACATCCAAATCTATTCTCAATTTTCAATTCCGAGAAGTAGGTCAAAGCCGATACGCGACCGTGCGTTGTCGCTAGACTTGGGTTTAAAGGGTGGAAAGTAGCTCGTAACGTCACGAAATTTTGCGTGTGCACTTGTCTACCAACAAGACATCAAAATCTATGCTCAATTTTCAATTCCAAGAAGTTGGTCAAAGTTGAAACTCGACCATGCATTTTCGCTAGACTTGCGCTTAAAGTGATAGAAAATAGCTCGAAACGTCACGAAAGTTGGCATGCGCACTTGTGTACCAACGAGACATCCAAAACTATTCTCAAATTTCAATTCCGAGAAGTTGGTCAAAGTCGAAACTCGACCGTGCGTTTTCGCTAGACTTGGCCTTAAAGGCGGAGCAAATAGCTCGGAACGTCACGCAAGTTGGTGTGGACGCTTGTCTACCAATGGGACATCCAAATCTATTCTAGAATTTCAATTCCGAGAAGTTGGTCAAAGTTGAAACTCGAACCTGTGTGCTCACTAGACTTGGGCTTAAAGGGTGGGAAAATAGCTCGAAACGTCACGAAAGTTGGCATGCGCACTTGTCCTACCAACGACACACCCAAATCTATTCTCAAATTTCAATTCCGAGAAGTTGGTCAAATTCGCAACGCCAACATGCATTTTCGCTAAACTTGGGCTTAAAGGGGGAGAAAATATCTCGAAACGTCATGAAAGTTGGCGTGCGTACTTGTCTACCAACGAGACATCCAAGTCTATTCTCAAATTTCAATTCCGAACTTCACGAAAGTTGGCAATGGACACTTGTCTACCAATGGGACATCCAATTCTATCCTAAAATTTAAATTCGGAGAAGTTGGTCAAAGTTGAAACTCGACCATGCGTTGTCGCTAGACTTGGGCTTCAAGGGTGGAAAGTAGCTCGGAACGTCACGAAAGTTGGCGTGTGCACTTGTCTACCAACAGTTCATCAAAATCTATGCTCAATTTTCAATTCCGAGAAGTTGGTCAAAGTTGAAACTCGGACCGTGCGTTGTCACTAGACCTTGCGCTTAAAGTGAGAGAAAATAGCTCGAAACGTCACGAAAGTTGGCATGCGCACTTGTCTACCAACGGGACATCCAAAACTATTCTCAAATTTCAATTCCGAGAAGTTGGTCAAAGTCGAATCTCGACCGTGCGTTTTCGCTATACTTGCGATTAAAGGGGGAGAAAATAGCTCGGAACGTCATGCAAGTTGGCGTGCACGCTTGTCTACCAATGGGATAATCCAAATCTATTGTCAAATTTCAATTCCCAGATGTTGGTCAAAGTCAAAACGCCACCATGCGTTTTCGCTAGACTTGGGATTTTAAGGGTGTGAAATTAGCTCGTAACGTCATGAAAGTTGTTGTGCGCGCATGTCTACGAATGGGACATCCAAATCTATTCTCAATTTTCAATTCTGAGAAGTAGGTCAAAACCGAAACGCGGACTATGCGGTTTTCTCTAGAGTTGGGCTTAAAGGGTGGGAAAATAGCTCGGAACGTCACGAAAGTTGGTGTGGGACGCTTGTCTACCAATGGGACATCCAAATCTATTCTCAAATTTCAATTCCGAGAAGTTGGTCAAAGTTTGAAACTCGACTGTGCGTGTTCGTTAGACTTGGGCTTAAAAGGTGGGAAAATAGCTCGAAACGTCACGAAAGCTGGCGTGCGAACTTGTATACCAACGGGCACATCCAAGTCTATTCTCAAATTTCAAATCCGAGAAGTTGGTCAAAGTTGAAACGCCACCATGCGTTTTCGCTAGACTTGAGCTTAAAGGCTGTGAAATTAGCTTGAATGTCACGAAAGTTGGTTGTGCGCGAATGTCTACAAATGGGACATCTAAATCTATGCTCAATTTTCAATTCTGAGAAGTTGGTGAAAGTCGAAACTCGACCGTACGTTTTCGCTAGAGTTGGGCTTAAAGGGGGAGAAAATAGCTCGGAACGTCACGAAAGTTGGTGTGGACTCTTGTCTACCATGGGACATCCAAAACTATTCTCAAATTTCAATTCCGAGAAGTTGGTCAAAGTTGAAACTTGGCCGTGTGTTTTCGCTAGACTTGGGCTTAAAGCGTGGGAGAATAGCTCAGAACGTCACAAAAAGTTGGCGTGCGCACTTGTCTACCAACGGGACATCCAAATATATGCTCAATTTTTCAATTCTGCAAATTGTGAGGTCAAAGTCGAAACTCGACCGTGCGTTTTCGCTAGACTTGGGCTTAAATTGGGAGAAAATATCTCTAAACGTCACGAAAGTTGGCATGGACGCTTGTCTACCAGTGAGACATTTAATTCTATCCTCAAATTTAAATTTCGAGAAGTTGGTCAAAGTTGAAACTTGGCCAGTGCGTTTTCGCTAGACTTGGGCTTTAAAGCGTGGGAGAATAGCTCAGAATGTCACAAAAGTTGGCGTGCGCACTTGTATACCAACGGGACATCCAAATATATGCTCAATTTTCAATTCTGCAAAGTAGGTCAAAGTCGAAACTCGACCGTGCGTTTTCGCTAGACTTGGGCTTAAAGTGGGAGAAAATAGCTCTAAACGTCACGAAAGTTGGCATGGACGCTTGTCTACCAGTGAGACATTTTAATTCTATCCTCAAATTTAAATTCCGAGAAGGTTGGTCAAAGTTAAAACTTGGCCGTGCGTTTTCGCTAGACTTGGGCTTAAAGGGTGGGAAAATAGCTCGGAACGTCACGAAAGTTGGCGTGCGCACTTGTTTACCCAACGGGACATCCAAATCTATGCTCAATTTTCAATTCCGAGACGTTGGTGAAAGTCGAAATTCGACCGTCGCATTTTCGCTAGACATGGGTATAAAGAGTGGGAAAATATCTCGGAACGTCACGAATGTTGGCATGCGCACTTGTCTACACAACAGGACATCCAAATATATGCTCAATTTTCAATTCCTTAAAGTAGGTCAAAGTTGAAACTCGACCATGCGTTTTCGCTAGACTTGGGCTTAAAGTGGGAGAAAATAGCTCTGAACGTCACGAAAGTCGGCATGGATGCTTGTCTACGAAAGGGACATCCAATTCTATCCTCAAATTTAAATTCTGAGAAGTTGGTCAAAGTTGAAACTTGGCCGTGCGTTTTCGCTAGACTTGGGCTTAAAGGGTGGGAAAATAGCTCGGAACGTCATGAAAGTTGGCGTGCGCACTTGTTTACCAACGGGACCATCCAAATCTATGCTAAATTTTCAATTCCGAGAAGTTGGTGAAAGTCGAAATTCGACCGTGCATTTTCGCTAGACATGGGTATAAAGAGTGGAAAAATAGCTCGGAACGTCACGAATGTTGTCATGCACACTTGTCTACCAACGGGACATCCAAATATATGCTCTGAACGTCATGAAAGTTGCCATGGATGCTTGTCTACCAATGGGACATCCAAATCTATTCTCAAATTTAAATCTGAGAAGTTGGGTCAAAGTTGAAAATCGATAGTGCGTTTTCACTAGACTTGGGCTTAAAGGGTGAGAAAATAGCTCGGAACGTCACGAAATCTGGCGAGGTGCGCACTTGTCTACCAACGGGACATCCAAATCTATGCTCAATTTTCAATTCCGCAAAGTAGGTCAAAGTCGAAACTCGACCGTGCGTTTTCGCTAGACTTGTGCTTAAAGTGGGTGAAAATAGTTCTGAACATCACGAACGTTTTCATGGATGCTTGTCTACCAATGGGACATCCAAATCTATTCCTTAAATTTTAAATCCGAGGAAGTTGGTCAAAGTTGAAAATCGACAGTGCGTTTTCACTAGACTTGGGATTAAAGGGTGATAAAATAGCTCGGAACGTCACGAAATTTGGCGTGCGCACTTGTCTACCAACGGGACATCCAAATCTATGCTCAATTTTCAATTCCGGAGAAGTTGGTCAAAGTCGAAATGCCACCGTGCGTTTTCACTAGAATTGGGCTTAAAGGGTGGAAAAATAGCTCGGAACGTCACGAAAGTTAGCATGCACACTTGTCTACCAACGAGACATCCAAATCTATTCTCAAATTTCAATTCCCATAAGTTTGTCAAATTTGAAAACGCGGCCATGCGTTTTCTGTAGAGTTGGGCTTAAACGGGGAGAAAATAGCTCGGAACATCACGAAAGTCGGTGTGGACGCCTATCTACCAATGGTACATCCAAAACTATTTTCAAATTTTAATTCCGAAAAGTTGGTCAAAGTTGAAACTTGACCGAGCGTTTTTGCTAGACTTGGGCTTAAAGGGGGAGAAAAAAGATCGAAACGTCACAAAATATGGCAGGGATGCTTGTCTACCAATTTGACATCCAAATCTATTCTCAAAATTAAATTCCAAGAAGTTGGTCAAAGATGAAAATCGACCGTGCGTTTTCGCTAGACTTGGGCTTAAAAGGTGAGAAAATAGCTCGGAAAGTCACGAAAGTTAGCGTGTGCACTCGTCCACCAACGGGACATTCACATCTATGCTCAATTTTCAATTCAGAGAAGTTGGTCAAAGTCGAAAGTCGACAGTGCGTTTTCTCTAGACTTGGGCTTAAAGGGGGAGAAAATAGCTCGGAACGTCACGAAAGTTGGTGTGCGCACTTGTCTACCAATGGGACATCCAAATATATGCTCAATTTTTTAATTCCGCAAAGTAGGTCAAAGTCTAAACTCGACCGTGCTTTTTCGCTAGACCTTTGGCTTAAAGTGGGAGACAATAGCTTCTGAACGTCACGAAAGTTGGCATGGACGCCTGTCTAGCAATGGCACATCCAATTCTATCCTCAAATTTAAATTCCGAGAAGTTGATCAAAAGATGAAAATCGACCGTGCGTTTTCGCTAGACTTGGGCTTAAAAGGTGAGAAAATAGCTTGGAACGTCACGAAAGTTAGCGTGTGCACTTGTCTACCAACAGGACATCCAAATCTATGCTCAATTTTCAATTACGAGAAGTTGGTCAAATTCGAAACTTGACCGTGCATTTTCGGGTAGACTTGGGCTTAAAGGGGAAGAAAATAGCTCAGAACGTCACGAAAGTTCACATGCGCACTTGTCTACGAACAAGACATCCAAATATATCGTCAATTTTCAATTCCACAAAGTAGGTCAAAGTCGAAACTCGACCGTGCGTTTTCGCTAGACTTGGGCTTAAAGTGTGAGAAAAATAGCTCCGAACGTCACGAAAGTTTGGCATGGGACACTTGTCTACCAATGGGACATCCAACTCTATCCTCAAATTTAAATTCCAAGAAGTTGGTCAAAGTTGAAACTCGACCGTGCGTTGTCGCTAGACTTGGGCTTAAAGGGTGGAAAGTAGCTCGGAACGTCACGATAGTTTGCTGTGTGCACTTGTCTACCAACAGGACATCAAAATCTATGCTCAATTTTCGATTCCGAGAAGTTGGTTAAACTTGAAACTTGACCGTGTGTTTTCGTTAGAATTGCACTTAAAGTGAGAGAAAATAGCTCGAAACGTCACGAAAGTTGGCATGCGCACTTTTCTACCAACGGGACATCCAAAACTATTCTCAAATTTCAATTCCGAGAAGTTGGTCGAAGTCGAAACTCGACCGTGCGTTTTCGCTAGACTTGGGCTTAATGGGGTAGAAAATAGCTCGGAACGTCACGCAAGTTGGCGTGCACGGTTGTCTACCAATGGGATATCCAAATCTATTGTCAAATTTCAATTCCCAGATGTTGGTCAAAGTCAAAACGCCACCATGCATTTTCGCTAGACTTGGGATTTAAGGGTGTGAAATTAGCTCATATCATCATGAAAGTTGTTGTCCGCGCATGTCTACAAATGGGACATCCAAATCTATTCTGAATTTTCAATTCTGAGAAGTAGGTCAAAATCGAAACGCGACTATGCGTTTTCTCTAGAGTTGGGCTTAAAGGGGGAGAAAATAGCTCGGAACGTCACGAAAGTTGGTGTGGGACACTTGTCTACCAATGGGACATCCAAATCTATTGTCAAATTTCAATTCCAAGAAGTTGGTCAAAGTTGAAACTTGACCGTGTGTGTTCGTTAGACTTGGGCTTAAAGGGTGGGAAAATAGCTCGAAATGTCACGAAAGTTGGCATGCGCAACTTGTCTACCAACGGCACATCCAAATATATTCTCAAATTTCAATTCCAAGAAGTTGGTTAAATTTGAAACGCCACCATGCGTTTTTGCTAGACTTGAGCTTAAAGGGTGTGAAATTAGCTCGTAATGTCCATGAATGTTGTTGTGCGCGAATGGCTACAAATGGGACATCTAAATCTATGCTCAATTTTCAATTCCGCAAAGTAAGTCAAAGTCGAAACTCGACCATGTGTTTTTCGCTAGACTTAGGCTTAAAGTGGGAGAAAATAGCTCTGAACGTCACGAAAGTTGGCGATGGACGCTTGTCTACCAATGGGAAATCCCAATTCTATCCTCAAATTTAAATTCTGAGAAGTTGGTCAAAGTTGAAACTTGGCTGTTCGTTTTCACTAGCCTTGGGCTTAAAGGGTGGGAAAATAGCTCAGAACGTCATGAAAGTTGGCGTGCGCACTTTTTTACCAACGGGACATCCAAATCTATGCTCAATTTTCAATTTTCGATAAGTTGGTCAAAGTTGAAACGCCACCATGCATTTTCACTAGACTTGAGCTTAAAGGGTGTGAAATTAGCTCGTAACGTCACGAAAGTTGCTGTGTGTGCATGTCTACAAATGGGACATCCAAATCTATTCTCAATTTTCACTTCCGAGAAGTAGGTCAAAGCCGAAACGCGACCGTGCGTTTTTTGTAGAGTTGGGCTTTAAATGGGGGAGAAAATAGCTCGGAACGTCACGAAAGTTGGTGTGGACGCTTGTCTACCAATGGTACATCCAAGACTATTTTCAAATTTCAATTCCGAGAAATTGGTCAAAGTTGAAACTCGGCCATGCGTTTTTGCTAGACTTGGGCTTAAAGAAGGAGAAATAAGCTCGAAACGTCCACAAAATTTGGCGAGGGACGCTTGTCTACCAATGTGACATCCAATCTATTCTCAAATTTAAATTCCAAGAATTTGCGTCAAAGATGAAAATAGACCATGCGTTTTCACTAGACTTGGGCTTAAAGGTGAGAAAATAGCTTGGAACGTCACGAAAGTTAGTGTGCGCACTCGTCTACCAACGGGACATCAATTTCAATTCCACAAAGTAGGTCAAAGTCGAAACTCGACCGTTGCGTTTTCGCTAGACTTGGGCTTTAAAGTCAGTGAAAATAGCTATGAATGTCCACGAAAGTTGGCATGGATGATTTTCTACCAATGGGAGATCCAAATCTATTCTCAAATTTAAATTCCAAGAAGTTGGTCAAAGTTGAAAATCAACCATGCGTTTTCACTAGACTTGGGCTTAAAGGGTGAGAAAAATAGCTCGGAACGTCACGAAATTTGGCGTGCGCAAATGTCTACCAGCGGGACATCCAAATCTATGCTCAATTTTCAATTCTGAGAAGTTGGTCAAAGTCGAAACACCACCGTGCGTTTTCACTAGACTTGAGCTTAAAGGGTGTGAATTTAGCTCGTAGCGTCACGAAAGTTGCAGTGTGTGCATGTCTACAAATGGGACATCCAAATCTATTCTCAATTTTCAATTCCGGAGAAGTAGGTCAAATCCGAAATGTGACCGTGCATTTTCTCTATAGTTAGGCTTTAAAGGGGGAGAAAATAGCTCGGAACGTCAAGAAAGTTGGTGTGGACGCTTGTTTTACCAATGGCACATCCAAAACTATTCTCAAATTTCAATTCCGAGAAGTTGGTCAAAGTTGAAATTTGATCGCGCATTTTCGCTAGACTTGGGATTAAAGGGTGGAAAATAGCTCGGAATGTCACGAAAGTTGGCATGCGCACTTGTCTACCAACGGGGACATCCAAATCTATTCTCAAATTTAAATTCACAGAAGTTTTGTCAAAGTCGAAACGCAACCATGCGTTTTTCGCTGGACTTGAGCTTAAAGGGTGTGGAAATTAGCTTGTAACGTCATGAAAGTTGTTGTGCGCGCATGTCTACAAATGGGACATCCAAATCTATTCCCAATTTTCAATTACGAGAAGTAGGTCAAACCCGAAACGCGACCGTGCGTTTTCTGTAGAGTTGGGCTTAAACGGGGAGAAAATAGCTCGAAACGTCAAGAAAGTTGGTGTGGACGCTTGTTTACCAATGGGACATCCAAAACTATTCTCAAATTTCAATTCCGAGAAGTTGGTCAAAGTTGAAATTCGACCGTGCATTTTCGCTAGACTTGCGCTTAAAGGGTGGAAAATAGCTCGGAACGTCACGAAAGTTGGCATGCGGACTTGTCTACCAACGGGACATCCAAATCTATTCTCAAATTTAAATTCGCAAAAGTTTGTCAATGTCGAAACGCAACCATGCGTTTTCGCTGGACTTGAGCTTAAAGGGTGTGAAATTAGCTTTTAACTATTTTCAAATTTCAATTCCGAGAAGTTGGTCAAAGTTGAAACTCGACTGTGCGTTTTCGCTAGACTTAGGATTAAAGGGGGGAGAAAAAAGCTCGAAACGTCACAAAAGTTGGCAGGGACACTTGTCTACCAATGTGACATCCAAATCTATTCTCAAATTTAAATTCCAAGAAGTTGGTCAAAGATGAAAATCGACCGTGCGTTTTCGCTAGAGTTGGGCTTAAAAGGAGAGAAAATAGCTCGGAACGTCACGAAATTTAGCGTGTGCACTCGTCTACCAACGGGACATCCAAATCTATGCTCAATTTCCAATTCCGAGAATTTGGTCAAAGTCAAAACTCGACCGTGCGTTTTCGGTAGACTTGGGCTTAAAGGGGGAGAAAATAGCTCGGAACGTCACGAAAGTTGGTGTGCACACTTGTCTACCAACGGGACATCCAAATATTTCTCAATTTTCAATTCCGCAAAGTTGGTCATAAGTCGAAACTCGACCGTCGCATTTTCGCTAGACTTGCAGTTAAAGTGAGAGAAAATAGCTCAAAACATCACGAAAGTTGGCATGCGTACTTGTCTACCAACGAGACATCCAAAACTATTCTTAAATTTCAATTCTGAGAAGTTGGTCAAAGTCGAAACTCGACCGTGCGTTTTCGCTAGACTTGGGATTAAAGGGGGGAGAAAATAGCTCGGAACATCACACAAGTTGGCGTGCCCGCTTGTCTACCAATGGGACATCCAAATCTATTGTCAAATTTCAATTCCCAGATGTTGGTCAAAGTCAAAACGCCACCATGCATTTTCGCTAGGACTTGGGATTTAAGGGTGTGAAATTAGCTTTTAACGTCATGAAAGTTGTTGTGCACGCATGTCTACAAATGGGACATCCTAATCTATTCTCAATTTTCAATTCTGAGAAGTAGGTCAAAACCGAAATGCGACTATGGGTTTTCTCTAGAGTTGGGCTTAAAGGGGGAGAAAATAGCTCGGAACGTCACGAAAGTTGGTGTGGACGCTCGTCTACCAATGGCACATCCAAATCTATTCTCAAATTTCAATTCTGATAAGTTGGTCAAAGTCGAAACGCCACCATGCATTTTCGGTAGACTTGAGCTTAAAGGGTGTGAATTAGCTCGTAATGTCATGAAAGTTGTTGTGCGCGAATGTCTTCAAATGGGACATCTAAATCTATTCTCAATTTTCAATTCTGAGAAGTTGGTGAAAGTCAAAACTTGAATGTACGTTTTCGCTAGAGTTGGGCTTAAAGGGGGGAGAAAATAGCTCGGAACGTCACGAAGGTTGGTGTGGAGTCTTTTCTACTAATGGGACATCCAAAACTATTCTCAAATTTAAATTCCGGGAAGTTGGTCAAAGTTGAAACTTGGCCGTGCGTTCTCGCTAGACTTGGGCTTAAAGGGTGGGAAAATAGCTCGGAACGTAATGAAAGTTGGCGTGCGCACTTGTTTACCAACGGGACATCCAAATCTATGCTCAATTTTCAATTATGAGAAGTTGGTGAAAGTCGAAATTCGACCGTGCGTTTTCGCTAGACATGGGTATAAAGAGTGGGAAAATAGCTCGGAACGTCACGAATGTTGGCGTGCGCACTTGTCTACCAACGGGACATCCAAATATATGATCAATTTTCAATTCCACAAAGTAGGTCAAAGTCAAAACTCGACCGTGCGATTTCGCTAGACTTGGGCTTAAAGTGCGAGAAAATAGCTCTGAACGTCACGAAAGTTGGCATGGACGCTTGTCTACCAATGAGACATTTAATTCTATCCTCAAATTTAAATTCCGAGAAGTTGGTCAAAGTTGAAACTTGGTCGTGCGTTTTCGCTAGACTTGGGCTTAAAGGGTGGGAAAATAGCTCGGAACATCACGAAAGATGGCGTGCACACTTGTTTACCAACGGGACATCTAAATCTATGCTCAATTTTCAATTCCGAGAAGTTGGTGAAAGTCGAAATTCGACCGTGTGTTTTCGCTAGACATGGGTAGAAAGAGTGGGAAAATAGCTCGGAACGTCATGAATGTTGGCGTGTGCACTTTTCTACCAATGGGACATCCAAATATATGCTCAATTTTCAATTCCGCAAAGTAGGTCAAAGTCGAAACTCGACCGTGCGTTTTCGCTAGACTTTGGCTTAAAGTGGGAGAAAATAGCTCTGACTGTCACGAGAAGTTGGTCAAAGTCGAAACGCCACCGTGCGTTTTCACTAGACTTGAGATTAAAGGGTGTGAAATTAGCTCGTAACGTCACGAAAGTTGCTATGTGTGCATGTCTACAAAAGAGACATCCAAATCTATTCTCAAATTTCAATTCCGAGAAGTAGGTCAAAGCCGAAACGCGACCGTGCGTTTTCTGTAGAGTTGGGCTTAAAGGGGGAGAAAATAGCTCAGAACATCACGAAAGTTGGTGTGGACGCTTGTCTACCAATGGTACACCCAAAACTATTTTCAAATTTCAATTCCGAGAAGTTGGTCAAAGTTGAAACTTGACCGTGCGTTTTCGCTAGACTTGGGCTTAAAGGGGGAGAAAAAAGCTCGAAACATCACAAAATTTGGCAGGGATGCTTGTCTACCAATGTGACATCCAAATCTATTCTCAAATTTAAATTCCAAGAAGTTGGTCAAAGATGAAAATCGCCCGTGCGTTTTCACTAGACTTGGGCTTAAAAGGTGAGAAAATAGCTCGGAACGTCACGGAAGTTAGCGTGCGCACTCGTCTACCAACGGGACATCCAAATCTATGCTCAATTTTAAATTCCGAGAAGTTGGTCAAAGTCGAAACTCGACTGTGCGTTTTCGGTAGACTTGGGCTTAAGTGGGGAGAAAATAGCTCGGAACGTCACGAAAGTTGGCATGCGCACTTGTCTACCAACGGGACATCCAAATATATGCTGAATTTTCAATTCTGCAAAGTAGGTCAATGTCAAAACCCGACCGTGCATTTTCGCTAGACTTGGGCTTAAAGTGGGAGAAAATAGCTCTGAACATCACGAAAGTTGGCATGGACGCTTGTCTACCAATGCGACATCCAAATCTATCCTCAAATTTAAATTGCGAGAAGTTGGTCAAAGTTGAAACTTGACCGTGCGTTGTCGCTAGACTTGGGCTTAAAGGCTGGAAAGTAGCTCGGAACGTCACGAAAGTTGGTGTGTGCACTTGTCTACCAACAAGACATCAAAATATATGCTCAATTTTCAATTCCGAGAAGTTGGTCAAAGTTGAAACTCGACCGTGCGTTTTCTCTAGACTTGCGCTTAAAGTGAGAGAAAATAGCTCGGAACGTCGCGAAAGTTGGTGTGCGCATTTGTCTACCAACGGGACATCCAAATCTATGTTCAATTTTCAATTCCGAGAAGTTGGTCAAAGTCGAAACTCGACCATGCGTTTTCGCTAGACTTGGGATTAAAGGGGGAGAAAATAGCTCGGAACGTCACGCAAGTTTGCGTCCACGCTTCTCTACCAATGGGACATCCAAATCTATTGTCAAATTTCAATTCCCAGATGTTGGTCAAAGTCAAAATGCCACCATGCGTTTTTGGTAGACTTGGGATTTAAGGGTGAGAAAATAGCTCGGAACGTCACGAAAGTTGGTGTGGACGCTTATCTACCAATGGGACATCCAAATCTATTGTCAAATTTCAATTCCGAGAAGTTGGTCAAAGTTGAAACTCGATTGTGCGTGTTCGTTAGACTTGGGCTTAAAGGGTGGGAAAATAGCTCGAAACGTCACGAAAGTTGGCGTCCGCACTTGTCTTCCAACAGCACATCCAAGTCTATTCTCAAATTTCAATTCCAAGAAGTTGGTCAAAGTCGAAACGCCACCATGCGTTTTCGCTAGACTTGAGCTTAAAGGGTGTGAAATTAGCTCGTAATGTCACGAAAGTTGTTGTGCGCGAATGTCTACAAATGGGACATCTAAATCTATGCTCAATTTTCAATTCTGAGAAGTTGGTGAAAGTCGAAACTCGACCGTACATTTTCGCTAGAGTTGGGCTTAAAGGCTGAGAAAATAGCTCGGAACGTCACGAAAGGTTGTGTGGACTCTTGTCTACCAATGGGACATCCCAAAACTATTCTCAAATTTCAATTCCGGGAAGTTGGTCAAAGTTGAAACTTGGCCGTGCCTTTTCGCTAGACTTGGGCTTGAAGGGTGGGAAAATAGCTCGGAACGTCACAAAAGTTGGCGTGCGCACTTGTCTACCAACGGGACATCCAAATCTATGCTCAATTTTCAATTCCGAGACATTGGTGAAAGTCGAAATTCGACCGTGCGTTTTCGCTAGACATGGGTATAAAGAGTGGGAAAATAGCTCGGAACGTCACGATTGTTGGCGTGCGCACTTGTCTACCAACGGGACATCCAAATATATGCCCAATTTTCAATTCCGCAAGGTAGGTCAAAGTCGAAACTCGACTGGCGTTTTCGCTAGACTTGGGCTTAAAGTGGGAGAAAATAGCTCTGAACGTCATGAAAGTTGGCATGGATTCTTGTCTACCAAAGTGACATCCAATTCTATCCTCAAATTTAAATTTTGAGAAGTCGGTCAAAGTTGAAACTCGACCGTGCGTTGTCGCTAGACTTGGGCTTAAAGGGTGTAAAGTAGCTCGGAACGTCATGAAAGTTGGCGTGTGCACTTGTCTATCAACAGGACATCAAAATCTATGCTCAATTTTCAATTCCGAGAAGTTGGTGAAACTCGAAATTCGACCGTGCGTTTTCGCTAGACATGGGTATAAAGAGTGGGAAAATAGCTCGGAACGTCACGATTGTTGGCGTGCGCACTTTTCTACCAACGGGACATCCAAATATATGCTCAATTTTCAATTACGCAAAGTAGGTCAAAGTCGAAACTCGACCGTGCGTTTTCGCTAGACTTGGGCTTAAAGTGGATGAAAATAGCTCTGAACTTCACGAACGTTGGCATGGATGCTTGTCTACGAATGGGACATCCAAATCTATTCTCAAATTTAAATTCCGAGAAGTTGGTCAAGGTTGAAAATCGACAGTGCGTTTTCACTAGACTTGGTCTTAAAGGGTGAGAAAATAGCTCGGAACGTCACGAAATTTGGCTTGCTCACTTGTCTACCAACGGGACATCCAAATCTATGCTCAATTTTCAATTCTGAGAAGTTGGACAAAATCGAAACGCCACCGTGCGTTTTCACTAGACTTGGGCTTAAAGGGTGGAAAAATAGCTCGGAACATCATGAAAGTTGGCATGCGCACTTGTGTACCAACGAGACGTCCAAAACTATTCTCAAATTTCAATTCCGAGAAGTTGGTCAAAGTCGAAACTCGACTCTGCGTTTTCGCTAGACTTGGCCTTAAAGGGGGAGCAAATAGCTCGGAACGTAACGCAAGTTGGTGTGGACGCTTGTCTACCAATGGGACATCCAAATCTATTCTCAAATTTCAATTCCGAGAAGTTGGTCAAAGTTGAAACTCGAACCTGCATGCTCACTAGACTTGGTCTTAAAGGGTGGGAAAATAGCTCGAAACGTCACGAAAGTTAGCGTGCGCACTTGTCTACCAACGTTAGATCCAAATCTATTCTCAAATTTCAATTCCGAGAAGTTGGTCAAATTCGCAACGCCACCATGCGTTTTCGCTAGACTTGGGCTTAAAGGGGGAGAAAATAGCTCGGAACGTCACGAAAGTTGGCGTGCGCACTTGTCTACCAACGGGATATCCAAGTCTATTCTCAAATTTCAATTCCAAACGTCACGAAAGTTGGCATGGACGCTTGTCTACCAATGGGACATTCAATTCTATCATAAAATTTAAATTCAGAGAAGTTGGTCAAAGTTGAAACTCGACCGTGCGGTGTCGCTAGAATTGGGCTTAAAGGGTGGAAAGTAGCTCGGAATGTCATGAAAGTTGGCGTGTGCACTTGTCTACCAACAGGACATCAAAATCTATGCTCAATTTTCAATTCTGAGAAGTTGGTCAAAGTCGAAACTCGACCGTGCGTTTTCGCTAGACTTGGCCTTAAAAGGGCTGCAAATAGCTAGGAACATCACGCAAGTTGGTGTGGACGCTTGTCTACCAATGTGACATCCAAATCTATTCTCAAATTTCAATTCCGAGAAGTTGGTCAAAGTTGAAACTCGAACCTGCGTGCTCACTAGACTTGGGCTTAAAGGGTGGGAAAATAGCTCGAAACATCACGAAAGTTGTCGTGCGCACTTGTCTACCAACGGCACATCCAAATCTATTCTCAAATTTCAATTCCGAGAAGTTGGTCAAAGTCGCAACGCCACCATGCGTTTTCTCTAGACTTGGGCTTAAAGGGGGAGAAAATAGCTCAGAACGTCACGAAAGTTGGCATGCGCACTTGTCTACCAACGGGACATCCAAGTCTATTCTCAAATTTCAATTCCGAACGTCACAAAAGTTGGCATGGACGCTTGTCTTCCAATGGGACATCCAATTCTATCCTAAAATTTAAATTTAGAGAAGTTGGTCAAAGTTGAAACTCGACCGTGCGTTGTCGTTAGACTTGGGCTTAAAGGCTGGAAAGTAGCTCGGAACGTCACGAAAGTTGGCGTGTGCACTTGTCTACCAAGGGGACATCAAAATATATGCTCAATTTTCAATTCCAAGAAGTTGGTCAAAGTTGAAACTCGACCGTGCGTTTTCACTAGACTTGCGCTTAAAGTGAGAGAAAATAGCTTGAAACGTCACGAAAGATGGCATGCGCACTTGTCTACCAACGGGACATCCAAAACTATTCTCAAATTTCAATTCCGAGAAGTTGGTCAAAGTTGAAACTCGACCGTGCATTTTCGCTAGACTTGGGATTAAAGGGGGAGAAAATAGCTCGAAACGTCACGCAAGTTGGCGTGCACGCTTCTCTACCAATGGGACATCCAAATCTATTGTCAAATTTCAATTCCCAGATGTTGGTCAAATTCAAAACGCCACCATGCGTTTTCACTAGACTTGGGATTTAAGGGTGTGAAATTGGCTCGTAACGTCATGAAAGTTGTTGTGTGCGCATGTCTACAAATGGGACATCCAAATCTATTCTCAATTTTCAATTCTGAGAAGTAGGTCAAAACCGAAACACGACTATGCGTTTTCTCTAGAGTTGGGCTTAAAGGGTGAGAAAATAGCTCGGAACGTAACGAAAGTTTGTGTGGACGCTTGTCTACCAATGGGACATCCAAATCTATTCTCAAATTTCAATTTCGAGAAGTTGGTCAAAGTTGAAACTCGACTGTGCGTGTTCGCTAGACTTGGGCTTAAAGTTGGCGTGCGCAGTTGTCTACCAACGGCACATCCAAGTCTATTCTCAAATTTCAATTCTAAGAAGTTGGTCAAAGTCAAAACGCCACCATGCATTTTCGCTAGTCTTGAGCTTAAAGGGAGTGAAATTAGCTCGTAATGTCACGAAAGTTGTTGTGCGCGAATGTCTACAAATGGGACATCTAAATCTATGCTCAATTTTCAATTCTGAGAAGTTGGTGAAAGTCGAAACTCGACCGTACGTTTTCACTAGAGTTGGGCTTAAAGGGGGAGAAAATAGCTCGAAACGTCACGAAAGTTGGTGTGGACTCTTGTCTACCAATGGGACATCCAAAACTATTCTCAAATTTCAATTCCTGGAAGTTGGTCAAAGTTGAAACTTGGCCGTGCATTTTCGCTAGACTTGGGCTTAAAGGGTGGGAAAATAGCTCAGACCATCACAAAAGTTGGCGTGCGCACTTGTTTACCAACGGGACATCCAAATCTATGCTCAATTTTCAATTCCGAGAAAATGGTGAAAGTCGAAATTCGAGCGTGCGTTTTCGCTAGACATGGGTATAAAGAGTGGGAAAATAGCTCGGAACGTCACGAATGTTGGCATGCGCACTTGTATACCAACGGGACATCCAAATATATGCTCAATTTTCAATTCTGCAAGTAGGTCAAAGTCGAAACTCGACCGTGCGTTTTCGCTAGACTTGGGCTTAAAGTGGGAGAAAATAGCTCTGAACATCACGAAAGCTGGCATGGACGCTTGTCTACCAATGAGACATTTAATTCTATCCTCAAATTTAAATTCCGAGAAGTTGGTCAAAGTTGAAACTTGGCCCTGCGTTTTCGCCAGACTTGGGCTTAAACGGTAGGAAAATAGCTCGGAACGTCACGAAAGTTGGCGTGCGCACTTGTTTACCAACGGGACATCCAAATCTATGCTCAATTTTCAATTCCGAGACGTTGGTGAAAGTCAAAATTCAACCGTGCGTTTTTTCTAGACATGGGTATAAAGAGTGGGAAAATAGCTCAGAACGTCACGAATGTTGGCGTACGCACTTGTCTACCAACAGGACATCCAAATATATGCTCAATTTTCAATTCCGCAAAGTAGGTCAAAGTTGAAACTCGACCATGCGTTTTCGCTAGACTTGGGCTTAAAGTGGGAGAAAATAGCTCTGAACGTCACGAAAGTTGGCATGGATGCTTGTCTACCAAAGGGACATCCAATTCTATCCTCAAATTTAAATTCCGAGAAGTTGGTCAAAGTTGAAACTCGACCGTGCGTTGTCACTAGACTTGGGCTTAAAGGGTGGAAAGTAGCTCGGAACGTCACGAAAGTTTGCGTGTGCGCCTGTCTACCAATAGGACATCAAAATCTATGCTCAATTTTCAATTCCGAGAAGTTGGTCAAAGTCAAAACTTGGCCGTGCGTTTTCTCTAGGCTTGCGCTTAAAGTGAGAGAAAATAGCTCGAAACATCACGAATTTTGGCGTGCGCACTTGTCTACCAACGGGACGTCCAAATATATGCTCAATTTTCAATTCCGCAAAGTAGGTCAAAGTCGAAACTCGACCGTGCGTTTTCGCTAGACTTGGGCTTAAAGTGGGAGAAAATAGCTCTGAACATCACGAAAGTTGGCATGGACGCTTGTCTACCAATGGGACATCCAATTCTATCCTCAAATTTAAATTCCGAGAAGTTGGTCAAAGTTGTAACTTGGCCGTTCGTTTTCGCTAGACTTGGGCTTAAAGGGTTGGAAAATAGCTCGAAACGTCACGAAAGTTGCTGTGTGTCCATGTATACAAATGGGACATCCAAATCTATTCTCAATATTCAATTCCGAGAAGTAGGTCAAAGCCGAAACGCGACTGTGCGTCTTCTGTAGAGTTGGGCTTAAACGGGGAGAAAATAGCTCAGAACGTCACGAAAGTTGGTGTGGACGCTTGTCTACCAATGGTACATCCAAAACTTTTTTCAAATTTCAATTCCGAGAAGTTGGTCAAAGTTGAAACTCGACCGTGCGTTTTCGCTAGACTTGGGCTTAAAGGCGGAGAAAAAAGCTCGAAACGTCACAAAAGTTGGCAGGGACGCTTGTCTACCAATGTGACATCCAAATCTATTCTCAAATTTAAATTCCAAAAAGTTGGTCAAAGATGAAACTCGAAATTTGGCGTGCGGACTTGTCTACAAATGGGACATCCAAATCTATTCTCAAATTTCAATTCCTAGAAGTTGGTCAAAGTCGAAACGCCACCGTGCATTTTCACTAGACTTGAGCTTAAAGGGTGGGAAAATAGCTCCAAACGTCACGAAAGTTGGCGTGCGCACTTGTCTACCAATGACACATCCAAATCTATTCTCAAATTTCAATTCCTAGAAGTTGGTGAAAGTCGAAACGCCACCGTGTGTTTTCACTAGAATTGAGCTTAAAGGGTGTGAAATTAGCTCGTAATGTCATGAAAGTTTCTGTGTGTGCATGTCTACAAACGGTACATCCAAATCTATTCTCAATTTTCAATTCCGATAAGTAGGTCAAAGCCGAAACGCGACCGTGCGTTTTCTGTAGAGTTGGGCTTAAACGGGGAGAAAATAGCTCAGAACATCACAAAATTTTGTAGGGACGCTTGTCTACCAATGGTACATCCAAATCTATTTTCAAATTTAAATTCCGAGAAGTTGGTCAAAGTTGAAACTCGACTGTGCGTTTTCGCTAGACTTGCGCTTAAAGTGAGAGAAAATAGCTCGAAACGTCACGAAAGTTGGCATGCGCACTTGTCTACCAAGGGGACATCCAAAACTATTGTCAAATTTCAATTCGGAGAAGTTGGTCGAATTCAAAACTTGACCGTGCGTTTTCGCTAGACTTGGGCTTAAAGGGAGAGAAAATAGCTCGGAACATCACGCAAGTTGGCGTGCACGCTTCTCTACCAATGGGACATCCAAATCTATTGTCAAATTTCAATTCCCAGATGTTGGTCCAAGTCAAAACGCCACCATGCGTTTTCGCTAGACTTGGGATTTAAGGGTGTGAAATTAGCTCGTAACGTCATGAAAGTTGTTGTGCGCGCATGTCTACAAATGGGACATCCAAATCTATTCTCAATTTTCAATTATGAGAAGTAGGTCAAAACCGAAATGCGACTATGCGTTTTCTCTAGAGTTGGACTTCAAGGGTGAGAAAATAGCTCGAAACGTCACGAAAGTTGGTGTGGACGCTTGTCCACCAATGAGACTTCCAAATCTATTCTCAAATTTCAATTCCGAGAAGTTGGTCAAAGTTGAAACTCGACTGTGCGTGTTCGCTAGACTTGGGCTTAAAGGGGGAGAAAAAAGCTCCGAACGTCACGAAAGTTGGCTTGGACGCTTGTCTACCAACGGGACATCCAAATATATGCTCAATTTTCAATTCCGCAAAGTAGGTCAAAGTCGAAACTCGACCGTGGGTTTTCGCTAGACTTGGGCTTAAAGTGGGAGAAAATAGCGCACTTGTCTACCAACGGCACATCCAAGTCTATTCTCAAATTTCAATTCCGAGAAGTTGGTCAAAGTCGAAACGCCACAATGCGTTTTCGCTAGACTTGAGCTTAAAGGGTGTGAAATTAGCTCGTCATGTCACGAAAGTTGTTGTGCGCGAATGTCTTCAAATGGGACATCTAAATCTATATTCAATTTTCAATTCTGAGAAGTTGGTGAAAGTCGAAACTCGACCGTACGTTTTCGCTAGAGTTGGGCTTAAACGGGGAGAAAATAGCTCTGAAACGTAACAAAAGTTGGCGTGCGCACTTGTCTACCAACGGCACATCCAAATCTATTCTCAAATTTCAATTCCGAGAAGTTGGTCAAAGTCGCAACGCCACCATGCATTTTCGCTAGACTTGCGCTTAAAGGGGGTGAAAATAGCTCGGAACGTCACGAAAGTTGGCGTGCGCACTTGTCTACCAACGGGACATCCAAGTCTGTTCTCAAATTTCAATTCCGAACGTCACGAAAGTTGGCATGGACGCTTGTCTACCAATGGGACATCCAATTCTATCCTAAAATTTAAATTCAGAGAAGTTGGTCAAAGTTGAAACTCGACCGTGCGTTGTCGCTAGACTTGGGCTTAAAGGGTGGAAAGTAGCTTGGAACGTCATGAAAGTTGGCATGTGCACTTGTCTACAACATGACATCAAAATCTATGCTCAATTTTCAATTCCGAGAAGTTGGTCAAAGTTGAAACTCGACCGTGCGTTGTCGCTAGACTTGCGCTTAAAGTGAGATAAAATAGCTCGAAATGTCAGGAAAGTTGGCATGCGCACTTGTCTACCAACGGGACATCCAAAACTATTCTCAAATTTCAATTACGAGAAGTTGGTCAAAGTCGAAACTCGACCGTGCGTTTTCGCTAGACTTGGGATTAAAGGGGGAGAAAATAGCTCGAAACGTCACGCAAGTTGGCGTGCACGCTTCTCTACCAATGGGACATCCAAATCTATTGTCAAATTTCAATTCCCAGATGTTGGTCCAAGTCAAAACGCCACCATGCATTTTCGCTAGACTTGGGATTTAAGGGTGTGAAATTAGCTCGTAACGTCATGAAAGTTGTTGTGCGCGCATGTCTACGAATGGGACATCCAAATCTATTCTCAATTTTCCATTCTGAGAAGTAGGTCAAAACCGAAACACGACTATGCGTTTTCTCTAGAGTTGGTCTTAAAGGGTGAGAAAATAGCTCGGAACATCACGAAAGTTGGTCTGGACGCTTGTCTACCAATGGGACATCCAAAACTATTTTCAAATTTCAATTCCAAGAAGTTGGTCAAAGTTGAAACTCGACCGTGCGTTTACGCTAGAATTGGGCTTAAAGGGGGAGAAAAAAGCTCCGAACGTCACGAAAGTTGGCTTGGACGCTTGTCTACCAACGGGACATCCAAATATATGCTCAATTTTCAATTCCGCAAAGTAGGTCAAAGTCGAAACTCGACCGTGGGTTTTGGCTAGACTTGGGCTTAAAGTGGGAGAAAATAGCTCTGAACGTCACGAAAGTTGGCATGGACGCTTGTCTACCGATGGGACATCCAATTCTATCCTCAAATTTAAATTCTGAGAAGTTTGTCAAAGTTGAAACTCGACCGTGCGTTGTCGCTAGACTTGGGCTTAAAGGGTGGAAAGTAGCTCGGAACGTCACGAAAGTTTGCATGTGCACTTGTCTACAAACAGGACATCAAAATCTATGCTCAATTTTCAATTCCGAGAAGTTGGTCAAAGTAGAAACTCGACCGTGCATTTTAGCTAGACATGCGCTGAAAGTGATAGAAAATAGCTCGAAACGTCATGAAAGTTGGCATGCGCACTTGTGTACCAACGGGACATCCAAAACTATTCTCAAATTTCAATTCCGCAAAGTAGGTCGAAGTCGAAACTCGACCGTGCGTTTTCGCTAGACTTGGCCTTAAAGGGGGAGCAAATAGCTCGGAACGTCACGCAAGTTGGTGTGGACGCTTGTCTACCAACGGCACATCCAAATCTATTCTCAAATTTCAATTCCGAGAAGTTGGTCAAAGTCGCAATGCCACCATGCGTTTTCGCTAGATTTGGGCTTAAAGGGGGAGAAAATAGCTCGGAACTTCACGAAAGTTGGTGTGCGCACTTGTCTACCAACGGGACATCCAAATATATGCTCAATTTTCAATTCCGCAAAGTAGGTCAAAGTCGAAACTCGACCGTGCGTTTCCGCTAGACTTGGGCTTAAAGTGGCAGAAAATAGCTCTGAACGTCACGAAAGTTGGCATGGACGCTTGTCTACCAATGAGACATCCAATTCTATCCTCAAATTTAAATTCCGAGAAGTTGGTCAAAGTTGAAACTTGGCCATGCGTTTTCGCTAGACTTGGGCTTAAAGGGTGGGAAAATAGCTCGGAACGTCACGAAAGTCGGTGTGCGCACTTGTTTACCAACAAGACATCTAAATGTATGCTCAATTATAAATTCCGAGACGTTGGTGAAAGTCAAAATTCGACCATGCGTTTTCGCTAGACATGGGTATAAAGAGTGGGAAAATAGCTCGGAACGTCACGATTGTTGGCGTGCGCACTTGTCTACGAACGAGACATCCAAATATATGCTCAATTTTCAATTCCGCAAAGTAGGTCAAAGTCGAAACTCGACCGTGCGTTTTCGCTAGACTTAGGCTTAAAGTGGGTGAAAATAGCTCTGAACGTCATGAAAGTTGGCATGGATGCTTGTCTACCAATGGGACATCCAAATCTATTCTCAAATTTAAATTCCGAGAAGTTGGTCAAAGTTGAAAATAGCTCAGAACGTCACGAAATTTGGCGTGCGCACTTTTCTACCAACGGGACATCCAAATCTATGATCAATTTTCAATTCTGAGAAGTTGGTCAAAGTCGAAACGCGACCGTGCTTGCTCGCTAGACTTGGGCTTGAAGGGTGGAAAAATAGCTCGTAACGTCACGAAAGTTGGCGTGCGCACTTGTTTACCAACGGGACATCCAAATCTAGGCTCAATTTTCAATTTTGAGAAGTTGGTGAAAGTCAAAATTCGACCGTGCGTTTTCGCTAGACATGGGTATAAAGAGTGGGAAAATAGCTCGTAACGTCATGAATATTGGCATGCACACTTGTCTACCAACGGGACATCCAAATATATGCTCAATTTTCAATTCCGCAAAGTAGGTCAAAGTCGAAACTCGACTATGCGTTTTCGCTAGACTTGGGCTTAAAGTGGGTGAAAATAGCTCTGAATATCATGAAAGTTGGCATGGATGCTTGTCTACCAATGGGACATCCAAAGCTATTCTCAAATTTAAATTCCGAGAAGTTGGTCAACGTTGAAATCCACCGTGCGTTTTCACTAGACTTGGGCTTAAAGGGTGAGAAAATAGCTCGGAACGTCATGAAATTTGGCGTGCGCACTTGTCTAACAATGGGACATCCAAATCTATGCTCAATTCTCAATTCCGAGAAGTTGGTCAAAGTCAAAATGCCACCATGCGTTTTCACTAGACTTGAGCGTAAAGCGTGTGAAATTAGCTCGTAACGTCACGAAAGTTGCTGTGTGTGCATGTCTACAAATGGGACATCCAAATCTATTCTCAATTTTCAATTCCGAGAAGTAGGTCAAAGTAGAAACGCGACCGTGCCTTTTCTCTAGAGTTGGGCTTAAAGGGGGAAAAAATAGCTCGGAACGTCACAAAAGTTGGTGTGGACGCTTGTTTACCAATGGGACATCCAAAACTATTCTCAAATTTCAATTCCGAGAAGTTGGTCAAAGTTGAAAATCCACCGTGCGTTTTCACTAGACTTGGGCTTAAACGGTGAGAAAATATCTCGGAACGTAACGAAATTTGGCGTGCGCACTTGTCTACCAATGGGACATCCAAATCTATGCTCAATTTTAAATTCTGAGAAGTTGGACAAAGTCGAAACGACACCGTGCGTTTTCACTAGACTTGAGCTCAAAGGGTGTGAAATTAGCTTGTAATGTCATGAAAGTTGTTGTGCGCGCAAGTCTACAAACGGGACATCCAAATCTATTCTCAATTTTCAATTCCGAGAAGTAGGTCAAAGCCGAAACGTGACCGTGCGTTTTCGGTATAGTTGGGCTTAAACGGGGAGAAAATAGCTCGGAACGTCACGAAAGTTGGTGTGGACGCTTGTCTACCAATGGTACATCCAAAACTATTTTCAAATTTCAATTATGAGAAGTTGGTCAAAGTTGAGACTCGGCCGTGCGTTTTCGCTAGACTTGGGCTTAAAGGGGGAGAAAAAAGCTCGAAACGTCACAAAAGTTGGCAGGGACGGTTGTCTACCAATGTGACATCCAAATCTATTCTCGAATTTAAATTCCAAGAAGTTGGTCAAAGATGAAAATCGACCATGTGTTTTCGCTAGACTTGGGCTTAAAAGGTGAGAAAATAGCTTGGAACGTCACGAAAGTTAGCGTGCGCACTCGTCTACCAACGGGACATCAATTTTCAATTCCGCAAAGTAGGTCAAAGTCGAAACTCGACCGTGCGTTTTCGCTAGACTTGGGCTTAAAGTCGGTGAAAATAGCTCTAAACGTCACGAAAGTTGGCATGGATGCTTGTCTACCAATGGGAGATCCAAATCTATTCTCAAATTTAAATTCCAAGAAGTTGGTCAAAGTTGAAAATCGACCGTGCGTTTTCACTAGACTTGGGCATAAAGGGTGAGAAAATAACTCGGAACGTCACGAAATTTGGCGTGCGCACTTGTCTACCAACGGGACATCCGAATCTATGCTCAATTTTCAATTCCGAGAAGTTGTTCAAAGTCGAAACGCGACCGTGCGTTTTCACTAGACTTGAGCTTAAAGGGTGTGAATTTAGCTCGTAGCGTCACGAAAGTTGCGGTGTGTGCATGTCTACAAATGGGACATCCAAATCTATGCTCAATTTTCAATTCCGAGAATTTGGTCAAAGTCAAAACTTGACCATGCGTTTTCGGTAGAATTGGGCTTAAAGGGGTAGAAAATAGCTCGGAACATCACGAAAGTTGGCGTGCGCACTCTTCTACCAATAGGACATCCAAATATGTGCTCAATTTTGAATTCCGCAAAGTAGGTCAAAGTCGAAACTCGACCGTGCGTTTTCGCTAGACTTGGGCTTAAAGTGGGAGAAAATAGCTCTGAACGTCACGAAAGTTGGCATGCGCACTTGTCTACCAACAAGACATCCAAAACTATTCTTAAATTTCAATTCCGAGAAGTTGGTCAAAGTCGAAACTCGACCGTGCATTTTCGCTAGACTTGGGCTTAAAGGGGGATAAAATAGCTCGGAATGTCATGCAAGTTGGCGTGCACGCTTGTCTACCAATGGGACATCCAAATCTATTGTCAAATTTCAATTCCCAGATGTTGGTCAAAGTCAAAACGCCACTATGCGTTTTCGCTAGACTTCGGATTTAAGGGTGTGAAATTAGCTTGTAACGTCATGAAAGTTGTTGTGCGCGCATGTCTACAAATGGGACATCCAAGTCTATTCTCAATTTTCAATTTTGAGAAGTAGGTCAAAACCGAAACGTGACTATGCGTTTTCTCTAGAGTTGGGCTTGAAGGGGGAGAAAATAGCTCGAAACGTCACGAAAGTTGGTGTGGACGCTTTTCTACCAAAGGGACATCCAAATCTATTCTCAAATTTCAATTACGAGAAGTTGGTCAAAGTTGAAACGCCACCATGCGTTTTCATTGGACTTGAGCTTAATGGGTGTGAAATTAGCTCGTAATGACACGAAAGTTGTTGTGCGCGAATGTCTACAAATGGGACATCTAAATTTATGCTCAATTTTCAATTCTGAGAAAAAAGCTCCGAACGTCACGAAAGTTGGCATGGACGCTTGTCTACCAACGGGACATCCAAATATATGCTCAATTTTCAATTCCGCAAAGTAGGTCAAAGTCGAAACTCGACCGTGCGTTTTCGCTAGACTTGGGCTTAAAGTGGGAGAAAATAGCTCCGAACGTCACGAAAGTTGGCATGGACGCTTATCTACCAATAGGACATCCAATTCTATCCTCAAATTTAAATTCCGAGAAGTTGGTCAAAGTTGAAACTCGACCGTGCGTTGTCGCTAGACTTGGGCTTAAAGAGTGGAAAGTAGCTCAGAACGTCACGAAAGTTGGCGTGTGCCCTTGTCTACCAACAGGACATCAAAATCTATGCTCAATTTTCAATTCCGAGAAGTTGGTCAAAGTTGAAAGTTGACCGTGCGTTTTCGCTAGACTTGCGCTTAAAGTGAGAGAAAATATCTCGAAATGTCACGAAAGTTGGCATGCGCACTTGTCTACCAATGGTGTTGAGATATTGTAACTTCAAAGAATATTATATTTGTACTTTATTATTCTGGAGATGTTTCATTCCTCCTTGAAGATCTTATTGTATATCCGGAGATGTTTATTCCTCCGTTAGAATGTGGTAACTTGGGTTATTAGACTTCCCTAGTGGGGGTCGGCCCTGTATGTGTTATGTGGGTCAAAGGGTTATTAGACCCACCATGTGGGGGTCGGCCCAGTCAGTTATAATGGGGTATTTAACCTAATGGTTAAATACAAGCCTACATGTACTTGTGTAAAATACATATCAGAGTAGTGTATAAATAGAGGAGGTGTGTTCCTCATTATACACACTCACTCACTTGAGGATAGCGCACTTGTGGAGGAGAGGTCTGCTATTGTGGAGGAGGATAAATCTCTGTCTCTTGTGTTTATGCTGTGCTTGTTGTTTCTTCAGTGATCCTGTATATGCTATTATTGTGAAATGGAATGTAATGCTGCTATTTTCTGTCTTAGCATATTAAATCTTAACAAATGGGACATCCAAAACTATTCTCAAATTTCAATTGCGAGAAGTTGGTCAAAGTCGAAACTCGACTGTGCATTTTCGCTAGACTTGGGCTTAAAGGGGGAGAAAATAGCTCAGAACGTCACGAAAGTTGGCATGTGCACTTGTTTACCAACGGAACATCCAAATCTATGCTCAATTTTCAATTTCAAGAAGTTGGTGAAAGTCGAAATTCGACCGTGCGTTTTAACTAGACATGGGTATAAAGAGTGCGAAAATATCTCGGAACGTCACGAATATTGGCATGCACACCTGTCTACCAACGGGACATCCAAATATATGCTAAATTTTCAATTCCGCAAAGTAGGTCAAAGTTGAAACTCGACCATGCGTTTTCGCTAGACTTGGGCTTAAAGTCGGTGAAAATAGCTCTGAAGGTCACGAAAGTTGGCATGGATGCTTGTCTACCAATGGGAGATCCAAATCTATTCCCAAATTTAAATTCCAAGAAGTTGATCAAAGTTGAAAATCGACCGTGCGTTTTCACTAGACTTGGGCTTAAAGGGTGAGAAAATAGCTCGGAACGTCACGAAATTTGGCGTGCGCACTTGTCTACCAACGGGACATCCGAATCTATGCTCAATTTTCAATTCCGAGAAGTTGGTCAAAGTCGAAACGCCACCGTGCGTTTTCACTAGACTTGAGCTTAAAGGGTGTGAATTTAGCTTGTAGCGTCACGAAAGTTGCGGTGTGTGCATGTCTACAAATGGGACATCCAAATCTATGCTCAATTTTCAATCTGAGAATTTGGTCAAATTCAAAACTCGACCGTGCGTTTTTGGTAGAATTGGGCTTAAAGGGGGAGAAAATAGCTCGGAACGTCACGAAAGTTGGCGTGTGCACTTGTCTACCAACGAGACATCCAAATATGTGCTCAATTTTCCATTTCGTAAAGTAGGTCAAAGTCGAAACTCGACCGCGCGGTTTCGCTAGACTTGGGCTTAAAGTGGGAGAAAATAGCTCTGAACGTCACGAAAGTTGGCATGGACGCTTGTCTACCAATGGGACATCCAATTCTATCCTCAAATTTAAATTCCGAGAAATTGGTCAAAGTTGAAACTCGACTGTGCATTATCGCTAGACTTGGGCTTAAAGGGTGGAAAGTAGCTCAGAACGTCACGAAAGTTGGGGTGTGCACTTGTCTACCAACAGGACATCAAAATCTATGCTCAATTTTCAATTCCGAGAATTTGGTCAAAGTTGAAACTCGACCGTGCGTTTTCACTAGTGTTAACACCTAAAAAGTGCTCACTAGCTCATTCCCTTATTCACATGACCCATTTGTCCACTTTTCCACCATCTGAGCCTCTGAAACCAACAAAAGGTCATCAAAAGACCTTAGTACACCCCTTTTTCCATTAAAAAAGATTATTTTTCCAAGAAAATCATAAAAAACCCTAAAAAAGGGTCCAAATTCCCAAAAATATTAAAAAGGGAATTAAAATATTATTTTTATTCAAAAAAGGAAAAAGGAGGGAAAAGTACCTAAACCATGTTGGTCAATACCATTTGGTTTCCACAAAACCACAAATGGTATTCCCCACCACCAAAACCTATAAAAAGGTGGTAGGGGCTCCTCACTTCACATCCATCCATTATCTCATCCTTATGCTGCTGAAATCTCCCTTGAGCATTTTAGCCATTGCAAACCACATTGGAGAAGAGACCATTGGAGATTGGAGTTGCTCATCCTTGGAGCCATTCAAACTCACCATTAGAGGTATTGATTCCGCAAGCACTTGCTTGCCCCATTCTTTCAATACAAATTCATTATTTTACATTATCTTGTTCTTGATTTTAAATTATTTTTGTTATTTGCTTAATATCTTTGCATAGATCCATGGTTAGTCTTGTTTAATTAGTTTATTGTTATTTATTTCCATTGAAACTGCTGCTACTAGTTAGCAGGTGCCCATAGCACTAAGCCTGGTTGCAAAACCGGGCCAACAGTGTTTGGCGACTCCGCTTTGGTTTGAACAATAGATCTCTAGTTTTGCCTTTAATCTTAGTTTTTTATTAGTTTTTAACCTTTAGATCCATAGATCTGCCATCTTAGACAGCAGATCTATTGCTGCTCTAAGTTTTGGTCACATCTTTTGCCATTAACAGCCTGGAATTCACAATTTTCGGGTTCGTTTCTTGGTTTCCGTGCACGGCTTTCGCCTCGCGGGTTTTAGCCTGACAGTCGCGTGGTCCATCGCGGCTTTCGGCCTTTTTTCTGCGCGGTTCACCGCGGCTTTTTCGCCGGTTCCCGCGCTGCACATCGCGGTATCGCAGTCATTTACCGCGCTGCACATCGCGACTGCGCGGCCCTTTTCCACGCGGTTCACCACGACGTCGCGGCCTATTTGCGCGCTACACACCGTGGCTTCGCGGACTTTTTCCGCGTGGTCCATCGCGACTGTGCGCCCAAAACCCGCGCGGTCCAGCGCGACTGTGCGACCGAAACCTGCGCGGTCCATCGCGGCTTTTCTGTCAAAACCCGCGCTGCTGATTTTTTTCATTCGGCCTTTCCGATTTTAAAAATTAATTTTTACTGTACTTTCTGCCCACATAGCACATTTTTACAGTATTAAATTCTGCATATTTTGACAGCCATAGAAATTTTTTTTACTATTTAGAATGCATTTCTACAAATCTTTTTAAAAATTTTCAAGAAAGTGAAAGAAAGGCTTATTTTTGCATTCTTATCTAGATTAAAAAAATTTCCTGTTTACTTCTTTAAAATCTTGCCCTTAGCAATTTCCTTGAAAAAAGAAGTCCATTTATTTCTTTTAAAGAAGTCCATTTATTTCTTTAAAAGAAGTTTATTATTTGCTTTCATAATTCAAAGAACCCTTTGTTTTTTGAGTTGATATTTGCAAAAGCATTTAAATTCTATTCATTGAAAAGAGTCATAAATATTTGCTTTTTTATTTTCGAAAGGTCCTTTACTTTTTGAAAATTTCCTGTAAAGCATTTACTTTTTTCAAAGTTCAGTTTACAATACTTCACGTGCACTCACTCGATCACTTAATTGAACTAAGCCTTAAAACGTACCCTAATTTCAACACACTTTTAACCCCACTTGGGGAACACTAAAATAACTCTTGTAGCTAGGTAGTATTGGGGGGATAGGTGTTCCAATAACACCCCTCAGTTATTACATCTGAGACATAGAAGTTGTCCAATTAGGGAGCTAAAATCTCTTAGTACTTTTTGGTGCGGTCACAACCGGTTTGTGGGAAGGCCTCTCCCCTAGGAGGGTTGAAGTCGTGAGGATGGTTCCGGAAGCCTGAGTGGAATACCGAAATCCATTCAGTAACCGAAGGGCTACCATTCGCAGTTCTCGGGATATCCCTGTATTGGGATATTGCGATCAAAGGACCAAACGGCATATTTACCTTTTCTCGACGCGTCATGAACAGAGTATCCTAGTAGCCTGTCTTTAGGATTGATTACCCGGTGTCCCTCCCGGTAGGGGGATATCTAGCCGTTGTCTCAGCACTCATATTGTCTGACTTGGATTTCATCACCTTGCAGAGGATATCGTTTGTTTGAGTCACAATACTTTTAGTTAGGTGTTTGCGTGATTTCAACCTACCTGTGGTCTAGTTACACCTATTTTTTTTTTTTCTAGGAGCTGTTTGCATGTTGGTATTCTGACCAGTTGTTGCATTCCTCCACTTATTGTAGCACAACTGCTAGAATAAGTGCCCTTTTTGAGGTTGATTTTTTGGCCTGAGAGCCTTCTTTTTTTCACTCCCCTTCTTGCACCCTTGGTTGCATTAGGGTTTTGAGTCTTTTATATATATATCACCACCTTATACTTAAACAAATTTTTTACACAAAAACCTAATTCTCACCATTGAGAATTTTAGACGCTCTCGTCGTCTACAGGGCGAACTCCCAGAGTTTAGTCCACTTGGATCTCCACGTCACGGACGCAGAGCCCTATCCCTTGATTCGACACATCGTCAATCAACAAGATAGTCATCCGATTCTGACACACCTCAAGTCACATTTGATTTGGAGGTAGAATCCGAAAACCCCACAGAGTTACCACCAACCACCATTATGGCTGGAACACCATTTGATCCACTGTTTACCACCACCATAGGTGAGACATCCACAGACCCTTCTGCGGCAATGCCATCCATGGCAACGACCACCCCCCTGGGTATGCCCAACATGGGAAACACTCCACATTTAGGAATGCCCAACACAGGGACACCTCCTGTTATAGGAATTCCCAACACAGGGCCACCACCTGTTATGGGTATACCCAACATAGGGGTCACACCCCCTCTGGTTTCCACAAACCCTATGCCAGGAATCCCCACTGCTATTCCTAACCCAAGTGTAACCCATGTTGCACTTGGAGGCGTTGGCCCATACCAGACTACACCTATTGGAGGGCATATACCTTCCATACCTAGCATACCTTTAGGCACTACTAGACCCCTACATCATACCACAATGACTAGGCATGTCCCAGTTCCAGTCACCACACCTGCTAGCTTACCATACATGGCGAGTTTGAACCTGCCAGACTTAGCTAGGCTAACAAATGACCCCATTAGACACGATCCTGTGTGGCCTCACATGCCAACCAAACTCCCCTCTGACATCCCTAAATTTGAGGGCAAGGCAGGTGAAGACCCCCAGAACCATATCATGTCTTTCCATTTATGGTGTTCCTCCAACTCCATAGTGGACAACTCAATCCGCCTCCGGCTTTTACAACGCACCTTCACTGGCTCTGCAGCCAAGTGGTATATCGAGCAGCCCCATGGGACGCATGCCACCTTTACCTCCCTTGCCTCGACCTTCCTGCAGTTCTTTCAATTACCTGTCCGCTATGATGTGGGCGTCGAGATCCTACTGTCTTGCAGACAAACCACGGCCACCCACATCACCGACCACATTCATGAGTGGCGTCGCCGCCGAAGCCTCTGCAAAATTAAATTAGACGACTTTATCTTTTTAGATTGGTTTCTAAAACCCCCCCTCCCTCTTATTGCAAAGGATGTAGCATCTGAAAGACCCCAGTCTGAAGAAGAGGCCATCCTCAAATCCCAACAGTTTGATCTCATCTACGCCCAGTCAGGTTATCTATACACAATCATACCTGACGCCCCACGAGGTGACTCTTCATGTGGTGACGCACCGGGGGCATCACATGCCGCTGATGGCATCATTGGCCAAATCACCCCCCAACCTAAACCTTTCAGCATGGTGAGCACCATGCCCGCCCCAGACCTCTCTAGGGCTACATCCAGTTCCGGAGCAACAACTTCTTATGCTCCAACAAACCAGACCCATCACATTCATGGACCCTCTTGTCCACAACATTGTTATGGGCAAGCGCCCTCAGCATATGTCCCTCCTACATACTATGCTCAACCTACCGCACAGACCCCCATGGAGTTCCCACAACAGCAGATGCATTACCCACAACCAGCTGCACCAGCTAATCTCACACCTCCAACAGCTCAGGGGTACCAACAACCCCAACAGGCAGCTGGACCACCTCCAGCTCCACCTGCATACTACCCACCGCAACCTGCTCCCGCACCTGCGGCTCCCCAAGATCCCCCCAATGCTCAAGGGCATGTGTACGCACAACAACATCAGCCCCAATACCAAAATAACCAATGCAACCAGGGTGGGCAACCAAACCGCGGAAGAGGTCGTAACCGTGGAAACAACCAAAACCATAACCAAGCTCCACAACCTACCCATCCTCCGCAAAACAATAACGCGGCGCCTGCTCATCAGAATCCTGATCGGCCACCTAAGCAACCCAAAAATGCTAATTTACAAACAAACCATCCTTGTTCCATTTGCGGTGTCTATGGCCACTATACCCACGCTTGCCCACATCTGGAGCGAGATCGACAACTATGGACAGATGACGCCCATCGTCAAGGGCAGGCGGCTCCTCAGCCGCCACCCAACCCTCCACCACCTCAACAACAACCTTTGGTGCTACAAAATCCTTTTCCAACACAAGGAGTGGTGAACACTCAACCGTTAGCCCCCCCACAGGGCAACGTACAACCACAAAAAATCACGTACGCCGCTCCTGATCAACCCATGTTTGATTCAGGCACTCACCATTTATTGATGATGTCCACTGCCGACGTCAATATCCAAACCCGTCGGAACCAGTATGGTCCTACCTCTGAGGCTCCCCCCGCCGATAACGATACTAACGCTCATCCCACCGATCAGACGTTACGGATACCACCTCTTCCACTCGATGGCGCATCTAAAGCACCTCGTTTCCCACTCCGCCGTATAAACAACAACCCCAATACACGGGCTGCGTCAAATTACAACATCGTAGATGACTTAGCTCAGTCTCCCGCAGCCATGTCTGCGTTAAAAGTCTTAAAAAACTGTCCTACGCAGCGCAAGACTTTACTTTCCGCCATTGGGGCGATTGACCCAAATGATTCGAAATTGATGACCTTTGATTTAGACCAGTCTGAACCACGTCTGCCTTCCACCATAGCAGTCCAAGTTTCTGTTTCTATTCGGAATCTTGTCATCCATCGATGTATCATCGACAAGGGTGCCTCCACATGCGTCATGTCCACATTTGTTTGGAAGAAGTTGGGATCCCCTACTCTCCAGCAATGCACCACTGCATTGCGGGCCTACAACGGCAGGTCAGCTCAACCTCAAGGTTTACTACCCAAGGTCCCCGTCCAATTAGGTGGGAAAACTGTGCTCATCGACATAGAGGTCATTAACGCCCAGCTCGATTATAACCTTTTACTTGGCCGCAGTTACATGTACGCCATGAAAGCGGTCGCCTCCTCCGTTTTCCGCACCATGATGTTCCCCCACGAGGGACGCATGGTCAAAATTGACCAACTCACCTACTATGATCCCAATGCCCCTGCAGCACCCGAAAATGTTCTTCCCATGATTGAACAACCAGCTGCTGGTGCAACTACCTCCTTTGTGTCTTCTGTGGGACCCGGACTTTACTCAGATACACCAATGACCTCTACATTCCAGGCCATTCCACCACCGTCACCGGAGACCCACGTCGCAAACCTCTGTACTCTTTCACAGAATACACAAACACCTGGTAGTCAACCACCATTGATCCCTAGTCACATCGGTGTTACACCCATCCACACCATCCCCTTTCTATTTCCTCCTTCGGGTGTAGTAAGCGCCCCGGTTATGGCTACCCTTAGTCTACCCGGGTTAACATTGGGATTACCCATGTGGTATATTTCACCTCCCGTTCCACCGCCGACACCAAACGTCATCCTCCAACCGGTACAACCTATTGTTACCACAAATCAACCTCCTCCTGGTGTCGCAATCCCTTCGTCGTCAACGAAACCTTCTCCTGGTCTCACGATTGCTTCGACGTCAACGAATCCCCCTCTTCTTGCTAAGCCCACTGGGGGCAGAGGTCCAAAACCGTACACTGCTATACCACCTCCTAAGGCAGTTAAACCCCCACCAGTGTTTCGAGCTCCCCCCAAATGCTCATTATGTGATGAGATAGGCCATCCAACTCATCAATGCCCACACTTACCGGCACTCCAAGAGAATATGAATATGTTGGACGATGACATCACCATCCCAGTAGTTAGATTAGAGCCACCTCTACAGCCTCACGACAAATCACTGCGCACCAACCATCCTTGTGCTATATGCAGTGTTTACGGCCACTACTCTCACCATTGTCCTGATCTACCTGACTATAGAGCAGCGTTGTACGAGTTAAACAACGTCGACTTAGAGATATCTCCTCCCCTCATCGAGGAGATCCACCCCCCGCCATCATCCTTGTCGGAAGAAGTCAATACAATATATATGATTTCAACAACTTTCAAACCAGAACCCCTTGATTTATGGTCTGACTACTTCAATACTGATGAGCAAATTTTGGAGACACTCACTGCACCCGACTACCCTTGGGATGATATGCATCATCGCTTGTACTTCCTCTCGGAAGCATCTACATCCACCGCATCCAACCAGCTATCGGTCGAATCAAAAGATTTCATACCCACTAAGGTCGATTGGTTAAAGGACCCCATCCCAGCACCGGATGCCTTTGAAGAGGGGAACATGTTGAACATTTCCCCCACTATACAGATAGACATTTCCACAACACCAGGGAAACCTGAGCTCATCTCGCTGGGTGCATCTTGCACTCAAGCAGAAACTCAGGCATACAAAAAGCTCTTTCAAGAGTTCCGTGATGTCTTTGCCTGGTCCTATACCGAGATGCCTGGTCTCGACCCTGCCATTATAGAGCACCACATTGATACGTGGCCTGAGGTTCCCCCTGTTCGTCAGAAACAGCGACCCATTCACCCTTCCAAGATCCCAGCTGTTAAAGCTGAGGTCGAGAAACTTCGCAAAGCAGGATTCATTTATCCTATTCCGTACACCACCTGGGTGTCGAACCCCGTTCCGGTCAACAAAAAGCAAGGCACCCTTAGAGTATGCACTGACTTCCGTGATTTAAACCACGCTTGTCCAAAAGACAATTTCCCCACGCCATTCATTGACCAACTCATTGATGAGTGTGCGGGCCATGAAGTCCTATCTTTCATGGACGGGTTTTTCGGATACAACCAGATTCACATCCGTAAGGAGGATCAGTACAAGACTGCCTTCACCACCCCATGGGGCACCTTTGCCTACCGCGTCATGCCATTCGGCCTTAAAAATGATGGTGCCACTTTCCAGCGAGCCATGACCTATTGCTTTCATGACTTGGTCCATATCCTACGAGTATACCTTGACGACCTCACAGCTCGTTCACGAAAACGATCAGACCACCTTAACGACCTCCGGTAAGTTTTCCTGCGTTGTCGCAAATATAAAATCCGCTTGAACCCACACAAGTGTGTCTTTTGCGTCTCGGCAGGCCGGTTGTTAGGTTTCATTGTTTCCCAAGACGGAATCACTGTCAATCCTTTGAAGGTCAAAGCCATCTTAGATCTTCCGCCTCCTCGCACGCTTCGGCAGCTCCAAAGTCTACAGGGGCGCTCCAATTTCCTTAGACGCTTCGTTCCTGATTATGCAACCAAAGTCCACGGTTTCTTACGCTTACTTCATACCCACATACCCTTTGTTTGGGATGAGCAAGCAGACACGGCATTAGAAGCCCTCAAGAAAGCCCTCACACAAGCCCCCTTGATATCCCCACCGGATTTCTCTCAAGACTTCACCCTTTATGTCTCGGCATCTGAATATGCTGTGTCCGGAGTTTTGGTCCAAGAAGATGCCTCCCACCAAGAGCATGTGATTTATTACGTCAGCCAGACCTTTTCTGGCCCACCTCTGCATTACCCATACGAGGAAAGATTAGCCCTAGTTGTAGTCTTTTCCGTACAAAAATTGCGACACTACATTCTACTCAGTCACACCACGGTCGTGGCCGACTCCAACCCTATGGTCTATCTCCTCACCCGGCGGCTCCTACAAGGTCGTGTTGCTAAATGGGTCATTATCCTCCAGGAATATGACCTCACTTTCAGAACTCCCAAAAGCACTAAAGCCCTCGCACTTGCTCACCTCATCACGGACCTCCCATCCTCTTCAACATCACCCGTTATCCAAACGAACCTGATTGATGAGCAGATCTTCATCATTTCGTCTGACGACCCTTGGTACGGAGACATTTTGACTTACCTTCTTACGCAAAAATTCCGACCACACATCGATCGTGATGGACGCCGTCGCATACGACACCACGCCCCCCGATACCTCCTGATTGGGGATGTACTTTACCGACGCGGCGTTGATACTATCTTACGCCGCTGCCTATCCCATAGTGAGGCAGAACAAGTCCTCAATGATTGTCATAGCGGTGCCTGCGGAGGCCATTTCTTCGGCATGGCCACCGCCCAGAAAATCATTTGAGCCGGTTATTTTTGGCCATCATTGTTTACTGATTGCATCACCGCAGTCAAGCATTGCCAGAACTGCCAACTATTCACCCCCAAAGCAAGAACCCCCCCCCGCCCCCCTTCATCCAGTCATCACTGTTGGACCATTCTGTAAATGGGCCATCGACTTCCTCGACTGCAACCCCACGTCAGCCGGCGGTCACAAACACATCGTTGTGGCTGTAGACTATTTCACCAAGTGGGCAGAAGCCATGCCGACCTATAATTGCAAAGCCGACACTGTAGCACGGTTTTTCTTCAACCATGTTATCGCTCGTTTCGGAGTACCACAGCAACTAGTCTCTGACCACGGCTCTCACTTCGAAGATGCCGTCTGGAAAAAATTATCAACCATGTTGAAATTTGAACACCATTTCTCTTCCGCTTAGCATCCCCAAGGAAACGGCCAAGTCGAAGCGATCAATAAAATTTTGAAGACCATTCTCCAACGTACTGTAGACAAGCACAAATCCAATTGGCACCACATGCTTTTCCCGGCACTATGGGCCTACCGCACCTCAACCAAAACCGCCACCGGTTTTACCCCTTTCCATTTAGTTCACGGTGTCGAATCCGTCCTCCCTATTGAGTGCTAGATCCCAGCCTTACATATCGTCGTTGAGCTCCTACCGGACACTTCCCCGATCGAGCAACGTTTACTACTCCTAGAGCAGGCTGATGAAGATCGGCGCACAGCCATTCAAAACATGGAAGCAGCTAAACAACGATCGAAACTAAGTTACGACAAACGCGTCCACCCAAGAACCTTTTCGGAGGGAGACCTTGTCCTCGCTTACGATCAAGCTCATGATAAAACCGGAAAGGGAAAGTTCGTGTCTATGTGGCAAGGCCCCTACATCATACACACCTGCCTCGGACAGGGGGCATACATTATGACCGATTCAGAAGGAAATCCCCTGCGCAACCCACGCAACGGGTTGTACCTTAAACGATTTTACCCATAGACAATCTGATGGACACCATCGTCCATTCTTTAGTATAGGCATACTTTCTTTGTTCACAAAAATTCAAAAAACCTAAATATTTGTTTTTCTCTGCATGACCACAGATGGAGCCTCTTCCACTCTGCCATGTCGGTTTCGCTGATGGTGCAAGCCGTTGGTCTCCCAATCTCGCCTCCGCAGCTTGGGTAATATACTCCCCGTCACATGAGTTAATTCACATTGACGGAGTATGTTTAGGTGCCGCTACCAATAATCAAGCTGAATACGATGCCGTGACCGGTTTCCTGGCCACTGCTCTCCAAATGAGCATCCGTCACCTCAACGTCTTCTTGGACTCACAGCTCCTAGTTTCCCAGCTCAACAATGATTACCAGGTACACGATCCCTGTCTTTTCAGAAAATTCCTGTGCACTAAACAAATGGTTAGACAGTTTGAATCCATTTCATTCACACATGTCCCAAGACACCTCAATAGTGTAGCAGATAATATGGCCAACAATGTCCTCGACTGGCACACCAATCACATCATGTCATATCCATAAACAAAATGCATCCACATGCATAACATGTGCCTCCACAGGCATAAAACAAATAAACAAAATGCATCCACGTGCATAACATGTGCCTCCATGGGCATATCCATCAACAAAATGCATCCACGTGCATAACATGTGCCTCCACGGGCATAAAACAAACAACCAAATAATGCATCCATGTGCATAACATGTGCCTCCACGGGCATACATAAATCAACAAACATACTGCATCCACGTGCACAACAGGTGCCTCCACGGGCATATACAAAAGACAAAGGTGCATCCACGTGCATACACGACAATATATCCAAATATATATCCACATATATATATAAATCAAATAGTCAACATGTCATAAGTGCCCTCAGCACCCGATATATAAAAAAATACATCTGTCATACAAAAAATGCTTCCCCATATGCTCATCAGCATTTGGGGGCAGATACAGTATCGTCTACTCATCTGGATCCCTAGGATCCTCCGGCTCCTCCGAATCCTCCTCTGTTGGCCCCGCCAGGTCATGACGAGCCCGAACTCTCCGCTCTGCCGGCCCCGCTGGATCGTCCCGCAGACATAATTGACAAGGCTAAGGCGAATAGAGTTACCTGCAACTCGCTAAATCGAAAACCAACGATGAAATCTCCCGGAAATCGAGGAATGGCTCTGACAGCTCTATCAAACTCGCACGTAACAATGACAAGTCATTTGGGCCCCACGCCCTATTTATAGGAATTCCACCAATTTTCCAACAACCATTGCGGTATCATACGAAGTCCATTTCTCAAACCGTTGGTACCGTTGGGATCAGCATAGCCAGAACTTCATACAGGTTCCTTCCTTTTCCCGTTTTCACGAGGTCCATTTTTTGACTATTTTTTGGGCTCTCTCCTGGCCTCGGTTTGCGTGCCACATCGGCCGTTCTCCGTTTTCGACGTGCCTTATATCGCCGGATTCAGTTTTCCGCGCTCGTGATGATGCTTGAGATCATTTCTCGCTGTCACCTTTAGATTTTTCGGGCATTTTTGCCACGCCCCCTCGTCGCCTCGGTTTGCGTGCCACATCGGCCGTTCTCCGTTTTTGACGTGCCTTATATCGCCGGATTCAGTTTTCCGCGCTCGTGATGATGCTTGAGATCATTTCTCGCTCTCACCTTTAGATTTTTTGGGCATTTTTTCCACGTCCCCTTGCCACCTCGGTTTGCGTGCCACATCGGCCATTCTCCATTTTCGACGTGCCTTATATCGCCGGATTCAGTTTTCCGCACTCATGATGATGCTTGAGATCATTTCTCGCTCTCACCTTTAGATTTTTTGGGCATTTTTTCCATGCCCCCTCGCCACCTCGGTTTGCGTGCCACATCGGCCGTTCTCCGTTTTCGACGTGCCTTATATCGCCGGATTCAGTTTTCCGCACTCGTGATGATGCTTGAGATCATTTCTCTCTCTCACCTTTAGTTTTTTGGGCATTTTTTTTTCCACGCCCCCTCGTCACCTCGGTTTGCGTGCCACATCGGCCGTTCTCCGTTTCCGACAATCCTTATGTCACCGGATCCAGTTTTCCGCACTGATGACGATGCTTGAGACCTTTTCTCGCCCTCATTAATCCATTTTTGTTCGGTATAATTTTATCCCTTTTTTGGGCCGAGCAACCCCTTTTACAAAAAAGGCACTTAGGGAGTTTCTGTTAAGCTCTTTTCTGACTCCTAAAACAATGAAAAGATCGCCGAGCAATCTTGCTTCCTTTCATGCTCGCTAAACGTATCTGAAAGGGCGTCTACCTGGTATAAGTTTACCCCTTTTCTGGACCTCGTAGACTAATTACGAAAAAGGTATACTCTAGTCACATCGGCTAGAAGAGTTCTCCATCCGCATCATTTTATGGTTTTTCGGGCCTTGGAGACTAAACTTACGAAAAAGAAACACCAATAGAGTCCACTTAACGCTTTCAGACTCTCTAAACATGAAAGCAACCACGAGCATGAGCCGTCCTGGGCTCGCAAAATCCACAGGACCGTACCATTTTAGAGCACACTTTTATCCCTTCTTGGAGCTCATTAAAACTACGAAGAAGGAATCAATGGTGCCTCTTGGCGCTACAACAGATCATGTCTACTCACATAGCAGCTTCCCCATTATGGTCGCCTTTGTTCAGAGTATTCTGCAGTATGTCACTCTAAAACTCCCTCGACAGCTACCATCAGCTTCACCCCCCCCCCCCCCGGAGTCAGTACATACCCTTCAGTCCCTAAAAAAGCTATGATCCCTGCACCTACTAGTCAGTTCCATAAGCTGCTAGGTCAACCATGTCATCATGCTCTGAACAAAGGAAGTTTGAGTCTACCCATTTTTTGACCCAGTTATTTCCCATTCCCAAAAGTATGTCAGTCCTACCATCAGTACTACGACAATTCAGTTTCACACCTCGTGCTCCTATCAAGGAAACATCATTGCCTTGTTGGTTGCTGGTCTCCCTCTGTCGACGACAACCACATTGATTCCAGAGGATAAACCTAGAGGTCCCTGTGTCTTGGACTCATTACCATTTATGATGAGTGCCTACGAATCATTTCGAGAGGAATCCTCAGTACCTCTCCGAATGGTTGTTTCTCACATGCTCGACTTCAACACCTAGATCGCATCGTTGAGACTCGCACAGGGTATTTGTCCATTTCACTTATTAGTCGAAGACCCCGGATACCTCCTGACTCCTCCACATTTGAGAGTCTTCCTATGGATAACACCAGTTACACTTTTTCTATAGAGATCCGGGTTGCGCATGGCGACAGTATTCAGATTTACCCCAGTTTCATACTCCCTTGAGTATACAGTTACATTATTTCTCAGAGATGACTCATAGTCTTTGAGTCCCTACAGATGTTGGAAACCTTCAGTTTCAGCAGTTCCTCAGTTATTCCAGTGTATCAGTCATTGAGATCCGTTATGATCAGGTGTACATCCCAAAATAATGTCCCCCCTGGACCATTATGATGTACCAATATATTTCTTTATGTATTAGATCCCCCTTCTTGGGACTAATTGTTTTGTATAAGTCTTGATACGAGCATGGGAATGCCCACCTCGTCCTTTATCAGAAATTATACCTCATTCATATTGAGGCCATGTAATATTTTTGTTTTTGCAGCTTCCAAGGGCCGTGGCTCCAGTCTCCAACCGGTCTCTTCTCTCCCCTAAACCCAAGAAAAAAGGACAAAAGAACTATGATGTTTATCGGCCATACGATGAGCTCCTGCCCTCACACATCAGGGGGCAATCTGTTAACACCTAAAAAGTGCTCACTAGCTCATTCCCTTATTCACATGACCCATTTGTCCACTTTTCCACCATCTGAGCCTCTGAAACCAACAAAAGGTCACCAAAAGACCTTAGTACACCCCTTTTTCCATTAAAAAAGATTATTTTTCCAAGAAAATCATAAAAAACCCTAAAAAAGGGTCCAAATTCCCAAAAATATTAAAAAGGGAATTAAAATATTATTTTTATTCAAAAAAGGAAAAAGGAGGGAAAAGTACCTAAACCATGTTGGTCAATACCATTTGGTTTCCACAAAACCACAAATGGTATTCCCCACCACCAAAACCTATAAAAAGGTGGTAGGGGCTCCTCATTTCACATCCATCCATTATCTCATCCTTATGCTGCTGAAATCTCCCTTGAGCATTTTAGCCATTGCAAACCACATTGGAGAAGAGACCATTGGAGATTGGAGTTGCTCATCCTTGGAGCCATTCAACCTCACCATTAGAGGTATTGATTCCGCAAGCACTTGCTTGCCCCATTCTTTCAATACAAATTCATTATTTTACATTATCTTGTTCTTGATTTTAAATTATTTTTATTATTTGCTTAATATCTTTGCATAGATCCATGGTTAGTCTTGTTTAATTAGTTTATTGTTATTTATTTCCATTGAAACTGCTGCTACTAGTTAGCAGGTGCCCATAGCACTAAGCCTGGTTGCAAAACCGGGCCAACAGCTAGACTTGGGCTTAAAGGGGGAGAAAATAGCTCGGAATGTCATGCAAGTTGGCGTGCATGCTTGTCTACCAATGGGACATCCAAATCTATTGTCAAATTTCAATTCCCAGATGTTGGTCAAAGTCAAAACGCCACCATGCGGTTTCGTTTTCTCTAGATTTGGGCTTAAAGGGGGAGAAAATAGCTCGGAACGTCACGAAAGTTGGTGTGGACGTTTGTCTACCACTGGGACATCCAAATCTATTCTCAAATTTCATTTCCGAGAAGGTGGTCAAAGCTGAAACTTGACCATGCGTGTTCGCTAGAATTGGGCTTAAACGGTGGGAAAATAGCTCGAAACGTCACGAAAGTTGGCATGCGCACTTGTCTACCAACAACACATCCAAATCTATTCTCAAATTTCAATTCCGAGAAGTTGGTCAAAGTCGAAACGCCACTGTGCGTTTTCACTAGACTTGAGCTTAAAGTGTGTGAAATTAGCTCGTAAAGTCACGAAAGTTGCTATGTGTGCATGTCTACCAACGGGACATCCAAATCTATGCTCAATTTTCAATTCCGAGAAGTTGGTCAAAGTCGAAACTTGACCGTGCGTTTTCGGTAGACTTGGGCTTAAGTGGGGAGAAAATAGCTCGGAACGTCATGAAAGTTGGCGTGCGCACTCGTCTACCAATGGGACATCCAAATATATGCTGAATTTTCAATTCTGCAAAGTAGGTCAATGTCAAAACTCGACCGTGCATTTTTGCTAGACTTGGGATTAAAGTGGGAGAAAATAGCTCTCAAAGTCACGAAAGTGGGCATGGATGCTTGTCTACCGATGGGACATCCAATTCTATCCTAAAATTTAAATTCCGAGAAGTTGGTCAAAGTTGAAACACGACCGTGCCTTGTCGCTAGACTTGGGCTTAAAGGGTGAAAATTAGCTCGGAACGTCAGGAAAGTTTGCGTGTGCACTTGTCTACCAACATGACATCAAAATCTATGCTCAATTTTCAATTCCGAGAAGTTGGTCAAAGTTGAAACTCGACCATGCATTTTCTCTAGAGTTGGGCTTAAAGGGGGAGAAAATAGCTCGAAACGTCACGAAAGTTGGCATTCGCACTTGTGTACCAATGGGACATCCAAAACTATTCTCAAATTTCAATTCCGAGAAGTTGGTCAAAGTCAAAACTCGACCGTGCGTTTTCTCTAGACTTGGCCTTAAAGGGGGAGCAAATAGCTCGGAACGTCACCCAAGTTGGTGTGGACGCTTGTCTACCAATGGGACATCCAAATCTATTCTCAAATTTCAATTCTGAGAAGTTGGCAAAAGTTGAAACTCGAACCTGCGTGCTCACTAGACTTGGGCTTAAAGGGTGGGAAAATAGCTCGAAACGTCATGAAAGTTGGCATGCGCACTTGTCTACCAACAGCACATCAAAATCTATGCTCAATTTTAAATTCTGAGAAGTTGGTCAAAGTAGAAACTCGACCGTGCGTTTTCACTAGACATGCGCTTAAAGTGAGAGAAAATAGCTCGAAACGTCACGAAAGTTGGCACGCGCACTTGTCTACCAACGGGACATCCAAAACTATTCTCAAATTTCAATTCTGAGAAGTTGGTCAAAGTCGAAACTCGACCGTGCGTTTTCGCTAGACTTGGGATTAAAGGGGGAGAAAATAGCTCGGAACGTCACGCAAGTTGGCGTGCACACTTCTCTACCAATGGGACATCCAAATCTATTGTCAAATTTCAATTCCCAGATGTTGGTCAAAGTCAAAACGCCACCATGCGGTTTCGCTAGACATGGGATTTAAGGGTGTGAAATTAGCTCGTAACGTCATGAAAGTTGTTGTGCGCGCATGTCTACAAATGGGACGTCCAAATCTATTCTCAATTTTCAATTCTGAGAAGTAGGTCAAAACCGAAACGCGACTATGCATTTTCTCTAGAGTTGGGCTTAAAGCGTGAGAAAATAGCTCGGAACGTAACGAAAGTTGGTGTGGACGCTTGTCTACCAATGGGACATCCAAATCTATTCTCAAATTTCAATTCCGAGAAGTTGGTCAAAGTTGAAACTCGACTGTGCGTGTTCCTTAGACTTGGGCTTAAAGGGTGGGAAAATAGCTCGAAACATCACGAAAGTTGGCGTGCGCACTTGTCTAGCAACGGCACATCCAAGTCTATTCTCAAATTTCAATTCCGAGAAGTTGGTCAAAGTCGAAACGCCACCATGAATTTTCGCTAGACTTGAGCTTAAAGGGTGTGAAATTAGCTCGTAATGTCACGAAAGTTGTTGTGCGCGAATGTCTACAAATGGGACATCTAAATCTATGCTCAATGGGACATCCAATTCTATCCTCAAATTTAAATTCCGAGAAGTTGGTCAAAGTTGAAACTCGACCATGAGTTTTCACTAGACTTGGGCTTAAAGGGTGGAAAGTAGCTCGGAACGTCACGAAAGTTTGCGTGTGCGCTTGTCTACCAATAGGACATCAAAATCTATGCTCAATTTTCAATTCCGAGAAGTTGGTCAAAGTCAAAACTTGGTCATTCATTTTCGCTAGGCTTGCGCTTAAAGTGAGAGAAAATAGCTCGAAACGTCACGAATTTTGGCGTGCGCACTTGTCTACCAACGGGACATCCAAATATATGCTCAATTTTCAATTCCGCAAAGTAGGTCAAAGTCGAAACTCGACCGTGCGTTTTCGATAGACTTGGGCTTGAAGGGGGAGAAAATAGCTCGGAACATCACGCAAGTTGGCGTGCACGCTTAAAGTGAGAGAGGACACCCAAATCTATTGTTAAATTTCAATTCCCAAATGTTGGTCAAAGTCAAAACGCCACCATGCGTTTTCGCTAGACTTGGGATTTAAAGGTGTGAAATTTCCTCGTAACGTCATGAAAGTTGTTGTCCGCGCATGTCTACAAATACGACATCCAAATCTATTCTCAATTTTCAATTCCGAGAGGTTGGTCAAAACCTGAAGCGCGACTATGTGTTTTCTCTAGAGTTGGGCTTAAAGGGGGAGAAAATAGCTCGGAACGTCACGAAAGTTGGCGTGTGCACTTGTCTACCAACAGGACATCAAAATCTATGCTCAATTTTCAATTCCGAGAAGTTGGTCAAAGTTGAAACTCGACCGTGCATTTTCTCTAGAGTTGGGCTTAAAGGGGGATAAAATAGCTCGAAACGTCACGAAAGTTGGCATGCGCACTTGTGTACCAATGGGACTTCCAAAACTATTCTCAAATTTCAATTCCGAGAATTTGATCAAAGTCGAAACTCGACCGTGCATTTTCGCTAGACTTGGCCTTAAAGGGGGAGCAAATAGCTCGGAACGTCACGCAAGTTGGTGTGGACGCTTGTCTACCAATGGGACATCCAAATCTATTCTCAAATTTCAATTCCGAGAAGTTGATCAAAGTTGAAACTCGAACCTGCGTGCTCACTAGACTTGGGCTTAAAGGGTGGGAAAATAGCTCGAAACGTCACGAACGTTGGCGTGCGCACTTGTCTACCAACGACACATCCGAGAAGTTGGTCAAAGTCGCAACGCCACCATGCGTTTTCGCTAGACTTGGGCTTAAAGGGGGAGAAAATAGCTCGGAACGTCACGAAAGTTGGCGTGCGCACTTATCTACCAACGGGACATCCAAGTCTATTCTCAAATTTCAATTCCGAACGTCACGAAAGTTGGCATGGACGCTTGTCTACCAATGGGACATCCAATTCTATCCTAAAATTTAAATTCAGAGAAGTTGGTCAAAGTTGAAACTTGACCGTGCATTGTCGCTAGACTTCGGCTTAAAGGGTGGAAAGTAGCTCGGAACGTCACGAAAGTTGGCGTGTGCACTTGTCTACCAACAGGACATCAAAATCTATGCTCAATTTTCAATTCCGAGAAGTTGGTCAAAGTTGAAACTCGACCGTGCGGTTTCACTAGACATGTGCTTAAAGTGAGAGAAAATAGCTCGAAATGTCACGAAAGTTGGCATGCACACTTGTCTACCAACGGGACATCCAAAACTATTCTCAAATTTCAATTCCGAGAAGTTGGTCAAAGTCGAAACTCGACCATGCGTTTTCGCTAGACTTGGGATTAAAGGGGGAGAAAATAGCTCAGAACGTCACGCAAGTTGGCGTGCACGCTTCTCTACCAATGGGACATCCAAATCTATTGTCAAATTTCAATTCCCAGATGTTGGTCAAAGTCAAAACGCCACCATGCGGTTTCGCTAGACATGGGATTTAAGGGTGTGAAATTAGCTCGTAACGTCATGAAAGTTGTTGTGCGCGCATGTCTACAAATGGGACGTCCAAATCTATTCTCAATTTTCAATTCTGAGAAGTAGGTCAAAACCGAAACGCGACTATGCATTTTCTCTAGAGTTGGGCTTAAACCGTGAGAAAATAGCTCGGAACGTAACAAAATTTGGTGTGGACGCTTGTCTACCAATGGGACATCCAAATCTATTCTCAAATTTCAATTCTGAGAAGTTGGTCAAAGTTGAAACTCGACTGTGCGTGTTCGTTAGACTTGGGCTTAAAGGGTGGGAAAATAGCTCGAAACGTCACGAAAGTTGGCGTGCGCACTTGTCTACCAACGGCACATCCAAGTCTATTCTCAAATTTCAATTACGAGAAGTTGGTCAAAGTCGAAACGCCACCATGCATTTTCGCTAGACTTGAGCTTAAAGGGTGTGAAATTAGCTCGTAATGTCACGAAAGTTGTTGTGCGTGAATGTCTACAAATGGGACATCTAAATCTATGCTCAATGGGACACCCAATTCTATCCTCAAATTTAAATTCCGAGAAGTTGGTCAAAGTTGAAACTCGACCATGAGTTTTCACTAGACTTGGGCTTAAAGGGTGGAAAGTAGCTCGGAACGTCACGAAAGTTTGCGTGTGCGCTTGTCTACCAATAGGACATCAAAATCTATGCTCAATTTTCAATTCCGAGAAGTTGGTCAAAGTCAAAACTTGGTCATTCGTTTTCGCTAGGCTTGCGCTTAAAGTGAGAGAAAATAGCTCGAAACGTCACGAATTTTGGCGTGCGCACTTGTCTACCAACGGGACATCCAAATATATGCTCAATTTTCAATTCCGCAAAGTAGGTCAAAGTCAAAACTCGACCGTGCGTTTTCACTAGACTTGGGCTTAAAGTGGAAGAAAATAGCTCTGAACATCACGAACGTTGGTGTGCGCACTTGTTTACCAATGGGACATCCAAATCTATGCTCAATTTTCAATTCCGAGAAGTTGGTGAAAGTCGAAATTCAACCGTGCGTTTTCGCTAGACTTGAGCTTAAAGGGTGTGAAATTAACTCGTAACATCACGAAAGTTGCTGTGTGTCCATGTCTACAAATGGGACATCCAAATCTATTCTCAATTTTCAATTCCGAGAAGTAGGTCAAAGCCGAAACGCAATCGTGCGTCTTCTGTAGAGTTGGGCTTAAACGGGGAGAAAATAGCTCGGAACGTCACGAAAGTTGGTGTGGACACTTGTCTACCAATGGTACATCCAAAACGTTTTTCAAATTTCAATTCCGAGAACGTGGTCAAAGTTGAAACTCGACCGTGCGTTTTCGCTAGAATTGGGCTTAAAGGGGGGGAAAAAAGCTCGAAACCTGACAAAAGTTGGCAGGGACGCTTGTCTACCAATGTGACATCCAAATCTATTCTCAAATTTAAATTCCAAGAAATTGGTGAAAGATGAAACTCGGAAGTTGCCATGCGCACTTGTCTACAAATGGGACATTCAAATCTATTCTCAAATTTCAATTCCGTGAAGTTGGTCAAAGTTGAAACTCGACTGTGCGTGTTCGCTAGACTTGGGCTTAAAGGGTGGGAAAATAGCTCGAAACGTCACGAAAGTTGGCGTGCGCACTTGTCTACCAATGGCACATCCAAATCTATTCTCAAATTTCAATTCCGAGAAGTTGGTCAAAGTCGAAACGCCACCGTGCGTTTTCACTAGACTTGAGCTAAAAGGGTGTGAAATTACCTCGTAACGTCACGAAAGTTGCTGTGTGTGCATGTCTACAAACGGGACATCCAACTCTATTCTCAATTTTCAATTCCAATAAGTAGGTCAAAGCCGAAACGCGACCGTGCGTTTTGTGTAGAGTTGGGCTTAAACGGGGAGAAAATAGCTCGGAACATCACAAAATTTTGCAGGGACGCTTATCTACCAATGGTACATCCAAATTTATTTTCAAATTTAAATTCCAAGAAGTTGGTCAAAGTTGAAACTCGACCGTGCGTTTTCGCTAGACTTGGGCATAAAGGGGGAGAAAAAAGCTCGAAACGTCACAAAATTTGGCAGGGACGCTTGTCTACCAATGTGACATCCAAATCTATTCTCAAATTTAAATTCCAAGAAGTTTGTCAAAGATGAAAATTGCCCGTGCGTTTTCACTAGACTTGGGCTTAAAAGGTGAGAAAATAGCTCAGAACGTCACGAAAGTTAGCATGCGCACTCGTCTACCAACGGGACATCCAAATCTATGCTCAATTTTCAATTCCGAGAAGTTGATCAAAGTCGAAACTCGACTGTGCGTTTTCGATAGACTTGGGCTTAAGTGGGGATAAAATAGCTCGGAACGTCACGAAAGTTGGCATGCGCACTTGTCTACCAACGGGACATCCAAATATATGCTGAATTTTCAATTCTGCAAAGTAGGTCAATGTCGAAACTCGACCGTGCATTTTCACTAGACTTGGGCTTAAAGTGGGTGAAAATAGCTCTGAACGTCATGAAAGTTGGCATGGATGCTTGTCTACCAATGAGACATCCAATTCTATCCTAAAATTTAAATTCCGAGAAGTTGGTCAAAGTTGAAACTCGACCGTGCGTTGTCGCTAGACTTGGGCTTAAAGGGTGGAAAGTAGCTCGGAACGTCACGAAAGTTTGCGTGTGCACTTGTCTACCAACAAGACATCAAAATCTATGCTCAATTTTCAATTCTGAGAAGTTGGTCAAAGTTGAAACTCGACCGTGCGTTTTCGCTAGACTTGAGCTTAAAGTGAGAGAAAATAGCTCGAAACGTCACGAAAGTTTGCATGCGCACTTGTCTACCAACGGGACATCCAAAACTATTCTCAAATTTCAATTTGGAGAAGTTGGTCGAAGTCGAAACCCGACCGTGTGTTTTCGCTAGACTTGGGCTTAAAGGGGGAGAAAATAGCTCGAAACATCACGCAATTTGGCGTGCACGCTTCTCTACCAATGGGACATCCATATCTATTATCAATTTTCAATTCCCAGATGTTGGTCCAAGTCAAAATGCCACCATGCGTTTTCGCTAGACTTGGGATTTAAGGGTGAGAAATTAGCTCGTAACGTCATGAAAGTTGTTGTGCGCGCATGTCTACAAATGGGACATCCAAATCTATTCTCAATTTTCAATTCCGAGAAGTTGGTCAAAGTTGAAACTCGACTGTGCGTGTTCGCTAGACTTGGGTTTAAAGGGTGGGAAAATAGCTCGAAACGTCATGAAAGTTGGCGTGCGCACTTGTCTACCAACGGCACATCCAAGTCTACTCTCAAATTTTAATTCCGGGAAGTTGGTCAAAGTCGAAACGCCACAATGCATTTTCGCTAGACTTGAGCTTAAAGGGTGTTAAATTAGCTCGTAATGTCACGAAAGTTGTTGTGCGTGAATGTCTTCAAACGGGACATCTAAAAAAAATTTCAAATTTCAATTCCGAGAAGTTGGTCAAATTTGAAACTCGAAACGTCACGAAAGTTGGTGTGGACTCTTGTCTACCAATGGGACATCCAAAACTATTCTCAAATTTCAATTCCGGGAAGTTGGTCAAAGTTGAAACTTGGCCGTGCGTTTTCGCTAGACTTGGGCTTAAAGGGTGGGAAAATAGCTTGGAACGTCACGAAAGTTGGCGTGCGCACTTGTCTACCAACGGGACATCCAAATCTATGCTCAATTTTCAAATCCGAGACGTTGGTGAAAGTCGAAATTCGACCGTTGCGTTTTGGCTAGACATGGGTATAAAGAGTGCGAAAATAGCTCGGAACGTTACGATTGTTGGCGTGCGTACTTGTCTACCAACGAGACATCCAAATATATGCGCAATTTTCAATTCCGCAAAGTAGGTCAAAGTCGAAACTCGACCGTGCGTTTTCGTTAGAATTGTGCTTAAAGTGGGAGAAAATAGCTCTAAACGTCACGAAAGTTGGCATGGATGCTTGTCTACCAAAGGGACATCCAATTCAATCCTCAAATTTAAATTTCGAGAAGTTGGTCAAAGTTGAAACTCGACCGTGCGTTGTCGCTAGACTTGGGCTTAAAGGGTGGAAAGTAGCTCGGAACGTCACGAAAGTTGGCGTGTGCAATTGTCTACCAACAGGACTTCAAAATCTATGCTCAATTTTCAATTCTGAGAAGTTGGTGAAAGTCGAAATTCGACCGTGTGTTTTCGCTAGACATGGGTATAAAGAGTGGGAAAATAGTTCGAAACGTCACGAAAGTTGGTGTGGACGCTTGTCTACCAATCGTAAATCCAAAACTATTTTCAAATTTCAATTCTGAGAAGTTGGTCAAAGTTGAAACTCGACCATGCGTTTTCGCTAGACTTGGGCTTAAAGGAGGAGAAAAAAGCTCTGAACGTCACGAAAGTTGGCATGGACGCTTGTCTACCAACGGGACATCGAAATATATGCTCAATTTTCAATTCCGCAAAGTAGGTCAAAGTCAAAACTCGACCGTGCGTTTTCAATAGGCTTGGGCTTAAAGTGGGAGAAAATAGCTCTGAACGTCACGAAAGTTGGCATGGACGCTTGTCTACCAAAGGGACATCCAATTCTATCCTCAATTTTAAATTCCGAGAAGTTGGTCAAAGTTGAAACTCGAGCGTGCATTATCGCTAGACTTGGGCTTAAAGGGTGGAAAGTAGCTCGGAACGTCACGAAAGATGGCGTGTGCACTTGTCTACCAACAGGACATCAAAATCTATGCTCAATTTTCAATTCCTAGAAGTTGGTCAAAGTTGAAACTCGACCGTGCGTTTTCGCTATACTTGGGCTTAAAGTGAGAGAAAATAGCTCGAAACGTCACGAAAGTTGGCATGCGCATTTGTCTACCAACGGGACATCCAAAACTATTCTCAAATTTCAATTCCGAGAAGTTGGTCAAAGTCAAAACTCGATCGTGCGTTTTCGCTAGACTTGGGATTAAAGGGGGAGAAAATAGCTCGGAACGTCATGCAAGTTGGTGTGCACGCTTGTCTACCAATGGGACATCCAAATCTATTCTCAAGTTTCAATTCCGAGAAGTTGGTCAAAGTTGAAACTCGAACCTGCGTGCTCACTAGACTTGGGCTTAAAGGGTGGGAAAATAGCTCGAAACGTCACGAAAGTTGGCGTGCGCACTTGTCTACCAACGGCACATCCAAATCTATTCTCAAATTTCAATTCCGAAAAGTTGGTCAAAGTCGCAACGCCACCATGCGTTTTCGCTAAACTTGGGCTTAAAGGGGGAGAAAATAGCTCGGAACGTCACGAAAGTTGGCGTGCGTACTTGTCTACCAACGGGAAATCCAAGTCTATTCTCAAATTTCAATTCCGAACGTCACGAAAGTTGGCATGAACGCTTGTCTACCAATGGGACATCCAATTCTATCCTCAAATTTAAATTCATAGAAGTTGGTCAAAGTTGAAACTCGACCGTGCGTTGTCGCTAGACTTGGGCTTAAAGGGTGGAAAGTAGCTCGGAACGTCACGAAAGTTGGCATGTGCACTTGTCTACCAACAGTTCATCAAAATCCATGCTCAATTTTCAATTCCGAGAAGTTGGTCAAAGTTGAAACTCGACTGTGCGTTGTCGCTAGTATTGCGCTTAAAGTGGGAGAAAATATCTCAAAACGTCCCGAAAGTTGGCATGCGCACTTGTCTACCAACGGGACATCCAAAACTATTCTCAAATTTCAATTCCGAGAAGTTGGTCAAAGTCGAAACTCGACCGTGCGTTTTCACTAGACTTGGGATTAAAGGGAGAGAAAATAGATCGGAACGTCACGCAAGTTGGCGTGCACGCTTGTCTACCAATGGGACATCCAAATCTATTGTCAAATTTCAATTCCTAGATGTTGGTCAAAGTCAAAACGCCACCATGCGTTTTCGCTAGACTTGGGATTTAAGGGTGTGAAATTAGCTCGTAATGTCATGAAAGTTGTTGTGCGCGCATGTCTACAAATGGGACATCCAAATCTATTCTCAATTTTCAATTCTGAGAAGTAGGTCAAAACCGAAACGCGACTATGCGTTTTCTCTAGAGTTGGGCTTAAAGGGTGGGAAAATAGCTCGGAACGTCACGAAAGTTGGTGTGGACGCTTGTCTACCAATGGGACATCCAAATCTATTCTCAAATTTCAATTCCGAGAAGTTGGTCAAATTTGAAACTCGACTGTGCGTGTTCGTTAGACTTGGGCTTAAAGGGTGGGAAAATAGCTCGAAACGTCACGAAAGTTGGCGTGCACATTTGTCTACCAACGACACATCAAAGTCTATTCTGAAATTTCAATTTCGAGAAGTTTGTCAAAGTCGAAATGCCACCATATGTTTTCGCTAGACTTGAGCTTAAAGGGTGTGAAATTAGCTTGAATGTCACGAAAGTTGTTGTGCGCGAATGTCTACAAATGGGACATCTAAATCTATGCTCAATTTTCAATTCTGAGAAGTTGGTGAAAGTCGAAACTCTACCGTACGTTTTCGCTAGAGTTGGGCTTAAAGGGGGAGAAAATAGCTCGTAACGTCACAAAAGTTGGTGTGGACTCTTGTCTACCAATGGGACATCCAAAACTATTCTCAAATTTCAATTCTGGGAAGTTGGTCAAACTTGAAACTTGGCCGTGTGTTTTCGCTAGACTTGGGCTTAAAGTGTGGGAGAATAGCTCAGAATGTCACAAACGTTGGCGTGCGCACTTGTTTACCAACGGGACATCCAAATCTATGCTCAATTTTCAATTCCGAGAAAATGGTGAAAGTCGAAATTCAACCGTGCGTTTTCGTTACATATGGGTATAAAGAGTGGGAAAATAGCTCGGAACGTCACGAATGTTAGCGTGTGCACTTGTCTACCAACGGGACATCCAAATATATGCTCAATTTTCAATTCCGCAAAGTAGGTCAAAGTCAAAACTCGACCGTGCGTTTTCGCTAGTCTTGGGCTTAAAGTGGGAGAAAATAGCTCTGAACGTCACGAAAGTTGGCATGGACGCTTGTCTACCAATGAGACATTTAATTCTATCCTCAAATTTAAATTCTGAGAAGTTGGTCAAAGTTGAAACTTGGCCGTGCGTTTTCGCTAGCCTTGGGCTTAAAGGGTGGGAAAATAGCTCGAAACGTCACGAAAGTTGGCGTGCGCAGTTGTTTACCAACGGGACATCCAAATCTATGCTCAATTTTCAATTCCGAGACGTTGGTGAAAGTCGAAATTCGACCGTGCGTTTTCGCTAGACATGGCTATAAAGAGTGGGAAAACAGCTCGGAACGTCACAAATGTTGGCATGCGCACTTGTCTACCAACAAGACATCCAAATATATGCTCAATTTTCAATTCCTTAAAGTAGGTCAAAGTTGAAGCTCGATTGTGCGTTTTCGCTAGACTTAGGCTTAGAGTGGGAGAACATAGCTCTGAACATCACGAAAGTTGGCATGGATGCTTGTCTACCAAAGGGACATCCAATTCTATCCTCAAATTTAAATTTCGAGAAGTTGGTCAAAGTTGAAACTTGGCCATGCGTTTTCGCTAGACTTGGGCTTAAAGGGTGGGAAAATAGCTCGGAACGTCACGAAATTTAGCGTGCGCACTTGTTTACCAACGGGACATCCAAATCTATGCTCAATTTTCAATTCTGAGAAGTTGGTGAAAGTCGAAATTCGACCATGCGTTTTTGCTAGACATGGTAAAGAGTGGAAAAATAGCTCGGAATGTCACGAATGTTGGCGTGTGCACTTGTCTACGAATGGGACATCCAAATATATGCTCAATTTTCAATTCCGCAAAGTAGGTCAAAGTCGAAACTCGACCGTTCATTTTCGCTAGACTTGTGCTTAAAGTGGGTGAAAATAGCTCTGAACGTCACGAACGTTTTCATGGATGCTTGTCTACCAATGGGACATCCAAATCTATTCTCAAATTTAAATTCCGAGAAGTTGGTCAAAGTTGAAAATCGACAGTGCGTTTTCACAATACTTGGGCTTACAGGGTGAGAAAATAGCTCGGAACGTCACGAAATTTGGCGGTGCGCACTTGTCTACCAACGGGACATCCAAATATATGCTCAATTTTCAATTCCGAGAAGTTGATCAAAGTCGAAACGCCACCATGCGTTTTCACTAGAATTGGGCTTAAAGGGTGGAAAAATAGCTCGAAACGTCACGAAAGTTGGCATGCGCACTTGTCTACCAACGGGACATCCAAATCTATTCTCAAATTTCAATTCCCAGAAGTTTGTCAAATTCGAAATGCGGCCATGCGTTTTCGTTGGATTTGAGCTTAAAGGGTGTGAAATTAGCTTGTAACGTCATGAAAGTTGTTGTGCGTGCATGTCTACAAACGAGACATCCAAATCTATTCTAAATTTTCAATTCCGATAAGTAGGTCAAAGCCGAAACGCGACCGTGCGTTTTCTGTAGAGTTGGGCTTAAACGGGGAGAAAATAGCTCGGAACGTCACGAAAGTTGGTGTGGACGCCTGTCTACCAATGGTACATCCAAAACTATTTTTAAATTTTAATTCCGAGAAGTTGGTCAAGGTTGAAACTTTACCGTGCGTTTTCGCTAGACTTGGGCTTAAAGGGGGAGAAAAAAGCTCACAACGTCACAAAATATAGCAGGGATGCTTGTCTACCAATTTGACATCCAAATCTATTCTCAAATTTAAATTCCAAGAACTTGGTCAAAGATGAAAATCGACCGTGCGTTTTCGCTAGACATCCACATCTATGCTCAATTTTCAATTCAGAGAAGTTGGTCAAAGTCGAAAGTCGACAGTGCGTTTTCGCTAGACTTGGGCTTAAAGGGGGAGAAAATAGCTCGGAACGTCACGAAACTTGGTGTGCGCACTTGTCTGCCAACGGGACATCCAAATTTATGCTCAATTTTCAATTAAGCAAAGTAGGTCAAAGTCGAAACTCGACCGTGCGTTTTCGCTAGACTTGGGCTTAAAGTGGGAGAAAATAGCTCTGAACGTCACGAATGTTGGCATGGACGCTTGTCTACCAATGGGACATCCAATTCTATCCTCAAATTTAAATTACGAGAAGTTGATCAAAGATGAAAATCGACAGTGCATTTTCGCTAGACTTGGGTTTAAAAGGTGAGAAAATAGCTTGGAACGTCACGAAAGTTAGCGTGTGCACTCGTCTACCAACGGGACATCCAAATCTATGATCAATTTTAAATTCCGAGAAGTTGGTCAAAGCCGAAACGCGACCGTGCGTTTTCTGTAGAGTTGGGCTTTAATGGGGAGAAAATAGCTCGGAACATCACGAAAGTTGGTGTGGATGGTTGTCTACCAATGGTACATCCAAAACTATTTTCAAATTTCAATTCTGAGAAGTTGGTCAAAGTTGAAACTTGACCGTGCGTTTTCGCTAGACTTGGGCTTAAAGGGGGAGAAAAAAGCTCGAAACATCACAAAATTTGGCAGGGACGCTTGTCTACCAATGTGACATCCAAATCTATTCTCAAATTTGAATTCCAAGAAGTTGGTCAAAGATGAAAATCGCCCGTGCGTTTTCACTAGACTTGGGCTTAAAAGGTGAGAAAATAGCTAGGAACGTCACGGAAGTTAGCGTGTGCACTCGTCTACCAACAGGACATCCAAATCTATGCTCAATTTTCAATTCCGAGAAGTTGGTCAAAGTCGAAACTCGACCGTGCGTTTTCGGTAGACTTGGGCTTAAGTGGGGAGAAAATAGCTCGGAACGTCACGAAAGTTGGCGTGCGCACTTGTCTACCAATGAGACATCCAAATATATGCTGAATTTTCAATTCTGCAAAGTAGGTCAATGTCAAAACTCGACCGTGCATTTTCGCTAGACTTGGGCTTAAAGTGGGAGAAAATAGCTCTGAACATCACGAAAGTTGGCATGGACGGTTGTCTACCAATGGGACATCCAATTCAATCCTAAAATTTAAATTCCGAGAAGTTGGTCAAAGATTAAACTCGACCGTGCGTTGTCGCTAGACTTGGGCTTAAAGGGTGGAAAGTAGCTCGGAACGTCACGATAGTTTGCGTGTGCACTTGTCTACCAACAGGACATCAAAATATATGCTCATTTTTGAATTCCGAGAAGTTGGTTAAAGTTGAAACTCGACCGTGCGTTTTTGCCACACTTGCACTTAAAGTGAGAGAAAATAGCTCGAAACGTCACAAAAGTTGGCATGCGCACTTGTCTACCAATGGGACATCCAAAACTATTCTCAAATTTCAATTCCGAGAAGTTGGTCAAAGTCGAAACTCGACCGTACGTTTTCGCTAGACTTGGGATTAAACGGGGAGAAAATAGCTCGGAACGTCACGCAAGTTGGCGTGCACACTTCTCTACCAATGGGACATCCAAATCTATTGTGAAATTTCAATTCCCAGATGTTGGTCAAAGTCAAAACACTACCATGCGTTTTCGCTAGACTTGGGATTTAAGGGTGTGAAATTAGCTGGTAACGTCATGAAAGTTGTTGTGCGCGCATGTCTACAAATGGGACATCCAAATCTATTCTCAATTTTCAATTCTGAGAAGTAGGTCAAAACCGAAACGCAACTATGCGTTTTCTCTAAAGTTGGGCTTAAAGGGTGAGAAAATAGCTCGAAACATCACGAAAGTTGGTCTGGACGCTTGTCTACCAATGGGACATCCAAATCTATTCTCAAATTTCAATTCCGAGAAGTTGGTCAATGTTGAAACTTGACTATGCGTGTTCGCTAGACTTGGGCTTAAAGGGTGGGAAAATAGCTCGAAACGTCACGAAAGTAGGCGTGCACACTTGTCTACCAACAACACATCCAAGTCTATTCTCAAATTTCAATTCCGAGAAGTTGGTCAAAGTCAAAATGCCACCATGCGTTTTCGCTAGACTTGAGCTTAAAGGGTGTGAAATTAGCTCGTAATGTCACGAAAGTTGTTGTGCACGAATGTCTACAAATGGGACATCTAAATCCATGCTGAATTTTCAATTCTGAGAAGTTGGGGAAAGTCGAAACTCGACCGTACGTTTTCCCTAGAGTTGGGCTTAAAGGCGGAGAAAATAGCTCGGAACGTCACGAAAGGTTGTGTGGACTCTTGTCTACCAATGGGACATCCAGAACTATTCTCAAATTTCAATTCCGGGAAGTTGGTCAAAGTTGAAACTTGGCCGTGCCTTTTTGCTAGACTTGGGCTTAAAGGGTGGGAAAATAGCTCGGAACGTCACGAAAGTTGGCTTGCGCACTTGTCTACCAACGGGACATCCAAATCTATGCTCAATTTTCAATTCCGAGACGTTGGTGAAAGTCGAAATTCGACCGTGCGTTTTCACTAGACATGGGTATAAAGAGTGGGAAAATAGCTCAGAACATCACGATTGTTGGCGTGCGCACTTGTCTACCAACGGGACATCCAAATATATCCTCAATTTTAAATTACGCAAAGCAGGTCAAAGTCGAAACTCGACCGTGCGTTTTCGCTAGACTTGGGCTTAAAGTGGATGAAATAGCTCTGAACGTCACGAAATTTGGCATGGATGCTTGTCTACCAATGCGACATCCAAATCTATTCTCAAATTTAAATTCCAAGAAGTTGGTCAAAGTTGAAAATCGACAGTGCGTTTTCACTAGACTTGGTCCTAAAGGGTGAGAAAATAGCTTGGAACGTCACGAAATTTGGCGTGGATGCTTGTCTAACAATGGTACATCCAAAACTATTTTAAAATTTCAATTCTGAGAAGTTGGTCAAAGTTGAAACTCAACCGTGCGTTTTCGCTAGACTTGGGCTTAAAGGGGGAGAAAAAAGCTCGAAACGTCACAAAAGTTGGCAGGGACGCTTGTCTACCAATGTGACATCCAAATCTATTCTCAAATTTAAATTCCAAGAAGTTGGTCAAAGATGAAAACTGATCGTGCGTTTTCGCTAGACTTGGGCTTAAAAGGTGAGAAAATAGCTTGGAACGTCACGAATGTTAGTGTGCGCACTCGTCTACCAACGGGACATCAATTTTCAATTCCACAAAGTAGCCCAAAGTCGAAACTCGACCGTGCGTTTTTGCTAGACTTGGGCTTAAAGTTGATGAAAATAGCTCTGAACGTCATGAAAGTTGGCATGGAGGCTTGTCTACCAATGGGACATCCAAATCTATTCTCAATTTCAATTCTGAGAAGTAGGTCAAAACTGAAACGCGACGATGCGTTTTCTCTAGAGTTGGGCTTAAAGGGGGAGAAAATAGCTCGGAACGTCACGAAAGTTGGTGTGGACGTTTGTCTACCACTGGGACATCCAAATCTATTTTCAAATTTCAATTCCGAGAAGGTGGTCAAAGCTGAAACTCGACCGTGCGTGTTCGCTAGACTTAGGCTTAAACGGTGGGAAAATAGCTCGAAACGTCACGAGAGTTGGCGTGCGCAATTGTCTACTAACGGCACATCCAAATCTATTCTCAAATTTCAACTTCGAGAAGTTGGTCAACGTCGAAACGCCACTGTGCGTTTTCACTAGACTTGAGCTTAAAGGGTGTGAAATTAGCTCGTAACGTCACGAAAGTTGCTGTGTGTGCATGTCTACAAACATGACATCCAAATCTATTCTCAATTTTCAATTCCGAGAAGTAGGTCAAAGCCGAAACGCGACCGTGCGTTTTCTGTAGAGTTGGGCTTAAACGGGGATAAAATAGCTCGGAACATCATGAAAGTTGGTGTGGATGCTTGTCTACCAATGGTACATCCAAAACTATTTTCAAATTTCAATTCCGAGAAGTTGGTCAAAGTTGAAACTCGACCGTGCGTTTTCGCTAGACTTGTGCTTAAAGGGGGAGAAAAAAGCTCGAAACATCACAAAATTTGGCAGGGACGCTTGTCTACCAATGTGACATCCAAATCTATTCTCAAATTTAAATTCCAAGATGTTGTTCAAAGATGAAAATCGCCCGTGCATTTTCACTAGACTTGGTCTTAAAAGTTGAGAAAATAGCTCGGAATGTCACGAAAGTTAGCGTGCACACTCGTCTACCAACGGGACATCCAAATCTATGCTCAATTTTCAATTCCGAGAAGTTGGTCAAAGTCGAAACTTGACCGTGCGTTTTCGGTAGACTTGGGCTTAAGTGGGGAGAAAATAGCTCGGAACGTCACGAAAGTTGGCGTGCGCACTGGTCTACTAACGGGACATCCAAATATATGCTGAATTTTCAATTGTGCAAAGTAGGTCAATGTCAAAACTCGACCGTGTGTTTTCACTAGACTTGGGCGTAAAGTGGGAGAAAATAGCTCTGAGCGTCACGAAAGTTGGCATGGACGCTTGTCTACCAATGGGACATCCAATTCAATCCTAAAATTTAAATTCCGAGAAGTTGGTCAAAGTTGAAACTCGACCGTGTGTTGTCACTAGACTTGGGCTTAAAGGGTGGAAAGTAGCTCGGAACGTCACGAACGTTTGCGTGTGCACTTGTCTACCAACAGGACATCAAAATCTATGCTCAATTTTAAATTCCGAGAAGTTGGTCAAAGTTGAAACTTGACCATGCGTTTTCGCTAGACTTGCGCTTAAAGTGAGAGAAAATAGCTCGAAACGTCACGAAAGTTGGCATGCACACTTGTCTACCAATGGGACATCCAAAACTATTCTCAAATTTCAATTCCGAGAAGTTGGTCAAAGTCGAAACTCGACCGTGCGTTTTTGCTAGACTTGGGATTAAAGGGGGAAAAAATAGCTCGGAACGTCACTCAAGTTGGCATGCACGCTTCTCTACCAATGGGACATCCAAATCTATTGTCAAATTTCAATTCCTAGATGTTGGTCAAAGTCAAAACGCCACCATGCGTTTTCGCTAGACTTGGAATTTAAGGGTGTGAAATTAGCTCGTAACGTCATGAAAGTTGTTGTGCGCGCATGTCTACAAATGGGACATCCAAATCTATTCTCAATTTTCAATTCCGAGAAGTAGGTCAAAGCCGAAACGCGACCGTACATTTTCTCTAGAGTTGGGCTTAAAGGGGGAGAAAATAGCTCGAAACGTCACGAAAGTTGGTGTGGACGCCTGTCTACCAATGGTACATCCAAAACTATTTTCAAATTTCAATTCCGAGAAGTTGGTCAAAGTTGAAACTTGACCGTGCGTTTTTGCTAGACTTGGGCTTAAAGGGGGAGAAAAAAGCTTCAAACGTCATGAAAGTTGGCATGGATGCTTGTCTAGCAACGGGACATCCAAATATATGCTCAATTTTCAATTCTGCAAAGTAGGTCAAAGTCGAAACTCGACCGTGCGTTTTCAATAGACTTGGGCTTAAAGTGGGAGAAAATAGCTATGAACGTCACGAAAGTTGGCATGGACGCTTGTCTACCAATGGGACATCTAATTTTATCCTCAAATTTAAATTCCGAGAAGTTTGTCAAAGTTGAAACTCGACCGTGCGTTGTCGCTAGACTTGGGCTTAAAGGGTGGAAAGAAGCTCGGAACGTCACGAAAGTTTGTGTGTGCACTTGTCTACCAACAGGACATCAAAATCTATGCTCAATTTTCAATTCCGAGAAGTTGGTCAAAGTTGAAACTCAACTGTGCGTTTTCGCTAGACTTGCGCTTAAAGTGATAGAAAATAACTCAAAACGTCACGAAAGTTGGTATGCGCACTTGTGTACCAACCGGACATCCAAAACTATTCTCAAATTTCAATTCCGAGAAGTTGGTCAAAGTTGAAACTCGACCGTACATTTTCGCTAGAGTTGGGCTTAAAGGCGGAGAAAATAGCTCAGAACGTCACGAAAGGTTGTGTGGACTCTTGTCTACCAATGGGACATCCAAAACTATTCTCAAATTTCAATTCCGGGAAGTTGGTGAAAGTTGAAACTTGGCCGTGCCTTTTCGCTAGACTTGGGCTTAAAGGGTGGGAACATAGCTCGGAACGTCACGAAAGTTGGCGTGCACACTTGTCTACCAACGGGACATCCAAATCTATGCTCAATTTTCAATTCCGAGACGTTGGTGAAAGTCGAAATTCGACCGTGCGTTTTCAATAGACATGGGTATAAAGAATGGGAATATAGCTCGGAACGTCACGATTGTTGGCGTGCGCACTTGTCTACCAACGGGACATCCAAATATATGCTCAATTTTCAATTCTGCAAAGTAGGTCAAAGTCGAAACTCGACCGTGTGTTTTCGCTAGACTTGGTCTTAAAGTAGGAGAAAATAGCTATGAACGTCACGAAAGTTGGCATGGATGCTTGTCTACCAAAGGGACATCCAATTCTATCCTCAAATTTAAATTTTGAGAAGTCGGTCAAAGATGAAACTCGACCGTGCGTCGTCGCTAGACTTGGGCTTAAAGGGTGGAAAGTAGCTCGGAACGTCACGAAAGTTGGCGTGTGCACTTGTCTACCAACAAGACATCAAAATCTATGCTCAATTTTCAATTCCGAGAAGTTGGTGAAAGTCGAAATTCGACCATGCGTTTTCACTAGACATGGGTATAAAGAGTGGGAAAATAGCTCAGAATGTCACGATTGTTGGCGTGCACACTTGTCTACCAACGGGACATCCGAATATATGCTCAATTTTAAATTACGCAAAGTAGGTCAAAGTCGAAACTCGACCATGCGTTTTCGCTAGACTTGGGCTTAAAGTGGATGAAAATAGCTCTGAACGTCACGAAAGTTGGCATGGATGCTTTTCTACCAATGGGACATCCAAATCTATTCTCAAATTTAAATTCCAAGAAGTTGGTCAAAGATGAAAATCGGCCGTGTGTTTTCTCTAGACTTGGGCTTAAAAAGTGAGAAAATAGCTTGGAATGTCACGAATGTTAGTGTGCGCACTCGTCTACCAACGGGACATCAATTTTCAATTCCACAAAGTAGCCCAAAGTCGAAACTCGACCATGCGTTTTCGCTAGAATTGGGCTTAAAGTTGATGAAAATAGCTCTGAACGTCACGAAAGTTGGCATGGACGCTTGTCTACCAATGGGACATCCAAATCTATTCTCAATTTCAATTCTGGGAAGTAGGTCAAAACTGAAACGCGACGATGCGTTTTCTCTAGAGTTGGGCTTAAAGGGGGAGAAAATAGCTTGGAACGTCACGAAAGTTGGTGTGGACGTTTGTCTACCACTGGGACATCCAAATCTATTTTCAAATTTCAATTCCGAGAAGGTGGTCAAAGCTGAAACTCGACCGTGTGTGTTCGCTAGACTTGGGCTTAAACGGTCGGAAAATAGCTTGAAACGTCACGAGAGTTGGCGTGCGCACTTGTCTACTAACGGCACATCCAAATCTATTCTCAAATTTCAATTCCGAGAAGTTGGTCAAAGTCGAAACGCCACTGTGCGTTTTCACTAGACTTGAGCTTAAAGGGTTTGAAATTAGCTCGTAACGTCACGAAAGTTATTGTGTGTGCATGTCTACAAACAGGACATCCAAATCTATTCTCAATTTTCAATTCCGAGAAGTAGGTAAAAGCCGAAACGCGACCGTGCGTTTTCTGTAGAGTTGGGATTAAACGGGGATAAAATAGCTCGGAACATCACGAAAGTTGGTGTGGATGCTTGTCTACCAATGGTACATCCAAAACTATTTTCAAATTTCAATTCCGAGAAGTTGGTCAAAGTTGAAACTCGACCGTGCGTTTTCGCTAGACTTGTGCTTAAAGGGGGATAAAAAAGCTCGAAACGTCACAAAATTTGGCAGGGACGCTTGTCTACCAATGTGACATCCAAATCTATTCTCAAATTTAAATTCCAAGATGTTGGTCAAAGATGAAAATCGCCCGTGCGTTTTCACTAGACTTGGTCTTAAAAGTTGAGAAAATAGCTCAGAACGTCACGAACGTTAGTGTGCGCACTCGTCTACCAACGGGACATCCAAATCTATGCTCAATTTTCAATTTCGAGAAGTTGGTCAAAGTCGAAACTTGACCGTGCGTTTTCGGTAGACTTGGGCTTAAGTGGGCAGAAAATAGCTCGGAACGTCACGAAAGTTGGTGTGCGCACTCGTCTCCTAACGGGACATCCAAATATATGCTGAATTTTCAATTATGCAAAGTAGGTCAACGTAGAAACTCGACCGTGTGTTTTCGCTAGACTTGGGCTTAAAGTGGGAGAAAATAGCTCTGAAAATCACGAAAGTTGGCATGGACGCTTGTTTACCAATGGGACATCCAATTCTATCCTAAAGTTTAAATTCCGAGAAGTTGGTCAAAGTTGAAACTCGACCGTGTGTTGTCGCTAGACTTGGGCTTAAAGGGTGGAAAGTAGCTCGGAACGTCACGAACGTTTGCGTGTGCACTTGTCTACCAACAGGACATCAAAATCTATGCTCAATTTTAAATTCCGAGAAGTTGGTCAAAGTTGAAACTTGACCGTGCGTTTTCGCTAGACTTGCGCTTAAAGTGACAGAAAATAGCTCGAAACGTCACGAAAGTTGGCATGTGCACTTGTCTACCAACGGGACATCCAAAACTATTCTCAAATTTCAATTCCGAGAAGTTGGTCAAAGTTGAAACTCGACCGTGCGTTTTCGCTAGAATTGGGATTAAAGGGGGAGAAAATAGCTCGGAACGTCATGCAAGTTGGCGTGCACGCTTCTCTACCAATGGGACATCCAAATCTATTGTCAAATTTCAATTCCTAGATGTTGGTCAAAGTCAAAACGCCACCATGCGTTTTCGCTAGACTTGGGATTTAAGGGTGTGAAATTAGCTCGTAACGTCATGAAAGTTGTTGTGCGCGCATGTCTACAAATGGGACATCCAAATCTATTCTCAATTTTCAATTCCGAGAAGTAGGTCAAAGCCGAAACGCAACCGTGCATTTTCTCTAGAGTTGGGCTTAAAGGGGGAGAAAATAGCTCGAAACGTCATGAAAGTTGGTGTGGACGCTTGTCTACCAATGGTACATCCAAAACTATTTTCAAATTTCAATTCCGAGAAGTTGGTCAAAGTTGAAACTTGACCATGCGTTTTTGCTAGACTTGGGCTTAAAGGGGGAGAAAAAAGCTTCGAACGTCATGAAAGTTGGCATGGACACTTGTCTACCAACGGGACATCCAAATATATGCTCAATTTTCAATTCCGCAAAGTAGGTCAAAGTCGAAACTCGACCGTGCGTTTTCGCTAGACTTGAGCTTAAAGTGGGAGAAAATAGCTCCGAACGTCACGAAAGTTGGCATGGACGCTTGTCTACCAATGGGACATCGAATTTTATCCTCAAATTTAAATTCCGAGAAGTTTTTCAAAGTTGAAACTCGACCGTGCGTTGTTGCTAGACTTGGGCTTAAAGGGTGGGAAGAACCTCGGAACGTCACGAAAGTTTGTGTGTGCACTTGTCTACCAACAGGACATCAAAATCTATGCTCAATTTTCAATTCAAGAAGTTGGTCAAAGTTGAAACTCGACCGTGCGTTTTCGCTAGACTTGCGCTTAAAGTGATAAAAAATAACTCAAAACGTCACGAAAATTGGTATGCGCACTTGTGTACCAACGGGACATCCAAAACTATTCTCAAATTTCAATTCCGAGAAGTTGGTCAAAGTCGAAACTCGACCGTGCATTTTCGCTAGACTTGGCCTTAAAGGGGGAGCAAATAGCTCGGAACGTCACGCAAGTTGGTGTGGACGCTTGTCTACCAATGGGACATCCAAATCTATTCTCAAATTTCAATTCCGAGAAGTTGGTCAAAGTTGAAACTCGAACCTGCATGCTCACTAGACTTGGGCTTAAAGGGTGGGAAAATAGCTCGAAACGTCACGAAACTTGGCGTGCGCACTTCTCTACAAACGGCACATCCAAATCTATTCTCAAATTTCAATTCCGAGAAGTTGGTCAAAGTCGCAACGCCACCATGCGTTTTCGCTAGACTTGGGCTTAAAGGGGGAGAAAATAGCTCGGAACGTCACGAAAGTTTGCATGCGCACTTGTCTACCAACGGGACATCCAAGTCTATTCTCAAATTTCAATTCCAAACGTCACGAAAGTTGGCATGGACGCTTGTCTACCAATGGGACATCCAATTCTATCCTAAAATTTAAATTCAGAGAAGTTGGTCAAAGTTGAATCTCGACCGTGCGTTGTCGCTAGAATTGGGCTTAAAGGGTGGAAAGTAGCTCGGAATGTCACGAAAGTTGGCGTGTTCACTTGTCTACCAACAGGACATCAAAATATATGCTCAATTTTCAATTCTGAGAAGTTGGTAAAATTTGAAACTCGACCACGCGTTGTCGCTAGACTTGTGCTTAAAGTGAGAGAAAATAGCTCGAAACGTCACGAAAGTTGGCATGCGCACTTGTCTACCAAAGGGACATCCAAAACTATTCTCAAATTTCAATTCCGAGAAGTTGGTCAAAGTCAAAACTCGACCATGCGTTTTCGCTAGACTTGGCCTTAAAGGGGGAGAAAATAGCTCGGAACGTCACGCAAGTTGGTGTGGACGCTTGTCTACCAATGTGACATCCAAATCTATTCTCAAATTTCAATTCCAAGAAGTTGGTCAAAGTTGAAACTCGAACCTGCGTGCTCACTAGACTTGGGCTGAAAGGGTGGGAAAATAGCTCGAAACGTCACGAAACTTGTCGTGCGCACTTGTCTACCAACGGCACATCCAAATCTACTCTCAAATTTCAATTCCGAGAAGTTTGTCAAAGTCGCAATGCCACCATGCGTTTTCGCTAGACTTGGGCTTAAAGGGGGAGAAAATAGCTCGGGACGTCACTAAAGTTGGCGTGCGCACTTGTCTACCAACGGGACATCCAAGTCTATTCTCAAATTTCAATTCCGAACGTCATGAAAGTTGGCATGGACGCTTGTCTACCAATGGGACATCCAATTCTATCCTAAAATTTAAATTCAGAGAAGTTGGTCAAAGTTGAAACTCGACCGTGCGTTGTCGCTAGACTTGGGCTTAAAGGCTGGAAAGTAGCTCGGAACGTCACGAAAGTTGGCGTGTGCACTTGTCTACCAACAGGACATCAAAATCTATGCTCAATTTTCAATTCCGAGAAGTTGTTCAAAGTTGAAACTCGACCGTGCGTTTTCACTAGACTTGCCCTTAAAGTGAGATAAAATAGCTCGAAACGTCACGAAAGTTGGCATGCGCACTTGTCTACCAACGGGACATCCAAAACTATTCTCAAATTTCAATTTCGAGAAGTTGGTCAAAGTCGAAACTCGACCGTGCATTTTCGCTAGACTTGGGATTAAAGGGGGAGAAAATAGCTGGGAACGTCACGCAAGTTGGCGTGCACGCTTCTCTACCAATGGGACATCCAAATCTATTGTCAAATTTCAATTCCCAGATGTTGGTCAAAGTCAAAACGCCACCATCCGTTTTCGCTAGACTTGGGATTTCAGGGTGTGAAATTAGCTCGTAACGTCATGAAAGTTGTTGTGCGCGCATGTCTACAAATGGGACATCCAAATCTATTCTAAATTTTCAATTCTGAGAAGTAGGTCAAAACCGAAACGCGACTATGCGTTTTCTCTAGAGTTGGGCTTAAAGGGTGAGAAAATAGCTCGGAACGTAAAGAAAGTTGGTGTGGACACTTGTCTACCAATGGGACATCCAAATCTATTCTCAAATTTCAATTCCGAGAAGTTGGTCAAAGTTGAAACTCGACTGTGCGTGTTCGCTAGACTTGGGCTTAAATGGTGGGAAAATAGCTCGAAACATCACGAAAGTTGGCGTGCGCACTTGTCTACCAATGGCACATCCAAGTCTATTTTCAAATTTCAATTCCGAGAAGTTAGTCAAAGTCGAAACGCCACCATGCATTTTCGCTAGACATGAGCTTAAAGGGTGTGAAATTAGCTCGTAATGTCACGAAAGTTGTTGTGCGCGAATGTCTACAAATGGGACATCTAAATCTATGCTCAATTTTCAATTCTGAGAAGTTGGTGAAAGTCAAAACTCGACCGTACATTTTCACTAGAGTTGGGCTTAAAGGGGGACAAAATAGCTCGAAACCTCACGAAAGTTGGTGTGGACTCTTGTCTACCAATGGGACATCCAAAACTATTCTCAAATTTCAATTCCGGGAAGTTGGTCAAAGTTGAAACTTGGCCGTGCATTTTCGCTAGACTTGGGCTTAAAGGGTGGGAAAATAGCTCAGAACGTCACAAAAGTTGGCGTGCACACTTGTTTACCAACGGGACATCCAAATCTATGCTCAATTTTCAATTCCGAGAAAATGGTGAAAGTCGAAATTCGAGCGTGCGTTTTCGCTAGACATGGGTATAAAGAGTGGGAAAATAGCTCGTAACGTCACGAATGTTGGCGTGCGCACTTGTCTACCAACGGGACATCCAAATATATGCTCAATTTTCAATTCTGCAAAGTAGGTCAAAGTCGAAACTCGACCGTGCGTTTTCCCTAGAATTGGGCTTAAAGTGGGAGAAAATAGCTCTGAACGTCACGAAAGTTGGCATGGACGCTTGTCTACCAATGAAACATTTAATTCTATCCTCAAATTTAAATTTTGAGAAGTTGGTCAAAGTTGAAACTTGGCCGTGCGTTTTCGCTAGACTTGGGCTTAAAGGGTGGGAAAATAGCTCGGACCGTCACGAAAGTTGGCATGCGCAGTTGTTTACCAACGGGACATCCAAATCTATGCTCAATTTTAATTTCTGAGACGTTGGTGAAAGTCGAAATTCGACCGTGCGTTTTCGCTAGACATGGGTATAAAGAGTGGGAAAATAGCTCGGAACGTCATGAATATTGGCGTGCGCACTTGTCTACCAACAGGACATCCAAATATATGCTCAATTTTCAATTCCGCAAAGTAGGTCAAAGTTGAAACTCGACCGTGCGTTTTCGGTAGACTTGGGCTTAAAGTGGGAGAAAATAGCTCTGAATGTCACGAAAGTTGGCATGGATGCTTGTCTACCAAAGGGACATCCAATTCTATCCTCAAATTTAAATTCCGATAAGTTGGTCAAAGTTGAAACTTGGCCGTTCGTTTTCGCTAGACTTGGGCTTAAAGGGTGGGAAAATAGCTCGGAACGTCACGAAAGTTGGCGTGCGGACTTGTTTACCAATTGGACATCCAAATCTATGCTCAATTTTCAATTCTGAGAAGTTGGTGAAAGTTGAAATTCGATCATGCGTTTTCGCTAGACATGGGTATAAAGAGTGGGAAAATAGCTCGGAACGTCACGAATGTTGGCGTGCGCACTTGTCTCTAAATGGGACATCCAAATATATGCTCAATTTTCAATTCCGCAAAGTAGGTCAAAGTCGAAACTCGATCGTGCGTTTTCACTAGACTTGTGCTTAAAGTGGGTGAAAATAGCTCTGAACGTCACGAAAGTTTTCATGGATGCTTGTCTACCAATGGGACATCCAAATCTATTCTCAAATTTAAATTTCGAGAAGTTGGTCAAAGTTGAAAATCGACAGTGCGTTTTCACTAGACTTGGGCTTAAAGGGTGAGAAAATAGCTCGGCACGTCACGAAATTTGGCGTGCGCACTTCTCTACCAACGGGACATCCAAATCTATGAAAATTTTTCAATTCCGAGAAATTGGTCAAAGTCGAAAGGCCACCGTGCGTTTTAACTAGACTTGGGCATAAAGGGTGAAAAAATAGCTTGAAACGTCACGAAAGTTGGCATGCGCACTTGTCTACCAACGGGACATCCAAATCTATTCTCAAATTTCAATTCCCAGAAGTTTGTCAAATTTGAAACGCGACCATGCGTTTTCGCTAGATTTGAGCTTAAAAGGTGTGAAATTAGCTCGTAACGTCACGAAAGTTGTTGTGCGCGCATGTCTACAAACTGGACATCCAAAACTATTCTAAGTTTTCAATTCCGATAAGTAGGTCAAAGCCGAAATGTGACCGTGCGTTTTCTGTAGAGTTGGGCTTAAATGGGGAGAAAATAGCTCGGAACGTCACGAAAGTTGGTGTGGACGCTTGTCTACCAATGGTACATCCAAAACTATGCTCAATTTTCAATTCAGAGAAGTTGGTCAAAGTCGAAACTCGACCGTGCATTTTCGCTAGACTTGGGCTTCAAGGGGGAGAAAATAGCTGGGAACGTCACGAAAGTTGGCGTGCGCACTTGTCTACCAACGGGGCATCCAAATATATGCTCAATTTTCAATTCTGCAAATTAGGTCAAAGTCAAAACTCGACCGTGCGTTTCGGCTGGACTTGGGCTTAAAGTGGGAGAAAATAGCTCTGAACGTCACGAAAGTTTGCATGGACGCTTGTCTACCAATGGGACATCCAATTCTATCCTCAAATTTAAATTCCGAGAAGTTGGTCAAAGATTAAACTCGACCGTGCGTTGTCGCTAGACTTGGGCTTAAAGGGTGGAAAGTAGCTCGGAACGTCACGATAGTTTGCGCGTGCACTTTTCTACCAACAGGACATCGAAATCTATGCTCAATTTTCAATTCCGAGAAGTTGGTCAAAGTTGAAACTCGACCGTGCGTTTTCGCTAGACTTGCGCTTAACGTGAGAGAGGACATCCAAATCTATTGTCAAATTTCAATTCCCAGATGTTGGTCAAAGTCAAAACGCCATCATGCGTTTTCGCTAGACTTGGGATTTAAGGGTGTGAAATTAGCTCGTAACGTCATGAAAAATGTTGTGCGCGCATGTCTACAAATGGGACATCCAAATCTATTCTCAATTTTCAATTTCGAGAAGTTGGTCAAAACCGAAACGCGACTATATGTTTTCTCTAGAGTTAGGCTTAAAGGGGGAGAAAATAGCTCGGAACGTCACGAAAGTTGGTGTGGACGCTTGTCTACCAATGGGACATCCAAATCTATTCTCAAATTTCAATTCCGAGAAGTTGGTCAAAGTTGAAACTCGACCGTGCGTGTTCGCTAGACTTGGGCTTAAAGGGTGGAAAAATAGCACGAAACGTCACGAATTTTGGCGTGCGCACTTGTCTACCAACGGGACATCCAAATATATGCTCAATTTTCAATTCTGCAAAGTAGGTCAAAGTCGAAACTCGACCGTGCGTTTTCGCTAGACTTGGGGTTAAAGTGGCTGAAAATAGATCTGAACGTCATGAAAGTTGGCATGGATGCTTGTCTACCAATGGGACATCCAAATCTATTCTCAAATTTAAATTCCAAGAAGTTGGTCAAAGTTGAAAATCGACCGTGCGTTTTCCCTAGATTTGGGCTTAAAGGGTGAGAAAATAGCTCGGAACGTCACGAAATTTGGCGTGCGCACTTGTCTACCAATGGGACATCCAAATCTATGTTCAATTTTTAATTCTGAGAAGTTGGTGAAAGTCAAAATTCGACCGTGCGTTTTCGGTAGACATGGGTATAAAGAGGGAAAATATCTCAGAACGTCATGAATGTTGGCGTGCGCACTTGTCTATGAACGGGACATCCAAATATATGCTCAATTTTCAATTCCGTAAAGTAGGTCAAAGTCGAAACTCGACCGTGCGTTTTCGCTAGACTTGGGCTTAAAATGGGTGAAAATAGCTCTGAACGTCACGAAAGTTTTCATGGATGCTTGTCTACCAATGGGACATCCAAATCTATTCTCAAATTTAAATTCCGAGAAGTTGGTCAAAGTTGAAAATCGGCAGTGCGTTTTCACTAGACTTGGGCTTAAAGGGTGAGAAAATAGCTCGGAACGTCAGGAAATTTGGCATGCTCACTTGTCTACCAACGGCACATCCAAGTCTATTCTCAAATTTAAATTCCAAGAATTTGGTCAAAGTCGAAACGCCACCGTGCGTTTTCACTGGACTTGAGCTTAAAGGGTGTGAAATTAGCTCATAACGTCACGAAAGTTGCTGTGTGTGTATGTCTACAAATGGGACATCCAAATCCATGCTGAATTTTCAATTCCGAGAAGTTGGTTAAAGTTGAAACTCGACCATGCGTTTTCGCTAGACTTGCACTTAAAGTGAGAGAAAATAGCTCGAAGCATCACGAAAGTTGGCATGCGCACTTGTCTACCAACGGGACATCGAAAACTATTCTCAAATTTCAATTCCGTGAAGTTGGTTGAAGTCGAAACTCGACCGTACGTTTTCGCTAGACTTGGGCTTAAAGGGGGAGAAAATAGCTCAGAACGTCACGCAAGTTGGCGTGCACGCTTGTCTACCAATGGGACATCCAAATCTATTGTCAAATTTCAATTCCCAGATGTTGGTCAAAGTCAAAACACCACCATGCGTTTTCGCTAGACTTGGGATTTAAGGGTGTGAAATTAGCTCGTAACGTCATGAAAGTTGTTGTACGCGCATGTCTACAAATGGGACATCCAAATCTATTCTCAATTTTCAATTCCGAGAAATTGGTCAAAGTTGAAACTCGACCATGCGTGTTCGCTAGACTTGGGCTTAAAGGGTGGGAAAATAGCTCGTAACGTCACGAAAGTTGCTGTGTGTGCATGTCTACAAATGGGACATCCAAATCTATTCTCAATTTTCAATTCCCAGAAGTAGGTCAAATGCGAAACGCGATCGTGCATTTTCTCTAGAGTTGGGCTTAAAGGGGGAGAAAATAGCTCGGAACGTCACAAAAGTTGGTGTGGATGCTTGTTTACCAATGGGACATCCAAAACTATTCTCAAATTTCAATTCCGAGAAGTTGGTCAAAGTTGAAATTCGACCGTGCGTTTTCGCTGGACTTGAGCTTAAAGGGTGTGAAATTAGCTTGTAACGTCATGAATGTTGTTGTGCGCGCATGTTACGGGACATCCAAATATATTCTCAATTTTCAATTCCGAGAAGTAGATCAGAGCCGAAACGCGACCATGCATTTTCGCTAGACTTGGGATTTAAGGGTGTGAAATTAGCTCGTAATGTCATGAAAGTTGTTGTGCGCACATGTCTACAAATGGGACATCCATATCTATTCTTGTTATGTAGAATTTTGTCCTACGGATAAGCCAAAACTCTCTTAACTTTAAAGCAAACTTTAAACTAACTCTAAAGCAAGAAACAAGTTAAAACAAATGCTACCTTGAAATTCTTGAATTAACTTTTACAGCAAGATTAAACGTATTCAGAAACAAATGAGAGACAAGACATACCTTTCAAACTGACGTTTGTCCCGCTTCTAGCTCTTGATCCAAAACTCCCGTGTAGAACCTGTTAAGATCAACCAAAAGACAAACATGCAAGCTTCCAAATACCTTGAATGTAAAATGTTATATTCAAATCTAGATTAGATACATTTCATGTTAAGAACTTATGCTAGACACATGAAATGGGAAAGACAAGACAAGTTATCTTATTACAACTTGAAGAATTCTTACAAAAGTTACTTGATGCCCAAGCCAATCCTCTAGCTCCAAGTGCCTTCTCCTCTAGCTATCTCCACAATGCTGCAAGATCATAAGTTTGGTTCTCCAAGAGTCCTCCCCTTTCCCAATGGAATGCCTCTCTTTTATAATGAATGGTGAGGTTAACCAACAAGAGAGATGGGTGGATCTAGGGAGAGCTAAGTGGATCAAGGTTTCTAATCGAAGGAAATGAGTTGAGATCGAATCAAGGACCCCAATCTTCCATTATCTTTGAAAATCCAAAATCCCACAAGCCATGGAAAAAAGGCTAATAAAAGAGTACCGTGCCCTGTGGTCTGAGCACAACGCGGTACTACCGCGTTTTGGGAAAAATGCATAGCGCGGCAGTGTGGAGTACCGCGCGCTGATAAATAGGCAAGGCGCGGTAGTGTAAGTAAATAAAGTCTCAGCTGGGTCAGAACTTGTCAGGGTAGATTCACCTTCAAGGTTCATTCATCTTCTGGGTGGTTCAAACAGCAGGGGAAGTGTCGTCAACTCTGTTTGTGGTGGAGATGCGACACTGTGGAATATAGAGGTATAACAGATGCCCCCTAAAGTGTGAGGTCAGAATGGACTGATGGCCGAAAGACTTTACGAATATAGTGTGCAGAGATAGCATCGAGGAGAGCGACACTGAGCTCAAACAAAAACAAAGTGTCAGATATGCCACCGAGGCGGGAATACCCATGCTCGGAAACAAATGACTCAAAGCATGGCTGCCGACCAATACATTGCAGATCCATGAGTACTGAGATGACATAGACTGTGGACAGACCATGGCTACTATTAACAAGTGTAGATCCATGAGACAATAATGACACAGCCACGACCAATACAATAAGTGGATCCGTGTGAAAATACAAAGGAAACCTCCTATCGCAACCTGGACACAATCAAGATACAGTGGTGCGCCCAGGGTCTTCTACCCGATCGCCAAAAGATACAAATCTAGCCATGTGATTACAAGGTGTTGAAGTCGAACATGGTAGAATCCATTTGATTACCGGTCAATGATGTGGACCGTTAACAAATGCGAGGGAGATCACCAATGATGACGATGATTCCCAAGGTATCAATAGCACATCTCAACGAAATGCGAATGAATGAGTTGATGTCGAGCATCCGAGAGATTGCTTGATTAGAGGCCAATGATGTGAACCTACTGTCAAACACGAGGAAACCTGCCATTGAGGCATGCAGGTACCAAGGTACTAATGGTTGATTCCTAAGTCTAATTCCCGTATAGTGATTTGGTGTCGACAGGAATAGACTCGTCGAAGGTGGGCCATGATGTTTCCCACATCATCGACACGAAATCGTCACGAATGATAAGATTATGAAACAATGGAGTGTGTACTGACACAGCGGAGGCCTGACACAATGAACGACTCGAAACAATGCAACCCTTTGAACATATAACGGCATGTAACAGGACTTGGCAGCAGGGATTATTGACAACAGAATATAGACACCGGATGAGTAGGCTCGTGGCCAGGGAGACGACTCAAGATGATGTCCATAACTCAGTGAAAAATGGATACCCAATATAGACAAGAGACGGACACATGCCATGTTCAAAGGTAGACTGACAAGCTTCCATAAATAAAATTGACTTATCCCCCCATATTTCCCCGACATGATAGACGAGTACCTCTTTGTTGTTTTACGAGCTTGAAGAGGGTAACAAATGCTTGGTGTAGCTCATCTCATGGATGAGTCCAATCTCACATGTTTTACGAACCTGAGAAAGGAGGGGTTCGTCCCAAAGTGGGTCCTTCGATGTTAAAATTTTAACGAGTCCAAGGAAGGAAAACTCGGTAGTTTTTCATGTTTAGAGAGCCTGAAAAACTTAAAGGAAGCTCCACAATGTACTTTTTCATAAATTTAGTCTCTCGATCCCGAAAAAGTGTAAAACAATTCCCGAGAGAACTCTCCCAGCCGAGATTGACTGAGGTATACCTTTCTCGTAAATAGTCTAGACGGGCCGAAAAAGGGGTAACCTATCACCGAATAGACGACCTTTCAAATACTTTTACAAGTATGAAAGAGTCAAGATCACTTGGCAATCTTTTCAATTTTAGGGAGTCTGAAAAGAGCTTAACTATGGACTCCTATGGTCTTTTTTGTAATCTTGAATTATGCTGGTCCGAAAAAAGAATAAAATACAACCAGGATAATACTTTCCTCATCGTTTAACGAGCATGAGTAAAGCTGACCATACTCGACACCATTTACTTGAGTTTGACAAGCACGACACGGGTGTAAAAGCGCTTGGAATCTTTTTCAAGTTTTAAATCCAGAGCACGAAAAAGATAAAGTGGGCTCAAAATGAAGGTCAAATCACGAATAATTACCAGTGTGAATACATCGCCTTTTTACCGGGGATCCTGTCAATAAATGCTCAAAAAGTGGGCATTAGTAATGTAAACAGGGTTTTATTTTAACCACTTAAAATAACAATTAAAAATATGTGAAAATTCTATATAAGAAATAGTTAAAAATAGAAATTACTATTCATTTGTGTTTTTTACCCAAAGGAGAGATTTTCACCTATTTAGGAGCAAGACTTCAAGGATCCATATCGGGAGTTCCAGGACACCATTTCGACCACCGTCTGCGCCAGGTAAGAGTTCTTGAGCCCCTCTTTCATTTCATGTAAAAATTATTTGCTTTTACCAGGAAAAATTCGATTTTTGGGCAAGCCCTATTGGGCAAAAATCGCCTTTGACAGTGCCGCGTGGGGGCTCTATCGGGAAACGCGGGTACTTCCCAACAGTACCGCGCTGGAGCCCCAAAGTGAGGCGCGGCACTGTACAGTACCGCGCGGCAGTGTTTCCCCCAGACGCGGTGAAGGCAAAATTTGTGATTAAGAAATCAAATTTTCTCCAATTTTGTGCTGGAACTAAGTTGCTAAATAGTTACTAATTACTTTCCTTGATCTTTTGAAGGAGTTTGCAACTTATTTGAAGCAAAATGGTAAGCTGGAAAGAAAGAGAGCACGAAGTGGATGATTTTGCAGCTGAAAATGACTTACCAATCGTGACTGCATTGCGAGAATGTGGTTTGTTGAAGTTCTTTAAAACCAAGGGGATTCGTCAGCAGCCTAAGCTTCTCACTCATCTCATCCAGTTGTGGGACCCTGACACTCAAGTTTTCCGTGTGGGAGAGCATGTCCTCGAAATTCAAGTTGAGGATATTTATTTCCTCACGGGCCTCTCGAAAAGAGGGGCCCGGGTGAACTTTACCGGATACTCAGCTTCAGAATCAAGTACAGATGACTTGATTGCTCGGTATTGCCATCAGGGTTCAAGCAATAAAAGCGGGAAGGTGGCCATAAAGGAGGTCATAGAACTTCCTGTAAAAATCATACTATTCACTATTACGCGTGCAGCAGGAAGTGTGAGTCCGCATGAGGCTTCTCGCACACAAGTGAACCTCATAGCAGAGTGTATGGGAGGGACAGTATTTAACTGGTGTGAGGCGGTGTTGTCCAATCTGAAAGAACAAGTGCACAAGTTGGAAAGAATTCCCAATTCGGCTATGGGAGCATCCTGGTCACCTTCTTTCTGGCGAGGATGCCACTGTTGCGCCCGCAGATATCTAGGCCTCCCCGTCCACCTACTGAGCCATGGATGGCTCGATGGAGTGATTATGCTGGACGTCTCGAGGGACCTCAACACTTAGCCTTCGGTGAGGACTTCTTTTCCTGGCTCGAGGAGCAGATAGTTATGATTGATGACTATCCCTACTCTGGAGTAGATTTTCGTGAGGACATCGACTTGGCACTGCCAGAGGACGATGATTGGGACAACTCTGGTATGACCTTCATGGATATGTATTTTTTCCTTTTTGAATATTTAATTTTTATTACTTTTTTAAAATGTGTAAAAGATGTCTAATATATATTCGCATGCATGTTGCAGATCGTGGACCACAGAGACCAGCTGGGTACTCTCCACTACGTCGTGGTGGTGTTGACCGTCAAGCCGTTCCTGACGAGGAGGAGGATGAAGATGAGGCAGGAGGTGTTCGAGCCATTGAGAGGAACTTGCAGGGATTGACTCATGGTATCCCTGCTGTGAGGATGGATGATGTCCCTTATCATCTCCAGTGGCATACTGTAGGTGTGCCTGGTCGTATCAGTCGACTTCTTCGCAAGGTGGTTTGAGCTGTAGTATGTTACCACCACCAGCGGGAGGAGTCCGATGAGGGACATGATAAGTCTCCTAGGTCTCCATAGATGGTCTCTTGATCTTTTTGTGGCATGTACACGATATGTAGGCTTTGAGAGCCTAATTTTGTATATGGGACTTGGTCCCAAATTTCCTCTTTGACACAAACTTTATGTATTTTGGAAAAAACACTCTTATATACAGTGATATGGACCTATTTATGATCTAAATATTTACAATGACTTGTGCATTTTATTTTTTATGATGTGTTTATGTAAGGGCAAGATGCCAATCCAAAATGTAATTAGCCAATGAATCAGCTATATAATTGAATTCTCTTGGTATGTGACGATATGTAATAAAATTAAATGATCGTTCCAAGAGGCGTACTCTCCGAAATAAACGAAGTAGCGTAGGATCGCGAACTGTGTAAACACGGTTTAGATGAGAAACCACGAGTTGGGAGTCTAAAAAGACTGATAAGGAGTCAATCCCGAGTGAAGCAACCTCTGTCAAGAGACCAATGACTGCATGGTACTCTGCGATATTATTGGTTGCAGGACCTAAACAATTGGCTCCTGAAGAAAACAACTCGCCAGTGGGGGAATAGATTACCCATGCTGCGGAAGCGAGATTTCGGGTATGTCGGCTTGCACCGTCGGCGAATCCAAAGTAGGCTGACATCTGTGCATGAAGTCACGAGTCAAAGTAAGAGTGGATACATCAGGTCCACGCGCACACCAAAAAGAAAGAAAAAGCAAACTAAGTACATTATGTACAACAAGTAACCCGCGTAGGGTAACCTCATGCGTAGAAACGTTTGAGGTATAGCCCATTGTGGGGCCGTGCCAATGGTGTACCATCACAATCGATTAGTGCATAGGCTCCTTTTTCTAAGACACGTTTTACAATGAAGGGGCCGTACCACATAGATTCAAGTTTACCTTTTCCAAGCTTATCGTGCATTTGATCGTATGTAAGTACGAGGTCACCCTCATTGAAGATCCGAGGTTGAACGGATTTGTCATATTGAGCTTTGACGCGTTTTTTGTGGGCTTCATTAGCTAAAGCAGCGTCGCGGCGAGTTTCATCTAGCTTAGCTAGGTATAGAAACCGTTCCTCTTCGGAAGTAGTGTGTGGAAGTAGCTCTATGGCTATCTTGAGTGATGGAATTTCACATTCAATCGGCAGAATGGCTTCTAGGCCATACACCAGTTGGAATGGTGTAAACCCAGTAGCACTTTTCACTGAGGTCCGGTAGGCCCATAGTGCTGAGAATAGAGCTGAGTGCCAGTTAGATTTCTGAGTACCCACAATGCGCTGAATCATTCGTTTCAGGACTTTGTTAATGGCTTCAACTTGGCCATTAGCTTGTGGGTAATATGGGGTTGAGTTTTCATGGCGAAAACCCAGCTTGGCACTTAGTTCTTCGATCATATGGTTCCTGAAATGGGAACCGTGATCGGTCACAATAGACTGTGGGACACCGAATCTAGCTATAATATGATTGAATATGAACTGCGCTATTGTTTTGCCGTCCTCAGCATACGTAGGCATTGCTTCAGCCCATTTTGTAAAATAGTCGACAGCTACTATGACATAGGTATGCCCTCCAGCTGAAGTGGGCTTATAGTGCATGAAATCGATGCCCCATTTGGAAAAGGGGCCGACGGCAATAACAGGATGGAGTGGAGCAGGATGCGAGCGTGTTTTGCTATGAAAGAATTGACATGGCTGACACTTCTTGACTATTTCAATGCAGTCTTTAAAAATTGAGGGCCAGAAGTATCTTGCTCACAATATTTTCTGGGCCGTATCCATCCTAGAGAGATGACCACCACATGCTCCAGCATGGCAGTCATTGAGAACGCGTTCCGCCTCATCTAAGGTCAAACAGCGTCGAAGGACGGTGTCGACACCATGCCGATAAAGAGTATCGTTCACTATAAGGTAGTATTTTGCGTGATGTCGGATACGTCGCCGTTCATCACGGGTGAGATCGGGACGGAAGCGTTGGGTTTGGAGATACAACAGAATATCCCCATACCACGGATCAGACGTGCTAATGAGGAACAATGATTCATCAGGAAGAGAATCAATGGGCTCGGGTTGCTCAGTAGCACGGGGCAAGTTACAAATTAATTCCGCGAAGACCAAAGACTTCTTGGACTTAGCCTTGACAAACTCCAAGTCAAACTCTTGAAGGATGAAAATCCAACGAGAGTATTTGCCCCCAAGCACATGGCGCGTGAGGATGTAATACATTGGGTTGAAGTTGGCTATAACAGTGGTCCGGCGGAGTAAGATGTAGTGGCGGAATCTCTGGACAGCAAATACTGTTGCCAGAGCTAGTTTTTCAACATGTGAATAGCGGGTTTCGGAGTCAAGAAGACTCTTACTGAGATAATATACCACATGTTCTATGCCGTTTTGGTCTTCCTGGACTAGCACCATACCGATGGTGGAAATCGAGGCTGCGAGATAAAGAATGTAGTCCCGTGTGTAATCGGGGGGTTGAATCACAGGGTCTTTGGTTAAGTCTGCCTTTAGGTTGTCAAAGGAGCGTTGGGCTTCGTCATCCCAGATGAAGGGAACATTCTTCTTGAGAAGCTGCATGTAGCCTTTTGTTATCTCGGACAGATTGCAGATGAAACGGCGTAGAAAGTTTGCATGCCCTTGCAAACATTGAAGTTCTGGAATATTGGTGGGTGAAGGCAGGGCTACGATAGATGCTACCTTTTCGGGATCTAAACATATCCCGTCTTTGGAGACTATGAAGCCCAACAGTTTTCCGGCTTCTACACAGAAGACGCACTTATGCGGGTTCAAACGTATATTGTAGCGACGGCACCTTTCGAAAATGGCACTTAAGTGGTCTGGATGGTCTTCCCGAGTTCGAGAGTGAGCGGGAAGGTCATCGAGATATGGTTCTACAATATGTTTGATGTCATGAAATGCGTAGGACATCGCCCGTTGGAAAGTTTCCCCGGCATTTTTCAGGCCAAAAGGTAACTTTCGATATGCAAATATCCCCCAAGGGCAGATAAAGGCCATTTTGTGCTGGTCAGCTGGGAGGATATCGATCTGATTATAGCCAGAGAAGCCATCCATAAATGAAAAGATGACACTTTCGGCACAGTTATCGATGATCTGGTCGATGAACGGAGTTGGGTAGTTGTCCTTTGGACAAGCCTTGTTCAAATCATGGTAATCAACACAGACCCTAATCGTTCCCTGTTTCTTGGCTACGGGAACGATGTTGGATACCCATTCTGTCAATGGGACAGGATAGATAAACCCAGCATGCAAAATTTTTTCAACTTCTGCTTTAATGGCGGCTGCCTTACGCGGATGGACGGGTCAAAGCTTTTGCCGAACAGGTCAGGCGCCAGGGAAAGTAGGAATTTCGTGGACCACGATCGATGGGTCTATCCCTGGCATTTCTTCATAACTCCAAGCAAAAACATCGCGGAAAGTTTTGAAGTAGGCACTATAGAACTCCGTTTCGAGGGGAGTACATGTTTTGCTGATGTGTACGTTTTCCACGATACCAGGCTTCACTGAAATAGCGATGGGAGTGGTTGCCATAAGATTGGCCAAGTTTCCTTCTGAAAATACCTCGTCGAGGGAAGTGGGGAACTTGGTTTGAACCATCCCAAGTGAAGTTCTGGGTTTTGTATCCGGCTCGAGTGCCTGAATAGTGGGGAATGAAGATCGATGATGGAAATCTCCCCATGGTGGCTCATCACCGCACATGACCTCCATAATTGATTCTTCGGTGGGAAAAATCAAATTGAGAGGATCGAAAAGTGGTGGGTATGGATGAGTTTCAGCTGAGAGCTGTGCCACGGTGTGATCAGTAGAACAGTCGACCCAATCGGTGGCTGATTGGATCGCGTTGTATGCTGTGAGGTTTCTGTTCAGAGGCATAGAGTTGTCGTAGTCTTCAATCTGAGAGGGACTCGGAATCACCCATGAATCATTGGAAGGGGTGATATTCGATGAAATCATGTTAATTGGTTGAACATGGGTTCCCAGCTCTGGAAAAACTCCAATAAGGGATGAATCCTTCATGAGACCAACACCAACGTCTTGGAACCGGTACCGAGGTTGATCCAATAACGGGACGGTGTTGGCGGAGTTTGGATGGGAGTCTGGGATATAGTAAACATGATGGAGTTTGAAGTATCCGGGTCCATTGCCCCCAGTGCTGAAAGTAGGGTTCTACGCTGCGTGGGGCAGTGTTGGAGAACCTCGAGAGTCGACATGGCGCAAGGTGCTTAAGCCAAATCCTCAACAATGTTGTAGTTTTGGGCAGCGCACGCATTCGGATTAAATGTCGCCTTTCGTATGGTGCCCTTGGGTGGGCGTAGCACTGTGTCCATCAGTCGTCTCTCGATATGGAGATGACCGTTAGGGGGGGGAATGGGACTTGGATCTTCAACAGGAGATTTTCCTTTGGCTATCTCCGATTGTTTGTTTGAACTTGGAGGGTTGTCATACGTCTTTGAACGAGTGGTGATATGAACCTCTTCGTTACTAGTCATCAGGATTTCGCGGTTTGTGGACGTCTCTCCGCGGGTGGGATTGGTCGGGTTGCCCCCTTGTGGGGATTCTTGGGCAACCATTTGCTGTTGCTGTTGGGGGAAAGGGTCAGTTAACACTGTCGGGCGAGAGGATCCTTTAACGAACTTGTTGACCTCATCCTTGTAGGGACAGTCACACGTGTAATGATCATCTTGACAAATCAAGGAGGGAAACTTAGCTTTCCGACGTGGTTTCTGGTCATTCTGGGTGGGTTGTGGCTTGGGGTTCTCCTGCTGGTTTTTCTTGGGTTTACCACGATTATTTTTCTTCTTTCCCCCGGATGGTTGTGATGTAGATTGAACTACGTTCACTTCAGAGGAAACAGCAGGAGTAGTTGTTTTGGAAGCAGCCTGGGTAAAAGCGGGGGAAGCAGAAGCTTGTTGTCCCGTCGAATTGGTAGCAGGCTAGGTCTTGACTGAACCGACAATACCATCAATGGGGGGTTCAGTGGTAGGCTTCGTTGGATCAGTGTGAATGCAGGAGGCATGTGGAAGAAGTTCATGTAAAGTACCGGATTGAGTATAAACTCCATGTACTGGGATGCTGAGATGGCTTGTTCTTCTGTAACCGGTCCGCGCATAGCGATATCTCTGGCTATGGGAGGCAAAAAGGATTTTGTAAACCAATCAGCAAGTAGCTGATCCGGAATAGGTGCCTTTATTAGCCTACGGCATCGTCTCCACTCATGGATGTGATCCGAAATGTGTGTAGAAGTGGTTTGACGCAGTGAAGTTAGCAGTTCTGTTCCAGTCTCATACCGGATGGGGAGCTGGAAATGAGTCAGAAACTGCATAGCCAAAGTGTTGAAATCATGAAAAGAGTGTTGTGGCAGCTCGATGTACCATTTTGCTGCCGTTCCGGTAAGCGTACGTTGGAAGAGCCGAAGTCGGATGGAATGATCCATCAAGGAGTTGGATGAACACCAAAGATGGAAGGTCATCATGTGGTTCTTGGGGTCTTCCCCGGGCTTAGCATCGAACTTGGGAATGTCCGATGGTAGGTTGGCTGGAATAGGTGGCCAGTGGGGTTCATGCCATATAGGGTCGTTGATAAGCCTCGACAAATCAGGTAAGTCAAGTGTGGCCAAGAAGGGAAGTTGACGGTTGGTCTGTGGGTATGAGTGATAACCATGTGGTGCAGAGAACCCTGGAGGGCCCTGCATAGCATACTGCTGTGTGTTATACCCATATGTGTTTCCTGCGGGATACTGCTGGAAGTTCTGTGGATAGTAAGCCATCTGGTTAACCGATTGATTATAGGAAATCGGTTGGTAAGTGTTCTGCTGAGTGGGTATGGTATCCTGGGGTTGTTGATACCCAGGAATGGTTGTTGTTCCTTGTTGGGGAAAAGTTCCTTGGAATTGTTGTGTTCCAGGGATGTGACCACTATACTGTGTAAGTGGAGGGTTTCCCATAGCAGGGTTGGGGGGTGGCTGCGACGGTGGTGTCCATGGAAGGCTCGTTCCTGCTTGAGCAGCGAGTGGGAATTGAAGTGATGGGTTCCATGGCGTTGTAGCAGCTGAAGGGTAAGGGAAGCCAGAATTCAAGTTGGGGGAAATCTGAGATTGCCCCCCAGCTTGGTTCCAATTTCCAAAAAGTGAGTACCCCCCACTCTGTGGGATTTGAGGATCCCAAGAAGGAAGCATGCCTGACGGGGGAGGTTGAGAATGAGGTCCGGTTGGAATACCGAAATAAGGTTGCCCACTGCCAGGTGTGCTGTACATTCTGTACTGAGCGGAAGCTGCTGGTTGGGATAGTTGTTGGATGGAACAAATAGGTTGTCCGCCAGCAGATGAGTTGGATGGCCCTATGAGAGGAGGCTGTTGAGTAGGAACGGGGTTCCCAACAAAATGTTGTCCTCCAACTGGTTGGGTTGATGACCCTATGGGAGGAGGTTGTTGACCAACAATAGGGTTCCCAAAAAGTTTCCCCCCAGCTGGTTGGGTTGATGGCCCACCAGGGAGGGTTTGTATGTTGGAGTTAGGGACCACTGTAGTTGGTTGTCCACCTCCTGAAATAGTGTAAATGGTGGCTGAAGGTGATCCTTCGATCGAAACGGAAGATCCAGCAGTATGACTAGGTGTTCTTCCGCTGCTAGCCAAATATGATAGCGTGGATTGGCCAACGGCGCCAAAAGTACCGATTTGTGGAGGAGGTCGTCCGTATTTGACAGGTGAGGACGGAGAAAAAACTGGGTTATCCCTCATAGAATGTGCACCAAACATAGGTGATGATAGCAAATGTGGGGAATTTATCCCAGGGGTATCGGCGTCGTCCATAACGTGTTCAATGATAGGAGGACCAACGAGAACTGGGTCCGAGTTCATATCCTGAAAAAGGTTTTGGGGATCCGGCAGGAACCTAGGTATAGTAAAGTCTGAAGGTCCTGAGCCGTCTGCGAAGGAGTGATGAAACTCCGTGCTAGAAGGGATGTTCGGAGCCCTATAGTCAGAAGGACGAGTAACAGGGGGATATCTAGAAGCTGTCGAGAGCATTTGCTCCGTGCTGCGTCTAAACTGTGCCGATGCTAACGGAGAGTTCGCTAGGCTAACCATACTATACTGGATGGAAGCCATGATTTCATGTCCCAGTGGGAGGTTGGGTAGATCTATAGTACGAGGTACGTTTCTAGAAGAACTTGTCTCCTGAGGATGAACACTGGGTGACGTAGTAACAACAGGCGGAAGTTCCACCTGGGAAGTGATGAAGCCATAATCAGGTTCAAAAGGTGTGCCAGGGAGTCGATTATCTTCAACGAGTTCAACGTACCCGCCTGGGACTGAAATCAAGCCAGGTATGTCCTGGTCGGACCCTTCTGTGGTGCCAATAGATCCATCTGTATCATCGTGAAAAGTGTCTGATGGATGGGAAGTGTTGACATCCGGTAGAAGGATGACCTCTGGTCTAGTACTTTGGGTTGTACTAGGTTCAACAGCTGTAACTGTGTCCACTGTAACAGATAAATCTGGAATAACAGTGGGTGAGGTGACAGTGGAAGTCTCAGACATGCTAGTGGTTGCAGAAGCTGTAATAGATTTTGAGACTGTGCTGTGTGTGGCAGTTACAGGCGGAACTGAAGATGTTGTGCGTATCAACGGTGGAATGTTGCCTCGACCAGCACCGCGGCTAGGAGGAGCAGGAATGCGTGATGCAGGCGGACCAGAAGTCCATGGCGGTGGTGGTGGTGGAGGGCTTTGGCCCTGTATCCTTCGTGATCTTCGTGGTTGTTCTGACATGATGACAGGAAAATGAAAATCGGGGGCAGTTTCATAAACAAAGAACTCAAAAACTCTAATGCATCCGAGTGTGCAGAAGAGGAGCTAGAAAAAGCAAGGCTCACAAGCCAAAAAAGTAAGCTCTAAAATCTATACTGAGACCGCTGTCTCAATAAGCGAGCTGATGCAAAAAATGGCCAGAGTGCCAACAAGCAGTCCCTACAAAGAAAAATGACCCTCTACTAAGATGAGATACCAAGCAAACTCCTAACTAAAGGCTGGAGACCTCAACAGGTTGTATCCTTCGCAAGGTGATGAAATCCAAGTCGAACAATACAACATGATAGACCAATATAAGAAGGATATCCCTCTACCGAAAGGGATCCTGGGTAAAAGAGCCCTAGTAGAATAGATACTAAGCTACCTCGTTCATGACACGTCGGAAAAGGTTTTGGGCACTTCAGCCTTTCGAAGAAGACAGCGATCGATGTTGCCTTAGGGCTAAGTGGAGTGCGGTATTCCACAGAGTCCGTCCGATTCTCAATCTCGCGGCCGTTTAACCCCTAAAAGTTAAAAACAGTCAGGAGGCCCCTCCACAAACTAGCTGTGACCGTGTCAATAAATACTAGAGGATTTTAGTTCCCTAAAGACAACGACTATGTCTCAGATGAAAATGACAAGGGGGAATTATTTTGATGCCTATCCCCGGTGTCCTACCTAACTACCAAATTCTTTTGATTTCCTCAAGTGAGGTTAATGTTGGTTTAGTTAGGGTGATTAATTTTAGTGGTTGTCTTACTCAATCAGGTAGTGGACATGAAACTTGATGGTGTTATGACAACTCAAACCATGCAAATGAGAATGAATCAAAAACAAGCCTTTGTCTTCGATGAAATCTAGATAAGGGAAAGATAGAGTTTCTTCGATCAAATATGCATGAAATTTTTCACAAGCAATCAAAGTAAAAGATTTTTCTTTTCTTTTGTAATCAAGCGAATACTGAAATAAACACTCCTTTTAATGCACTGATCCTACAATCTACAATGCTTTCAACTATGAGAATTTTTTGTGGCAAAATCAATGGTTCATTTCCTAATGCAAAATAATGCTAGTAGACTTTTTCAATTCAAACAACAAAATTGCTCTCAAATGATAATATTTTAATTACTGAAAATGATAAAAATAATGTGACTGTAAAAGCTACAGGATTCAGTAACAAAGAACAGTAGTGTTGAGTTGGTTGTGGTGAAAAAATCAAGTCAATGCAATCAAACTGGAAAAATGACCAATAAGTCAAAAATGCCACAAATTCAATCAACAATCAAGCTCACAAATTGGGAAATAATAAGATCACACAGACTATAAAATAATCAAGATGCTAACAAGCAATCAGCAAATACTACCTAAGGCAGAGAGAAACTCAGAAAACCGAGCAAGTATAAAAAATTTAAAATTTTGCAGACACTACCGCGGGTCAGGGTCTGACTGGAGCGCGGCACTGTGACAGTACCGCTCTGGTACTAAGGCAGAGAACGCGGTACTACCGCGCTGGAAGCAGTTCTGAGGGCACGGTACTGTGGCAAGGTAAGTAAAAAATGCAACTTGAGAAAAGAAAATGAAGTTTTCAGGGTTGTTGCTAACCCAGGGGACTCAGTGATCAGGCAGGGAGAAAAATACAGCGAGGAGGGGTGAATAAAGGTAAAAAAAGACCAAGATTCAAACTGGTTTGAAGTGCAATAAAACAAATCACAATCAACAGATAGATGACAGTGAACTGGATCAATCAAACAGAAATCAAACCTAGCGGAGTCGCCATTCTTGTTATGTAGAATTTTGTCATACGGATAAGCCAAAACTCTCTTAACTTTAAAGCAGACTTTAAACTAACTCTAAAGCAAGAAACAAGTCAAAACAAATGCTACCTTGAAATTCTTGAATTAACTTTTACAGCAAGATTAAACGTATTCAGAAACAAATGAGAGACAAGACATACCTTTCAAACTGACGTTTGTCCCGCTTCTAGCTCTTGATCCAAAACTCCCGTGTAGAACCTGTTAAGATCAACCAAAAGACAAACATGCAAGCTTCCAAATACCTTGAATGTAAAATGTTATATTCAAATCTGGATTAGATTAGATACATTTCATGTTAAGAACTTATGCTAGACACATGAAATGGGAAAGACAAGACAAGTTATCTTATTACAACTTGAAGAATACTTACAAAAGTTGCTTGATGCCCAAGCCAATCCTCTAGCTCCAAGTGCCTTCTCCTCTAGCTATCTCCACAATGCTGCAAGATCATAAGTTTGGTGCTCCAAGAGTCCTCCCCTTTCCCCATGGAATGCCTCTCTCTTATAATGAATGGTGAGGTTAACCAACAAGAGAGATGGGTGGATCTAGGGAGAGATAAGTGGATCAGGGTGTCTAATCGAAGGAAATGAGTTGAGATCGAATCAGGGACCCCAATCTTCCATTATCTTCGAAAATCCAAAATCCCACAAGCCATGGAAAAAAGGCTAATAAAAGAGTACCGCGCCCTGTGGTCTGAGCACAACGCGGTAGTACCGCGTTTTGGGGAAAAGGCATAGCGCGGCAGTGTGGAGTACCGCGCGCTGATAAATAGGCAAGGCGCGGTAGTGTAAGTAAATAAAGTCTCAGCTGGGTCAGAACTTGTCAGGGTAGATTCACCTTCAAGGTTCATTCATCTTCTGGGTGGTTCAAACAGCAGGGGAAGTGTCGTCAACTCTGTTTGTGGTGGAGATGCGACACTGTGGAATATAGAGGTATAACAATTCTCAATTTTCAATTCCCAGATGTTGGTCAAAGTCAAAACGCCACCATGCATTTTCGCTAGACTTGGGATTTAAGGGTGTGAAATTAGCTCGTAACGTCATGAAAGTTGTTGTGCGCGCATGTCTACAAAAGGGACATCCATATCTATTCTCAATTTTCAATTCTGAGAAGAAGGTCAAAATCGAAACGCGACTATGGTTTTTCTCTAGAGTTGGGCTTAAAGGGGGAGAAAATAGCTCGGAACGTCACGAAAGTCGGTGTGGACGCTTGTCTGCCAATGGTACATCCAAAACTATTTTCAAATTTCAATTCTGAGAAGTTGGTCAAAGTTGAAACTCGACCGTGCGTTTTCGCTAGACTTGGGCTTAAAGGGGGATAAAAAAGCTCTGAACGTCACGAAAGTTGGCATGGACGCTTGTCTACCAACGGGACATCCAAATATATGCTCAATTTTCAATTCCACAAAGTAGGTCAAAGTCGAAACTCGACCGTGAGTTTTCGCTAGGATTGGGCTTAAAGTGGGAGAAAATAGCTCCGAACGTCACGAAAGTTGGCATGGACGCTTGTCTACCAATGGGACATACAATTCTATCCTCAATTTTAAATTCCGAGAAGTTGGTCAAAGTTGAAACTCGACCATGCATTGTCACTAGACTTGGGATTAAAGGCTGGAAAGTAGCTCTGAACGTCACGAAAGTTTGCGTGTGCACGTGTCTACCAACAGGACATCAAAATCTATGCTCAATTTTCAATTCCGAGAAGTTGGTCAAAGTTGAAACTCGACCGTGCATTTTCGCTAGACTTGCACTTAAAGTGAGAGAAAATAGCTCGAAACGTCACGAAAGTTGGCATGCGCACTTGTGTACCAACGAGACATCCAAAACTATTCTCAAATTTCAATTCCGAGAAGTTGGTCAAAGTCGAAACTCGACCATGAGTTTTCGCTAGACTTGGCCTTAAAGGGGGAGCAAATAGCTCGGAACATCATGCAAGTTGGTGTGGACGCTTGTCTACCAATGGGACATCCAAATCTACTCTCAAATTTCAATTCCGAGAAGTTGGTCAAAGTTGAAACTCGAACCTACGTGCTCACTAGACTTGGGCTTAAAGGGTGGGAAAATAGCTCGAAACGTCATGAAAGTTGGCGTGCGCACTTGTCTACCAATGGCACATCCAAATTTATTCTCAAATTTCAATTCTAAGAAGTTGGTCAAAGTCGCAACGCCACCATGCGTTTTCGCTAGACTTGGGCTTAAAGGGGGAGAAAATAGCTCGGAACGTCACGAAAGTTGGCGTGCGCACTTGTCTACCAACGAGACATCCAAGTCCATTCTCAAATTTCAATTCCGAACGTCACGAAAGTTGGCATGGATGCTTGTCTACCAATGGGACATCCAATTCTATCCTAAAATTTAAATTCAGAGAAGTTGGTCAAAGTTGAAACTTGACCGTTGCGATGTCGCTAGACTTGGGCTTAAAGGGTGGAAAGTAGCTCGGAAGGTCACGAAAGTTGGCGTGTGCACTTGTCTACCAACAGTTCATCAAAATCTATGCTCAATTTTCAATTCCGAGAAGTTGGTCAAAGTTGAAACTCGACCGTGCGTTGTCGCTAGACTTGCGCTTAAAGTGAGAGAAAATAGCTCGAAACGTCACGAAAGTTGGCATGCACACTTGTCTACCAACGGGACATCCAAAACTATTCTCAAATTTCAATTCCGAGAAGTTGGTCAAAGTCGAAACTCGACCGTGCGTTTTCGCTAGACTTGGGATTAAAGGGGGAGAAAATAGCTCAGAACGTCACGCAAGTTGGCGTGCATGCTTGTCTACCAATGGGAAATCCATATCTATTGTCAAATTTCAATTCCCAGATATTGGTCAAAGTCAAAACACCACCATGCGTTTTCTCTAGACTTGGGATTTAAGGGTGTGAAATTAGCTCGTAACGTCATGAAAGTTGTTGTGCGTGCATGTCTATGAATGGGACATCCAAATCTATTCTCAATTTTCAATTCTGAGAAGTAGGTCAAAACCGAAACACGACTATGCGTTTTCTCTAGAGTTGGGCTTAAAGGGTGGGAAAATAGCTCGGAACGTCACGAAAGTTGGTGTGGACGCTTGTCTACCAATGGGACATCCAAATCTATTCTCAAATTTCAATTCCGAGAAGTTGGTCAAAGTTGAAACTCGACTGTGCGTGTTCGCTAGACTTGGGCTTAAAGGGTGGGAAAATAGCTCGAAACGTAACGAAAGTTGGCGTGCGCACTTGTCTACCAACGGCACATCCAAGTCTATTCTCAAATTTCAATTCCAAGAAATTGGTCAAAGTCGAAACGCAACCATGCGTTTTCGCTAGACTTGAGCTTAAAGGGTGTGAAATTAGCTCGTAATGTCACAAAAGTTGTTGTGCGCGAATGTCTACAAATGGGACATCTAAATCTATGCTCAATTTTCAATTCTGAGAAGTTGGTGAAAGTCGAAACTCGACCGTACGTTTTCGCTAGAGTTGGGATTAAAGGGGGAGAAAATAGCTCGGAACGTCATGAAACTTGGTGTGGACTCTTGTCTACCAATGGGACATCCAAAACTATTCCCAAATTTCAATTCCAGGAAGTTGGTCAAACTTGAAACTTGGCCGCGTGTTTTCGCTAGACTTGGGCTTAAAGGGTGGGAGAATAGCTCAGAACGTCACAAAAGTTGGCGTGCGCACTTGTTTACCAACGGGACATCCAAATCTATGCTCAATTTTCAATTCCGAGAAAATGGTGAAAGTCGAAATTCGACCGTGTGTTTTCGCTAGACATGGGTATAAAGAGTGGGAAAATAGCTCGGAACATCACGAATGTTGGCGTGCGCACTTGTCTACCAACGGGACATCCAAATATATGCTCAATTTTCAATTCCGCAAAGTAGGTCTGTTATACCTCTATGTTTCACAGTGTCGCATCCCCATCACAAAACAAGTTGACGACACTTTCCCTACTGTTTTAAACCATCCAGAAGAGACAGATGATGAGTCAACCTTGAAAGTGAATCCACCCTGGCAAGTTTTGACCCACCTTAGGCTTTATTTACACACACTACCGCGCCTTGCTAGTTTGCCAAAACGCGGTACTAGACACTACCGCGTTCTGCTTTTTCCTCAAAGCGCGGCAGTGCCGCGTTCTGCAGTCTTTGCAAAACGAGGTACTCTTTTAATAGCTTTTTTCCCTTGGCTTGTGGGATTTTGTATTTTCGAAGATAATGGAAGATTGGGGTCCTTGATTCGATCTCAACTCATCTCCTTCGATTAGAAACCCTGATCCACTTATCTCTCCTTAGATCCACCCATCTCTCTTGTTGGTTAACCTCACCATTCACTATAAAAGAGAGGTATGCCATTGAAAAAGGGGAGGACTCTTGAGAGCACCAAACTTATGGTCTTGCAGCATTGTGGAGATAGCTAGAGGAGAAGACACTTGGAGTTGGAGGATTAGCTTGGGCATCAAGCACCTTTTGTAAGTATTCTTCAAGTTGTAATGGAATAAATTGTCTTGTTTTCCCAAATCATTTGTGTTAACCTTGTTTTAATGATATGATTTGTATCTTTCATAGATTTAGATCCTAACTCATGTTTCAGGTTGCTAGAGAATAGTACATTCTTGTGTCTTGGTTCCATTTTGACAGGTTCACTTGTGAGGGCTTGGAGCTTGGAGCAAATACCAAAAACAAGCGTCTGGATAGAAGGTCAGTTAAATTCCTTCTACTCTCTTTAGCATTTTAATCCTGAGATGTTTGTTGGATCTAGGGATTCAAGGTAGCATTTGTTTTTACTTGTTTCTTGCTTTAGAGTTAGTTTAAAGTCTGCTTTAAAGTTAAGAGAGTTTTGGCTTATCCGTAGGACAAAATTCTACATAACAAGAATGGCGACTCCGTTGGTTTTGATTACTGCTTGATTGATTTAATTCACAGTCATTTATCTTTGAATTGTGAGTTTTTGTTGCACTTCAAACCAGTTTGAATCTTGGTCCTTTTTGACCCTTATTCACCCCTCCTCGCAGTATTTATCTCCCTGTTCAATTACTGAGTCCCCTGGGTTAGCAACAACCCTGAAAATCTTACTTTTTCTTCTCAAGTTGTGCTTTTTCCTTCCCTTGCCACAGTCCGCGCCGTCATAACTGATTCCAGCGCGGTAGTACCGCGCTCTCTGCCTTAGTACCAGAGCGGTACTGTCACAGTGCCGCGCTTCAGCCAGACTATCACCCGCGGTAGTGTCTGCAAGTGTTTAAATTTTTTTATCTTTGCTTGGTTTCCTGAGTTTCTCTCTGCCTTAGGTAGTCTTTACTGTTGCCTGTTAGCATCCTGGTTAATTTACAGTCTGCATGGTGTGCTTATTACCCAGTTTGTGAGCTTGATTGTTGATCGAATTAGTGGCACTTTTGACATATGGGTCATTTTTCCAGTTTGATTGCATTAACTTGATTTTTTATTTTTTTTTTCACCACAACCAACTCAACACCACTGTTCTCTGTTACTGAATACTGTAGTTTTTACAGTCATATTATCATTATTATTTTCAGTAAATTAAAAAGATCATTAGTTGAGAGCAATTTTGTTGTTTAAATTGAAAAAGTCTAGTGGTATTTTGCATAGGGAAATGAACCATTGATTTTGCCATAGAAATTCTCATTGTAGAAGCATTGTAAATTGTAAAATCAGTGCATTGAAAAGAGTGTTTACTTCAGTTTGGCTTTGTTTATAAATCAAAAAGAAAAGAAAAATCTTTTACTTTGATTGCTTGTGAAAATTTTCATGCATATTTGATCGAAGAACCTCTATCTTTACCTTAGCTAGATTTCATCGAAAACAAAGGCTTATTTGTGATTCATTCTCATTTGCATGGTTTGAGTCGTCATAACACCATCAAGTTTCACGTCCACTACCCGATTGAGTAAGACAGCCACTAAAATTAATCACCCTAATTAAACCAACTTTAACCTCACTTGAGGAAATCAAAAGAATTTGGTAGTTAGGTAGGACACCGGGGATAGGCATCAAAATAATTCCCCCTTGTCATTTTCATCTGAGACATAGTCGTTGTCTTTAGGGAACTAAAATCCTCTAGTACTTATTGACACGGTCACAGCTAGTTTGTGGAGGGGCCTCCTGACTGTTTCCAACTTTCAGGGGTTAAACGGCCGCGAGATCGAGAACCGGACGGACTCTGTGGAATACCGCACTCCACTTAGCCCTAAGGCAACATCGATCGCTGTCTTCTTCGGAAGGCTGAAGTGCCCAAAACCTTTTCCGACGTGTCATGAACGAGGTGGCTTAGTATCTATTCTACTAGGGCTCTTTTACCCAGGATCCCTTTCGGTAGAGGGATATCCTTCTTATATCGGTCTCTCATGTTGTATTGTTCGACTTGGATTTCATCACCTTGCGAAGGATACAGCCTGTTGAGGTCTCCAGCTCTTAGTTAGGAGTTTGCTTGCTATCTCATCTTTGTAGAGGGTCATTTTTTATTTATAGGGACTGCTTGTTGGCATTCTGGCCATTTTTGTTGATCAGCTCGCTTATTGAGACACCGGTCTCAGTATAGATTTTAGAGCTTGCGTTTTTGGCCTGTGAGCCTTGCCTTTTTCTAGCTCCTCTTCTGCACACTCGGTTGCATTAGAGTTTTTGAGTTCTTTGTTTACGATACTGCCCCCGATTTTCATTTTCCTGTCATCATGTCAGATCTACCACGAAGATCACGAAGACAACAGGGCCAAAGCCCTCCACCACCACCACCGCCACGGACTACTGGTCCTCCTGCATCACGCATTCCTGCTCCTCCTGGCCGCGGTGCTGGTCGAGGCAACATTCCACCGCCGATACGTACAACATCTTCAGTTACGCCCGTAACTGCCACACACGGCACAGTCTCAGGATCTATTGCAGCTTCTGCAACCGCTAGCACGTCTGAGACTTCCACTGTCACCTCACCCACTGTCATTCCAGATTTATCTGTTACAGTGGACACAGTTACCGCAACTGAACCTAGTACAACACAGAGTGCTAGACCAGAGGTCATCCTTCTACCGGATGCCAACACTTCCCGTCCATCAGATACTTTTCACGATGACATAGACGGATCTATTGGCACCACAGAAGGGTCCGACCAGGACATACCTGGCTTAATTTCAGTCCCAGGTGGATACGTTGAAATCGTTGAAGATACTCGTCTACCTGACACACCCTTTGAACCTGATTATGGTTTCATCACTTCCCAGGTGGATCTTCCACCTGTTATCACTACGTCACCCAGTGTTCATCCTCAGGAGACAAGTTCTTCTAGCAACGTACCTCGTACTATAGCTCTACCCAACCTCCCTCCGGGACATGAAATCATGGCTTCCATCCAGTCTAGTATGGTTAGCCTAGCAAACTCTCCGTTAGCATCGGCACGGTTTAGACGCAGCACAGAGAAAATACTCTCGTCAGCCTCTCGATATCCCCCTGACACTCGTCCTTCTGACTATAAGGATCCCAACATCCCGTCTAGCACGGAGTTTCGACACTCCTTTGCAGACGGCGCAGGACCTTCAGATGTTACCATACCTAGTTTCCTGCCGGATCCCCAAAACCTTTTCCAGGACATGAACTCGGACCCAGTTTTCGAGGGTCCTCCTACCATTGAACATGTCATGGACGACGCTAATACCCCTGGGCTAAATTCCCCGCATTTGTTGTCATCACCTATATTTGATGCACATTCTATGAGGGACAACCCAGTTTTTTCCCCGTCCTCACCTGTTCGATATGGACGACCCCCTCCGCAAATAGGTACTTTTGGTGCCGTTGGCCAATCCACATTATCATATTTGACCAGCGGCGGAAGAACGCTTAGTCACACTGCTGGATCTTCTGGTTGGACCGGAGGATCACCCTCAGCCACCATTTACACTATCTCAGGATGTGGACAACCGACTACAGTGGTCCCCAACTCTAGCTACCAAATTCCCCCTGGTGGGCCATCAACCCAACCAGTTGGTGGACAACCTTTTGTTGGGAACCCTGTTCCGAGTCAACAACCTCCAACCGGTGGGCCATCAACCCAACCAGTTGGAGGACAGCCTTTTGCTGGGAACCCACTTCCCAGTCAACAGCCTCCTCATATAGGGCCATCCAACCTAACTGCTGGCGGACAACCTATTGGCTCAATCCAACAAGCTTCCCAACCAGCAGCGTCTACTCAGTTCGGTATGTACAATCCACCTGGCAGTGGGCAACCTTATTCCAGTGTTCCAACCGGGCCTTACTCTCAACAACCCATGCCAGGCATAATTCCTTCTTGGGATCATCAAATCCCACAGAGTGGGGGATACTCACTTTTTGGAAACTGGAACCAAGCTGGGGGGCAATCTCAGATTTCCCCCAACTTGAATTCTGGATTCCCTTACCCTTCATCTGCTACAGCTCCATGGAACCCATCACTTCAATTTCCACTCGCTCCTCAAGCAGGAACGAGCCTTCCATGGACACCACTGTCGCAGCCACCCCCCAACCCTGCTATGGGAAATCCTCCACTTGCACAGTATAGTGGCAACATCCCTGGAACACAACAATTCCAAGGAACTTTTCCCCAACAAGGAACAACAACCATTCCTGGGTATCAACAGCCTCAGAGTACTATACCCACTCAGCAGAACACTCACCAACCGGTTGCTTACAATCAACCGGTTAACCAGATGGCTTACCATGCACAGAATTTCCAGCAGTATCCCACGGGAAACTCATATGGGTATAACACACAGCAGTATGCTATCCAGGGTTCTCGGCACCACATGGTTATTACTCATTCCCGCAGACCAACCGTCAACTTCCCTTTTTGGCCACACTTGATCTACCTGATTTGTCGAGGCTTATCAACGATCCTATATGGCACGAACCTCACTGGCCACCTATCCTAGCCAAACTACCATCGGACATTCCTAAGTTCGATGCCAAACCGGGGGAAGACTCCAAGAACCACGTGATGACCTTCCATCTTTGGTGTTCATCCAACTCCTTGATGGATGATTCCATCCGACATCGGCTCTTCCAACGCATGCTCACCGGAACGGCAGCAAAATGGTATATCGAGCTGCCACAACACTCTTTTTGTGATTTCAACACTTTGGCTATGCAGTTTCTGACACATTTCCAGCTTCCCATCAGGTATGAGACTAGAATAGAACTGCTAACTTCACTACGTCAAACCACTTCTACACACATCTCGGATCACATCCACGAGTGGCGAAGACGCCGTAGGCTAATAAAGGCACCTATTCCGGATCAGCTACTTGCTGATTGGTTTACAAAATCCTTTTTGCCTCCCATAGCCAGAGATATTGCTATGTGCGGACCGGTTACAGAAGAACAAGCCATCTCGGTAGCACAATACATGGATTTAGTATATACTCAATCCGGTACTTTACACGAACTTCTTCCACATGCCTCCCGCGTTCACACTGATCCTACAAAGCCTACCACTGAACCACCCATCGATGGTATCGTTGGTTCAGTCAAGGCTCAGCCTGCTACCAACTCGACGGGACAACAAGCTTCTGCTTCCCCCGCTTTTACCCAGGCCGCTTCAAAAGCTTCCACCTCTCCTGTTGTCCCCTCCGAAGTGAATGCAGTCCAATCTACATCACAACCATCCGGAGGAAAGAAGAAAAACAATCGTGGTAAACCCAAGAAGAACCAGTAGGAGAACCCCAAGCCACAACCTACCCAGAATGACCAGAAACCACGTCGGAAAGCTAAGTTTCCCTGCCTGATTTGTCAAGATGATCATTATACACGTGACTGTCCCTACAAGGACGAGGTCCACAAGTTCGTTAAAGGATCCTCTCGCCCGGCAGTGCTAACTGACACTTTCCCCCAACAGCAACAACAAATGGTTGCCCAAGAATCCCCACAAGGGGGCAACCCGACTAATCCTTCCCGTGGAGAGACGTCCACAAACCGCAAAATCCTAATGACAAGTAATGAGGAGATTAATATCACCACTCGTTCAAAGACGTATGACAATCCTCCAAGTTCAAACAAACAATCGGAGATAGCCAAAGGCAAATCTCCTGTTGAAGATCCGATTCCTATTCCCCCCCTTAACGGTCATCTCCATATCGAGAGACCACTTATGGATACAGTGCTACGCCCACCCAAGGGCACCATACGAAAGGAGACATTCAATCCGAATGCGCGAGCTTCCCAAAACTACAACATTGTTGAGGATTTGGCTCAGGCACCTTGCGCTATGTCGACTCTCGAGGTTCTCCAACACTGCCCCACGCAGCGTAGAACCCTACTTTCAGCACTGGGGGCACTAGACCCAGATACTTCAAACTCCATCATGTTTAACTTGGAGCATGCTAAACCTAGGCTTTCTCATCAGTTAGCCTTCCAGGTGCATACAAAAATCCATGGAAATGTCATCCACCGCACTGTGTTAGATGAGGGTGTTTCCACGTCGATTATGTCTTTGAACTGCTGGAGAGCCTTAGGCTCACCCGAGGTCACAACTTCTCCCACTACTCTTAGGGCGTTTGATGGACATGTTTTTCAACCATATGGACTCATTCCCTCAATCGGTGTTGAACTGGGGGGAAAAACAGTATCCGTACACATCGAAGTCGTAGATGCACCTTTGGATTACAATCTCCTACTTGGTCGGAACTGGTTCTATGCCATGACCGCCATCGCATCTACAGTCTTCTGGATTGTACAATTTCCTCATGAAGGAAAAATTGTCACTATTGATCAACTGGATTACTGTATCCCAGACTCCCATCCGAACTCCACCAATACCGTCCCGTTATTGGATCAACCTCGGTACCGGTTCCAAGACATAGGTGTTGGTCTCATGAAGGATTCATCCCTCATTGGAGTTTTTCCAGAGCTGGGAACCCATCTTCAACCAGTCAACATGATTTCATCACATGTCACCCCTTCCGATGATTGATGGGTGATTCCGAGTCCTACTCAGATCCAAGGCTATGGCAATTCCATGCCTTTGAACAGAAACCTTGCAGCATATGACGCGATCCAATCAGCCACAGATTGGGTCGACGGTTCTACTGATCACACAGTGGCACATCTCTCGACTGAAACTCACCCACCATTTTTTGATCCTCTCAACTTGATTTTTCCCACGGATGAATCAATCATAGAGGTTATGTGCGGTGATGAGCCACCTTGGGGAGATTTTCATCATCGATCTTCATTCCCCACCATTCAGTCACTTGAGCCTGGTACCAAATCCAGTGCTTCACTTGGGATGGTGCAAACCAAGTTCCCCACTTCCCTCGATGAAGTATTCTCCGAAGGCAACTTGGCCAACCTTATGGCAACCACTCCCATCGATATTTCAGTAAAGCCTGGTATCGTGGAAAACGTACACATTGGCAAAACATGTAATCCTCTTGAAACGGAGTTCTATAATGCCTACTTTAAAACTTTCCGCGATGTTTTTGCTTGGAGTTATGAAGAGATGCCAGGGATCGACCCGTCGATTGTGGTCCACGAAATTCCAACTTTCCCTGGCGCCCGACCTGTTCGGTAAAAGCTTTGACCCGTTCATCCTCGTAAGGCAGCCGCCATTAAAGCAGAAGTTGAAAAACTTTTGCGTGCTGGTTTTATCTATCCTGTCCCATTGACAGAATGGGTATCCAACATCGTTCCCGTAGCTAAGAAACAGGGAACGATTAGAGTCTGTGTTGATTACCGTGATTTGAACAAGGCTTGTCCCAAGGACAACTACCCAACTCCGTTTATTGACCAGATCATCGATAATTGTGCCGAAAGTGTTATCTTTTCATTTATGGATGGCTTCTCTGGCTATAATCAGATCGATATCCTCCCAGCCGACCAGCACAAAACGACCTTTATCTGCCCTTGGGGGATCTTTGCATATCAAAAGTTACCTTTTGGCCTGAAAAAATGCCGGGGCAACTTTCCAACGGGCGATGTCCTATGCATTCCATGACATCAAACATATCGTAGAGCCATATCTTGATGACCTTCCCGCTCATTCTCGAACTCGGGAAGAACATCCAGACCACTTAAGTGCCATTTTCGAAAGGTGCCGGCGCTACAATATACGTTTGAACCCGCATAAGTGCGTCTTCTGTGTGGAAGCCGGAAAACTGTTGGGCTTCATAGTCTCCAAAGACGGGATACGTTTAGATCCCGCAAAGGTAGCAGCTATCATAGCCCTGCCTTCACCTACCAATATTCCAGAACTTCAATGTTTGCAAGGGCATGCAAACTTTCTACGCCGTTTTCTCTGTAATCTATCCGAGATAAAAAAAGGCTACATGCGGCTTCTCAAGAAGAATGTTCCCTTCATATGGGATGACGAATCCCAACGCTCCTTTGACAACTTAAAGGCAACCTTAACCAAAGATACTGTGATTCAACCCCCCAATCACACACAAGACTACATCCTTTATCTCGCAGCCTCGATTTCCACCATTGGTATGGTGTTAGTCCAGGAAGACCACAACGGCATAGAACATGTGGTGTACTATCTCAGCAAGAGTCTTCTTGACTCTGAAACTCGCTACTCACATGTTGAAAAGCTGGCTCTGGAAACAGTATTTGCTGTCCAGAGATTCCGTCATTACATCTTACTCCGCCGGACCACCGTCATCGCTGATTTCAATCCAATGTACTATATCCTCACACGACAAGTGCTTGGGGGCAAGTACTCCCGTTGGATTGTCATCCTCCAAGAGTTTGACTTGGAATTTGTCAAAGCCAAGTCTAAGAAATCTCTGGTCTTTGCTGAGTTAATTTGTAACCTGCCCCGTGCTACTGAGCAATCCGAGCCCATTGATTCTCTTCCCGATGAATCATTGTTCCTCATTAGCACGTCTGATCCGTGGTATGGGGATATTCTCTTATATCTCCAAACCCAACGCTTCCGTCCCGATCTCACCCGTGATGAACGATGACGTATCAGACATCACGCAAAATACTACCTTATAGTGAACGATACTCTGTATCGACGTGGTGTCGACACCGTCCTTCGACGCTGCTTGACCTTAGATGAGGCGGAACGCATTCTCAACGACTGCCACGCTGGAGCATGTGGTGGTCATCTCTCTGGGATGGCTACGGCCCAGAAAATACTGCGAGCAGGATACTTTTGGCCCTCAATTTTCAAATATTGCATTGAAACAGTCAAGAAGTGTCCGCCATGTCAATTCTTTCATAGCAAAGCACGCTCGCATCCTGCTCCACTCCATCCTGTCATTGCCGTCGGCCCCTTTTCCAAATGGGGCATCGATTTTATGCACTGTAAGCCCACTTCAGCCGGGGGGCATAGCTATGTCATAGTAGCTGTGGACTATTTTACAAAATGGGCTGAAGCGATGCCTACATATGCTGAAGACGGCAAAACAGCAGCGCAGTTCATATTCAATCATATCATAGCTAGATTCGGTGTCCCACAGTCTATTGTGACCGATCATGGTTCCCATTTTAGGAACCATATGATCGAAGAACTAAGTACCAAACTGGGTTTTCGCCACGAAAACTCAACCCCGTATTACCCACAAGCTAATGGCCAAGTTGAAGCCATTAATAAAGTCCTGAAACGAATGATTCAGCGCATTGTGGGTACCCAAAAATCCAATTGGCACTTGGCTCTGTTCTCAGCACTGTGGGCATACCGAACCTCAGTGAAAAGTGCTACTGGGTTTACACCATTTCAACTAGTGTACGGCCTAGAAGCCATTCTCCCGATTGAATGTGAAATTCCATCACTCAAGATAGCCATAGAGCTACTTCCACACACTACTTCCGAAGAAGAACGGTTTCTATACCTAGCCAAGCTAGATGAAACCCACCGCGACGCCACTTTGGCTAATGAAGCTCACAAAAAATGCGTCAAAGCTCAATACGACAAATCCGTTCAACCTCGGATATTCAATGAGGGTGACCTCGTACTTACATATGATCAGATGCATGATAAGCTTGGAAAAGGTAAACTTGAATCTATGTGGTACGGCCCCTTCATTGTAAAATGTGTCTTAGAAAAAGGAGCCTATGAACTAGTTGATTGTGATGGTACGCCATTGGCACGGCCCCGCAACGGGCTATACCTCAAGCGTTTCTACGCGTGAGGTTACCCTACGCGGGTTACTTGTTGTACATAATGTACTTAGTTTGCTTTTTGCTTTCTTTTTTAGTGTGTGCATGGACCTTATGTATCTACTCTTACTTTGACTCGTGACTTTATGCACAGATGTCTGCCTACTTTGGATTCGCCGACGGTGCAAGCCGACATACCCGGAATCTTGCTTCCACAGCATGGGTGATTTATTCCCCCACTGGCGAGTTGATTTCTTCAGGAGCCAATTGTTTAGGTCCTGCAACCAACAACATCGCAGAGTACCATGCAGTCATTGGTCTCTTGACAGAGGTTGCTTCACTCGGGATTGACTCCTTATCGGTCTTTTTAGACTCCCAACTCATGGTTTCTCATCTAAACCGTGTTTACACAGTTCGCGATCCTACATTACTTCGTTTATTTCGAAGAGTACGCCTCTTGGAACGGTCATTTGATTTTATCACATATCAACACATACCGAGAGAATTCAATTGTATTGCCGATTCATTGGCTAATTACATTTTGGATTGGCATCTTGCCCATACATAAAAACATCATAAAAATAAAATGCACAAGTCATTGTAAATATTTAAATCATAAAATAGGTCCATATCACTGTATATAAGAGTGTTTTTTCAAAAATACATAAAGTTTGTGTCAAAGACAAAATTGGGGATCAAATCCCATATACAAAAAATGGCCCTCAAAGCCTACATATCGCATACATGCCGCAAAAAGATCAAAAGACCATCTATGGAGACCTAGGAGACCTATCATGCCCCTCATCGGACTCCTCCCGCTGCTGGTGGTAACACACCACAGCTCGAACCACCCTGCGAAGAAGTCGACTGATACGACCAGGTACACCCACGGTATGCCGCTGGAGGTGGTAAGGGACGTCATCCATCCGCATAGCAGGGATACCATGGGTCAATCCCTGTAGGTTCCTCTCAATGTCCCGGACACCTCCTGCCTCGTCTTCATCTTCCTCTTCGTCAGGAGCAGCTTGACGATCCACACCGCCACGGCGTAATGGAGAGTATCCAGCTGGCCTCTGTGGTCCACGGTCTGCAACATGCATGCGAATATATATTAGTCGTCTTTTACACATTCTAAAAAAGAAATAAAAATTAAAATACTCAAAAAGGAAAAAATACATATCCATGAAGGTCATACCAGAGTTGTCCCAGTCATCATCCTCCGGCAAAGCCAAGTCGATATCCTCACGGAAATCTACCCCCGAATAGGGATAGTCGTCAATCATGACTATCTGCTCCTCTAGCCAAGAGAAGAAGTCCTCCCCAAAGGCTAGCCGCTGAGGTCCCCCGAGGCGTCCAGCATAGTCACTCCATCGAGCCATCCATGGCTCAGTAGGTGGTCGAGGGGGCATAGATATCTGCGGACGCAGTAGTGGCACCCTTGCCAAAAAGAAAGTGACCAGGATGCTCCCGTAGCCAAACTGGGTATTTTTCCCAGTCCTACACTTGTGCACTTGTTCCTTCAGATTGGACAACACTGCATCACACCAGTTGAAAACTGTTCCTCCCATGCACTCTGCTGCGAGATTCACCTGCGTGCGGGATGCCTGATGTGGACTCACGCTTCCCGCTGCACGCGTGATAGTGAATAGCACGGTTTTTACAGGAAGATTTATGACCTCCTTTATGGCCACTTTCCCACTTTTCTTACTCGAACCTGCCTGGCAATATCGAGCAATCAAGTCATCTGTGCTTGATTCTGAAGCAGTGTACCCGATAAAGTTCGGCCGGGCCCCTCTTTTCGAGAGGCCTGTGAGGAAATAAATATCTTCGAGTTGGATTTCAAGCACATGCTCTCCCACTCGGAAAGCTTGAATGTCGGGGGTCCCACAATTGGATAAGGTGAGTAAGGAGCTTAGGTTGCTGGCGGATCCCTTTGGTCTTGAAAAACTTTAGCAAACCACATTCTCGCAATGCGGTCACGGTTGGTAAGTCATTTTCGGCTGCAAAATCATCCGCTTCGTGCTCTCTCTCTTTCCAGCTTACCATTTTGCTCCAAATAAGTTGCAAATCCCTGCAAAAGGCAAACAAAACAATTAGTAACTATTTAACAACTTACTTCTAGCAAAAAATTGGGGAAAATTTGATTTTTTGAACTTGAAATTCGCCCATGCCGCGCCTAGAAGACACCCTGCCGCGCGGCAGTCCACACTACCCGCGCCTCATTTTGAGGGTACAGCGCGGTACTGTTCAACAGTACCGCACCTTTCGATAGGGCCCCCACGCGGTAGTGTGAAGGGCGATTCTTGCCCAAAAGGGCTTGCTAAAAAATTAATTTTTTCCTGGTGAAAGCAAAAATTTCTTACATGAAAAATGAAAGAGGGGCTCAAGCACTCTTACCTGGCGCAAACGGCGGTCGAAATGGCGTCCCAGAACTCCCGGTATGGATCCTTGAAATCTTACTCCAAAATGGGTGAAAATGTCTCCTTTGGGTAAAAAACACAAATGAATAGTAATTTCTATTTTTACCATTCCTTATATAGCATTTCTTCACATTTTTTTAATTAATTAATTAATTACTATTTCAAATAATTGAAATAAACCCTTGTTCACATTGCTAATGTCTAGTTTTTGAGCATTTATTGACAGGATCGCGGTAGAAATGAGATGCATTCACACCGGTGTTTATTCGTAATTTGACCTTCATTTTGAGCCCAGCTTTATCTTTTTCGTGCTCTGGATTTAAAACTTGAAAAAGATTCCAAGCGCTTTCACACCTGTGTCGTGCTTGTCAAACTCAAGTAAACGGTGTCAAGTATGGTCAGCTTTACTCATGCTCGTTAAACAATGAGGAAAGTATTATCCTGGTTGTATTTTATTCTTTTTTCGGACCCAGAATAATTTAAAATTTACGAAAAAGACCATAGGAGTCCATAGTTAAGCTCTTTTCAGACTCCTTAAAAATTGAAAAGATTGCCAAGTGATCTTGACTCTTTCACCACTTGTAAAAGTATTTGAAAGGTCGTCTATTCGGTGATATGGTTACCACCTTTTTCGGCCCGTCTAGACTATTTACGAGAAAGGTATACCTCAGTCAATCCCGGCTGGGAGAGTTCTCTCGGGAATTGTTTTAACACTTTTTCGGAATCGAGGGACTAAATTTTACGAAAAAGTACATTGTGGAGCTTCCTTTAAGCTTTTTTAGGCTCTCTAAATATGAAAAACTACCGAGTTTTCCTTCCTTGGACCTCGTTAAAATATTAACATCGAAGGACCCACTTTGGGACGAACCCCCTCCTTTCTCAGGTTCGTAAAACTTGTGAGATTGGGACTCATCCATGAGATGAGCTATACCGAGCATCTGTTATCCTCTTCAAGCTCGTAAAACAAGAAAGAGGTACTCGTCCATCATGGTCGGGGAAATATGGGAAAATAAGTCAAGGTTAACTATGGCAGCTTGTCAGTCGTTACCTTTGAACATGGCATGTGTCCGTCTCTTGTCTATATTTGGGTATCCGTCTTTCATTGAGTTATAGTCGTCATCATGGTCGTCTCCCTGGCCATGAGTCCACTCATTCCGGTGTCTATCCTCTGTTTATCAATAATCCCTGCTGCCAAGTCCTGTTACATGTCGTTACATGTTCAAAAGGGTTGCATTGTTTTCGAGTCATTCATTGTGTCAGGTCTCCGCTGTGTCAGTACATACTCCATTGCTTCATCATCCTATCATACGTGCCGATTTCATGTCGATGATGTGGGAATCATCATGGCCCGCCTTCGACGAGTCTATTCCTGTCGACACCAAATCACTATCCGGGAATTAGACTTAGAGATCAACCATCAGTACCTTGGTACCTGCATTGCCTCAATGGCAGGTTTCCTCGTGTTTGACAGTAGGTTCACATCATTGACCTCTGATCCAGCAATCTCTCGGATGCTCGACATCAACTCATTCATTCGCATTCCGTTGAGAGTGTACTGTTGATACCTTGGGAATCATTGTCATCATTGGTGATCTCCTCGCATTTGTTAACGGTCCACATCATTGACCGTTAATCAAATGGTTTCTACCATGTTCGACTTCAACACCTTGTAATCACATGGTTAGATTCGTATCTTTTTTCGATCTGGGTAGAAGACCCTGGGCGCATCACTGTATCTCGACTGCGTCCAGGCTGCGATGGAGATGTATCTTGTATTGTCACACAGATCCCACTTATTGTATTGGTCGTGGCTGTGTCATTATTGTCTCATGGGATCTACGATTGTTCATAGTAGCCATGATCAGTCCACAGTTTACATTATTCAGTACTCATGGATCTGCAATGTATTGGTCGGCAGCCATGCTTTGAGTCATCTGTTTCCGAGCATGGGAATGCCCGCCTCGGTGGTATATCTAACACTTTGTTTCTATTTCAGCTCAGTGTCGCTCTCCTTGATGCTATCTCTGCACAATATATTTGTAAAGTATTTCAGCCATCAGTCCCTTCTTGACCTCACACTTTAGGGGGCATCTGTTATACCTCTATGTTTCACAGTGTCACATCCCCATCACAAACAAGTTGACGACACTTTCCCTACTGTTTTAAACCATCCAGAAGAGACAGATGATGAGTCAACCTTGAAAGTGAAATCCATCCTGGCAAGTTTTGACCCACCTTAGGCTTTTATTTACACACACTACCGCGCCTTGCTAGTTTGCCAAAACGCGGTACTAGGACACCTACCGCGGTTCTGCTTTTTCCCCAAAGCGCGGCAGTGCTGTGTTCTGCAGTCTTTGCAAAACGCGGTACTCTTTTAATAGCTTTTTTCCCTTAGCTTGTGGGATTTTTTTTCGAAGATAATGGAAGATTGGGGGTCCTTGATTCGATCTCAACTCATCTCCTTCGATTAGAAACCCTAATCCACTTATCTCTCCTTAGATCCACCCATCTCTCTTGTTGGTTAACCTCACCATTCACTATAAAAGAGAGGTATGCCATTGGAAAAGGGGAGGACTCTTGAGAGCACCAAACTTATGGTCTTGCAGCATTGTGGAGATAGCTAGAGGAGAAGACACTTGGAGTTGGAGGATTAGCTTGGGGCATCAAGCACCTTTTGTAAGTATTCTTCAAGTTGTAATGGAATAACTTGTCTTGTTTTCCCCAAATCATTTGTGTTAATCTTGTTTTAATGATATGATTTGTATCTTTCATAGATTTAGATCCTAACTCATGTTTCAGGTTGCTAGAGAATAGTACATTCTTGTGTCTTGGTTCCATTTTGACAGGTTCACTTGTGAGGGCTTGGAGCTTGGAGCAAATACCAAAAACAAGCGTCTGGATAGAAGGTCAATTAAATTCCTTCTACTCTCTTTAGCTTTTTAATCCTGAGATGTTTGTTAGATCTAGGGATTCAAGGTAGCATTTGTTTTGACTTGTTTCTTGCTTTAGAGTTAGTTTAAAGTCTGCTTTAAAGTTAAGAGAGTTTTGGCTTATCCGTAGGACAAAATTCTACATAACAAGGTCAAAGTTGAAAACTCGACCGTAGCGTTTTCTGCCAGACTTGGGCTTAAAGTGGGAGAAAATAGCTCTGAACGTCACGAAAGTTGAAATGGATGCTTGTCTAGCAAAGGGACATCCAATTCTATCCTCAAATTTAAATTCCGAGAAGTTGGTCAAAGTTAAAACTTGGCCGTTCGTTTTGGCTAGACTTGGGCATAAAGCGTGGGAAAATAGCTCGGAACGTCATGAAAGTTGGCGTGCGCACTTCTTTACCAATGGGACATCCAAATCTATGCTCAATTTTCAATTCTGAGAAGTTGGTGAAAAGTCGAAATTCGACCGTTGCGTTTTCGCTAGACATGGGTATAAAGAGTGGGAAAATAGCTCGGAACGTCACGAATGTTGGCGTGTGCGCACTTGTCTACGAATGGGACATCCAAATATATGCTCAATTTTAAATTCCGAGAAGTAGGTCAAAGTTGAAACTCGATCGTGCGTTTTCGCTAGACTTGGGCTTAAAGGGGGGAGAAAATAGCTCGGAACGTCAAGAAAGTTGGTGTGGACGCTTGTCTACCAATGGGACATCCAAAACTATTCTCAAATTTCAATTCCGAGAAGTTAGTCAAAGTTGAAACTCGATCGTACGTTTTCGCTAGACTTGGGCTTAAAGGGTGTGAAAATAGCTCGGAACGTCACGAAAGTTGGCGTGGACGCTCGTCTACCAATGTGACATCCAAATCTATTCTCAAATTTATATTCCGAGAAGTTGGTCAAAGTTGAAAATCGACCGTGCATTTTCGCTAGACTTGGCCTTAAAGGGGTGAGAAAATAGCTCAGACTGTCACGAAAGTTGGCGTGCGCATTAGAGACCAACGGGACATCCAAATCTATGCTCAATTTTTAATTCTGAGAAGTTGGTCAAATTTGAAACTCAACCGTGTGTTTTCGCTAGACTTAGGCTTAAAGGGTGAGAAAATTGCTCGGACTTCACGAAAGTTAGCATGCGCATTTGTCTACCAACCGGACATCCAAATCTATGCTCAATTTTCAATTCTGAGAAGTTGGTCAAATTCGAAACTCGACCCGTAGCGTTTTCGCTCGACTTGAGCTTAAAGGGTGTGAAATTAGCTCGTAATGTGACGAAAGTTGGCGTGCGCATTTGTCTACCAACGGGAGATCCAATTCTATGCTCAATTTTTAATTCCGAGAAGTTGGTCAAATTCGAAACTCGACCATATGCGTTTTCGCTAGACTTAGGCTTAAAACAGTGAGAAAATAGCTCAGAACATCACGAAAGTTGGCGTCCGCATTTGTCTACCAATGGGACATCCAAATCTATGCTCAATTTTAAATTCCGAGAAGTTGGTCAAATTCGAAACTCGACCGTTCGCGTTTTCACTAGACTTGGGCTTAAAGGGGGGAGAAAAAAGCTCGGAATGTCACGAAAGTTGGTGTGGACGCTTGTCTACCAATGGGACATCCAAAACTATTCTCAAATTTCAATTCCGAGAAGTTAATCAAAGTTGAAACTCGATCGTCGCGTTTTCGCTAGACTTGGGATTAAAGGGTGTGAAAATAGCTCGGAATGTTACGAAAGTTGGCGTGGACGCTCGTCCTACCAATGTGACATCCAAGTCCATTCTCAAATTTAAATTCCGAGAAGTTGGTCAAAGTTGAAAATCGACCATGCATTTTCGCTAGACTTAGGCTTAAAGGGTGAGAAAATAGCTCGGAACGTCACGAAAGTTGGCGTGCGCATTTGTCTACCAACGGGACATCCAAATCTACGCTCAATTTTCAATTCCGAGAAGTTGGTCAAATTCGAAACTCGACAGTGCGTTTTCGCTCGACTTGAGCTAAAAGAGTGTGAAATTAGCTCGTAATGTGACGAAAGTTTTGCGTGTGCATTTGTCTACCAACGGGACATCCAAATCTATGCTCAATTTTTAATTCCGAGAAGTTGGTCAAATTCGAAACTCGACCGTTGCGTTTTTGCTAGACTTAGGCTTAAAGGGTGAGAAAAATAGCTCGGAACGTCACGAAAGTTGGCGTGCGCATTTGTCTACCAACGGGACATCCAAATCTATGCTCAATTTTCAATTCCGAGAAGTTGGTCAAATTGGAAACTCGACCGTAGCGCTTTTCGCTCGACTTGAGCTTAAAGGGTGTGAAATTAGCTCGTAATGTGACAAAAGTTGGCGTGCGCATTTGTCTACCAACGGGATATCAAAATCTATGCTCAATTTTTTATTCCGAGAAGTTGGTCAAATTTGAAACTCGACCATAGCGTTTTCGCTAGACTTGGGCTTAAAGGGTGAGAAAAATAGCTCAAAACGTCACGAAAAGTTGGCGTCCGCATTTGTCTACCAACGGGACATCCAAATCTATGCTCAATTTTCAATTACGAGAAGTTGGTCAAATTCGAAACTCGACCCGTCGCGTTTTCGCTAGACTGGGGCTTAAAGGGGAAGAAAATAGCTCGAAACGTCATGAAAGTTGGTGTGGATGCTTGTCTACCAATGGGACATCCAAAACTATTCTCAAATTTCAATTCCGAGAAGTTAGTCAAGTTGAAACTCGATCGTGCATTTTCGCTAGACTTGGGCTTAAAGGGTGTTAAAATAGCTCGGAACGTCACGAAAGTTGGCGTGGACGCTTGTCTACCAATGTGACATCCAAATCTATTCGCAAATTTAAATTCCGAGAAGTTGGTCAAAGTTGAAAATCGATCGTTGCATTTTCACTACACTTAGGCTTAAAGGGTTAGAAAATAGCTCTGAACGTCACAAAAATTGGCGTGCACATTTGTCTACCAATGGGACATCCAAATCTATGCTCAATTTTCAATTCTGAGAAGTTAGTCAAATTTGAAACTCGACCGTAGCATTTTCGCTAGACTTGGGGTTAAAGGGGGAGAAAAATAGCTCAAAACGTCACGAAAGTTGGTGTGGGACGCTTGTCTACCAATGGGACATCCAAAACTATTCTCAAATTTCAATTCCGAGAAGTTGGTCAAAGTTGAAAATCGACCGTCGCATTTTCGCTACACTTAGGCTTAAAGTTGGCGTGCGCATTTGTCTACCAACAGGACATCCAAATCCCTGCTCAATTTTCAATTCCGAGAAGTTAGTCAAAATTGAAACTCGACTGTGCGTTTTTGCTAGACTTGGGCTTAAAGGGGGGAGAAAATAGCTCGGAACGTCACGAAAGTTGGTGTGGACGCTTGTCTACCAAAGGGACATCCAAAACTATTCTCAAATTTCAATTCCGAGAAGTTGGTCAAAGTTGAAACTCGATCGTTGCGTTTTCGCTAGACTTGGGCTTAAAGGGGGAGAAAATAGATCGGAACGTCACGAAAGTTGGTGTGGACGCTTGTCTACCAATGGGACATCCAAAAGTATTCCCAAATTTCAATTCCGAGAAGTTAGGTCAAAGTTGAAACTCGATCGTGTGTTTTCGCTAGACTTGGGCCTAAAGGGTGTGAAAATAGCTCGGAACGTCACGAAAGTTGGCGTGGACGCTCGTCTACCAATGTGACATCCAAATCTATTTCGCAAATTTAAATTCCGAGAAGTTGGTCAAAGTTGAAAATCGACCGTTGCATTTTCGCAACACTTAGGCTTAAAGGGTGAGAAAATAGCTCGGAACGTCACGAAAGTTGGCGGTGCGCATTTGTCTACCAACGGGACATCCAAATCTATGCTGAATATTCAATTCCGAGAAGTTGGTAAAATTTGAAACTCGACCGTTGCGTTTTTTGCTAGACTTGGTCTTAAAGGGGGAGAAAATAGCTCGCAACGTCACGAAAGTTGGTGTGGACGCTTGTCTACCAATGAGACATCCAAAACTATTCTCAAATTTCAATTCGGAGAAGTTGGTCAAAGTTGAAACTCGATCGTGTGTTTTCGCTAGACTTGGGCTTAAAGGGTGTGAAAATAGCTCGGAACGTCACGAAAGTTGGCGTGGACGCTCGTCTACCAATGTGACATCCAAATCTATTCTCAAATTTATATTCCGAGAAGTTGGTCAAAGTTGAAAATCGACCGATGCATTTTTCGCAACACTTAGGGCTTAAAGGGTGAGAAAATAGCTCGGAACGTCACGAAAGTTGGCGTGCGCATTTGTCTACCAACGGGACATCCAAATCTATGCTGAATATTCAATTCCGAGAAGTTGGTCAGGCTTAAATGGGGAGAAAATAGCTCGGAACTTCAGGAAAGCTGGTGTGGACGCTTGTCTACCAATGGGACATCCAAAACTATTCTCAAATTTCAATTCCGAGAAGTTAGTCAAAGTTGAAACTCGATCGTGCATTTTCGCTAGACTTGGGCCTAAAGGGTGTGAAAATAGCTCGGAACGTCACAAAAGTTGGCGTGGACGCTCGTCAAAGTTGGTCAAAGTTGAAAATTGACCGTGCACTTTTGCTACACTTAGGCTTAAAGTGTGAGAAAATAGCTCGGAACGTCACGAAAATTGGCGTGCGCATTTGTCTACCAACGGGACATCCAAATCTATGCTCAATTTTCAATTCCGAGAAGTTGGTCAAATTCGAAACTCGACCATGCGTTTTCGCTCGACTTGAGCTTAAAGGGTGTGAAATTAGCTAGTAATGTGACGAAAGTTGGCGTGCGCATTTGTCTACCATCGGGACATCCAAATCTGTGCTCAATTTTCAATTCCGAGAAGTTGGTCAAATTCGAAAGTCGACCGTGCGTTTTCGCTCCACTTGAGCTTAAAGGGTGTGAAATTAGCTCGTAATGTGACGAAAGTTGGCGTGCGCATTTGTCTACCAACGGTACATCCAAATCTATGCTCAATTTTCAATTCCGAGAAGTTGGTCAAATTCGAAACTCGACCGTGCGTTTTCGCTCGACTTGAGCTTAAAGGGTGTGAAATTAGCTAGTAATGTGACGAAAGTTGGCGTGCGCATTTGTCTACCAACGGGACATCCAAATCTGTGCTCAATTTTCAATTCCGAGAAGTTGGTCAAATTCGAAAGTCGACCGTGCGTTTTCGCTCCAATTGAGCTTAAAGGGTGTGAAGTTAGCTCGTAATGTGACGAAAGTTGGCGTGCGCATTTGTCTACCATCGGGACATCCAAATCTATGCTCAATTTTTAATTCCGAGAAGTTGGTCAAATTCGAAACTCGACCGTGCGTTTTCGCTAGACTTAGGCTTAAAGGGTGAGAAAATAGCTCAGAACGTCACGAAAGTTGGCGTGCGCATTTGTCTACCAACGGGACATCCAAATCTATGCTCAATTTTTAATTCCGAGAAGTTGGTCAAATTCGAAACTCGACCATGCGTTTTCGCTAGACCTAGGCTTAAAGGGTGAGAAAATAGCTCAGAACGTCACGAAAGTTGGCGTGCGCATTTGTATACCAACGGGACATCCAAATCTATGCTCAATTTTCAATTCTGAGAAGTTGGTCAAATTCGAAACTCGACCGTGCGTTTTCGCTCGACTTGAGCTTAAAGGGTGTGAAATTAGCTAGAAATGTGACGAAAGTTGGCGTGCGCATTTGTCTACCATCGGGACATCCAAATCTGTGCTCAATTTTCAATTCCGAGAAGTTGGTCAAATTCGAAAGTCGACCATGCGTTTTCGCTCCACTTGAGCTTAAAGGGTGTGAAATTAGCTCGTAATGTGATGAAAGTTGGCGTGCGCATTTGTCTACCAACGGTACATCCAAATCTATGCTCAATTTTCAATTCCGAGAAGTTGGTGAAATTCGAAACTCGACCGTGCGTTTTCGCTCGACTTGAGCTTAAAGGGTGTGAAATTAGCTAGTAATGTGACAAAAGTTGGCGTGCGCATTTGTCTACCAACGGGACATCCAAATCTGTGCTCAATTTTCAATTCCGAGAAGTTGGTCAAATTCGAAAGTCGACCGTGCGTTTTCGCTCTACTTGAGCTTAAAGGGTGTGAAATTAGCTCGTAATGTGACGAAAGTTGGCGTGCGCATTTGTCTACCATCGGGACATCCAAATCTATGCTCAATTTTTAATTCCGAGAAGTTGGTCAAATTCGAAACTCGACCGTGCGTTTTCGCTAGACTTAGGCTTAAAGGGTGAGAAAATAGCTCAGAACGTCAGGAAAGTTCGCGTGCGCATTTGTCTACCAACGGGACATCCAAATCTATGCTCAATTTTTAATTCCGAGAAGTTGGTCAAATTCGAAACTCGACCATGCGTTTTCGCTAGACTTAAGCTTAAAGGGTGAGAAAATAGCTCGGAACATCACGAAAGTTGGCGTTCGCATTTGTCTACCAACGGGACATCCAAATCTATGCTCCATTTTCAATTCCGAGAAGTTGGTCAAATTCGAAACTCGACCGTGCGTTTTCGCTCGACTTGAGCTTAAAGGGTGTGAAATTAGCTCGTAATGTGACGAAAGTTGCCGTGCGCATTTGTCTACCAACGGGACATCAAAATCTATGCTCAATTTTTTATTCCGAGAAGTTGGTCAAATTCGAAACTCGACTGTGCGTTTTCGCTAGACTTAAGCTTAAAGGGTGAGAAAATAACTCGGAACATCACGAAAGTTGGCGTGCGCATTTGTCTACCAACGGGACATCCAAATCTATGCTCAATTTTCAATTCCGAGAAGTTGGTCAAATTCGAAACTCGACCGTGCGTTTTCGCTCGACTTGAGCTTAAAGGGTGTGAAATTAGCTCGTAATGTGACGAAAGTTGGCGTGCGCATTTGTCTACCAACGGGACATCCAAATCTATGCTCAATTTTTAATTCCGAGAAGTTGGTCAAATTCGAAACTCGACCGTGCGTTTTCGCTCGACTTGAGCTTAAAGGGTGTGAAATTAGCTCGTAATGTCACGAAAGTTCGCGTGCGCATTTGTCTACCAACGGGACATCCAAATCTATGCTCAATTTTTAATTCCGAGAAGTTGGTCAAATTCGAAACTCGACCGTGCGTTTTCGCTAGACTTAGGCTTAAAGGGTGAGAAAATAGCTCAGAACGTCACGAAAGTTGGCGTGCGCATTTGTCTACCAATGGGACATCCAAATCTATGCTCAATTTTTAATTCCGAGAAGTTGGTCAAATTCGAAACTCGACCGTGCATTTTCGCTAGACTTAAGCTTAAAGGGTGAGAAAATAGCTCGGAACGTCACGAAAGTTGGCGTGCGCATTTGTCTACCAACGGGACATCCAAATCTATGCTCAATTTTCAATTCCGAGAAGTTGGTCAAATTCGAAACTCGACCGTGCGTTTTCGCTCGACTTGAGCTTAAAGGGTGTGAAATTAGCTCGTAATGTGGCGAAAGTTGGTGTGCGCATTTGTCTACCAACGGGACATCCAAATCTATGCTCAATTTTTAATTCCGAGAAGTTGGTCAAATTCGAAACTCGACCGTGCGTTTTCGCTAGACCTAGGCTTAAAGGGTGAGAAAATAGCTCAGAACGTCACGAAAGTTGGCGTGCGCATTTGTCTACCAACGGGACATCCAAATCTATGCTCAATTTTAAATTCCAAGAAGTTGGTCAAATTCGAAACTCAACCGTGCGTTTTCGCTCGACTTGAGCTTAAACGGTGTGAAATTAACTTGTAATGTGACGAAAGTTGGCGTGCGCATTTGTCTACCAACGGGACATCCAAATCTATGCTCAATTTTTAATTCCGAGAAGTTGGTCAAATTCGAAACTCGACCATGCGTTTTCGCTAGACTTAAGCTTAAAGGGTGAGAAAATAGCTCAGAACGTCACGAAAGTTCGCGTGCGCATTTGTCTACCAACGGGACATCCAAATCTATGCTCAATTTTCAATTCCGAGAAGTTGGTCAAATTCGAAACTCGACCGCGCGTTTTCGCTCGACTTGAGCTTAAAGGGTGTGAAATTAGCTTGTAATGTGACGAAAGTTGGCGTGCGCATTTGTCTACCAACGGGACATCCAAATCTATGCTCAATTTTTAATTCCGAGAAGTTGATCAAATTCGAAACTCGACTATGTGTTTTCGCTAGACCTAGGCTTAAAGGGTGAGAAAATAGCTCAGAACGTCACGAAAGTTGGCGTGCGCATTTGTATACCAACGGGACATCAAAATCTATGCTCAATTTTCAATTCCGAGAAGTTGGTCAAATTCGAAACTCGACCGTGCGTTTTCGCTCGACTTGAGCTTAAAGGGTGTGAAATTAGCTCGTAATGTGACGAAAGTTGGCGTGCGCATTTGTCTACCAACGGGACATCAAAATCTATGCTCAATTTTTTATTCCGAGAAGTTGGTCAAATTCGAAACTCGACCGTGCGTTTTCGCTCGACTTGAGCTTAAAGGGTGTGAAATTAGCTCGTAATGTGACGAAAGTTGGCGTGTGCATTTGTCTACCAACGGGACATCCAAATCTATGCTCAATTTTTAATTCCGAGAAGTTGGTCAAATTCGAAACTCGACCGTGCGTTTTCGCTAGACTTAGGCTTAAAGGGTGAGAAAATAGCTCAGAACGTCACGAAAGTTGGCGTGCGCATTTGTCTACCAACGGGACATCCAAATCTATGCTCAATTTTTAATTCCGAGAAGTTGGTCAAATTCGAAACTCGACCGTGCGTTTTCGCTAGACTTAAGCTTAAAGGGTGAGAAAATGGCTCGGAACGTCACGAAAGTTGGCGTGCGCATTTGTCTACCAACGGGACATCCAAATCTATGCTCAATTTTCAATTCCGAGAAGTTGGTCAAATTCGAAACTCGACCGTGCGTTTTCGCTCGACTTGAGCTTAAAGGGTGTGAAATTAGCTCGTAATGTGACGAAAGTTGGCATGCGCATTTGTCTACCAACGGGACATCAAAATCTATGCTCAATTTTTTATTCCGAGAAGTTGGTCAAATTCGAAACTCGACCGTGCGTTTTCGCTCGACTTGAGCTTAAAGGGTGTGAAATTAGCTCGTAATGTGACGAAAGTTGGCGTGCGCATTTGTCTACCAACGGGACATCCAAATCTATGCTCAATTTTTAATTCCGAGAAGTTGGTCAAATTCGGAACTCGACCGTGCGTTTTCGCTAGACTTAGGCTTAAAGGGTGAGAAAATAGCTCAGAACGTCACGAAAGTTGGCGTGCGCATTTGTCTACCAACGGGACATCCAAATCTATGCTCAATTTTTAATTCCGAGAAGTTGGTCAAATTCGAAACTCGACCGTGCGTTTTCGCTAGACTTAAGCTTAAAGGGTGAGAAAATGGCTCGGAACGTCACGAAAGTTGGCGTGCGCATTTGTCTACCAACGGGACATCCAAATCTATGCTCAATTTTCAATTCCGAGAAGTTGGTCAAATTCGAAACTCGACCGTGCGTTTTCGCTCGACTTGAGCTTAAAGGGTGTGAAATTAGCTCGTAATGTGACGAAATTTGGTGTGCGCATTTGTCTACCAACGGGACATCCAAATCTATGCTCAATTTTTAATTCCGAGAAGTTGATCAAATTCGAAACTCGACCGTGCGTTTTCGCTAGACCTAGGCTTAAAGGGTGAGAAAATAGCTCAGAACGTCACGAAAGTTGGCGTGCGCATTTGTATACCAACGGGACATCCAAATCTATGCTCAATTTTCAATTCCGAGAAGTTGGTAAAATTCGAAACTCGACCGTGCGTTTTCGCTCGACTTGAGCTTAAACGATGTGAAATTAGCTTGTAATGTGACGAAAGTTGGCGTGCGCATTTGTCTACCAACGGGACATCCAAATCTATGCTCAATTTTTAATTCCGAGAAGTTGGTCAAATTCGAAACTCGACCGTGCATTTTCGCTAGACTTAGGCTTAAAGGGTGAGGAAATAGCTCGGAACGTCACGAAAGTTGGCGTGCGCATTTGTCTACCAACGGGACATCCAAATCTATTCTCAAATTTCAATTCTGACAAGTTGGTCAAAGTTGAAACTCGACCGTGCGTTTTCGCTAGACTTGGGCTTAAAGAGTGAGAAAATAGCTCGGAACGTAACGAAAGTTGTCGTGCGCATTTGTCTACCAACGGGACATCCAAATCTATGCTCAATTTTCAATTCCGAGAAATTGGTCAAATTCGAAACTCGATTGTGCATTTTTAACTAGACTTGGGCTTAAAGGGGGACAAAATAGCTCAGAACGTCACGAAAGTTGGTGTGGACGCTTGTCTACCAATGGGACATCCAAAACTATTCTCAAATATCAATTCCGAGAAGTTAGTCAAAGTTGAAACTCGATCGTGCATTTTCGCTAGACTTGGGCCTAAAGGGTGTGAAAATAGCTCGGAACGTCACGAAAGTTGGCGTGGACGCTCGTCTACCAATGTGACATCCAAATCTATTCGCAAATTTAAATTCTGAGAAGTTGGTCAAAGTTGAAAATCAACCGTGCATTTTCGCTAGACTTGGTCTTAAAGGGTGAGAAAATAGCTCGGACTGTCACGAAAGTTGGCGTGCGCATTTTTCTACCAACGGGACATCGAAATCTATGCCCAATTTTTAATTCCGAGAAGTTGGTCAAATTCGAAACTCGACCGTGCGTTTTCGCTAGACTTACGCTTAAAGGGTGAGAAAATAACTCGGAACATCACGAAAGTTGGCGTGCACATTTGTCTACCAACGGGACATCCAAATCTATGCTCAATTTTCAATTCCGAGAAGTTGGTCAAATTTGAAACTCGACCGTGCGTTTTCACTAGACTTGGGCTTAAAGGGGGAGAAAATAGCTCGGAACGTCTCGAAAGTTGGTGTGGACGCTTGTCTACCAATGGGACATCCAAAACTAATCTCAAATTTCAATTCCGAGAAGTCAATCAAAGTTGAATCTCGATCGTGTATTTTCGCTAGACTTGGGCTTAAATGGTGTGAAAATAGCTCGGAACATTACGAAAGTTGGCGTGGACGCTCGTCTACCAATGTGACATCCAAATCCATTCTAAAATTTAAATTCTGAGAAGTTGGTCAAAGTTGAAAATCGACCGTGCATTTTCACTAGACTTAGGATTAAAGGGTGAGAAAATAGCTCGGAACGTCACAAAAGTTGGCGTGCGCATTTGTCTACCAACGGGACATCCAAATCTATGCTCAATTTTCAATTCCGAGAAGTTGGTCAAATTCGAAACTCGACCATGTGTTTTTGCTCGAATTGAGCTCAAAGGGTGTGAAATTAGCTCATAATGTGACGAAAGTTGGCGTGTGCATTTCTATACCAACGGGACATCCAAATCTATGCTCAATTTTTAATTCCGAGAAGTTGGTCAAATTCGAATATCGACCGTGCGTTTTCGCTAGACTTAGGCTTAAAGGGTGAGAAAATAGCTCGGAACGTCACGAAAGGTTGCGTGCACATTTGTCTACCAACGGGACATCCAAATCTATGCTCAATTTTCAATTCCGAGAAGTTGGTCAAATTCGAAAGTCGATCGTGCATTTTTCACTAGACTTGGGCTTAAAGGGGGAGAAAATAGCTCGGAACGTCAGGAAAGTTGGTGTGGACGCTTGTCTACCAATGGGACATCCAAAACTATTCTCAAATTTCAATTCCGAGAAGTTAGTCAAAGTTGAAACTCGATCGTGCGTTTTCGCTAGACTTGGGCTTAAAGGGTGTGAAAATAGCTCGGAACGTTACAAAAGTTGGCGTGGACGCTCATCTACCAATGTGACATCCAAATCCATTCTCAAATTTAAATTCCGAGAAGTTGGTCAAAGTATAAAATCGACCGTGCATTTTCGCTAGACTTAGGCTTAAAGGGTGAGAAAATATCTCAGAATGTCACGAAAGTTGGCGTGCGCATTTTTCTACCAACGAGACATCCAAATCTATGCTCAATTTTTAATTCCGAGAAGTTGGTCAAATTCGAAACTCGACCGTGCGTTTTTGCTAGACTTAAGCTTAAAGCGTGAGAAAATAGCTCGGAACGTCACGAAAGTTGGCATGCGCATTTGTCTACCAACGGGACATCCAAATCTATGCTCAATTTTCAATTCCGAGAAGTTGGTCAAATTCGAAACTCAACCGTGCGTTTTCACTAGACTTGGACTTAAAGGGGTAGAAAATAGCTCGGAACGTCACGAAAGTTTGTGTGGACGCTTGTCTACCAATGGGACATCCAAAACTATTCTCAAATTTCAATTCCGAGAAGTTGGTCAAAGTTGAAACTCGATCGTGCGTTTGTTAGGAACCTATGCCAACCCTTCTCTTTACTATGTTAGTATATTGTTGTTGGACGTATATGCTTTGTAAGTCATTCCGTAGTATTTGTTGATCCGTAGTTTATATTAGCCCATAGTATTGACCCATAGTATTGGACGCATATGCTTTGTAAGTCGTCCTGTAGTATTATATGTCCCATGGTTTTGACTCATAGTATTGGGCATAGACTTAGTATATAAGTGTGTGTTGAGGTCATTGAAGGCACCGTGAAGTTAATTGTATTGAGCTTGCTCAAAGGAGGTTGCCCCCTCGAAGTGGCCTGTGATCAATATAAAAGCGATTATGTTCTATTATTTCTGATATCTCGTGTATTTGCATTAATTAATTATTGTAGGTACACCACATCTGGTATCAGAGCACTTTCCTTGGCACAAGTGGGAAATTTTTTTTCTTTTTTTGGGCGGCGACTTTCAGATCAATTTCTGAAACTTTATGCACAAAATCATAAGAAACCGATTGCATATCTGAATTTCTCTTTCAAAAATACGCAGTTTCAAAAAAAAAAATCATCTCATTTGGAGTTCTAAAAGTGGAGATATCGCAGATTTAAAATCAGCAATTTTTCAGAATTTCTGTGACGGACGCGGAAATTGCGGCGCGAAAATCTTTTTACCGAGTGCCCATATTTCTATTCCGCTTCCATGGGTAGAAGCAGAGTGGTTGTTCCAGTTCCGGAAACATGCTATAATAGCGATTCTGAGCAATATAGATCCTGTTTTTGAACATTGGGTGGAATTTCTGCCTAAATTTTTTTCTGTTGCAGGTTCGGATCTGGGAATAATCCCTATCCGCTTAACTGTGGGAAGTACTTGGGCATAAGCCCTAAAAATAATTGTGAGGAGTACCACAGTAACCCCGAAGTAGCTGGCCATTTAGAGGACCTGCCAAGCGAAAAGGGAAACGACCCCTACCTGATTGACTAGTTCCCACCCGTGAGGTAAACCAAGAGCTGTCGTTTGTGGCAAAGCGGTTATCAGTTTTACCTGAGCCATGGATTGAGGGGTACTGCCCCAATACGCAAGCCGTTAGACAGCATTGGTGGCCCAGTGAAAACCCTGAAATGTTAGGAAGCCACACATACCTGGGGTCCATATCTACTTTCAGCTGAACTATTGCCGATCACTACTGCACCGTTTCAGATCCATTTTGCAATCCGTTCCAGATCCAGCCGTTCGAAGTTGTTCCAGATTCCTTCTGCGCCGTAGCCGCTCCAGTCTGGAAAAAAAAAAAAAAACAACCAGCTCGAATTTTTAAGGGAACTCCTGTCATTCCATTCTGCATATTTCATTCCTGAGGACCCTATCCTCAATTCCCCTTCCTACAGCCCGAAATCTCACATTTGTCTATTTTTAGGGTTTTCCATAACTTCCTCAGATTTCACCCAATCACCTTCAAATTTTACCATAGAGTTCCTTTCTGAATTCTACTTCTTTGTTCCCCTCTGCCAAATTTTCCCATTCTTTCACCCCGCTTCTGAAATCCTCATTTTTGCTTCCCTGTCTATTCAACAGTGTCCAAAACATAGTCAAACCCCAATTACCCTTCTGATTTTTTCCCAAATCCAAATTTTCCCTTACTGAAGTAGTTCCTGTTTTTGTTTTCCTACCCAGTCAACCACAAAAAAAAAAAAACCTGGTTATGGTTGTCACCCGTGCAGGAGCACACACCATGGAGGAAGCACTTGCAGCGATCCAAACCAAACTCCAAGATCTGGATGAAAAATTTCTCAGCCTCCATCTTCAGCATTCATCCATGAACAATACCAGACAGACAGAATCTTTTGCAGCCACCGGGTTCTCTACTTCTAGCACTTTTCGTGGGCCAAAGCTTGATTTTCCTCGCTTCAATGGTACTGATCCGACTGAATGGATATACCGAGCAGAACAATATTTCAGTCTGTATAATACTTTTGATGTTCAGAAAGTTCCACTTGCATCCTTTCATTTGGAACAGGAAGCCCTTCAATGGTACTGTTGGTACATCAAAGCTCATCCCGAGCCAAACTGGACAGATTTTTGCCAACTCATTTTGCCACGATTTGGTCCTAGTGCTTTTGACGACTTCACAGGAGCACTCACTGAACTTCACCAAACTGGCACAGTGAGAGAGTATCAGATGGAATTTGAGAAACTAGCCAATCACACCGAAGGATTGTCTGATGAATTCTACAGGAATTGTTTTATCAGTGGTCTCAAGGATGAAATCCACTCAGAGGTCAAAATTTTTTGTCCCAACACAATGATGGAAGTCCTAGGGTTGGCTAAGTTGGCCGAGGACAAGATCGCAACTCAACAACGCTCCAAACCCACCTTTGTTCCCTTCAGAAATATGGGTTCCCAACGACCTCCCATCACGCCTGCTCCTCAACCAACTCCTATCAAGCATTTGTCTGAAATAGAAATGCAAGCACGCCGAGAAAAAGGGCTTTGCTATAATTGTGATGAGAAATTCACTCGGGGACATAGATGTGTTCAACAAAAGCTCTATATCTTGGATGTGGATTCTCCGCTTGCCTTAGAACTTGGTGAAGAAGCTACTGATACAGTAGATGATCCGATCGACATGCAACACCCGCCTGTTGACACCCCATCTCAGGACGACCCACCCGAGATCTCTCTCCATACTGTAACCGGCGTCACCACCCCACAAACAATGCGGGTCAGGGGATACTTCAAGAAGCTCCCTCTTACCATACTCATTGATTTTGGTAACACTCATAACTTCATTGACCCTCGAATTTCCAAACAGGCTGATTGTTTTGTCCATCCTTGCTCCAACTTTGAAGTCATGGTTGTCAATGGGGACACCTTACCTTGCAAGGGGAAGTGTCACAATGTGCGTATCTCTATGGAAGATTATAACCTACGCTCCGACATGTTTGCCTTGTCCTTAGGCGGATGTGATGTGGTTTTGGGCATTCAATGGTTACGCACACTTGGCCCCATCTTATGGGATTTTGCTGACCTTTGGATGCAGTTTAAATTCAATGGGGCACAACAAAAATTTCGGGGCTTACAACTAGGGTCTCTCTGCATCATCAGTTCACATCGCCTAGAAAAAATCCTTAGGAAGAATTCACATGGTGTCATCGCTCAGCTCAATTCCATTCAGATGCACCCATCAACAGTCTCCACTACTTCCTTGGATAGATATGTAGGTATCTTTGCTAAACCAATGAGCTTTCTTCCTTCAAGAGACCTTTCCGGTAAGAATGTAACCACATCTACCTCTCAGCAGGAAATGATGGCTATTTTGCATGCAGTACAGAAGTGGCAACCATACCTATTAGGCAATTCTTTCTGCATCAAGACTGATCTCCTGAGTCTGGAAAATTTTCTGGAACAATGGGTCTCCTCCCCAACACACCTGCAATGGGTTATCCAACTCATGGGTTATCCCTATGTGATCACTTACAAGAAGGGTAAGGACAATATGGTGGAAGATGCTCCTTCTCGCACAATTGATGACCCAGTTTCTCTTACAGCTCTTTCTCTGCTTATTCCAAATTGGTTGCCATATGTTCAACAGGGCTATCTCTTCTATGATCTCCATGCTTCTTCATCAATAGGACACTCTGGGTTCTGCAAAATGTATTTCCTAGAAGCACTCTGGTGGTACAATACCACATCTCAAAGGACACCATATGAAGCAGTCTATGGACAAACACCACCAGTTCTTCTTCCATACACCCTTAGCAGCTCCCCAGTTCAGGAAATTGACTCGGTTCTTCGAAACCGCGATCAGATTCTTCTCATTCCGCAGGACAATCTTCACATGGCCAGAATTCGCCTGAAACAACAAGCCGATCAGCACCGTTCTGAGCGCATTTTCCACGCAGCTGACAGGATTCTTCTTCATCTACATCCTTCCAAGCAATCCTCCTTGACACTCCAAAGGCGTCAATGGCCCGAAATGCAAACCAAGGATGCTACCGGGGAACCACTCCTTCAGATTCTGCAGCAATTTCTCCAACCAAAGCTTTGAGGACAAAGCTTTTTTTAAGGGAGAGGGGATGTTAGGAACCTATGTCAACCCTTCTCTTTACTATGTTAGTATATTGTTGTTGGACGCATATGCTTTGTAAGTCGTCCCGTAGTATTTGTTGATCCGTAGTTTATATTAGCCCATAGTATTGACCCATAGTATTGGACGCATATGCTTTGTAAGTCGTCCTGTAGTATTATATGTCCCATGGTTTTGACTCATAGTATTGGGCATAGACTTAGTATATAAGTGTGTGTTGAGGTCATTGAAGGCACCGTGAAGTTAATTGTATTGAGCTTGCTCAAAGGAGGTTGCCCCCTCGAAGTGGCCCGTGATCAATATAAAAGCGATTCTGTTCTATTATTTCTGATATCTCATGTATTTGCATTAATTAATTATTGCAGGTACACCACATCGCGGCCTTAACTAACATCTCGAGGTTTTGGTGTAACGGTTCGTATCATCTGGTATCAGAGCCTCCACCCAGGTTCAAGTCACAGAGTGGGTGGCAACGCCGGCATTGCAGTGTTCGCCCGGGGCTCTTACGGCGCAAAGGGGACACCACCGTACGGGCGCACATCCAGCCCAGAGTCTGGACTGCGGAGCATGGTGGGATGTTAAGATCCTAGTGGGCGGCCTTAACTAACATCTCGAGGTTTTGGTGTAACGGTTAGTATCAGCGTTTTCGCTAGACTTGGGCAAAAAGGGTGTGAAAATAGCTCGGAACATCACGAGAGTTGGCGTGGACGCTCGTCTACCAATGTGACATCCAAATCTATTCTCAAATTTATATTCCAAGAAGTTGGTCAAAGTTGAAAATCGACCATGCATTTTCGCTAGACTTGGGCTTAAAGGGTGAGAAAATAGCTCGGAATGTCACGAAAGTTGGCGTGCACATTTCTCTACCAACGGGACATCCAAATCTATGCTCAATTTTTAATTCCGAGAAGTTGGTCAAATTCGAAACTCGACCATGCGTTTTCGCTAGACTTAGGCTTAAAGGGTGAGAAAATAGCTCGGAACGTCACGAAAGTTGGCATGCGCATTTGTCTACCAACGGGACATCCAAATCTATGCTCAATTTTTAATTCCGAGAAGTTGGTCAAATTCGAAACTGGACCGTACATTTTCGCTCGACTTGAGCTGAAAGGGTGTGAAATTAGCTCGTAATGTGACGAAAGTTGGCGTGCGCATTTGTCTACCAACGGGACATCCAAATCTATGCTCAATTTTTAATTCCGAGAAGTTGGTCAAATTCAAAACTCGACCGTGCGTGTTCGCTAGATTGAGGCTTAAAGTGTGAGAAAATAGCTCAGAACGTCAAGAAAGTTGGCGTGCGCATTTGTCTACCAACGGGAAATCCAAATCTATGCTCGATTTTCAATTCCGAGAAATTGGTCAAATTCGAAACTCGACCGTGTGTTTTCGCTAGACTTGGGCTTAAAGGGGGAGAAAATAGCTCGGAACGTCATGAAAGTTGGTGTGGATGCTTTCATACCAATGGGACATCCAAAAGTATTCTCAAATTTCAATTCCGAGAAGTTAGTCAAAGTTGAAACACGATCGTGCGTTTTCGATAGACTTGGGATTAAAGGGTGTGAAAATAGCTCGGAACGTCACGAAAGTTGGCGTGGACGCTCGTCTACAAATGTGACATCCAAATCTATTCGTAAATTTAAATTCCAAGAAGTTGGTCAAAGTTGAAAATCGACCGTGCATTTTCGCTACACTTAGGCTTAAAGGATGAGAAAATAGCTCGAAACATCACGCAAGTTGGCGTGCGCATTTGTCTACCAACGGGGCATCCAAATCTAAGCTCAATTTTCAATTCCGAGAAGTTAGTCAAATTTGAAACTCGACCGTGCGTTTTCGCTAGACTTGGGCTTAAAGGGGGAGAAAATAGCTCGGAACGTCAAGAAATTTGGTGTGGACGCTTGTCTACCAATGGGACATGCAAAACTATTCTCAAATTTCAATTCCGAGAAGTTGGTCAAAGTTGAAACTCGATCGTGCGTTTTCACTAAACATGGGCTTAAAGGGGGAGAAAATAGCTCGGAACGTCACGAAAGTTGGTGTGGACGCTTGTCTACCAATGGGACATCCAAAACTATCCTCAAATTTCAATTCTGAGAAGCTAGTCAAAGTTGAAACTCGATCGTGCGTTTTCGCTAGACTTGGGCCTAAAGGGTGTGAAAATAGCTCGAACGTCACGAAAGTTGGCGTGGACGCTCGTCTACCAATGTGACATCCAAATCTATTCGCAAATTTAAATTCCGAGATGTTGGTCAAAGTTGAAAATCGACCGTGCATTTTCGCTACACTTAAGCTTAAAGGGTGAGAAAATAGCTCGGAACATCGCGAAAGTTGGCGTGCGCATTTGTCTACCAACGGGACATCCAAATCTATGCTCAATCTTCAATTCCGAGAAGTTGGTCAAATTTGAAACTCGACCGTGCATTTTCGCTAGACTTGGGCTTAAAGAGGGAGAAAATAGCTCGGAACGTCACGAAAGTTGGTGTGGACGCTTGTCTACCAATGGGACATCCAAAACTATTCTCAAAATTCAATTCCGAGAAGTTGGTCAAAGTTGAAACTCGATCGTACGTTTTCGCTAGACTTGGGATTAAAGGGTGTGAAAATAGCTCGGAACGTCACGAGAGTTGGCGTGGACGCTCGTCTACCAATGTGACATCCAAATCTATTCTCAAATTTATATTCCGAGAAGTTGGTCAAAGTTGAAAATCGACCGTGCATTTTCGCTAGACTTGGGCTTAAAGTGTGAGAAAATAGCTCGGAATGTCACGAAAGTTGGCGTGTGCATTTGTCTACCAACGGGACATCCAAATCTAAGCTCAATTTTTAATTCCGAGAATTTGGTCAAATTCGAAACTCGACCGTGCGTTTTCGCTAGAATTAGGCTTAAAGGGTGAGAAAATAGCTCGGAATGTCACGAAATTTGGCGTGCGCATTTGTCTACCAACGGAACATCCAAATCTATGCTCAATTTTCAATTCTGAGAAGTGGGAAAATTCGAAACTCGACCGTGCGTTTTCACTCGCCTTGAGCTGAAAGGGTGTGAAATTAGCTCGTAATGTGACGAAAGTTGGCGTGCGCATTTGTCTACCAACGGGACATCCAAATCTATGCTCAATTTTTAATTCCGAGAAGTTGGTCAAATTCGAAACTCGACCGTGCGTTTTCGCTAGACTTAGGCTTAAAGTGTGAGAAAATAGCTCAGAACGTCACGAAAGTTGGCGTGCGCATTTGTCTACCAACGGGACATCCAAATCTATGCTCAATTTTCAATTCTGAGAAGTTGGTCAATTTCAAAACTCGACCGTGCGTTTTCGCTAGACCTGGACTTAAAGGGGGAGAAAATAGCTCTGAACGTCACGAAAGTTGGTGTGGACGCTTGTCTACCAATGGGACATCCAAAAGTATTCTCAAATTTCAATTCCGAGAAGTTAGTCAAAGTTGAAACTCGATCGTGCGTTTTCGCTAGACTTGGGCTTAAAGGGTGTGAAAATAGCTCGGAACGTCACGAAAGTTGGCGTGGACGCTCGTCTACCAATGTGACATCCAAATCTATTAGCAAATTTAAATTCTGAGAAGTTGGTCAAAGTTGAAAATCGACCGTGCATTTTCGCTACACTTAGGCTTAAAGGATGAGAAAATAGCTCGGAACATCACGAAAGTTGCGTGCGCATTTGTCTACCAACGGGACATCCAAATCAATGCTCAATTTTCAATTCCGAGAAGTTAGTCAAATTTGAAACTCGACCGTGCGTTTTCGCTAGACTTGGGCTTAAAGGGGGAGAAAATATCTCGAAACGTCACGAAATTTGGTGTGGAAATTTGTCTACTAATGGGACATCCAAAACTATTCTCAAATTTCAATTCTGAGAAGTTAATCAAAGTTGAAACTCGATCGTGCGTTTTCGCTAGACTTAGGCTTAAAGGGTGAGAAAATAGCTCAGAACATCACGAAAGTTGGCGTGCGCATTTGTCTATAAACGGGACATCCAAATCTATGCTCAAATTTCAATTCCGAGAAGTTGGTCAAAGTTGAAACTCAATCGTGCGTTTTCGCTACACATGGGCTTAAAGGGGGAGAAAATAGCTCGGAACGTCACGAAAGTTGGTGTGGACGCTTGTCTACCAATGGGACATCCAAAACTATTCTCAAATTTCAATTCCGAGAAGTTGGTCAAAGTTAAAAATCGACCGTGCATTTTCGCTACACTTAGGCTTAAAGGGTGAGAAAATAGCTCGGAACGTCACGAAAGTTGGCGAGCGCATTTGTCTACCAACGGGACATCCAAATATATGCTCAATTTTCAATTCCGAGAAGTTGGTCAAAGTTGAAACTTGATCATGTGTTTTCGCTAGACTTGGGCTTAAAGGGTGTGAAAATAGCTCGGAACGTCACGAAAGTTGGCGTGGACACTCGTCTACCAATGTGACATCCAAATCTATTCTCAAATTTATATTCCGAGAAGTTGGTCAAATTTGAAAATCGAACGTGCATTTTCGCTGGACTTGGGCTTAAAGGGTGAGAAAATAGCTCGGACTGTCACGAAAGTTGGCGTGCACATTTGTCTACCAACGGGACATCCAAATCTATGCTCAATTTTTAATTTCGAGAAGTTGGTCAAATTCGAAACTCGACCGTGCGTTTTCACTAGACTTAAGCTTAAAGGGTGAGAAAATAGCTCGGAACGTCACGAAAGTTGGCGTGCGCATTTTTCTACCAACGGGACATCCAAATCTATGCTCAATTTTCAATTCCAAGAAGTTGGTCAAATTCGAAACTCGACCGTGCGTTTTCACTAGACTTGGGCTTAAAGGGGGAGAAAATAGCTGGGAACGTCACGAAAGTTGGTGTGCACGCTTGTCTACCAATGGGACATCCAAAACTATTCTCAAATTTCAATTCCGAGAAGTTAATCAAAGTTGAAACTCGATCATGCGTTTTCGCTAGACTTGGGCTTAAAGGGTGTGAAAATAGCTCGGAACATTACGAAAGTTGGCGTGGAGGCTCGTCTACCAATGTGACATCCAAATCCATTGCCAAATTTAAATTCTGAGAACTTGGTCAAAGTTTAAAATCGACCGTGCATTTTCGCAAGACATAGGTTTAGAGGGTGAGAAAATAGCTCGGAACGTCACGAAAGTTGGCGTGCGCATTTGTGTACCAACGGGACATCCAAATCTATGCTCAATTTTCAATTCTGAGAAGTTGGTCAAATTCAAAACTCGACCGTGCGTTTTCGCTCGACTTGAGCTTAAAGGGTCTGAAATTAGCTCGTAATGTGACGAAAGTTGGCGTGCGCATTTGTCTACCAACGGGACATCCAAATCTATGCTCAATTTTAAATTCCGAGAAGTTGGTCAATCTCGAAACTCGACCGTGCATTTTCGCTAGACTTGGGCCTAAAGGGTGTGAAAATAGCTCGTCACGTCACGAAAGTTGGCGTGGACGCTCGTCTACCAATGTGACATCCAAATCCATTCTCAAATTTAAATTCCGAGAAGTTAGTCAAATTTGGAACTCGACCGTTCGTTTTCGCTAGAATTGGGCTTGAAGGGGGAGAAAATAGTTCGGAATGTCACGAAAGTTGCTGTGGACGCTTGTCTACCAATGGGACATCCAAAACTATTCTCAAATTTCAATTCCGAGAAGTTGGTCAAAGTTGAAACTCGATCGTCCGTTTTCGCTAGACTTGGGCTTAAAGGGGGAGAAAATAGCTCGGAACGTCACGAAAGTTTGTGTGGACGCTTGTCTACCATTGGGACATCCAAAACTATTCTCAAATTTCAATTCCGAGAAGTTAGTCAAAGTTGAAACTCCATCATGCCTTTTCGCTAGACTTGGGCCTAAAGGGCGTGAAAATAGCTCGGAACGTCACGAAAGTTGGCGTGGACGCTCGTCTACCAATGTGACATTCAAATCTATTTGCAAATTTAATTCCGAGAAGTTGGTCAAAGTTGAAAATCGACCGTGCATTTTCGCTACACTTAGGCTTAATGGGTGAGAAAAAAGCTCGGAACGTCACGAAAGTTGGCGTGCGCATTTGTCTACCAACGGGACATCCAAATCTATGCTCAATTTTCAATTCCAAGAAGTTGGTCAAATTTGAAACTCGACCGTGCGTTTTCGCTAGACTTGGGCTTAAAGGGGGAGAAAATAGCTCGGAACATCATGAAAGTTGGTATGGACGCTTATCTACCAATGGGACATCCAAAACTATTCTCAAATTTCAATTCCGAGAAGTTGGTCAAACTTTAAACTCGATCGTGCGTTTTCACTAGACTTGGGTTTAAAGGGTGTGAAAATAGCTCGGAACGTCACGAAAGTTGGCGTGGACGCTCGTATACCAATGTGACATCAAAATCTATTCTCAAATTTATTTTCCGAGCAGTTGGTCAAAGTTGAAAATCGACCGTGCATTTTACCTAGACTTGGGCTTAAAGGGAGAGAAAATAACTCGGACTGTCAGGAAAGTTGGCGTGCGCATTTGTCTACCAACGGGACATCCAAATCTATGCTCAAATTTCAATTCTGAGAAGTTGGTCAAATTCGAAAGTCGACCGTGCGTTTTCGCTAGACTTAGGCTTAAAGGGTAAGAAAATAGCTCGGAACATCATGAAAGTTGGCGTGCGCATTTGTCTACCAACGGGACATCCAAATCTATGCTCAATTTTCAATTCCGAGAAGTTGGTCAAATTCGAAACTCGACCGTGCGTTTTCGATATACTTGGGCTTAAAGGGGGAGAAAATTGCTCGGAACGTCACGAAAGTTGGTGTGGATGCTTGTCTACCAATGGGACATCCAAAACTATTCTCCAATTTCAATTCCGAGAAGTTACTCAAAGTTGAAACTCGATCGTGCGTTTTCGCTAGACTTGGGCCTAAAGGGTGTGAAAATAGCTCGGAACGTCACGAAAGTTAGCGTGGACGCTCGTCTACCAATTTGACATCCAAATCTATTATCAAATTTATAATCCGAGAAGTTGGTCAAATTTGAAAATCGACCGTGCATTTTCGCTAGACTTGGGCTTAAAGGGTGAGAAAATAGCTCAGAATGTCACAAAACTTGGCATGCGCATTTGTCTACCAACGGGACATCCAAGTCTATGCTCAATTTTGGATTCCGAGAAGTTGGTCAAATTTGAAACTCGACCGTGCGTTTTCACTAGACTTGGGCTTAAAGGGGGAGAAAATAGATCGGAACGTCACGAAAATTGGTGTGGACGCTTGTCTACCAATGGGACATCCAAAACTATTCTCAAATTTCAATTCCGAGAAGTTGGTCAAAGTTGAAACTCGATCGTGCGTTTTTGCTAGACTTGGGTTTAAAGGGTGTGAAAATAGCTCGGAACGTCACGAAAGTTGGCGTGGACGCTCGTCTACCAATGTGACATCCAAATCAATTCTCAAATTTATATTCCGAGAAGTTGGTCAAAGTTGAAAATCGAATGTGCATTTTCTCTAGACTTGGGCTTAAAGGGTGAGAAAATAGCTCGGACTGTCACGAAAGTTGGCATCCGCATTTGTCTACCAACGGGACATCCAAATCTATGCTCAATTTTCAATTCCAAGAAGTTGGTCAAATTCAAAACTCGATCGTGTGTTTTCGCTCGACTTGAGCTTAAAGGGAGTGAAATTAGCTCGTAATGTGACGAAAGTTGGCGTGCGCATTTGTCAACCAACGGGACATGCAAATCTATGCTCAATTTTTAATTCCGAGAAGTTGGTCAAATTCGAAACTCAACCGTTCATTTTCACTAGACTTAGGCTGAAAGGGTGAGAAAATAGCTCAGAACGTCACGAAAGTTGGCGTGCGCATTTGTCTACCAACGGGACATCCAAATCTATGCTCAATTTTCAATTCCAAGAAGTTGGTCAAATTCAAAACTCGACCGTGCATTTTCGCTAGACATGTGCTTAAAGGGGGAGAAAATAGCTCGGAACTTCACGAAAGTTGGTGTGGACGCTTGTCTACCAAGGGGACATCCAATACTATGCTCAAATTTCAATTCCGAGAAGTTAATCAAAGTTGAAACTCGATCGTGCGTTTTCGCTAGACTTGGGCTTAAAGGGTGTGAAAATAGCTCGGAACGTTACGAAAATTGGCATGGACGCTCGTCTACCAATGTGACATCCAAATCCATTCTCAAATTTAAATTCCGAGAAGTTGGTCAAAGTTGAAAATCGACCGTGCATTTTCGCTAGACTTGGGCTTAAAGGGGGAGAAAATAGCTCAGAACGTCACGAAAGTTGGTGTGGACGCTTGTCTACCAATAGGACATCCAAAACTATTCTCAAATTTCAATTCCGAGAAGTTGGTCAAAGTTGAAACTCGATCGTGTGTTTTCGCTAGACTTGGGATTAAGGGTGTGAAAATAGCTCGGATCGTCACGAAAGTTGGCGTGGATGCTCATCTACCAATGTGACATCCAAATCTATTCTCAAATTTATATTCTGAGAAGTTGGTCAAAGTTGAAAATCGACCATGCATTTTCGCTAAACTTGGGCTTAAAGGGTGAGAAAATAGCTCAGAATGTCACGAAACTTGGCGTGCGCATTTGTCTACCAACGGGACATCCAAATCTATGCTCAATTTTTAATTCCGATAAGTTGGTCTAATTCGAAACTCGACCGTGCATTTTCGATAGACTTAGGCTTAAAGGGTGAGAAAATAGCTCGGAACGTCACGAACGTTGGCGTGCGCATTTGTCTACCAACGGGACATCCAAATCTATGCTCAATTTTCAATTCCGAGAAGTTGGTCAAATTCGAAACTCGATCGTGCATTTTTCACTAGACTTGGGCTTAAAGAGGGAGAAAATAGCTCGGAACGTCGGGAAAGTTGGTGTGGACGCTTGTCTACCAATGGGACATCCAAAACTATTCTCAAATTTCAATTCCGAGAAGTGAATCAAAGTTGAAACTCGATCGTGCATTTTCTCTAGACTTGGGCTTAAAGGGTGTGAAAATATCTCGGAACGTCACGAAAGTTGGTGTGGACGCTCGTCTACCAATGTGACATCCAAATCTATTCGCAAATTTAAATTCCGAGAAGTTGGTTAAAGTTGAAAATCGACCGTGCATTTTCGCTACACTTAGGCTTAAAGGGTGAGAAAATAGCTCGAAACGTCACGAAAGTTGGCGTGCGCATTTGTCTACCAATGGGACATCCAAATCTATGCTCAATTTTAAATTCCGAGAAATTGGTCAAAGTTGAAACTCGATCGTGTGTTTTCGCTAGACTTGGGATTAAAGGGTGTGAAAATAGCTCGGATCATCACGAAAGTTGGCATGGATGCTCGTCTACCAATGTGACATCCAAATCAATTCTCAAATTTATATTCCGAGAAGTTGGTCAAAGTTGAAAATCGACTGTGCATTTTCTCTAGGCTTGGGCTTAAAGGGTGAGAAAATAGCTTGGAATGTCACGAAAGTTGGCATGCGCATTTGTCTACCAACGGGACATCCAAATCTATGCTCAATTTTTAATTCTGAGAAGTTGGTCAAATTCGAAACTCGACCGTGCGTTTTCGCTAGACTTAGGCTTAAAGGGTGAGAAAATAGCTCGGAACATCACGAAAGTTGGCGTGCGCATTTGTCTACCAACGGGACATCCAAATCTATGCTCAATTTTCAATTCCGAGAAGTTGGTCAAATTCGAAACTCGATCGTGCATTTTCACTAGACTTGGGCTTAAAGGGGGAGAAAATAGCCCGGAACGTCAGGAAAATTGGTGTGGACGCTTGTCTACCAATGGGACATCCAAAACTATTCTCAAATTTCAATTCCGAGAAGTTAATCAAAGTTGAAACTCGATCGTGCGTTTTCGCTAGACTTGGGCTTAAAGGGTGTGAAAATAGCTCGGAACGTTACGAAAGTTAGCGTGGATGCTCGTCTACCAATGTGACATCCAAATCCATTCTCAAATTTAAATTCCGATAAGTTGGTCAAAGTTGAAAATCGACCGTGCATTTTGGCTAGACTTAGGCTTAAAGGGTGAGAAAATAGCTCCGAATGTCACGAAAGTTGGGGTGCGCATTTGTCTACCAATGGGACATCCAAATCTATTCTCAACTTTCAATTCCGAGAAGTTGGTCAAATTCGAAACTTGACCGTGCGTTTTCACTCGACTTGAGATTAAAGGGTGTGAAATTAGCTCGTAATGTGACGAAAGTTGCCGTGCGCATTTGTCTACCAACGGGACATCAAAATCTATGCTCAATTTTTTATTCCGAGAAGTTGGTCAAATTCGAAACTCGACCGTGCGTTTTCGCTAGACTTGGGCTTAAAGTGTGAGAAAATAGCTCAGAACGTCATGAAAGTTGGCGTGCGCATTTGTCTACCAACGGGACATCCAAATCTATGCTCAATTTTCAATTACGATAAGTTGGTCAAATTCGAAATTCGACCGTGCGTTTTCGCTAGACTGTGGCTTAAAGGGGGAGAAAATAGCTCGGAACGTCACGAAAGTTGGTGTGGACGCTTGTCTACCAATGGGACATCCAAAACTATTCTCAAATTTCAATTCCGAGAAGTTAGTCAAAGTTGAAACTCGATCGTGCGTTTTCGCTAGACTTGGGCTTAAAGGGTGTTAAATAGCTCGGAACGTCACGAAAGTTGGCGTGGACGGTCGTCTACCAATGTGACATCCAAATCCATTCCCAAATTTGAATTCCGAGAAGTTGGTCAAAGTTGAAAATCGACCGTGCATTTTCGCTAGACTTAGGCTTAGAGGGTGAGAAAATAGCTCGGAACGTCACGAAAGTTGGTGTGGACGCTTGTCTACCAATGGGACATCCAAACTATTCTCAAGTTTCAATTCCGAGAAGTTAGTCAAATTTGAAACTCGATCGTGTGTTTTTGCTAGACTTGGGCTTAAAGGGTGTGAAAATAGCTCGGAACGTCATGAAAGTTGGCGTGGACGCTCGTCTACCAATGTGACATCCAAATCTATTCACAAATTTAAATTCCAAGAAGTTGGTCAAAGTTGAAAATCGACCATGCATTTTCACTACACTTGGGCTTAAAGGGTGAGAAAATATCTCAGAATGTCACGAAAGTTGGCATGCGCATTTGTCTACCAACGGGACATCCAAATCTATGCTCAATTTTTAATTCCGAGAAGTTGGTCAAATTCGAAACTCGACCGTGCGTTTTCGCTAGACTTAGGCTTAAAGGGTGAGAAAATAGCTCGGAACGTCATGAAAGGTTGCGTGCACATTTGTCTACCAACGGGACATCCAAATCTATGCTCAATTTTCAATTCCGAGAAGTTGGTCAAATTCGAAACTCGACCGTGCGTTTTCGATATACTTGGGCTTAAAGGGGGAGAAAATTGCTCGGAACGTCACGAAAGTTGGTGTGGATGCTTGTCTACCAATGGGACATCCAAAACTATTCTCCAATTTCAATTCCGAGAAGTTACTCAAAGTTGAAACTCGATCGTGCGTTTTCGCTAGACTTGGGCCTAAAGGGTGTGAAAATAGCTCGGAACGTCACGAAAGTTAGCGTGGACGCTCGTCTACCAATGTGACATCCAAATCTATTATCAAATTTATATTCCGAGAAGTTGGTCAAATTTGAAAATCGACCGTGCATTTTCGCTAGACTTGGGCTTAAAGGGTGAGAAAATAGCTCAGAATGTCACAAAACTTGGCATGCGCATTTGTCTACCAACGGGACATCCAAGTCTATGCTCAATTTTGGATTCCGAGAAGTTGGTCAAATTTGAAACTCGACCGTGCGTTTTCACTAGACTTGGGCTTAAAGGGGGAGAAAATAGATCGGAACGTCACGAAAATTGGTGTGGACGCTTGTCTACCAATGGGACATCCAAAACTATTCTCAAATTTCAATTCCGAGAAGTTGGTCAAAGTTGAAACTCGATCGTGCGTTTTTGCTAGACTTGGGTTTAAAGGGTGTGAAAATAGCTCGGAACGTCACGAAAGTTGGCGTGGACGCTCGTCTACCAATGTGACATCCAAATCAATTCTCAAATTTATATTCCGAGAAGTTGGTCAAAGTTGAAAATCGAATGTGCATTTTCTCTAGACTTGGGCTTAAAGGGTGAGAAAATAGCTCGGACTGTCACGAAAGTTGGCGTCCGCATTTGTCTACCAACGGGACATCCAAATCTATGCTCAATTTTCAATTCCAAGAAGTTGGTCAAATTCAAAACTCGATCGTGTGTTTTCGCTCGACTTGAGCTTAAAGGGAGTGAAATTAGCTCGTAATGTGACGAAAGTTGGCGTGCGCATTTGTCAACCAACGGGACATGCAAATCTATGCTCAATTTTTAATTCCGAGAAGTTGGTCAAATTCGAAACTCAACCGTTCATTTTCACTAGACTTAGGCTGAAAGGGTGAGAAAATAGCTCAGAACGTCACGAAAGTTGGCGTGCGCATTTGTCTACCAACGGGACATCCAAATCTATGCTCAATTTTCAATTCCAAGAAGTTGGTCAAATTCAAAACTCGACCGTGCATTTTCGCTAGACATGTGCTTAAAGGGGGAGAAAATAGCTCGGAACTTCACGAAAGTTGGTGTGGACGCTTGTCTACCAAGGGGACATCCAATACTATGCTCAAATTTCAATTCCGAGAAGTTAATCAAAGTTGAAACTCGATCGTGCGTTTTCGCTAGACTTGGGCTTAAAGGGTGTGAAAATAGCTCGGAACGTTACGAAAATTGGCGTGGACGCTCGTCTACCAATGTGACATCCAAATCCATTCTCAAATTTAAATTCCGAGAAGTTGGTCAAAGTTGAAAATCGACCGTGCATTTTCGCTAGACTTGGGCTTAAAGGGGGAGAAAATAGCTCAGAACGTCACGAAAGTTGGTGTGGACGCTTGTCTACCAATAGGACATCCAAAACTATTCTCAAATTTCAATTCCGAGAAGTTGGTCAAAGTTGAAACTCGATCGTGTGTTTTCTCTAGACTTGGGATTAAGGGTGTGAAAATAGCTCGGATCATCACGAAAGTTGGCGTGGATGCTCATCTACCAATGTGACATCCAAATCTATTCTCAAATTTATATTCTGAGAAGTTGGTCAAAGTTGAAAATCGACCATGCATTTTCGCTAAACTTGGGCTTAAAGGGTGAGAAAATAGCTCAGAATGTCACGAAACTTGGCGTGCGCATTTGTCTACCAACGGGACATCCAAATCTATGCTCAATTTTTAATTCCGATAAGTTGGTCTAATTCGAAACTCGACCGTGCATTTTCGATAGACTTAGGCTTAAAGGGTGAGAAAATAGCTCGGAACGTCACGAACGTTGGCGTGCGCATTTGTCTACCAACGGGACATCCAAATCTATGCTCAATTTTCAATTCCGAGAAGTTGGTCAAATTCGAAACTCGATCGTGCATTTTTCACTAGACTTGGGCTTAAAGAGGGAGAAAATAGCTCGCAACGTCGGGAAAGTTGGTGTGGACGCTTGTCTACCAATGGGACATCCAAAACTATTCTCAAATTTCAATTCCGAGAAGTGAATCAAAGTTGAAACTCGATCGTGCATTTTCTCTAGACTTGGGCTTAAAGGGTGTGAAAATATCTCGGAACGTCACGAAAGTTGGTGTGGACGCTCGTCTACCAATGTGACATCCAAATCTATTCGCAAATTTAAATTCCGAGAAGTTGGTTAAAGTTGAAAATCGACCGTGCATTTTCGCTACACTTAGGCTTAAAGGGTGAGAAAATAGCTCGAAACGTCACGAAAGTTGGCGTGCGCATTTGTCTACCAATGGGACATCCAAATCTATGCTCAATTTTAAATTCCGAGAAATTGGTCAAAGTTGAAACTCGATCGTGTGTTTTCGCTAGACTTGGGATTAAAGGGTGTGAAAATAGCTCGGATCATCACGAAAGTTGGCATGGATGCTCGTCTACCAATGTGACATCCAAATCAATTCTCAAATTTATATTCCGAGAAGTTGGTCAAAGTTGAAAATCGACTGTGCATTTTCTCTAGGCTTGGGCTTAAAGGGTGAGAAAATAGCTTGGAATGTCACGAAAGTTGGCATGCGCATTTGTCTACCAACGGGACATCCAAATCTATGCTCAATTTTTAATTCTGAGAAGTTGGTCAAATTCGAAACTCGACCGTGCGTTTTCGCTAGACTTAGGCTTAAAGGGTGAGAAAATAGCTCGGAACATCACGAAAGTTGGCGTGCGCATTTGTCTACCAACGGGACATCCAAATCTATGCTCAATTTTCAATTCCGAGAAGTTGGTCAAATTCGAAACTCGATCGTGCATTTTCACTAGACTTGGGCTTAAAGGGGGAGAAAATAGCCCGGAACGTCAGGAAAATTGGTGTGGACGCTTGTCTACCAATGGGACATCCAAAACTATTCTCAAATTTCAATTCCGAGAAGTTAATCAAAGTTGAAACTCGATCGTGCGTTTTCGCTAGACTTGGGCTTAAAGGGTGTGAAAATAGCTCGGAACGTTACGAAAGTTAGCGTGGATGCTTGTCTACCAATGTGACATCCAAATCCATTCTCAAATTTAAATTCCGAGAAGTTGGTCAAAGTTGAAAATCGACCGTGCATTTTGGCTAGACTTAGGCTTAAAGGGTGAGAAAATAGCTCCGAATGTCACGAAAGTTGGCGTGCGCATTTGTCTACCAATGGGACATCCAAATCTATTCTCAACTTTCAATTCCGAGAAGTTGGTCAAATTCGAAACTTGACCGTGCGTTTTCACTCGACTTGAGATTAAAGGGTGTGAAATTAGCTCGTAATGTGACGAAAGTTGCCGTGCGCATTTGTCTACCAACGGGACATCAAAATCTATGCTCAATTTTTTATTCCGAGAAGTTGGTCAAATTCGAAACTCGACCGTGCGTTTTCGCTAGACTTGGGCTTAAAGTGTGAGAAAATAGCTCAGAACGTCATGAAAGTTGGCGTGCGCATTTGTCTACCAACGGGACATCCAAATCTATGCTCAATTTTCAATTACGATAAGTTGGTCAAATTCGAAATTCGACCGTGCGTTTTCGCTAGACTGTGGCTTAAAGGGGGAGAAAATAGCTCGGAACGTCACGAAAGTTGGTGTGGACGCTTGTCTACCAATGGGACATCCAAAACTATTCTCAAATTTCAATTCCGAGAAGTTAGTCAAAGTTGAAACTCGATCGTGCGTTTTCGCTAGACTTGGGCTTAAAGGGTGTTAAATAGCTCGGAACGTCACGAAAGTTGGCGTGGACGGTCGTCTACCAATGTGACATCCAAATCCATTCCCAAATTTGAATTCCGAGAAGTTGGTCAAAGTTGAAAATCGACCGTGCATTTTCGCTAGACTTAGGCTTAGAGGGTGAGAAAATAGCTCGGAACGTCACGAAAGTTGGTGTGGACGCTTGTCTACCAATGGGACATCCAAACTATTCTCAAGTTTCAATTCCGAGAAGTTAGTCAAATTTGAAACTCGATCGTGTGTTTTTGCTAGACTTGGGCTTAAAGGGTGTGAAAATAGCTCGGAACGTCATGAAAGTTGGCGTGGACGCTCGTCTACCAATGTGACATCCAAATCTATTCACAAATTTAAATTCCGAGAAGTTGGTCAAAGTTGAAAATCGACCGTGCATTTTCGCTACACTTAGGCTTAAAGGGTGAGAAAATATCTCAGAATGTCACGAAAGTTGGCATGCGCATTTGTCTACCAACGGGACATCCAAATCTATGCTCAATTTTTAATTCCGAGAAGTTGGTCAAATTCGAAACTCGACCGTGCGTTTTTGCTAGACTTAAGCTTAAAGCGTGAGAAAATAGCTCGGAACATCACGAAAGTTGGCATGCGCATTTGTCTACCAACGGGACATCCAAATCTATGCTCAATTTTCAATTCTGAGAAGTTGGTCAAATTCGAAACTCGACCGTGCGTTTTCACTAGACTTGGGCTTAAAGGGGTAGAAAATAGCTCGGAACGTCACGAAAGTTTGTGTGGACGCTTGTCTACCAATGGGACATCCAAAACTATTCTCAAATTTCAATTCCGAGAAGTTGGTCAAAGTTGAAACTCGATCGTGCGTTTGTTAGGAACCTATGTCAACCCTTCTCTTTACTATGTTAGTATATTGTTGTTGGACGTATATGCTTTGTAAGTCATTCCGTAGTATTTGTTGATCCGTAGTTTATATTAGCCCATAGTATTGACCCATAGTATTGGACGCATATGCTTTGTAAGTCGTCCTGTAGTATTATATGTCCCATGGTTTTGACTCATAGTATTGGGCATAGACTTAGTATATAAGTGTGTGTTGAGGTCATTGAAGGCACCGTGAAGTTAATTGTATTGAGCTTGCTCAAAGGAGGTTGCCCCCTCGAAGTGGCCTGTGATCAATATAAAAGCGATTATGTTCTATTATTTCTGATATCTCGTGTATTTGCATTAATTAATTATTGCAGGTACACCACATCTGGTATCAGAGCACTTTCCTTGGCACAAGTGGGAAATTTTTTTTCTTTTTTTGGGCGGCGACTTTCAGATCAATTTCTGAAACTTTATGCACAAAATCATAAGAAACCGATTGCATATCTGAATTTCTCTTTCAAAAATACACAGTTTCAAAAAAAAAAATCATCTCATTTGGAGTTCTAAAAGTGGAGATATCGCAGATTTAAAATCAGCAATTTTTCAGAATTTCGATGACGGCCGCGGAAATTGCGGCGCGAAAATATTTTTACCGAGTGCCCAGATTTCTATTCCGCTTCCATGGGTAGAAGCAGAGTGGTTGTTCCAGTTCCGGAAACATGCTATAATAGCGATTCTGAGCAATATAGATCCGGTTTTTGAACATTGGGTGGAATTTCTGCCTAAATTTTTTTCTGTTGCAGGTTCGGATCTGGGAATAATCCCTATCCGCTTAACTGTGGGAAGTACTTGGGCATAAGCCCTAAAAATAATTGTGAGGAGTACCACAGGAACCCCGAAGTAGCTGGCCATTTAGAGGACCTGCCAAGCGAAAAGGGCAACGACCCCTACCTAATTGACTAGTTCCCACCCGTGAGGTAAACCAAGAGCTGTCGTTTGTGGCAAAGCGGTTATCAGTTTTACTTGAGCCGTGGATTGAGGGGTACTGCCCCAATACGCAAGCCGTTAGACAACATTGGTGGCCGAGTGAAAACCCTGAAATGTTAGGAAGCCACACATACCTGGGGTCCATATCTACTTTCAGCTGAACTATTGCCGATCACTGCTGCACCGTTTCAGATCCATTTTGCAATCCGTTCCAGATCCAGCCGTTCGGCGTTGTTCCAGATTCCTTCTGCGCCGTAGCCGCTCCAGTCTGGAAAAAAAAAAAAACAACCAGCTCGAATTTTTAAGGGAACTCCTGTCATTCCATTCTGCATATTTCATTCCTGAGGACCCTATCCTCAATTCCCCTTCCTACAGCCCGAAATCTCACATTTGTCTATTTTTAGGGTTTGCCATAACTTCCTCAGATTTCACCCAATCACCTTCAAATTTTACCACAGAGTTCCTTTCTGAATTCTACTTCTTTGTTCCCCTCTGCCAAATTTTCCCATTCTTTCACCCCGCTTCTGAAATCCTCATTTTTGCTTCCCTATCTATTCAACAGTGTCCAAAACATAGTCAAACCCCAATTACCCTTCTGATTTTTTCCCAAATCCAAATTTTCCCTTACTGAAGTAGTTCCTGTTTTTGTTTTCCTACCCAGTCAACCACAAAAAAAAAAACCTGGTTATGGTTGTCACCCGTACAGGAGCACACACCATGGAGGAAGCACTTGCAGCGATCCAAACCAAACTCCAAGATCTGGATGAAAAATTTCTCAGCCTCCATCTTCAGCATTCATCCATGAACAATACCAGACAGACAGAATCTTTTGCAGCCACCGGGTTCTCTACTTCTAGCACTTTTCGTGGGCCAAAGCTTGATTTTCCTCGCTTCAATGGTACTGATCCGACTGAATGGATATACCGAGCAGAACAATATTTCAGTCTGCATAATACTTTTGATGTTCAGAAAGTTCCACTTGCATCCTTTCATTTGGAACAGGAAGCCCTTCAATGGTACCGTTGGTACATCAAAGCTCATCCCGAGCCAAACTGGACAGATTTTTGCCAACTCATTTTGCCACGATTTGGTCCTAGTGCTTTTGACGACTTCACAGGAGCACTCACTAAACTTCACCAAACTGGCACAGTGAGAGAGTATCAGATGGAATTTGAGAAACTAGCCAATCACACCGAAGGATTGTCTGATGAATTCTACAGGAATTGTTTTATCAGTGGTCTCAAGGATGAAATCCACTCAGAGGTCAAAATTTTTTGTCCCAACACAATGATGGAAGTCCTAGGGTTGGCTAAGTTGGCCGAGGACAAGATCGCAACTCAACAACGCTCCAAACCCACCTTTGTTCCCTTCAAAAATATGGGTTCCCAACGACCTCCCATCACGCCTGCTCCTCAACCAACTCCTATCAAGCATTTGTCTGAAATAGAAATGCAAGCATGCTGAGAAAAAGGGCTTTGCTATAATTGTGATGAGAAATTCACTCGGGGACATAGATGTGTTCAACAAAAGCTCTATATCTTGGATGTGGATTCTCCGCTTGCCTTAGAAATTGGTGAAGAAGCTACTGATACAGTAGATGATCCGATCGACATGCAACACCCGCCTGTTGACACCCCATCTCAGGACGACCCACCCGAGATCTCTCTCCATACTGTAACCGGCGTCACCACCCCACAAACAATGCGAGTCAGGGGATACTTCAAGAAGCTCCCTCTTACCATACTCATTGATTCTGGTAACACTCGTAACTTCATTGACCCTCGAATTGCCAAACAGGCTGATTGTTTTGTCCATCCTTGCTCCAACTTTGAAGTCATGGTTGTCAATGGGGGCACCTTACCTTGCAAGGGGAAGTGTCACAATGTGCGTATCTCTATGGAAGATTATAACCTACGCTCCGACATGTTTGCCTTGTCCTTAGGCGGATGTGATGTGGTTTTGGGAATTCAATGGTTACGCACACTTGGCCCCATCTTATGGGATTTTGCTGACCTTTGGATGCAGTTTAAATTCAATGGGGACAACAAAAATTTCGGGGCTTACAACTAGGGTCTCTCTGCATCATCAGTTCACATCGCCTGGAAAAAATCCTTAGGAAGAATTCACATGGTGTCATCGCTCAGTTCAATTCCATTCAGATGCACCCATCAACAGTCTCCACTACTTCCTTGGATAGATATGTAGGTATCTTTGCTAAACCAATGAGCTTTCTTCCTTCAAGAGACCTTTCCGGTAAGAATGTAACCACATCTACCTCTCAGCAGGAAATGATGGCTATTTTGCATGCAGTACAGAAGTGGCAACCATACCTATTAGGAAATTCTTTCTGCATCAAGACTGATCTCCTGAGTCTGGAAAATTTTCTGGAACAATGGGTCTCCTCCCCAACACACCTACAATGGGTTATCCCTATGTGATCACTTACAAGAAGGGTAAGGACAATATGGTGGAAGATGCTCCTTCTCGCACAATTGATGACCCAGTTTCTCTTACAGCTCTTTCTCTGCTTATTCCAAATTGGTTGCCATATGTTCAACAGGGCTATCTCTTCTATGATCTCCATGCTTCTTCATCAATAGGACACTCTGGGTTCTGCAAAATGTATTTCCTAGAAGCACTCTGGTGGTACAATACCACATCTCAAAGGACACCATATGAAGCAGTCTATGGAAAAACACGACCAGTTCTTCTTCCATACACCCTTAGCAGCTCCCCAGTTCAGGAAATTGACTCGGTTCTTCGAAACCGCGATCAGATTCTTCTCATTCTGCAGGACAATCTTCACATGGCCAGAATTCGCCTGAAACAACAAGCCGATCAGCACCGTTCTGAGCGCATTTTCCACGCAGCTGACAGGGTTCTTCTTCATCTACATCCTTCCAAGCAATCCTCCTTGACACTCCAAAGGCGTCAATGGCCCGAAATGCAAACCAAGGATGCTACCGGGGAACCACTCCTTCAGATTCTGCAGCAATTTCTCCAACCAAAGCTTTGAGGACAAAGCTTTTTTTAAGGGAGAGGGGATGTTAGGAACCTATGTCAACCCTTCTCTTTACTATGTTAGTATATTGTTGTTGGACGCATATGCTTTGTAATTCGTCCCGTATTATTTGTTGATCCGTAGTTTATATTAGCCCATAGTATTGACCCATAGTATTGGACGCATATGCTTTGTAAGTCGTCCTGTAGTATTATATGTCCCATGGTTTTGACTCATAGTATTGGGCATAGACTTAGTATATAAGTGTGTGTTGAGGTCATTGAAGGCACCGTGAAGTTAATTGTATTGAGCTTGCTCAAAGGAGGTTGCCCCCTCGAAGTGGCCCGTGATCAATATAAAAGCGATTTTGTTCTATTATTTCTGATATCTCATGTATTTGCATTAATTAATTATTGCAGGTACACCACATCGCGGCTTTAACTAACATCTCGAGGTTTTGGTGTAACGGTTCGTATCATCTGGTATCAGAGCCTCCACCCAGGTTCAAGTCACAGAGTGGGTGGCAACGCTAGCATTGCAGTGTTCGCCCGGGGCTCGTACGGCGCAAAGGGGACACCACCGTACGGGCGCACATCCAGCCCAGAGTCTGGACTGCGGAGCGTGGTGGGATGTTAAGATCCTGGTGGGCGGCCTTAACTAACATCTCGAGGTTTTGGTGTCACGGTTAGTATCAGCGTTTTCGCTAGACTTGGGCTTAAAGGGTGTGAAAATAGCTCGGAACGTCACGAGAGTTGGCGTGGACGCTCGTCTACCAATGTGACATCCAAATCTATTCTCAAATTTATATTCCAAGAAGTTGGTCAAAGTTGAAAATCGACTGTCCATTTTCGCTAGACTTGGGCTTAAAGGGTGAGAAAATAGCTCGGAATGTCACGAAAGTTGGCGTGCGCATTTCTCTACCAACGGGACATCCAAATCTATGCTCAATTTTTAATTCCGAGAAGTTGGTCAAATTCGAAACTCGACCATGCGTTTTCGCTAGACTTAGGCTTAAAGGGTGAGAAAATAGCTCGGAACGTCACGAAAGTTGGCGTGCGCATTTGTCTACCAATGGGACATCCAAATCTATGCTCAATTTTTAATTCCGAGAAGTTGGTCAAATTCAAAACTCGACCGTACATTTTCGCTCGACTTGAGCTGAAAGGGTGTGAAATTAGCTCGTAATGTGACGAAAGTTGGCGTGCGCATTTGTCTACCAACGGGACATCCAAATCTATGCTCAATTTTTAATTCCGAGAAGTTGGTCAAATTCAAAACTCGACCGTGCGTTTTCGCTAGATTGAGGCTTAAAGTATGAGAAAATAGCTCAGAACGTCAAGAAAGTTGGCGTGCGCATTTGTCTACCAACGGGACATCCAAATCTATGCTCAATTTTTAATTCCAAGAAGTTGGTCAAATTCAAAACTCGACCGTGCGTTTTCGCTAGATTGAGGCTTAAAGTGTGAGAAAATAGCTCAGAACGTCAAGAAAGTTGGCGTGCGCATTTGTCTACCAACGGGACATCCAAATCTATGCTCAATTTTCAATTCCGAGAAATTGGTCAAATTCGAAACTCGACCGTGTGTTTTCGCTAGACTTGGGCTTAAAGGGGGAGAAAATAGCTCGGAACGTCATGAAAGTTGGTGTGGATGCTTTCATACCAATGGGACATCCAAAAGTATTCTCAAATTTCAATTCCGAGAAGTTAGTCAAAGTTGAAACACGATCGTGCGTTTTCGATAGACTTGGGATTAAAGGGTGTGAAAATAGCTCGGAACGTCACGAAAGTGGGCGTGGACGCTCGTCTACGAATGTGACATCCAAATCTATTCGCAAATTTAAATTCCAAGAACTTGGTCAAAGTTGAAAATCGACCGTGCATTTTCGGTACACTTAGGCTTAAAGGATGAGAAAATACCTCGAAACATCACGCAAGTTGGCGTGCGCATTTGTCTACCAACGGGGCATCCAAATCTAAGCTCAATTTTCAATTACGAGAAGTTAGTCAAATTTGAAACTCGACCGTGCGTTTTCGCTAGACTTGGGCTTAAAGGGGGAGAAAATAGCTCGGAACGTCAAGAAATTTGGTGTGGACGCTTGTCTACCAATGGGACATGCAAAACTATTCTCAAATTTCAATTCCGAGAAGATGGTCAAAGTTGAAACTCGATCGTGCGTTTTCACTAAACATGGGCTTAAAGGGGGAGAAAATAGCTCGGAACGTCACGAAAGTTGGTGTGGACGCTTGTCTACCAATGGGACATCCAAAACTATCCTCAAATTTCAATTCTGAGAAGCTAGTCAAAGTTGAAACTCGATCGTGCGTTTTTGCTAGACTTGGGCCTAAAGGGTGTGAAAATAGCTCGGAACGTCACGAAAGTTGGCGTGGACGCTCGTCTACCAATGTGACATCCAAATCTATTCGCAAATTTAAATTCCGAGAAGTTGGTCAAAGTTGAAAATCGACTGTGCATTTTCGCTACACTTAAGCTTAAAGGGTGAGAAAATAGCTCGGAACATCGCGAAAGTTGGCGTGCGCATTTGTCTACCAACGGGACATCCAAATCTATGCTCAATCTTCAATTCCGGGAAGTTGGTCAAATTTGAAACTCGACCGTGCATTTTCGCTAGACTTGGGCTTAAAGAGGGAGAAAATAGCTCGGAACGTCACGAAAGTTGGTGTGGACGCTTGTCTACCAATGGGACATCCAAAACTATTCTCAAATTTCAATTCCGAGAAGTTGGTCAAAGTTGAAACTCGATCGTACGTTTTCACTAGACTTGGGCTTAAAGGGTGTGAAAATAGCTCGGAACGTCATGAGAGTTGGCGTGGACGCTCGTCTACCAATGTGACATCCAAATCTTTTCGCAAATTTATATTCCGAGATGTTGGTCAAAGTTGAAAATCGACCGTGCATTTTCGCTAGACTTGGGCTTAAAGTGTGAGAAAATAGCTCGGAATGTCACGAAAGTTGGCGTGTGCATTTGTCTACCAACGGGACATCCAAATCTAAGCTCAATTTTTAATTCCGAGAATTTGGTCAAATTCGAAACTCGACCGTGCGTTTTCGCTAGAATTAGGCTTAAAGGGTGAGAAAATAGCTCGTAATGTCACGAAATTTGGCGTGCGCATTTGTCTACCAACGGAACATCCAAATCTATGCTGAATTTTCAATTCCGAGAAGTGGGCAAATTCGAAACTCGACCGTGCGTTTTCACTCGCCTTGAGCTGACAGGGTGTGAAATTAGCTCGTAATGTGACGAAAGTTGGCGTGCGCATTTGTCTACCAACGGGACATCCAAATCTATGCTCAATTTTTAATTCCGAGAAGTTGGTCAAATTCGAAACTCGACCGTGCGTTTTCGCTAGACTTAGGCTTAAAGTGTGAGAAAATAGCTCAGAACGTCACGAAAGTTGGCGTGCGCATTTGTCTACCAACGGGACATCCAAATCTATGCTCAATTTTCAATTCCGAGAAGTTGGTCAAATTCGAAACTCGACCGTGCGTTTTCGCTAGACCTGGACTTAAAGGGGGAGAAAATAGCTCTGAACGTCACGAAAGTTGGTGTGGACGCTTGTCTACCAATGGGACATCCAAAAGTATTCTCAAATTTCAATTCCGAGAAGTTAGTCAAAGTTGAAACTCGATCGTGCGTTTTCGCTAGACTTGGGCTTAAAGGGTGTGAAAATAGCTCGGAACGTCACGAAAGTTAGCGTGGACGCTCGTCTACCAATGTGACATCCAAATCTATTAGCAAATTTAAATTCTGAGAAGTTGGTCAAAGTTGAAAATCGACCGTGCATTTTCGCTACACTTAGGCTTAAAGGAGGAGAAAATAGCTCGGAACATCACGAAAGTTGCGTGCGCATTTGTCTACCAACGGGACATCCAAATCAATGCTCAATTTTCAATTCCGAGAAGTTAGTCAAATTTGAAACTCGACCGTGCGTTTTCGCTAGACTTGGGCTTAAAGGGGGAGAAAATAGCTCGAAACGTCACGAAATTTGGTGTGGACATTTGTCTACTAATGGGACATCCAAAACTATTCTCAAATTTCAATTCCGAGAAGTTAATCAAAGTTGAAACTCGATCGTGCATTTTCGCTAGACTTAGGCTTAAAGGGTGAGAAAATAGCTCAGAACATCACGAAAGTTGGCATGCGCATTTGTCTATAAATGGGACATCCAAATCTATGCTCAAATTTCAATTCCGAGAAGTTGGTCAAAGTTGAAACTCAATCGTGCGTTTTCGCTACACATGGGCTTAAAGGGGGAGAAAATAGCTCGGAACGTCACGAAAGTTGGTGTGGACGCTTGTCTACCAATGGGACATCCAAAACTATTCTCAAATTTCAATTCCGAGAAGTTGGTCAAAGTTAAAAATCGACCGTGCATTTTCGCTACACTTAGGCTTAAAGGGTGAGAAAATAGCTCGGAACGTCACGAAAGTTGGTGAGCGCATTTGTCTACCAACGAGACATTCAAATATATGCTCAATTTTCAATTCCGAGAAGTTGGTCAAAGTTGAAACTTGATCGTGTGTTTTCGCTAGACGTGGGCTTAAAGGGTGTGAAAATAGCTCGGAACGTCACGAAAGTTGGCGAGACATCCAAAACTATTCTCAAATTTCAATTCCGAGAAGTTGGTCAAAGTTAAAAATCGACCGTGCATTTTCGCTACACTTAGGCTTAAAGGGTGAGAAAATAGCTCGGAACGTCACGAAAGTTGGCGAGCGCATTTGTCTACCAACGGGACATCCAAATATATGCTCAATTTTCAATTCCGAGAAGTTGGTCGAAGTTAAAACTTGATCGTGTGTTTTCGCTAGACTTGGGCTTAAAGGGTGTGAAAATAGCTCGGAACGTCACGAAAGTTGGCGTGGACACTCGTCTACCAATGTGACATCCAAATCTATTCTCAAATTTATATTCCGAGAAGTTGGTCAAATTTGAAAATCGAACGTGCATTTTCGCTGGACTTGGGCTTAAAGGGTGAGAAAATAGCTCGGACTGTCACGAAAGTTGGCGTGCACATTTGTCTACCAACGGGACATCCAAATCTACGCTCAATTTTTAATTCCGAGAAGTTGGTCAAATTCAAAACTCGACCGTGCGTTTTCACTAGACTTAAGCTTAAAGGGTGAGAAAATAGCTCGGAACGTCACGAAAGTTGGCGTGCGCATTTGTCTACCAACGGGACATCCAAATCTATGCTCAATTTTCAATTCCAAGAAGTTGGTAAAATTCGAAACTCGACCGTGCATTTTCACTAGACTTGGGCTTAAAGGGGGAGAAAATAGCTGGGAAGGTCACGAAAGTTGGTGTGCACGCTTGTCTACCAATGGGACATCCAAAACTATTCTCAAATTTCAATTCCGAGAAGTTAATCAAAGTTGAAACTCGATCATGCGTTTTCGCTAGACTTGGGCTTAAAGGGTGTGAAAATAGCTCGGAACATTACGAAAGTTGGCGTGGACGCTCGTCTACCAATGTGACATCTAAATCCATTCCCAAATTTAAATTCCGAGAACTTGGTCAAAGTTTAAAATCGACCGTGCATTTTCGCTAGACATAGGTTTAGAGGGTGAGAAAATAGCTCGGAACGTCACGAAAGTTGGCGTGCGCATTTGTGTACCAACAGGACATCCAAATCTATGCTCAATTTTCAATTCTGAGAAGTTGGTCAAATTCAAAACTCGACCGTGCGTTTTCGCTCGACTTGAGCTGAAAGGGTGTGAAATTAGCTCGTAATGTGACGAAAGTTGGCGTGCGCATTTGTCTACCAACGGGACATCCAAATCTATGCTCAATTTTTAATTCCGAGAAGTTGGTCAATCTCGAAACTCGATCGTGCATTTTCGCTAGACTTAGGCTTAAAGGGTTAGAAAATAGCTCAGAACGTCATGAAAGTTGGCGTGCACATTTGTCTACCAACGGGACATCCAAATCTATGCTCAATTTTCAATTCCGAGAAGTTAGTCAAATTTGGAACTCGACCGTTTGTTTTCGCAAGAATTGGGCTTGAAGGGGGAGAAAATAGCTCGGAATGTCACGAAAGTTGGTGTGGACGCTTGTCTACCAATGGGACATCCAAAACTATTCAGAAAATTCAATTCCAAGAAGTTAGTCAAAGTTGAAACTCGATCGTGCGTTTTCGCTAGACTTGGGCCTAAAGGGTGTGAAAATAGCTCGTCACGTCACAAAAGTTGGCGTGGACGCTCATCTACCAATGTGACATCCAAATCCATTCTCAAATTTAAATTCTGAGAAGTTGGTCAAAGTTGAAAATCGACTGTGCATTTTCGCTAGACTTAAGCTTAAAGGGTGAGAAAATAGCTCGGAACGTCACGAAAGCTGGCGTGCGCATTTTTCTACCAACGGGACATCCAAATCTATGCTCAATTTTCAATTCCAAGAAGTTGGTCAAATTTGAAACTCGACCGTGCGTTTTCGCTAGACTTGGGCTTAAAGGGGGAGAAAATAGCTCGGAACATCATGAAAGTTGGTGTGGACGCTTATCTACCAATGGGACATCCAAAACTATTCTCAAATTTCAATTCCGAGAAGTTGGTCAAAGTTTAAACTCGATCGTCCGTTTTCGCTACACTTGGGCTTAAAGGGGGAGAAAATAGCTCGGAACGTCACGAAAGTTTGTGTGGACGCTTGTCTACCATTGGGACATCCAAAACTATTCTCAAATTTCAATTCCGAGAAGTTAGTCAAAGTTGAAACTCGATCGTCCGTTTTCGCTACACTTGGGCTTAAAGGGGGAGAAAATAGCTCGGAACGTCACGAAAGTTTGTGTGGACGCTTGTCTACCATTGGGACATCCAAAACTATTCTCAAATTTCAATTCCGAGAAGTTAGTCAAAGTTGAAACTCCATCGTGCCTTTTCGCTAGACTTGGGCCTAAAGGGTGTGAAAATAGCTCGGAACGTCACGAAAGTTGGCGTGGACGCTCGTCTACCAATGTGACATTCAAATCTATTCGCAAATTTAAATTCCGAGAAGTTGGTCAAAGTTGAAAATCGACCGTGCATTTTCGCTACACTTAGGCTTAATGGGTGAGAAAAAAGCTCGGAACGTCACGAAAGTTGGCGTGCGCATTTGTCTACCAACGGGACATCCAAATCTATGCTCAATTTTCAATTCCAAGAAGTTTGTCAAATTTGAAACTCGACCGTGTGTTTTCGCTAGACTTGGGCTTAAAGGGGGAGAAAATAGCTCGGAACATCATGAAAGTTGGTGTGGACGCTTATCTACCAATGGGACATCCAAAACTATTCTCAAATTTCAATTCCGAGAAGTTGGTCAAAGTTTAAACTCGATCGTGCGTTTTCACTAGACTTGGGTTTAAAGGGTGTGAAAATAGCTCGGAACGTCACGAAAGTTGGCGTGGACGCTCGTATACCAATGTGACATCAAAATCTATTCTCAAATTTATTTTCCGAGCAGTTGGTCAAAGTTGAAAATCGACCGTGCATTTTACCTAGACTTGGGCTTAAAGGGAAAGAAAATAACTCGGACTGTCACGAAAGTTGGCGTGCGCATTTGTCTACCAACGGGACATCCAAAACTATGCTCAATTTTCAAATTCCAAGAAGTTGGTCAAATTTGAAACTCGACCGTCCGTTTTCGCTAGACTTGGGCTTCTTAGAGGGGGACAAAATAGCTCGGAATGTCACGAAAGTTGGTGTGGATGCTTGTCTACCAATGGGACATCCAAAACTATTCTCAAATTTCAATTCTGAGAAGTTGGTCAAAGTTGAAACTTGATCGTGCGTTTTCACTAGACTTGGGCTTAAAGGGTGTGAAAATAGCTCGGAACGTCACGAAAGTTGGCGTGGACGCTCGTTTACCAATGTGACATCCAAATCTATTATCAAATTTATATTCCGAGAAGTTGGTCAAAGTTGAAAATCGACCATGCATTTTCGCCAGACTTGGGCTTAAAGTGTGAGAAAATAGCTCGGACTATCACGAAAGTTGGCATGCGCATTTGTCTACAAACGGGACATCCAAATCTATGCTCAAATTTTAATTCTGAGAAGTTGGTCAAATTCGAAACTCGACCGTGCGTTTACGCTAGACTTAGGCTTAAAGGGTAAGAAAATAGCTCGGAACATCACGAAAGTTGGCGTGCGCATTTGTCTACCAACGAGACATCCAAATCTATGCTCAATTTTCAATTCCGAGAAGTTAGTCAAATTCGAAACTCGACCATGCGTTTTCGCTCGACTTGAGATTAAATTGTGTGAAATTAGCACGTAATGTGACGAAAGTTGGCGTGCGCATTTGTGTACCAACGGGACATCCAAATCTATGCTCAATTTTTAATTCGGAGAAGTTGGTCAAATTCGAAACTCGACCGTGCGTTTTCCCTAGACTTAGGCTTAAAGGTTGATAAAATAGCTCAGAACGTCACGAAAGTTGGCGTGCGCATTTGTCTACCAACGGGACATCCAAATCTATGCTCAATTTTCAATTCCGAGAAGTTGGTCAAATTTGAAACTCGACCGTGCGTTTTCGCTAGACTTGGGCTTAAAGGGGAAGAAAATAGCTCGGAATGTCACGAAAGTTGGTGTGGACGATTGTCTACCAATGGGACATACAAAACTATTCTCAAATTTCAATTCCAAGCAGTTGGTCAAAGTTGAAACTCGATCATGCTTTTTCGCCAGACTTGGGCTTAAAGGGTGTGAAAATAGCTCGGAATGTAACGAAAGTTGGCGTCGACGCTCGTCTACCAATGTGACATCCAAATCTATTCTCAAATTTATATTCCAAGAAGTTGGTCAATTTGAAAATCGACCGTGCATTTTCGCTCGACTTGGGCTTAAAGGGTGAGAAAATAGCTCGGAATGTCACGAACGTTTGCGTGCGCATTTGTCTACCAACGGGACATCCAAATCTATTATCAATTTTCAATTCCGAGAACTTGGTCAAATTCGAAACTTGACCGTGCGTTTTCGCATGACTTGAGCTTAAAGGGTGTGAAATTAGCTCGTAATGTGACAAAAGTTGGCGTGCGCATTTGTCTACCAACGGGACATCCAAATCTATGCTCAATTGTTAATTCCGAGAAGTTGGTCAAATTCGAAACTCGACCGTGCGTTTTCGCTAGACTTAGGCTTAAAGGGTGAGAAAATAGCTCAGAACGTCACGAAAGTTGGCGTGCGCATCTGTCTACCAACGGGACATCCAAATCTATGCTCAATTTTCAATTCCAAGAAGTTGGTCAAATTCGAAACTCGACCATTCGTTTTCGCTAGACTTGGGCTTAAAGGGGGAGAAAATAGCTCGGAACGTCACGAAAGTTGGTGTGGACGCTTGTCTACCAATGGGACATCCAAAAGTATTCCCAAATTTCAATTCTGAGAACTTAGTCAAAGTTGAAACTCGATCGTGCGTTTTCGCTAGACTTGGGATTAAATGGGGAGAAAATAGTTCGGAACGTCACGAAAGTTGGTGTGGACGCTTTTCTACCAATGGGACATCCAAAACTATTCTCAATTTTCATTTACGAGAAGTTAGTCAAAGTTGAAACTCGATCGTGCGTTTTCGCTAGACTTAGGCTTAAAAGGTGAGAAAATAGCTCGGAACGTCACGAAAGTTGGCCTGCGCATTTGTCTACCAACAGGACAACCAAATCTATGCTCAATTTTCAATTCCGAGAAGTTGGTCAAATTTGAAACTCGACCGTGCGTTTTCGCTAGACTTGGGATTAAAGGGGGAGAAAATAGCTCGGAACGTGACGAATGTTGATGTGGATGCTTGTCTACCAATGGGACATCCAAAACTATTCTCAAATTTCAATTCCAAAAAGTTGGTTAAAGTTGAAACTCGATCGTGCGTTTTCGCTAGACTTGGGCTTAAAGGGTGTGAAAATAGCTCAGAATGTTACGAAAGTTGGCGTGGACGCTCATCTACCAATGTGACATCCAAATCCATTCTCAAATTTAAATTCAAAGAAGTTGGTCAAAGTTGAAAATTGACCGTGCATTTTCGCTAGACTTAGGCTTAAAGGGTGAGAAAATAGCTCGGAACGTCACGAAAGTTGGCTTGCGCATTTGTCTACCAACGGGACATCCAAATCTATGCTCAATTTTTAATTCCGAGAGGTTGGTCAAATTCGAGACTCGACCGTGCGTTTTTGCTAGACTTAGGCTTAAAGGGTGAGAAAATAGCTTAGAACGTCACAAAAGTTGGTGTGCGCATTTGTCTACCAACGAGACATCCAAATCTATGCTCAATTTTCAATTCCGAGAAGTTGGTCAAATTCGAAACTCGACCGTGCGTTTTCGCTAGACTTGGGCTTAAAGGGGGAGAAAATAGCTCGGAACATCACGAAAGTTGGTGTGGACGCTTGTCTACGAATGGGACATCCAAAACTATTCTCAAATTTCAATTCCGAGAAGTTAGTCAAAGTTGAAACTCGATAGTGCGTTTTAGCTAGACTTGGGCTTAAATGGTGTGAAAATAGCTCGGAACGTCACGAAAGTTGGCGTGCGCATTTGTCTACCAACGGGACATCCAAATCTATGCTCAATTTTCAATTCCGAGAATTTAGTCAAATTTGAAACTCGACCGTGCGTTTTTGCTAGACTTGGGTTTAAAGTGGGAGAAAATAGCTCGGAACGTCACGAAAGTTGGTGTGGACGCTTTTCTACCAATGGGACATCCAAAACTATTCTCAAATTTCAATTCCGAGAAGTTAATCAAAGTTGAAACTCGATCGTGCGTTTTCACTAGACTTGGGCTTAAAGGGTGTGAAAATAGCTCGGAACGTTACGAAAGTTGGCGTGGATGCTCGTCTACCAATGTGACATCCAAATCCATTCTCAAATTTAAATTCCGAGAAGTTGATCAAAGTTGAGAATCGACCATGCATTTTCGCTAGACTTAGGCTTAAAGCGTGAGAAAATAGCTCGGAATGTCACGAAAGTTGGCGTGCGCATTTGTCTACCAACGGGACATCCAAATCTATGCTCAATTTTCAATTCCGAGAAGTTGGTCAAATTCGAAACTCGACCGTGCGTTTTCACTCGACTTGAGCTTAAAGGGTTTGAAATTAGCTCGTAATGTGAGGAAAGTTGGCTTGCGCATTTGTCTACCAACGGGACATCCAAATCTATGCTCAATTTTTAATTCCGAGAAGTTGGTCAAATTCAAAACTCTACCGTGCGTTTTCGCTAGACTTAGGCTTAAAGGGTGAGAAAATAGCTGAGAACGTCATGAAAGTTGGTGTGCGCATTTGTCTACCAATGGGACATCCAAATCTATGCTCAATTTTCAATTCCGAGAAGTTGGTCAAATTCGAAACTCGACCGTGCGTTTTCGCTAGACTTGGGCTTAAAGGGGGAGAAAATAGCTCAGAACGTCACGAAAGTTGGTGTGGACGCTTGTCTAAGAATGGGACATCGAAAACTATTCTCGAATTTCGATTCCGAGAAGTTGAAAAAGTTGAAACTCGATCGTGTGCTTTCACTAGAGTTGGGCTTAAAGGGTGTGAAAATAGCTCGGAACGTCACGAAAGTTGGCGTGGACGCTCGTCTACCAATGTGACATCCAAATCTATTCGCAAATTTAAATTCCGAGAAGTTGGTCAAAGTTGAAAATAGACCGTTCATTTTCGCTACACTTAGGCTTAAAGGGTGAGAAAATAGCTCGGAACGTCACGAAAGTTGGCGTGCGCATTTGTCTACCAATGGGACATCCAAATCTATGCTCAATTTTCAATTCCAAGAAGTTGGTCAAATTCGAAACTCGACCGTGCATTTTCGCTCGACTTGAGATTAAAGGGTGTCAAATTAGCTCGTAATGTGACGAAAGTTGGCGTGCGGATTTGTCTACCAACGGGACATCCAAATCTATGCTCAATTTTTAATTCCGAGAAGTTTGTCAAATTCGAAACTCGACCGTGCGTTTTCGCTAGACTTAGGCTTAAAGGGTGAGAAAATACCTCGGAACGTCACGAAAGTTGCCGTGCGCATTTGTCTACGAACGAGACATCCAAATCTATGCTCAATTTTTAAATCCGAGAAGTTGGTGAAATTCGAAACTCAACCGTGCGTTTTCGCTAGAATTAAGCTTAAAGGGTGAGAAAATAGCTCGGAACGTCACAAAAGTTCACGTGCGAATTTGTCTACCAACGGGACATCAAAATCTATGCTCAATTTTCAATTCCAAGAAGTTGGTCAAATTCGAAACTCGACCATACATTTTTGCTCGACTTGAGCTTAAAGGGTGTGAAATTAGCTCGTAATGTGACGAAAGTTGGCGTGCGCATTTGTCTACCAACGGGACATCAAAATCTATGCCCAATTTTTAATTCCGAGAAGTTGGTCAAATTCGAAACTCGACCGTGCGTTTTCTCTAGACTTAGGCTTAAAGGGTGAGAAAATAGCTCGGAACGTCACGAAAGTTGCCGTGCGCATTTGTCTACCAACGGGACATCCAAATCTATGCTCAATTTTTAATTCCGAGAAGTTGGTCAAATTTTAAACTCGACCGTGCGTTTTCGCTAGACTTGGGCTTAAAGGGGGAGAAAATAGCTCGGAACATCATGAAAGTTGGTGTGGACGCTTATCTACCAATGGGACATCCAAAACTATTCTCAAATTTCAATTCCAAGAAGTTGGTCAAAGTTGAAACTCGATCGTGCATTTTCACTAGACTTGGGTTTAAAGGGTGTGAAAATAGCTCGGAACGTCACGAAAGTTGGCGTGGACGCTCGTATACCAATGTGACATCAAAATCTATTCTCAAATTTATTTTCCGAGCAGTTGGTCAAAGTTAAAAATCGACCATGCATTTTACCTAGACTTGGGCTTAAAGGGAGAGAAAATAACTCGGACTGTCACGAAAGTTGGCGTGCGCATTTGTCTACCAACGGGACATCCAAAACTATGCTCAATTTTCAATTCCAAGAAGTTGGTCAAATTTGAAACTCGACCGTGCGTTTTCGCTAGACTTGGGCTTCTTAAAGGGGGACAAAATAGCTCGGAATGTCACGAAAGTTGGTGTGGAAGCTTGTCTACCAATGGGACATCCAAAACTATTCTCAAATTTCAATTCTGAGAAGTTGGTCAAAGTTGAAACTTGATCGTGCGTTTTCGCTAGAATTGGGCTTAAAGGTTGTGAAAATAGCTCGTAACGTCACGAAAGTTGGCGTGGACGCTCGTTTACCAATGTGACATCCAAATCTATTCTCAAATTTATATTCCGAGAAGTTTGTCAAAGTTGAAAATCGACCGTGCATTTTCGCTAGACTTGGGCTTAAAGTGTGAGAAAATAGCTCGGACTGTCACCAACATTTGCGTGCGCATTTGTCTACCAACGGGACATCCAAATCTATGCTCAATTCTAAATTCCGAGAAGTTGGTCAAATTCGAAACTCGACCGTGCGTTTTCGCTAGACTTAGGCTTAAAGGGTGAGAAAATAGCTCGGAACGTCACGAAAGTTGGCGTGCGCATTTGTCTACCAACGGGACATCCAAATCTATGCTCAATTTTCAATTCCAAGAAGTTGGTCAAATTCAAAACTCGACCGTGCGTTTTCACTAGACTTGGGCTTAAAGGGGGATAAAATAGCTCGGAACGTTACGAAAGTTGGTGTGGACGTTTGTCTACCAATGGTACATCCAAAACTATTTTCAAATTTCAATTCCAAGAAGTTGGTCAAAGTTGAAACTCGATCGTGCGTTTTCGCTAGACTTGGGCTTAAAGGGTGTGAAAATAGCTCGGAACGTTACGAAAGTTGGCGTGGACGCTCGTCTACCAATGTGACATCCAAATCCATTCTCAAATTTAAATTCAAAGAAGTTGGTCAAAGTTGAAAATTGACCGTGCATTTTCGCTAGACTTAGGCTTAAAGGGTGAGAAAATAGCTCGGAACGTCACGAAAGTTGGTGTGTGCATTTGTCTACCAACGGGACATCCAAATCTATGCTCAATTTTCAATTCCAAGAAGTTGGTCAAATTCGAAACTCGACCGTGCGTTTTCGCTCGACTTGAGCTTAAAGGGTGTGAAATTAGCTCGTAATATGACGAAAGTTGGCTTGCGCATTTGTCTACCAACGGGACATCCAAATCTATGCTCAATTTTTAATTCCGAGAAGTTGGTCAAATTCGAAACTCGACCGTGCTTTTTTGCTAGACTTAGGCCTAAAGGGTGAGAAAATAGCTTAGAACGTCACAAAAGTTGGCGTGCGCATTTGTCTACCAACAAGACATCCAAATCTATGCTCAATTTTCAATTACGAGAAGTTGGTCAAATTCGAAACTCGACCGTGCGTTTTCGCTAGACTTGGGCTTAAAGGGGGAGAAAATAGCTCGGAACGTCACGAAAGTTGGTGTGGACGCTTGTCTACGAATGGGGGCATCCAAAACTATTCTCAAATTTCAATTCCGAGAAGTTAGTCAAAGTTGAAACTCGGTAGTGCGTTTTCGCTAGACTTGGGCTTAAATGGTGTGAAAATAGCTCGGAACGTCACGAAAGTTGGTGTGGACGCTTGTCTACCAATGGGACATCCAAAACTATTCTCAAATTTCAATTTGGAGAAGTTAGTCAAAGTTGAAACTCGATCGTGCGTTTTCGCTAGACATGGGCTTAAATGGTGTGAAAATAGCTCGGAACGTCACGAAAGTTGGCGTGGACGCTCGTGTACCAATTTGACATCCAAATCTATTCGCAAATTTAAATTCCGAGAAGTTGGTCAAAGTTGAAAATCAACCGTGCATTTTCGCTACACTTAGGCTTAAAGGGTGAGAAAATAGCTCGGAACGTTAAGAAGGTTGGCGTGCGCATTTGTCTACCAACGGGACATCCAAATCTATGCTCAATTTTCAATTCCGAGAAGTTAGTCAAATTTTAAACTCGACCGTGCGTTTTCGCTAGGCTTGGGTTTAAAGGGGGAGAAAATAGCTCGGAACGTCACGAAAGTTGGTGTGGACGCTTGTCTACCAATGGGACATCCAAAACTATTCTCAAATTTCAATTCCGAGAAGTTAATCAAAGTTGAAACTCGATCGTGCGTTTTCACTAGACTTGGGCTTAAAGGGTGTGAAAATAGCTGAGAAACTCACGAAAGTTGGCGTGGACGCTCGACTACCAATGTGACATCCAAATCTATTCGCAAATTTAAATTCCGAGAAGTTGGTCAAAGTTGAAAATCGACCCTGCATTTTCGCTACACTTAGGCTTAAAGGGTGAGAAAATAGCTCGGAACGTCACGAAAGTTGGCGTGCGCATTTGTCTACCAATAGGACATCCAAATCTATGCTCAATTTTCAATTCCGAGAAGTTGGTCAAATTTGTAACTCGACCGTGCGTTTTCACTAGACTTGGGATTAAAGGGGGAGAAAATAGCTCGGAACGTCACGAATGTTGGTGTGGATGCTTGTCTACCAATGGGACATCCAAAACTATTCTCAAATTTCAATTCCAAGAATTTGGTCAAAGTTGAATCTCGATCGTCCGTTTTCGCTAGACTTGGGCTTAAAGGGTGTGAAAATAGCTCGGAACGTTACGAAAGTTGGCGTGGACGCTCGTCTACCAATGTGACATCCAAATCCATTCTCAAATTTAAATTCAAAGAAGTTGGTCAAAGTTGAAAATCGACCGTGCATTTTCGCTAGACTTAGGCTTAAAGGGTGAGAAAATAGCTCGGAACGTCACGAAAGTTGGCGTGCGCATTTGTCTACCAACGGAACATCCAAAACTATGCTCAATTTTCAATTCCAAGAAGTTGGTCAAATTTGAAACTCGACCGTGCGTTTTCGCTAGACTTGGGCTTCTTAAAGGGGACAAAATAGCTCGGAATGTCACGAAAGTTGGTGAGGACGCTTGTCTACCAATGGGACATCCAAAACTATTCTCAAATTTCAATTCTGAGAAGTTGGTCAAAGTTGAAACTTGATCGTGCGTTTTCGCTAGACTTGGGCTTAAAGGTTGTGAAAATAGCTCGTAACGTCACGAAAGTTGGCGTGGACGCTCGTTTACCAATGTGACATCCAAATCTATTCTCAAATTTATATTCCGAGAAGTTGGTCAAAGTTGAAAATCGACCGTGCATTTTCGCTAGACTTGGGCTTAAAGTGTGAGAAAATAGCTTGGACTGTCACGAACGTTTGCGTGCGCATTTGTCTACCAACGGGACATCCAAATCTATGCTCAATTTTAAATTCCGAGAAGTTGGTCAAATTCGAAACTCGACCGTGCGTTTTCGCTAGACTTAGGCTTAAAGGGTGAGAAAATAGCTCAGAACGTCACGAAAGTTGGCGTGCGCATTTTTCTACCAACGGGACATCCAAATCTATGCTCAATTTTCAATTCCAAGAAGTTGGTCAAATTCGAAACTCGACCGTGCGTTTTCACTAGACTTGGGCTTAAAGGGGGATAAAATAGCTCGGAACGTTACGAAAGTTGGTGTGGACGCTTGTCTACCAATGGGACATCCAAAACTATTCTCAAATTTCAATTCCGAGAAGTTAATCAAAGTTGAAACTCGATCGTGCGTTTTTCGCTAGACTTGGGCTTAAATGGTGTGAAATTAGCTCGTAATGTGACAAAAGTTGGTGTGCGCATTTGTCTACCAACGGGACATCCAAATCTATGCTCAATTTTTAATTCCGAGAAGTTGGTCAAATTTTAAACTCGACCGTGCATTTTCGCTAGACTTAGGCTTAAAGGGTGAGAAAATAGCTCAGAACGTCACGAAAGTTGGCGTGCGCATCTGTCTACCAACGGGACATCCAAATCTATGCTCAATTTTCAATTCCAAGAAGTTGGTCAAATTCGAAAGTCGACCATTCGTTTTCGGTAGACTTGGGCTTAAAGGGGGAGAAAATAGCTCGGAACGTCACGAAAGTTGGTGTGGACGCTTGTCTACCAATGGGACATCCAAAAGTATTCCCAAATTTCAATTCTAAGAACTTAGTCAAAGTTGAAACTCGATCGTGCATTTTCGCTAGACTTGGGCTAAATGGGGAGAAAATAGTTCGGAACGTCACGAAAGTTGGTGTGGACGCTTGTCTACCAATGGGACATCCAAAACTATTCTCAAATTTCAATGCCGAGAAGTTGGTCAAAGTTGAAACTCGATCGTGCGTATTCGCAAGACTTGGGCTTAAAGGGTGTGAAAATAGCTCGGAATGTCACGAAAGTTGGTGTGCGCATTTGTCTACCAATGGGACATCCAAATCTATGCTCAATCTTCAATTCCGAGAAGTTGGTCAAATTCGAAACTCAACCGTGCGTTTTCGCTCGACTTGAGCTTAAACGGTGTGAAATTAGCTCGTAATTTGACGAAAGTTGGTGTGCGCATTTGTCTACCAACGGGACATCCAAATCTATGCTCAATTTTTAATTCCGAGAAGTTGGTCAAATTCGAAACTCGACCGTGCGTTTTCGCTAGACTTGGGCTTAAAGGCAGAGAAAATAGCTCGGAAAGTCACGAAAGTTGGCGTGCGCATTTCTCTACCAACAGGACATCCAAATCTATGCTCAATTTTCAATTACGAGAAGTTGGTCAAATTTGAAAATCGACCGTGCGTTTTCGATAGACTTTGGCTTAGAGGGGGAGAAAATAGCTCGGAACATCATGAAAGTTGGTGTGGACGCTTGTCTACCAATGGGACATCCAAAACTATTCACAAATTTCAATTCCGAGAAGTTAGTCAAAGTTGAAACTCGATCGTGCGTTTTTGCTAGACTTGGGCTTAAAGGGTGTGAAAATAGCTCAGAACGTCAGGATCATTGGCATGGACGCTCGTCTACCAATGTGACATCCAAATCTATTCGCAAATTTCAATTCCGAGAAGTTGGTCAAAGTTGAAAACTGACGGTGCATTTTCGCTACACTTATGCTTAAAGGGTGAGAAAATAGCTCGGAAAGTCACGAAAGTTGGCGTGCGCATTTGTCTACCAACGGGACATCCAAATCTATGCTCAATTTTCAATTCCGAGAAGTTAGTCAAATTTGAAACTCGATCGTGCGTTTTCCCTAGACTTGGGCTTAAAGGGGAGAAAATAGCTCGGAACGTCACGAAAGTTGGTGTGGACGCTTGTCTACCAATGGGACATCCAAAACTATTCTCAAATTTTAATTCCAAGAAGTTAGTCAAAGTTGAAACTCTATCGTGCGTTTTCGCTAGACTTGGGCCTAAAGGGTGTGAAAATAGCTCGGAACATCATTAAAGTTGGCGTGGATGCTCGTCTACCAATGTGACATCCAAATCTATTCGCAAATTTAAATACCGAGAAGTTTGTCAAAGTTGAAAATCGACCGTGCATTTTCGCTAGACTTGGGCTTAAAGGGTGAGAAAATAGCTCGGAACTTTACGAAAGTTGGCGCGTGCATTTGTCTACCAACGGGACATCCAAATCTATGCTCAATTTTTAATTCCGAGAAGTTGGTCAAATTCGAAACTCGACCGTGCGTTTTCGCTAAACTTGGGCTTAAAGGGTGTGAAAATAGCTCGGAACGTCACGAAAGTTGGCGTGGACGCTCGTCTACCAATGACACATCCAAATCTATTCTCAAATTTATATTCTGAGAAGTTGGTCAAGGTTGAAAATCGACCGTACATTTTCGCTAGACTTGGGCTTAAAGGGTGAAAAAATAGCTCGGACTGTCACGAAAGTTGGCGTGCACATTTGTCTACCAACGGGACATCCAAATCTATGCTCAATCTTCAATTCTGAGAAGTTGGTCAAATTCGAAACTCGACCGTGCGTTTTCGCTCGACTTGAGCTTAAACGGTGTGAAATTAGCTCGTAATTTGACGAAAGTTGGTGTGCGCATTTGTCTACCAACGGGACATCCAAATCTATGCTCAATTTTAAATTCCGAGAAGTTGGTCAAATTCGAAACTCGACCGTGCGTTTTCACTAGACTTGGGCTTAAAGGGGGAAAAAATAGCTCGGAACGTCACGAAAGTTGGTGTGGACGCTTGTCTACCAATGGGACATCCAAAACTATTCTCAAATTTCAATTCCAAGAAGTTGGTCAAAGTTGAAACTCGATCGTGCGTTTTCGCTTGACTTGGGCTTAAACGGGGAGAAAATAGCTCAGAACGTCACGAAAGTTGGTGTGGACGCTTGTCTACCAATGGGACATCCAAAACTATTCTCAAATTTCAATTCTGAGAAGTTGGTCAAAGTTGAAATTCGATCGTGCGTTTTCGCTTGACTTGGGCTTAAACAGGGAGAAAATAGCTCGGAACGTCACGAAAGTTGGTGTGGACGCTTGTCTACCAATGGGACATCCAAAAGTATTCTCAATTTTCAATTCCAAGAAGCTAATCAATTTTGAAACTCGACCGTGCGTTTTGGCTAGACTTGGGCTTAAAGGGGGAGAAAATAGCTCGGGACGTCACGAAAGTTGGTGTGGACGCTTGTCTACCAATGGGACATCCAAAACTATTCTCGAATTTCGATTCCAAGAAGTTGGACAAAGTTGAAACTCGATCGTGCGCTTTCGCTAGACTTGGGCTTAAAGGGTGTGAAAATAGCTCTGAACGTCACGAAAGTTGGCGTGCGCATTTGTCTACCAACGGGACATCCAAATCTATGTTCAATTTTCAATTCCGAGAAGTTGGTCAAATTCGAAACTCGACCGTGCGTTTTCGCTAGACTTGTGCTTAAAGAGGGAGAAAATAGCTCGGAACGTCACGAAAGTTGTTGTGGACGCTTGTCTACCAATGGGACATCCAAAACTATTCTCAAATTTCAATTCCGAGAAGTTATTCAAAGTTGAAACTTGATCGTGCGTTTTCGCTAGACTTGGGCTTAAAGGGTGCGAAAATAGCTCGGAACGTCACGAAAGTTGGCGTGGACGCTTGTCTACCAATGCGAAAGCCAAATCTATTCGCAAATTTAAATTCCGAGAAGTTGGTCAAAGTTGAAAATCGACCGTGCATTTTCGCTACACTTAGGCTTAAAGGGTGAGAAAATAGCTCAGAACGTCACGAAAGTTGGCGTGCGCATTTGTCTACCAACGGGACATCCAAATCTATACTCAAATTTAAATTCCGAGAACTTGGTCAAATTCGAAACTGAACCGTGCGGTTTCGCTAGCCTTAGACTTAAAGGGTGAGAAAATAGTTCGGAACGTCAAGAAAGTTGGCATGCGCATTTTTCTACCAACGGGACATCCAAATCTATGCTCAATTTTCAATTCCGAGAAGTTGGTCAAATTCGAAACTCGATCGTGCGTTTTCGCTAGACTTGGGCTTAAAGGGCGAGAAAATAGCTCGGAACGTCACGAAAGTTGGCGTGGATGCTCGTCTACCAATGGGACATCCAAAACTATTCTCAAATTTAAATTCTGAGAAGTTGGTCAAATTTGAAACTCGATCGTGCGTTTTCGCTAGACTTGGGCTTAAAGGGTGTGAAAATAGCTCGGAACATTACGAAAGTTGGCGTGGACGCTCGTCTATCAATGGGACATCCAAAACTATTCTCAAATTTAAATTCCGAGAAGTTGGTCAAAGTTGAAACTCGATCGTGCGTTTTCGCTAGTCTTGGGCTTAAAGGGGGAGAAAATAGCTCGGGACGTCACGAAAGTTGGTGTGGACGCTTGTCTACCAATGGGACATCCAAAACTATTCTCGAATTTCGATTCCAAGAAGTTGGACAAAGTTGAAACTCGATCGTGCGCTTTCGCTAGACTTGGGCTTAAAGGGTGTGAAAATAGCTCTGAACGTCACGAAAGTTGGCGTGCGCATTTGTCTACCAATGGGACATCCAAATCTATGTTCAATTTTCAATTCCGAGAAGTTGGTCAAATTCGAAACTCGACCGTGCGTTTTCGCTAGACTTGTGCTTAAAGAGGGAGAAAATAGCTCAGAACGTCACGAAAGTTGTTGTGGACGCTTGTCTACCAATGGGACATCCAAAACTATTCTCAAATTTCAATTCCGAGAAGTTATTCAAAGTTGAAACTTGATCGTGTGTTTTGTCTAGACTTGGGCTTAAAGGGTGCGAAAATAGCTCGGAACGTCACGAAAGGTTGCGTGGACGCTCGTCTACCAATGCGACAGCCAAATCTATTCGCAAATTTAAATTCCGAGAAGTTGGTCAAAGTTGAAAATCGACCGTGCATTTTCGCTACACTTAGGCTTAAAGGGTGAGAAAATAGCTCAGAACGTCACGAAAGTTGGCGTGCGCATTTGTCTACCAACGGGACATCCAAATCTATACTCAAATTTAAATTCCGAGAAATTGGTCAAATTCGAAACTCAACCGTGCGGTTTCGCTAGACTTAGCCTTAAAGGGTGAGAAAATAGTTCGGAACGTCAAGAAAGTTGGCGTGCGCATTTTTCTACCAACGGGACATCCAAATCTATGCTCAATTTTCAATTCCGAGAAGTTGGTCAAATTCGAAACTCGATCGTGCGTTTTCGCTAGACTTGGGCTTAAAGGGCGAGAAAATAGCTCGGAACGTCACGAAAGTTGGCGTGGACGCTCGTCTACCAATGGGACATCCAAAACTATTCTCAAATTTAAATTCTGAGAAGTTGGTCAAATTTGAAACTCAATCGTGCGTTTTCGCTAGACTTGGGCTTAAAGGGTGTGAAAATAGCTCGAAACATTACGAAAGTTGGCGTGGACGGTCGTCTATCAATCGGACATCCAAAACTATTCTCAAATTTAAATTCCGAGAAGTTGGTCAAAGTTGAAACTCGATCGTGCGTTTTCGCTAGTCTTGGGCTTGAAGGGTGTGAAAATAGCTCGGAACGTCACGAAAGTTGGTGTGGACGCTTGTCTACCAATGGGACATCCAAAACTATTCTCAAATTTCAATTTCGAGAAGTTAATCAAAGTTGAAACTCGATCATGCGTTTTTGCTAGACTTAGGCTTAAAGGGTTAGAAAATAGCTCGGAACATCACGAAAGTTGGCGTGCGCATTTGTCTATAAACGGGACATCCAATTCTATGCTCAATTTTCAATTCCGAGAAGTTGGACAAACTTGAAACTCGACCGTGCGTTTTCGCTCGACTTGAGCTTAAAGGGTGTGAAATTAGCTCGTAATGTGACGAAAGTTGGCGTGCGCATTTGTCTACCAACGGGACATCCAAATCTATGCTCAATTTTTAATTCCGAGAAGTTGGTCAAATTCGAAACTCGACCATGCGTTTTCGCTAGACCTAGGCTTAAAGGGTGAGAAAATAGCTCAGAATGTCACGAAACTTGGCGTGCGCATTTGTCTACCAACGGGACATCCAAATCTATGCTCAATTTTCAATTCCGAGAAGTTGATCAAATTCGAAACTCGATCGTGCGTTTTCGCTAGACTTGGGTATAAAGGGCGAGAAAATAGCTCGGAACGTCACGAAAGTTGGCGTGGATGCTCGTCTACCAATGGGACATCCAAAACAATTCTCAAATTTAAATTCTGAGAAGTTGGTCAAATTTGAAACTCGATCGTGCGTTTTCGCTAGACTTGGGCTTAAAGGGTGTGAAAATAGCTCGAAACATTACGAAAGTTGGCGTGGACGCTCGTCTATCAATGGGACATCCAAATCCATTCTCAAATTTAAATTCCGAGATGTTGGTCAAAGTTTAAACTCGATCGTGCGTTTTCACTAGACTTGGGCTTAAAGGGTGAGAAAATAGCTCGCAACGTCACGAAAGTTGGTGTGGACGCTTGTCTACCAATGGGACATCCAAAACTATTCTCGAATTTCGATTCCGACAAGTTGGACAAAGTTGAAACTCGATCGTGCGCTTTCGCTAGACTTGGGCTTAAAGGGTATGAAAATAGCTCGGAACGTCACGAAAGTTGGCGTGCGCATTTGTCTACCAACGCGACATCCAAATCTATGCTCAATTTTCAATTCCGAGAAGTTGGTCAAATTCGAAACTTGACCATGCCTTTTCACTAGACTTGGGCTTAAAGGGGGAGAAAATAGCTCGGAACGTCACGAAAGTTGTTGTGGACGCTTGTCTACCAATGCGACATCCAAAACTATTCTGAAATTTCAATTCCCAGAAGTTAATCAAAGTTGAAACTCGATCGTGCATTTTCGCTAGACTTGGGCTTAAAGGGTGTGAAAATAACTCGGAACGTTACGAAAGTTGGCGTGGACGCTCGTGTACCAATGGGACATCCAAAACTATTCTCAAATTTCAATTCCGAGAAGTTAGTCAAAGTTGAAACTCGATCGTGCGTTTTCGCTAGACTTGGGCTTAAAGGGTGTGAAAATAGCTCGGAACGTCACGAAAGTTGGCGTGGACGCTCGTCTACCAATGTGACATCCAAATCCATTCTCAAATTTAAATTCCGATAAGTTGGTCAAAGTTGAAAATCGACCGTGCATTTTCGCTACACTTAGGCTTAAAGGGTGAGAAAATAGCTCGGAACGTCACGAAAGTTGGCGTGCGCATTTGTCTACCAACGGGACATCCAAATCTATGCTCAATTATTAATTCTGAGAAGTTGCTCAAATTCGAAACTCGACCGTGCGTTTTCACTAGACTTGGGCTTAAATGGGGAGAAAATAGCTCGGAACATCACAAAAGTTGGCGTGGACGCTCGTCTACCAATGGGACATCCAAAACTATTCTCAAATTTAAATTCCGAGAAGTTGGTCAAAGTTGAAACTCGATCGTGCGTTTTCGCTAGTCTTGGGCTTAAAGGGTGTGAAAATAGCTCGGAACTTCACGAAAGTTGGCATGGACCCTCGCCTAACAATGCGACATCCAAATCTATTCTGAAATTTATATTCCGAGAAGTTGGTCAAAGTTGAAAATTGACCCTGCATTTTCGCTAGACTTGGGCTTAAAGGGGGAGAAAATAGCTCGGAACGTCAAGAAAGTTGGTGTGGACGCTTGTCTAACAATGGGACATCCAAAACTATTCTCGAATTTGGATTCCGAGAAGTTGGACAAAGTTGAAACTCGTTCGTGCGCTTTCGCTAGACTTGGGCTTAAAGGGTGTGAAAATAGCTCAGAACGTCACGAAAGTTGGCATGCGCATTTGTCTACCAACGGGACATCCAAATCTATGCTCAATTTTCAATTCCGAGAAGTTGGTTAAATTCGAAACTCGACCGTGCGTTTTCACTAGACTTGGGCTTAAAGGGGGAGAAAATAGCTCGGAACATCACGAAAGTTGTTGTGGACGCTTGTCTACCAATGCGACATCCAAAACTATTCTGAAATTTCAATTCCGAGAAGTTAATCAAAGTTGAAACTCGATCGTGCGTTTTCGCTAGACTTGGGCTTAAAGGGTGTGAAAATAACTCGGAACGTTACGAAAGTTGGCGTGGACGCTCGTGTACCAATGGGACATCCAAAACTATTCTCAAATTTCAATTCCGAGAAGTTAGTCAAAGTTGAAACTCGATCGTGCGTTTTTGCTAGACTTGGGCTTAAAGGGTGCGAAAATAGCTCGGAACGTCACGAAAGTTCGCGTGGACGCTCGTCTACCAATGTGACATCCAAATCCATTCGCAAATTTAAATTCCGAGAAGTTGGTCAAAGTTGAAAATCGACCGTGCATTTTCGCTACACTTAGGCTTAAAGGGTGAGAAAATAGCTCGGAACGTCACGAAAGTTGGCGTGCGAATTTGTCTACCATCGGGACATCCAAATCTATGCTCAATTTTTAATTCCGAGAAGTTGGTCAAATTCGAAACTCGACCGTGCGTTTTCACTAGTCTTGGGCTTAAAGGGGGAGAAAATAGCTCGAAACGTCAAGAAAGTTGGTGTGGACGCTTGTCTACCAATGGGACATCCAAAACTATTCTCGAATTTCGATTCCGAGAAGTTGGACAAAGTTGAAACTCGATCGTGTGTTTTCGCTAGAATTGGGCTTAAAGGGGGAGAAAATAGCTCGGAACGTCACGAAAGTTGGCGTGAGCATTTGTCTACCAACGGCACATCCAAATCTATGCTCAATTATCAATTCTGAGAAGTTGGTCAAATTCGAAACTCAACCGTGCGTTTTCGCTAGACTTGGGCTTAAAGGGGGAGAAAATAGCTCGGAACGTCACGAAAGTTGGTGTGGACGCTTGTCTACCAATGGGACATCCAAAACTATTCTCAAATTTCAATTCCGAGAAGTTAGTCAAAGTTGAAACTCGATCGTGCGTTTTCGCTAGACTTCGGCTTAAATGGGGAGAAAATAGCTCGAAACGTCGTGAAAGTTGGCGTGGACGCTCGTCTACCAATGGGACATCCAAAACTATTCTCAAATTTCAATTCCGAGAAGTTGGTCAAAGTTGAAACTCGATCGTGCGTTTTCACTAGACTTGGGCTTAAAGGGTGTGAAAATAGCTCGGAACGTTACGAAAATTAGCGTGGACGCTCGTCTACCAATGTGACATCCCAATCTATTCGCAAATTTAAATTCCGAGAAGTTGGTCAAAGTTGAAAATCGACCGTGCATTTTCTCTACACTTAGGCTTAAAGGGTGAGAAAATAGCTCGGAACGTCACGAAAGTTGGCGTGAGCATTTGTCTACCAACGGGACATCCAAATCTATGCTCAATATTCAATTCTGAGAAGTTGGTCAAATTCGAAACTCGACCGTGCGTTTTCGCTAGACTTGGGATTAAAGGGGGACAAAATAGCTCGGAACGTCACGAAAGTTGGTGTGGACACTTGTCTTCCAATGGGACATCCAAAAATATTCTCAAATTTCAATTCCGAGAAGTTAGTCAAAGTTGAAACTCGATCGTGCGTTTTCGCTAGACTTGGGCTTAAAGGGGGAGAAAATAGCTCGGAACGTCACAAAAGTTGGCGTTTACGCTCGTCTACCAATGGGACATCCAAAACTATTCTCAAATTTAAATTCCGAGAAGTTGGTCAAAGTTGAAACTCGATCGTGCGTTTTCGCTAGACTTGGGCTTAAAGGTTGTGAAAATAGCTCGGAACGTTACGAAAGTGTGCGTGGACGCTCATCTACCAATGTGACATCCAAATATATTCGCAAATTTAAATTCCGAGAAGTTGGTAAAAGTTGAAAATCGACCGTGCATTTTCTCTACACTTAGGCTTAAAGGGTGAGAAAATAGCTCGGAACGTCACGAAAGTTGGCGTGAGCATTTGTCTACCAACGGGACATCCAAATCTATGCTCAATTTTCAATTCCGAGAAGTTGGTCAAATTCGAAACTCGACCGTTCGTTTTCGCTAGACTTGGGCTTAAAGGGGGAGAAAATAGCTCGGAACGTCAGGAAAGTTGGTATGGACGCTTGTCTAACAATGGGACATCCAAAACTATTCTCGAATTTCGAATCCGAGAAGTTGGACAAACTTGAAACTCGATCGTGCGCTTTCGCTAGACTTGGGCTTAAAGGGTGTGAAAATAGCTCGGAACGTCACGAAAGTTGGCGTGAGCATTTGTCTACCAACGGGACATCCAAATCTATGCTCAATTTTCAATTCCGAGAAGTTGGTCAAATTCGAAACTCGACCGTGCGTTTTCGCTAGACTTGGGCTTAAAGGGGGAGAAAATAACTCGGAACGTCACGAAAGTTGGTGTGGACGCTTGTCTACCAATGGTCCATCCAAAACTATTCTCAAATTTCGATTCCGAGAAGTTGGACAAAGTTGAAACTCGATCGTGCACTTTCGCTGGACTTGGGCTTAAAGGGTGTGAAAATAGCTCGGAACGTCACGAAAGTTGGCGTGCGCATTTGTCTACCAACGGGAAATCCAAATCTATGCTCAATTTTCAATTCTGAGAAGTTGGTCAAATTTGATACTCGACCGTGCGTTTTCGCTAGACTTGGGCTTAAAGGGGGAGAAAATAGCTCGAAACGTCACGAAAGTTAGTGTGCACGCTTGTCTAACAATGGGACATCCAATACTATTATCGAATTTCGATTCCGAGAAGTTGGACAAAGTTGAAACTCGATCGTCGCGCTTTCGCTAGACTTGGGCTTAAAGGGTGTTAAAATAGCTTGGAACGTCACGAAAGTTGGCGTTCGCATTTCTCTACCAACGGGACATCCAAATCTATGCTCAATTTTCAATTCCGAGAAGTTGGTCAAATTCAAAACTCGACCGTGCGTTTTCACTAGACTTGGGCTTAAAGGGGGAGAAAATAGCTCGGAATGTCACGAAATTTGGTGTGGACGCTTGTCTAACAATGGGACATCCAAAACTATTCTCGACTTTCGATTCCGAGAAGTTGGACAAAGTTGAAACTCGATCGTGCGCTTTCGCTAGACTTGGGCTTAAAGGGTGTGAAAATAGCTCGGAACGTCACGAAAGTTGGCGTGCGCATTTGTCTACCAACGGGACATCCAAATCTATGCTCAATTTTCAATTCCGAGAAGTTGGTCAAATTCGAAACTCGACCGTTGCGTTTTCACTAGACTTGGGCTTAAAGGGGGAGAAAATAGCTTGGAACGTCACGAAAGTTGGTGTGGAAGCTTGTCTACCAATGCGACATCCAAAACTATTCTGAAATTTCAATTCCGAGAAGTTAATCAAAGTTGAAACTCGATCGTGCATTTTCGATAGACTTGGGCTTAAAGGGTGTGAAAATAACTCAGAACGTTACGAAAGTTGGCGTGGACGCTCGTGTACCATTGGGACATCCAAAACTATTCTCAAATTTCAATTCCGAGAAGTTAGTCAAAGTTGAAACTCGATCGTGCGTTTTCGCTAGACTTGGGCTTAAAGGGTGCGAAAATAGCTCGGAACTTCACGAAAGTTGGTGTGGACGCTCGTCTACCAATGTGACATCCCAATCTATTCGCAAATTTAAATTCTGAGAAGTTGGTCAAAGTTGAAAATCGACCGTGCATTTTCTCTACACTTAGGCTTAAAGGGTGAGAAAATAGCTCGGAACGTCACGAAAGTTGGCATGAGCATTTGTCTACCAACACGACATCCAAATCTATGCTCAATTTTCAATTCCGAGAAGTTGGTCAAATTCGAAACTCGACCGTGCGTTTCCGCTAGACTTGGGATTAAAGGGGGACAAAATAGCTCGGAACGTCACGAAAGTTGGTGTGGACACTTGTCTACCAATGGGACATCCAAAAATATTCTCAAATTTCAATTCCGAGAAGTTAGTCAAAGTTGAAACTCGATCGTGCGTTTTCGCTAGACTTGGGCTTAAAGGGGGAGAAAATAGCTCGGAACGTCACAAAAGTTGGCGTTTACGCTCGTCTACCAATGGGACATCCAAAACTTTTCTCAAATTTAAATTCCGAGAAGTTGGTCAAAGTTGAAACTCGATCGTGCGTTTTCGCTAGACTTGGGCTTAAAGGGTGTGAAAATAGTTGGGAACGTTACGAAAGTGTGTGTGGACGCTCATCTACCAATGTGACATCCAAATATATTCGCAAATTTAAATTCCGAGAAGTTGGTAAAAGTTGAAAATCGACCGTGCATTTTCTCTACACTTAGGCTTAAAGGGTGAGAAAATAGCTCGGAACGTCACGAAAGTTGGCGTGAGCATTTGTCTACCAACGGGACATCCAAATCTATGCTCAATTTTCAATTCCGAGAAGTTGGTCAAATTCGAAACTCGACCGTTCGTTTTCGCTAGACTTGGGCTTAAAGGGGGAGAAAATAGCTCAGAACGTCAGGAAAGTTGGTGTGGACGCTTGTCTAACAATGGGACATCCAAAACTATTCTCGAATTTCGATTCCGGGAAGTTGGACAAAGTTGAAACTCGATCGTGCGCTTTCGCTAGACTTGGGCTTAAAGGGTGTGAAAATAGCTCGGAACGTCACGAAAGTTGGCGTGAGCATTTGTCTACCAACGGGACATCGAAATCTATGCTCAATTTTCAATTCCGAGAAGTTGGTCAAATTCGAAACTCGACCGTGCGTTTTCGCTAGACTTGGGCTTAAAGGGGGAGAAAATAACTCGGAACGTCATGAAAGTTGGTGTGGACGCTTGTCTACCAATGGTCCATCCAAAACTATTCTCAAATTTCGATTCCGAGAAGTTGGACAAAGTTGAAACTCGATCGTGCACTTTCGCTAGACTTGGGCTTAAAGGGTGTGAAAATAGCTCGGAACGTCACGAAAGTTGGCATGCGCATTTGTCTACCAACGGGAAATCCAAATCTATGCTCAATTTTCAATTCTGAGAAGTTGGTCAAATTTGATACTCGACCGTGCGTTTTCGCTAGACTTGGGCTTAAAGGGGGAGAAAATAGCTCGAAACGTCACGAAAGTTAGTGTGCACGCTTGTCTAACAATGGGACATCCAATACTATTATCGAATTTCGTTTCCGAGAAGTTGTACAAAGTTGAAACTCGATCGTGCGTTTTCGCTAGACTTGGGCTTAAATGGTGTGAAAATAGCTTGGAACGTCACGAAAGTTGGCGTGCGCATTTCTCTACCAACGGGACATCCATATCTATTCTCAATTTTCAATTCCGAGAAGTTGGTCAAATTCAAAACTCGACCGTGCGTTTTCACTAGACTTGGGCTTAAAGGGGGAGAAAATAGCTCGGAATGTCACGAAATTTGGTGTGGATGCTTGTCTAACAATGGGACATCCAAAACTATTCTCGACTTTCGATTCCGAGAAGTTGGACAAAATTGAAACTCGATCGTGCGCTTTCGCTAGACTTGGGCTTAAAGGGTGTGAAAATAACTCGGAACGTCACGAAAGTTGGCGTGCGCATTTGTCTACCAACGGGACATCCAAAATCTATGCTCAATTTTCAATTCCGAGAAGTTGGTCAAATTCAAAACTCGACCGTGCGTTTTCACTAGACTTGGGCTTAAAGGGGGAGAAAATAGCTCGGAACGTTACGAAAGTTGGTGTGGACGCTTGTCTACCAATGCGACATCCAAAACTATTCTGAAATTTCAATTCCGAGAAGTTAATCAAAGTTGAAACTCGATCGTGCATTTTCGATAGACTTGGGCTTAAAGGGTGTGAAAATAACTCAGAACGTTACGAAAGTTGGCGTGGACGCTCGTGTACCATTGGGACATCCAAAACTATTCTCAAATTTCAATTCCGAGAAGTTAGTCAAAGTTGAAACTCGATCGTGCGTTTTCGCTAGACTTGGGCTTAAAGGGTGCGAAAATAGCTCGGAACGTCACGAAAGTTGGTGTGGACGCTCGTCTACCAATGTGACATCCAAATCCATTCGCAAATTTAAATTCCGAGAAGTTGGTCAAAGTTGAAAATCGACCGTTGCATTTTCGCTACACTTAGGCTTAAAGGGTGAGAAAATAGCTCGGAACGTCACGAAAGTTGGCGTGCGCATTTTTCTACCAACGGGACATCCAAATCTATGCTCAATTTTCAATTCCGAGAAGTTGGTCAAATTTGAAACTCGACCGTGCGTTTTCGCTAGACTTGGGCTTAAAGGGGGAGAAAATAGCTCAGAACGTCACGAAAGTTGGTGTGGACGCTTGTCTACCAATGGGACATCCAAAACTATTCTCAAATTTCAATTCCGAGAAGTTAGTCAAAGTTGAAACTCGATCGTTCGTTTTCGCTAGATTTGGGCTTAAAGGGGGAGAAAATAGCTCGGAACGTCACGAAAGTTGGCATGGACGCTCGTCTACCAATGGGACATCAAAAAATATTCTCAAATTTAAATTCCGAGAAGTTGGTCGAAGTTGAAACTCGATCATTCGTTTTCACTAGACTTGGGATTAAAGGGTGTGAAAATAGCTTGGAACGTCACGAAAGTTGGCGTGAGCATTTGTCTACCAACGGGACATCCAAATCTATGCTCAATTTTCAATTCCGAGAAGTTGGTCAAATTCGAAACTCGACCGTTCGTTTTCGCTAGACTTGGGCTTAAAGGGGGAGAAAATAGCTCGGAACGTCAGGAAAGTTGGTGTGGACGCTTGTCTAACAATGGGACATCCAAAACTATTCTCGAATTTCGATTCCGAGAAGTTGGACAAAGTTGAAACTCGATCGTGCGCTTTCACTAGACTTGGGCTTAAATAGTGTGAAAATAGCTTGGAACGTCACGAAAGTTGGCGTGCGCATTTGTCTCCAACCGGGACGTCCAAATCTATTCTCAATTTTCAATTCCGAGAAGTTGGTCAAATTCGAAGCTCGACCGTACGTTTTCACTAGACTTGGGCTTAAAGGGGGAGAAAATAGCTCGGAACGTCACGAAAGTTGGTGTGGACACTTGTCTGCCAATGCGACATCCAAAACTATTCTGAAATTTGAATTCCGAGAAGTTAATCAAAGTTGAAACTCGATCGTGCATTTTCGCTAGACTTGGGCTTAAAGGGTGTGAAAATAACTCGGAACGTTACGAAAGTTGGCGTGGACGCTCGTGTACCAATTGGACATACAAAACTATTCTCAAATTTCAATTCCGAGAAGTTAGTCAAAGTTGAAACTCTATCGTGCGTTTTCGCTAGACTTGGGCTTAAAGGGTGCGAAAATAGCTCGGAACGTCATGAAAGTTGGCGTGGACACTCGTCTACCAATGTGACATCCAAATCCATTCGCAAATTTAAATTCCGAGAAGTTGGTCAAAGTGGAAAATCGACCATGCATTTTCGCTACACTTAGGCTTAAAGGGTGAGAAAATAGCTCGGAACATCACGAAAGTTGGCGTGCGCATTTGTCTACCAACGGGACATCCAAATGTATGCTCAATTTTCAATTGCGACAAGCTAGTCAAATTTTAAATTCAACCGTGCGTTTTCGCTAGACTTGGGCTTGAAGGAGGAGAAAATAGCTCGGAACGTTCGAAAGTTGGCGTGTGCATTTGTCTACCAACGGGACATCCAAATCTATGCTCAATTTTTAATTCCGAGAAGTTGGTAAAATTCGAAACTCGACCATGCGTTTTTGCTAGACCTAGGATTAAAGGGTGAGAAAATAGCTCAGAACGTCACGAAAGTTGGCGTGCGCATTTGTCTACCAATGGGAGATCCAAATCTATGCTAAATTTTCAATTCCGAGAAGTTGGTCAAATTCGAAACTCGACCGTGCGTTTTCGCTAGACTTGGGCTTAAAGGGGGAGAAAATAGCTCGGAACGTCACGAAAGTTGGTGTGGACGCTTGTCTACCAATGGGACATCCAAAACTATTCTCAAATTTCAATTCCGAGAAGTTAGTCAAAGTTAAACTCGATCGTGCGTTTTCGCTAGACTTGGGCTAAAAGGGGAGAAAATAGCTCGGAACGTCACGAACGTTGGCGTGGATGCTCGTCTACCAATGGGACATCCAAAACTATTCTCAAATTTAAATTCCGAGATGTTGGTCAAAGTTGAAACTCGATCGTGCGTTGTCGCTAGACTTGGACTGAAAGGGTGCGAAAATAGCTCGGAACGTCACGAACGTTGGCGTGGACACTCGTCTACCAATGCGACATCCAAATCTATTCGCAAATATAAATTCCGAGAAGTTGGTCAAAGTTGAAAATCGACCGTGCATTTTCGCTACACTTGGGCTTAAAGGGTGATAAAATAGCTCAGAACGTCACGAAAGTTGGCGTGCGCATTTGTCTACCAACGGGACATCCAAATCTATACTCAAATTTAAATTCTGAGAAGTTGGTCAAATTCGAATCTCGACCGTGCGTTTTCGCTAGACTTAGCCTTAAAGGGTGAGAAAATAGCTCGGAACGTCACGAAAGTTGGCGTGCGCATTTGTCTACCAACGGGACATCCAAATCTATGCTCAATTTTCAATTCCGAGAAGTTGGTCAATTTCGAAACTCGACCGTGCATTTTAACTAGACTTGGGCTTAAAGGGGGAGAATATAGCTCGAAACGTCACGAAAGTTGGTGTGGACGCTTGTCTACCAATGGGACATCCAAAACTATTCTCAAATTTCAATTCCGAGAAGTTAATCAAAGTTGAAACTCGATCGTGCGTTTTCGCTAGAATTAGGCTTAAAGGGTGAGAAAATAGCTCGGAACATCACGAAAGTTGGTGTGCGCATTTGTCTATAAACGGGACGTCCAACTCTATGCTCAATTTTCAATTCCGAGAACTTGGACAAACTTGAAACTCGACCGTGCGTTTTCGCTCGACTTGAGCTTAAAGGGTGTGAAATTAGCTCGTAATGTGACGAAAGTTGGCGTGCGCATTTGTCTACCAACGGGACATCCAAATCTATGCTCAATTTTTAATTCCGAGAAATTGGTGAAATTCGAAACTCAACCATGCGTGTTTGCTAGACCTAGGCTTAAAGGGGGAGAGAATAGCTCGGAACGTCACGAAAGTTGGTGTGGACGCTTGTCTACCAATGGGCCATCCAAAACTATTCTCAAATTTCAATTCCGAGAAGTTGGACAAAGTTGAAACTCGATCGTGCGCTTTCGCTAGACTTGGGCTCAAAGGGGGAGAAAATAGCTTGGAACGTCACGAAAGTTGGCGTGCGCATTTGTCTACCAACGGGACATCCAAATCTATGCTCAATTTTCAATTCCGAGAAGTTGGTCAAATTCAAAACTCGACCGTGCATTTTCACTAGACTTGGGCTTAAAGGGGGAAAAAATAGCTCGGAACGTCACGAAAGTTGGTGTGGACGCTTGTCTACCAATGCAACATCCAAAACTATTCTGAAATTTCAATTTTGAGAAGTTAATAAGAGTTGAAACTCGATCGTTGCGTTTTCGCTAGACTTGGGCTTAAAGGGTGTGAAAATAACTCCGAACGTTACGAAAGTTGGCGTGGACGCTCGTGTACCAATGGGACATCCAAAACTATTCTCAAATTTCAATTCCGAGAAGTTAGTCAAAGTTGAAACTCAATCGTACGTTTTCGGTAGACTTGGGCTTAAAGGGTGCGAAAATAGCTCGGTACGTCACGAAAATTGGCATGGACGCTCGTCTACCAATGTGACATCCAAATCCATTCGCAAATTGAAATTCCGAGAAGTTGGTCAAAGTTGAAAATCGACCATGCATTTTCGCTACACTTAGGCTTAAAGGGTGTGAAAATAGCACGGAACGTCACGAAAGTTGGCGTGCGCATTTGTCTACCAACGGGACATCCAAATCTATTCTCAATTTTCAATTCCGAGAGGTTGGTCAAATTCGAAACCCGACCATCCGATTTCGCTAGACCTAGGCTTAAAGGGTGAGAAAATAGCTCAGAACGTCACGAAAGTTGGCGTGCGCATTTGTCTACCAACGGGACATCCAAATCTATGCTCAATTTTCAATTCCGAGAAGTTGGTCAAATTTGAAACTCGACCGTGCGTTTTCGCTAGACTTGGGCTTAAAGGGGGAGAAAATAGCTTGGAACGTCATGAAATTTGGTGTGGATGCTTGTCTACGAATGGGACATCCAAAACTATTCTCAAATTTCAATTCCGAGAAGTTAGTCAAAGTTGAAACTCGATCGTGCGTTTTCGCTAGGCTTGGGCTTAAAGGGGGAGAAAATAGCTCGGAACGTCACGAAAGTTGGCGTGGACGCTCGTCTACCAATGGGACATCCAAAACTATTCTCAAATTTAAATTCCGAGAAGTTGGTCAAAGTTGAAACTCGATCGTGCGTTTTCGCTAGACTTGGGCTTAAAGGGTGTGAAAATAGCTCGGAACATCACGAAAGTTGGCGTGAGCATTTGTCTACCAACGGGACATCCAAATCTATGCTCAATTTTCAATTCCGAGAAGTTGGTCAAATTTGAAACTCGACCGTGCGTCTTCCCTAGACTTGGGCTTAAAGGGAGAGAAAATAGCTCAGAACGTCACGAAAGTTGGTGTGGACGCTTGTCTAAGAATGGGACATCCAAAACTATTCTCGAATTTCGATTCCGAGAAGTTGGACAAAGTTGAAACTCGGTCATGCATTTTCGCTAGACTTGGGCTTAAAGGGTGTGAAAATAACTCGGAACGTTACGAAAGTTGGCGTGGACGCTTGTGTACCAATGGGACATCCAAAACTATTCTCTAATTTCAATTCCGAGAAGTTAGTCAAAGTTGAAACTCGATCATGCGTTTTCGCTAGACTTGGGCTTAAAGGGTGCGAAAATAGCTTGGAACGTCACGAAAGTTGGCGTGGACGCTCGTCTACCAATGTGACATCCAAATCCATTCGCAAATTTAAATTCCGAGAAGTTGGTCAAAGTTGAAAATCGACCGTGCATTTTCGCTACACTTAGGCTTAAAGGGTGAGAAAATAGCTCGGAACGTCACGAAAGTTGGCGTGTGCATTTGTCTACCAACGGGACATCCAAATCTATGCTCAATTTTCAATTACGAGAAGCTAGTCAAATTTTAAATTCGACCGTGCGTTTTCGCTAGACTTGGGCTTAAAGGGGGGGAAAATAGCTCGAAACGTCACGAAAGTTGGTGTGGACGCTTGTCTACCAATGCGACATCCAAAACTATTCTGAAATTTCAATTCCGAGAAGTTAATCAAAGTTGAAACTCGATCGTGGGTTTTCGCTAGACTTGGGCTTAAAGGGTGTGAAAATAACTCGGAACGTTACGAAAGTTGGCGTGGACGCTCGTGTACCAATGGGACATCCAAAACTATTCTCAAATTTCAATTCCGAGAAGTTAGTCAAAGTTGAAACTCGATCGTGCTTTTCCGCTAGACTTGGGCTTAAAGGGTGCGAAAATAGCTCGGAACGTCACGAAAGTTGGCGTGGACGCTCGTGTACCAATTGGACATCCAAAACTATTCTCAAATTTCAATTCCGAGAATTTAGTCAAAGTTGAAACTCGATCGTGCGTTTTCGCTAGACTTGGGCTTAAAGGGTGCGAAAATAGCTCGGAACGTCATGAAAGTTGGCGTGGACACTCGTCTACCAATGTGACATCCAAATCCATTCGCAAATTTAAATTTCGAGAAGTTGGTCAAAGTGGAAAATCGACCATGCATTTTCGCTACACTTAGGCTTAAAGGGTGAGAAAATAGCTCGGAACGTCACGAAAGTTACCGTGCGCATTTGTCTACCAACGGGACATCCAAATGTATGCTCAATTTTCAATTGCGAGAAGCTAATCAAATTTTAAATTCAACTGTGCGTTTTCGCTAGACTTGGGCTTAAAGGGGGAGAAAATAGCTCGGAACGTTCGAAAGTTGGCGTGTGCATTTGTCTACCAACGGGACATCCAAATCTATGCTCAATTTTTAATTCCGAGAAGTTGGTCAAATTCGAAACTCGACCATGCGTTTTCGCTAGACCTAGGGTTAAAGGGTGAGAAGATAGCTCAGAACGTCACGAAAGTTGGCGTGCGTATTTGTCTACCAATGGGAGATCCAAATCTATGCCAAATTTTCAATTCCGAGAAGTTGGTCAAATTCGAAACTCGACCGTGCGTTTTCGCTAGACTTGGGCTTAAAGGGGGAGAAAATAGCTCAGAACGTCACAAAAGTTGGTGTGGACGCTTGTCTACCAATGGGATATCCAAAACTATTCTCAAATTTCAATTCCGAGAAGTTAGTGAAAGTTGAACTCGATCGTGCGTTTTCGCTAGACTTGGGCTAAAAGGGGAGAAAATAGCTCGGAACGTCACGAACGTTGGCGTGGATGCTCGTCTACCAATGGGACATCCAAAACTATTCTCAAATTTAAATTCCGAGATGTTGGTCAAAGTTGAAACTCGATCGTGCGTTTTCGCTAGACTTGGGCTTAAAGGGTGTGAAAATAGCTCGGAACATTACGAAATTTGGCGTGGACGCTCGTCTACCAATGGGACATCCAAATCCATTCTCAAATTTAAATTCCGAGATGTTGGTCAAAGTTAAAACTCGATCGTGCGTTTTCGCTAGACTTGGGCTTGAAGGGGGAAAAAATAGCTCGGAACGTCACGAAACTTGGCATGAGCGCTTGTCTACCAATGCGACATCCAAAACTATTCTGAAATTTCAATTCCGAGAAGTTAATCAAAGTTGAAACTCGATCGTGCATTTTCGCTAGACTTGGGCTTAAAGGGTGTGAAAATAACTCGGAACGTTATGAAAGGTGGCGTGGACGCTCGTGTACCAATGGGACATCCAAAACTATTCTAAAATTTCAATTCCGAGAAGTTAGTCAAAGTTGAAACTCGATCGTGCGTTTTCGCTAGACTTGGGCTTAAAGGGTGCGAAAATAGCTCGGAACGTCACGAAAGTTGGCATGGACGCTCATCTACCAATGTGACATCCAAATCCATTCGCAAATTTAAATTCCGAGAAGTTGGTCAAAGTTGAAAATCGACCGTGCATTTTCGCTCACTTAGGCTTAAAGGGTGAGAAAATAGCTCGGAACGTCACGAAGGTTGGCGTGCGCATTTGTCTACCAATGGGACATCCAAATCTATGCTCAATTTTTAATTCCGAGAAGTTGGTCAAATTCGAAACTCGACCGTGCGTTTTCACTAGACTTGGGATTAAAGGGGGAGAAAATAGCTCGGAACGTCACGAAAGTTGGTGTGGACGCTCGTCTACCAATGGGACATCCGAAACTATTCTCAAATTTAAATTCCGAGAAGTTGGACAAAGTTGAAACTCGATCGTGCGCTTTCGCTAGACTTGGGCTTAAAGGGTGTGAAAATTGCTCGGAACTTCAGGAAAGTTGGCTTACGCATTTGTCTACCAACGGGACATCCAAATCTATGCTCAATTTTCAATTCCAAGAAGTTGGTCAAATTTGAAACTCGACCGTGCGTTTTCACTAGACTTGGGCTTAAAGGGGGACAAAATAGCTCGGAACGTCACGAAAGTTGGTGTGGACGCTTGTCTACCAATGGGAAATCCAAAACTATTCTCGAATTTCGATTCCGAGAATCTGGACAAAGTTGAAACTCGATCGTGCGCTTTCGCTAGACTTGGGCTTAAAGGGTGTGAAAATAGCTTGGAACGTCACGAAAGTTGTCGTGTGCATTTGTCTACCAACGGGACATCCAAATCTATGCTCAATTTTCAATTCCGAGAAGTTGCTCAAATTTGAAACTCGACCGTGCGTTTTCGCTAGACTTGGGCTTAAAGGGGGAGAAAATAGATCGGAACGTCACGAAAGTTGGCGTGCACATTTGTCTACCAACGGGACATCGAAATCTATGCTCAATTTTCAATTCCGAGAAGTTGGTCAAATTCGAAACTCGACCGTGCGTTTTCACTAGACTTGGGCTTAAAGGGGGAGAAAATAGCTCGGAACGTCACGAACGTTGGTGTGGACGCTTGTCTACCAATGCGATATTCAAAACTATTCTGAAATTTCAATTCCGAGAAGTTAATCAAAGTTGAAACTCGATCGTGCATTTTCGCTAGACTTGGGCTTAAAGGGTGTGAAAATAACTTGGAACATTACGAAAGTTGGCATGGACGCTCGTGTACCAATGGGGCATCCAAAACTATTCTCTAATTTCAATTCCGAGAAGTTAGTCAAAGTTGAAACTCGATCATGCGTTTTCGCTACACTTAGGCTTAAGGGGTGAGAAAATAGCTCGGACGTCACGAAAGTTGGCGTGTGCATTTGTCTACCAACGGGACATCCAAATCTATGCTCAATTTTTAATTCCGAGAAGTTGGTCAAATTCGAAACTCGACCATGCGTTTTCACTAGACTTGGGCATAAAGGGGGAGAAAATAGCTCGGAACGTCATGAAAGTTGGCGTGGACGCTCGTCTACCAATAGGACATCCAAAACTATTCTCAAATTTAAATTCTGAGAAGTAGGTCAAAGTTGAAATTCGATCGTGCGTTTTCGCTAGACTTGGGCTTAAAGGGTGTGAAAATAGCTCGGAACTTCACGAAAGTAGGCATGGACCATCGAAAATAGCTCGGAACATTACGAAATTTGGCGTGGACGCTCTTCTACCAATGGGACATCCAAATCCATTCTCAAATTTAAATTCCGAGATGTTGGTCAAAGTTGAAACTCGATCGTAGCGTTTTCGCTAGACTTGGGCTTAAAGGGGGAGAAAATAGCTCGGAACGTCACGAAAGTTGGCGTGAGCATTTGTCTACCAACTGGACATCCAAATCTATGCTCAATTTTCAATTCCGAGAAGTTGGTCAAATTCGAAACTCGACCGTCGCGTTTTCACTAGACTTTGGCTTAAAGGGGGAGAAAATAGCTCGGAACGTCACGAAAGTTGGTGTGGACGCTTGTCTACCAATGGGACATCCAAAACTATTCTCAAATTTGAATTCCGAGAAGTTAGTCAAAGTTGAAACTCGATCGTGCGTTTTCGCTAGACTTGGGCTTAAAGGGGGAGAAAATAGCTCGGAACGTCACGAAAGTTGGCGTGGATGCTCGTCTACCAATGGGACATCCAAAACTATTCGAAAATTTGAATTCCGAGAAGTTGGTCAAAGTTGAAACTCGATCGTACGTTTTCGCTAGACTTGGGCTTAAAGGGTGTGAAAATAGCTCGGAACGTCACGAAAGTTGGCGTGAGCATTTGTCTACCAACTGGACATCCAAATCTATGCTCAATTTTCAATTCCGAGAAGTTGGTCAAATTCGAAACTCGACCGTGCGTTTTCACTAGACTTTGGCTTAAAGGGGGAGAAAATAGCTCGGAACGTCACGAAAGTTGGTGTGGACGCTTGTCTACCAATGGGACATCCAAAACTATTCTCAAATTTGAATTCCGAGAAGTTAGTCAAAGTTGAAACTCGATCGTGCGTTTTCGCTAGACTTGGGCTTAAAGGGGGAGAAAATAGCTCGGAACGTCACGAAAGTTGGCGTGGATGCTCGTCTACCAATGGGACATCCAAAACTATTCGAAAATTTGAATTCCGAGAAGTTGGTCAAAGTTGAAACTCGATCGTGCGCTTTCGCTAGACTTGGGCTTAAAGGGTGTGAAAATAGCTCGGAACTTCAAGAAAGTTGGCTTACGCATTTGTCTACCAACGGGACATCCAAATCTATGCTCAATTTTCAATTCCAAGAAGTTGGTCAAATTTGAAACTCGACCGTGCGTTTTCACTAGACTTGGGCTTAAAGGGGGAGAAAATAGCTCGGAACATCACGAAAGTTGGTGTGGACGCTTGTCTACCAATGGGCCATCCAAAACTATTCTCAAATTTCCATTCCGAGAAGTTGGACAAAGTTGAAACTCGATCGTGCGCTTTCGCTAGACTTGGGCTCAAAGGGTGTGAAAATAGCTCGGAACGTCACGAAAAAGTTGGCATGTGCATTTGTCTACCAATGGGACATCCAAATCTATTCTCAATTTTCAATTCCGAGAAGTTGGTCAAATTCGAAACTCGACCGTGCGTTTTCACTAGACTTGGGCTTAAAGGGGGAGAAAATAGCTCGGAACGTCATGAAAGTTGGTGTGGACGCTTGTCTACCAATGCGACATCCAAAACTATTCTGAAATTTCAATTCCGAGAAGTTAATCAAAGTCGAAACTCGATCGTGCGTTTTCGCTAGACTAGGGCTTAAAGGGTGTGAAAATAACTCGGAACGTTACGAAAGTTTGCGTGGACGCTCGTGTAGCAATGGGATATCCAAAACTATTCTCAAATTTCAATTCCGAGAAGTTAGTCGAAGTTGAAACTCGATCGTGCGTTTTCGCTAGACTTGGGCTTAAAGGGTGCGAAAATAGCTCGGAACGTCCCGAAAGTTGGCGTGGACGCTCGTTTACCAATGTGACATCCAAATCCATTCGCAAATTTAAATTCCGAGAAGTTGGTCAAAGTTGAAAATCGACCGTGCATTTTCGCTACACTTAGGCTTAAAGGGTGAGAAAATAGCTCGGAACGTCACCAAAGTTGGCGTGCACATTTGTCTACCAACGGGACATCGAAATCTATGCTCAATTTTCAATTCCGAGAAGTTGGTCAAATTCAAAACTCGACCGTGCGTTTTCACTAGACTTAGGCTTAAAGAGGGAGAAAATAGCTTGGAACGTCACGAAAGTTGGTGTGGACGCTTGTCTACCAATGGGACATCCAAATCTATTCTCAAATTTATATTTCGAGAAGTTGGTCAAAGTTGAAAATCGACCGTGCGTTTTCGCTAGACTTGGGCTTAAAGGGTGAGAAAATAGCTCGGAATGTCACGAAAGTTTGCGTGCGCATTTGTCTATCAACGGGACATCCAAATCTATGCTCAATTTTTAATTTCGAGAAGTTGGTCAAATTTGAAACTCGACCGTGCGTTTTCGCTAGACTTAGGCTTAAAGGGTGAGAAAATAGCTCGGAACGTCACGAAAGTTGGCATGCGCATTTGTCTACCAACGAGACATCCAAATCTATGCTCAGTTTTTAATTCCGAGAAGTTGGTCAAATTTGAAACTCGACCGTGCGTTTTCGCTAGACATAGGCTAAAAGGGTGAGAAAATAGCTCGGAACGTCACAAAAGTTGGCGTGCGCATTTGTCTACCAACGAGACATCCAACTCTATGCTCAATTTTCAATTCCGAGAAGTTGGTCAAATTCGAAACTCGACCGTGCGTTTTCACTGGACTTGGGATTAAAGTGGGAGAAAATAGCTCGGAACGTCATGAAAGTTGGTGTGGACGCTTGTCTACCAATGGGACATCCAAAACTATTCTCAAATTTCAATTCCGAGAAGTTAATCAAAGTTGAAACTCGATCGTGCGTTTTTGCTAGACTTGGGCTTCAAGGGTGTGAAAATAACTCGGAACGTTACGAAAGTTGGCGTGGACGCTCGTCTACCAATGTGACATACACGTCCATTCTCAAATTTAAATTCCGAGAAGTTGGTCAAAGTTGAAAATCGACCGTGCATTTTCGCTACACTTAGGCTTAAAGGGTGAGAAAATAGCTCGGAACGTCACGAAAGTTGGCGTGCGCATTTGTCTACCAACGGGACATCCAAATCTATGTTCAATTTTCAATTCCGAGAAGTTGGTCAAATTCGAAACTCGAACGTGCGTTTTCGCTAGACTTAGGCTTAAAGGGTGAGAAAATAGCTCGGAACGTCACAAAAGTTGGCGTGCGCATTTGTCTACGAACGGGACATCCAACTCTATGCTCAATTTTCAATTTCGAGAAGTTGGTCAAATTCGAAACTCGACCGTGCGTTTTCACTAGACTTGGCATTAAAGTGGGAGAAAATAGCTCGGAACGTCATGAAAGTTGGTGTGGACGCTTGTCTACCAATGGGACATCCAAAACTATTCTCAAATTTCAATTCCAAGAAGTTAATCAAAGTTGAAACTCGATCGTGCGTTTTCGCTAGACTTGGGCTTAAATGGTGTGAAAATAGCTCGGAACGTTACGAAAGTTGGCGTGGACGCTCGTCTACCAATGTGACATACATATCCATTCTCAAATTTAAATTCCGAGATGTTGGTCAAAGTTTAAAATCGACCGTGTATTTTCACTACACTTAGGCTGAAAGGGTGAGAAAATAGCTCGTAACGTCACGAAAGTTGGCGTGCGCATTTGTCTACCAATGGGACATCCAAATCTATGCTCAATTTTGAATTCCAAGAAGTTGGTCAAATTTGAAACTCGACCGTGCGTTTTCACTAGACTTGGGCTTAAAGGGGGAGAAAATAGCTCGGAACGTCACGAAAGTTGGTGTGGACGCTTGTCTACCAATGGGACATCCAAAACTATTCTCGAATTTTGATTCCGAGAATCTGGACAAAGTTGAAACTCGATCGTGCGCTTTCCCTAGACTTGGGCTTAAAGGGTGTGAAAATAGCTTGGAACGTCACGAAAGTTGGCGTGCGCATTTGTCTACCAACGGGACATCCAAATCTATGCTCAATTTTCAATTCCGAGAAGTTGGTCAAATTTGAAACTCGACCGTGCGTTTTCGCTAGACTTGGGCTTAAAGGGGGAGAAAATAGCTCGGAACGTCACGAAAGTTGGGGTGCACATTTGTCTACCAACGGGACATCGAAATCTATGCTCAATTTTCAATTCCGAGAAGTTGGTCAAATTCGAAACTCGACCGTGCGTTTTCACTAGACTTGGGCTTAAAGGGGGAGAAAATAGCTCGGAACGTCACGAAAGTTGGTGTGGACGCTTGTCTACCAATGCGATATCCAAAACTATTCTGAAATTTCAATTCCGAGAAGTTAATCAAAGTTGAAACTCGATCGTGCGTTTTCGCTCGACTTGAGCTTAAAGGGTGTGAAATTAGCTCGTAATGTGACGAAGATTGGCGTGCGCATTTGTTTACCAACGGGACATCCAAATCTATGCTCAATTTTTAATTCCGAGAAGTTGGTCAAATTCGATCTCGACCATGCGTTTTCGCTAGACCTAGGCTTAAAGGGTGAGAAAATAGCTCCGAACGTCACGAAAGTTGGCGTGCGCATTTGTCTACCAACGGGACATCCAAATCTATGCTCAATTTTCAATTCCGAGAAGTTGGTCAAATTCGAAACTCGATCGTGCGTTTTCACTAGACTTGCGCTTAAAGGGGGAGAAAATAGCTCGGAACGTCACGAAGGTTGGCGTGGATGCTCGTCTACCAATGGGACATCCAAAACAATTCTCAAATTTAAATTTCGAGAAGTTGGTCAAAGTTGAAACTCGATCGTGCGTTTTCGCTAGACTTGGGCTTAAAGGGTGTGAAAATAGCTCGGAACAATACGAAAGTTGGCGTGGACGCTCGTCTACCAACGGGACATCCAAATCCATTCTCAAATTTAAATTCCGAGATGTTGGTCAAAGTTGAAACTCGATCGTGCGCTTTCGCTAGACTTGGGCTTAAAGGGTGTGAAAATAGCTCGGAACGTCACGAAAGTTGGCGTGTGCATTTGTCTACCAACGGGACATCCAAATCTATGCTCAATTTTCAATTCCGAGAAGTTGGTCAAATTTGAAACTCGACCGTGCGTTTTCGCTAGACTTGGGCTTAAAGGGGGAGAAAATAGCTCGGAACGTCATGAAAGTTGGTGTGGACGCTTGTCTAACAATGGGACATCCAAAACTATTCTCGAATTTCGATTCCGAGAAGTTGGACAAAGTTGAAACTCGATCGTGCGCTTTCGCTAGACTTAGGCTTAAAGGGTGTGAAAATAGCTCGGAACATTACGAAAGTTGGCGTGGACGCTCGTCTACCAATGTGACATACACATCCATTCTCAAATTTAAATTCCGAGAAGTTGGTCAAAGTTGAAAATCGACCGTGCATGTTCGCTACACATAGGCTTAAAGGGTGAGAAAATAGCTCGGAATGTCACGAAAGTTGGCGTGCGCATTTGTGTACCAACGGGACATCCAAATCTATGTTCAATTTTCAATTCCGAGAAGTTGGTCAAATTCGAAACTCGACCGTGCGTTTTCGCTAGACTTGTGCTTAAAGAGGGAGAAAATAGCTCGGAACGTCACGAAAGTTGTTGTGGACGCTTGTCTACCAATGGGACATCCAAAACTATTCTCAAATTTCAATTCCGATAAGTTAGTCAAAGTTGAAACTTGATCGCGCGTTTTCGCTAGACTTGGGCTTAAAGGGTGCGAAAATAGCTCGGAACGTCACAAAAGTTGGCGTGGACGCTCGTCTACCAATGCGACATCCAAATCTATTCGCAAATATAAATTCCGAGAACTTGGTCAAAGTTGAAAATCGACCGTGCATTTTCGCTACACTTAGGCTTAAAGGGTGAGAAAATAGCTCGGAACGTCACGAAAGTTGGTGTGGGCATTTTTCTACCAACGGGACATCCAAATCTATGCTTAATTTTCAATTCCGAGAAGTTGGTCAAATTCGAAACTCGACCGTGCCTTTTCACTAGACTTGGCCTTAAAGGGGGAGAAAATAGCTCAGAACGTCACAAAAGTTGGTGTGGACGCTTGTCTACCAATGGGACATCCAAAACTATTCTCAAATTTCAATTCCGAGAAGTTAATCAAAGTTGAAACTCGATCGTGCGTTTTCGCTAGACTTAGGCTTAAAGGGTGAGAAAATAGCTCGGAACATCACGAAAGTTGGCGTGCGCATTTGTCTATAAACGGGACATCCAAATCTATGCTCAATTTTCAATTCCGAGAAGTTGGACAAACTTGAAACTCGACCATGCGTTTTCGCTCGACTTGAGCTGAAAGGGTGTGAAATTAGCTCGTAATGTGATGAAAGTTGTCATGCGCATTTGTCTACCAACGGGACATCCAAATCTGTGCTCAATTTTTAATTCCGAGAAGTTGGTCAGATTCGAAACTCGAGCATGCATTTTCGCTAGACCTAGGCTTAAAGGGTGAGAAAATAGCTCAGAACGTCACGAAAGTTGGCGTGCGCATTTGTCTACCAACGGGACATCCAAATCTATGCTCAATTTTCAATTCCGAGAAGTTGGACAAATTCGAAACACGATCGTGCGTTTTCACTAGACTTGCGCTTAAAGGGGGAGAAAATAGCTCGGAACGTCACGAAGGTTGCCGTGGATGCTCGTCTACCAATGGGACATCCAAAACAATTCTCAAATTTAAATTCCGAGAAGTTGGTCAAAGTTGAAACTCGATCGTGCGTTTTCGCTAGACTTGGGCTTAAAGGGTGTGAAAATAGCTCGGAACAATACGAAAGTTGGCGTGGACGCTCGTCTACCAACGGGACATCCAAATCCATTCTCAAATTTAAATTCCGAGATGTTGGTCAAAGTTGAAACTCGATCGTGCGTTTTCGCTAGACTTGGGCTTAAAGGGGGAGAAAATACCATGGAACGTCACGAAAGTTGGTGTGGACACTTGTCTACCAATGGGACATCCAAATTTATTCTCGAAGTTCAATTCCGAGAAGTTAGTCAAAGTTGAAAGTCGATCGTGCGTTTTCGCTAGACTTGGGCTTAAAGGGGGAGAAAATAGCTCGGAACGTCACGAAAGTTGGCGTGGACGCTCGTCTACCAATGGGACATCCAAAACTATTCTCAATTTTAAATTCCGAGAAGTTGGTCAAAGTTGAAACTCGATCGTGCGTTTTTGCTAGACTTGGGCTTAAAGGGTGTGAAAATAGCTCAGAACGTTATGAAAGTTGGCGTGGACGCTCGTATACCAATGTGACATCCAAATCTATTCGCAAATTTAAATTCCGAGAAGTTGGTCAAAGTTGAAAATCGACCGTGCATTTTCTCTACACTTAGGCTTAAAGGGTGAGAAACTAGCTCGGAACGTCACGAAAGTTGGCGTGAGCATTTGTCTACCAACGGGACATCCAAATCTATGCTCAATTTTCAATTCCGAGAAGTTGGTCAAATTCGAAACTCGACCATGCGTTTTCGCTAGACTTGGGCTTAAAGGGGGAGAAAATAGCTCGAAACGTCACGAACGTTGGTGTGGACGCTTTTCTACCAATGGGACATCCAAAACTATTCTCAAATTTCAATTCCGAGAAGTTAATCAAAGTTGAAACTCGATCGTGCGTTTTCGCTAGACTTGGGCTTAAATGGTGTGAAAATAGCTCGGAACGTTACGAAAGTTGGCGTGGACGCTCGTCTACCAATGTGACATACACATCCATTCTCAAATTTAAATTCCGACAAGTTGGTCAAAGTTGGAAATTGACCGTGCATTTTCGCTACACTTAGGCTTAAAGGGTGAGAAAATAGCTCGGAACGTCACGAAAGTTGGCGTGCGCATTTGTCTACCAATGGGACATCCAAATCTATGTTCAATTTTCAATTCCAAGAAGTTGGTCAAATTCGAAACTCGACCGTGCATTTTCGCTAGACTTGTGCTTAAAGAGGGAGAAAATAGCTCGGAACGTCACGAAAGTTGTTGTGGACGCTTGTCTACCAATGGGACATCCAAATCTATGCTCAATTTTTAATTCCGAGAAGTTGGTCAAATTCGAAACTCAACCGTGCGTTTTCGCTAGACTTGTGCTTAAAGAGGGAGAAAATAGCTCGGAACGTCACGAAAGTTGTTGTGCACATTTGTCTACCAACGGGACATCCAAATCTATGCTAAATTTTTAATTCCCAGAAGTTGGTCAAATTCGAAACTCAACCGTGCGTTTTCGCTAGACTTGGGCTTAAAGGGGGAGAAAATAGCTCAGAACGTCACGAAAGTTGGTGTGGACGCTTGTCTACCAATGGGACATCCAAAACTACTCTCGAATTTTGATTCCGAGAAGTTGGACAAAGTTGAAACTCGATCGTGCGTTTTCGCTAGACTTGGGCTTAAAGGGGGAGAAAATAGCTCAGAATGTCACGAAAGTTGGCGTGCATGCTCGTCTACCAATGGCACATCCAAAACTATTCTTAAATTTAATTTCTGAGAAGTTAGTCAAAGTTGAAACTCGATCGTGCATTTTCGCTAGACTTGGGCTTAAACTGTGTGAAAATAGCTCGGAACATTACGAAAGTTGGCGTGGACGCTCGTCTACCAATGGGACATCCAAATCCATTCTCAAATTTAAATTCCGAGATGTTGGTCAAAGTTGAAACTCGATCGTGCGTTTTCGCTTGACTTGGGCTTAAACGGGGAGAAAATAGCTCGGAACGTCACGAAAGTTGGTGTGGACGATTGTCTACCAATGCGACATCCAAAACTATTCTGAAATTTTAATTCCGAGAAGTTAATCAAAGTTGAAACTCGATTGTGCATTTTCGCTAGACTTGGGCTTAAAGGGTGTGAAAATAACTCGGAACGTTACGAAAGTTGGCGTGGACGCTCGTGTACGAATGGGACATCCAAAACTATTCTCAAATTTCAATTCCGAGAGGTTAGTCAAAGTTTAAACTCGATCATGCGTTTTCGCTAGACTTGGGCTTAAAGGGTGCGAAAATAGCTCGGAACGTCACGAAAGTTGGCGTGGACGCTCGTCTACCAATGTGACATCCAAATCCATTCGCAAAATTAAATTGCGAGAAGTTGGTCAAAGTTGAAACTCGACCGTGCATTTTTGCTACACTTAGGCTTAAAGGGTGAGAAAATAGCTCGGAACGTCACGAAAGTTGGCGTGCGCATTTGTCTACCAACGGGACATCCAAATCTATGCTCAATTTTAAATTTCGAGAAGTTGGTCAAATTCGAAACTCGACCGTGCGTTTTCACTAGAATTGGGCTTAAAGGGGGAGAAAATAGCTTGGAACGTCACGAAAGTTGGTGTGGACGCTTGTCTACCAATGGGACATCCAAAACTATTCTCAAATTTCAATTCCAAGAAGTTAGTCAAAGTTGAAACTCGATCGTGCGTTTTCGCTAGACTTGGGCTTAAAGGGTGTGAAAATAGCTCGGAACGTCACGAACATTGGCGTGGACGCTCGTCTACCAATGCGACATCCAAATCTATTCTCAAATTTATATTCTGAGAAGTTGGTCAAAGTTGAAAATCGACTGTGCATTTTCGCTAGACTTAGGCTTAAATGGTGAGAAAATAGCTCGGAACGTCACGAAAGTTGGCGTGGACGCTCGTCTACCAATGTGACATCCAAATCCATTAGCTCGGAATGTCACGAAAGTTGGCGTGCGGATTTGTCTACCAACGGGACATCCAAAACTATGCTCAATTTTTAATTCCGAGAAGTTGGTCAAATTCGAAACTCGACCGTGCGTTTTCGATAGACTTGGGCTTAAAGGGTGTTAAAATAGCTCGGAACGTCACGAAAGTTGGCGTGCGCATTTTTCTACCAACGGGACAGCCAAATCTATGCTCAATTTTCAATTCCGAGAAGTTGGTCAAATTTGAAACTCGACTGTGCATTTTCACTAGACTTGGGCTTAAAGACGGAGAAAATAGCTCGGAACATCACAAAAGTTGGCGTGGACGCTCTTCTACCAATGTGACATCCAAATCTATTCTATAATTTATATTCCGAGAAGTTGGTCAAAGTTGAAAATCGACCGTGCATTTTCGCTAGACTTGGGCTTAAAGGCGGAGAAAATAGCTCGGAACGTCACGAAAGTTGGTGTGGACGCTTGTCTAACAATGGGACATCAAAAACTATTCTCGAATTTCGATTCCGAGAAGTTGGACAAAGTTGAAACTCGATCGTGCGTTTTCGCTAGACTTGGGCTTAAAGGGTGTGAAAATAGCTCGGAACGTCACGAAAGTTGGCGTGCGCATTTGTCTACCAACGGGACATCCAAATCTATGCTCAATTTTCAACTCCGAGAAGTTGGTCAAATTCGAAACTCGACCGTGCGTTTTCGCTAGACTTGGGCTTAAAGGAGGAGAAAATAGCTCGGAATGTCACGAAAGTTGGTGTGGACGCTTGTCTACCAATGCAACATCCAAAACTATTCTGAAATTTCAATTCCGAGAAGTTAATCAAAGTTGAAACTCGATCGTGCGTTTTCGCTAGACTTGGGCTTAAAGGGGGAGAAAATAGCTCGAAACGTCACGAAAGTTGGTGTGGACGCTTGTTTAACAATGGGACATCCAAAACTATTCTCGAATTTCGATTCCGAGAAGTTGGACAAAGTTGAAACTCGATCGTGCGCTTTCGCTAGACTTGGGCTTAAAGGGTGTGAAAATAGCTCGGATTGTCACAAAAGTTGGTGTGGACGCTCGTCTACCAATGGGACATCCAAAACAATTCTCAAATTTAAATTTCGAGAAGTTGGTCAAAGTTGAAAATCGACCGTGCATTTTTGCTACACTTAGGCTTAAAGGGTGAGAAGATAGCTCGGAACGTCACGAAAGTTGGCGTGCGCATTTGTCTACCAACGGGACATCCAAATCTATGCTCAATTTTTAATTCCGAGAAGTTGGTCAAATTCGAAACTCGACCGTGCGCTTTCACTAGACTTGGGCTTAAAGGGGGAGAAAATAGCTCAGAACGTCACGAAAGTTGGTGTGGATGCTTGTCTACCAATGGGACATCCAAAACTATTCTCAAATTTCCATTCCGAGAAGGTAGTCAAAGTTGAAACTCGATCGTGCGTTTTCGCTAGACTTGGGCCTAAAGGGTGTGAAAATAGCTCGGAACGTCACAAAAGTTGGTGTGGACGCTCGTCTACCAATGTGACATCCGAATCCATTAGCTCGTAATGTGACGAAAGTTGGCGTGCGCATTTGTCTACCATCGGGACATCCAAATCTATGCCCAATTTTTAATTCCGAGAAGTTGGTCAAATTCGAAACTCGACCGTGCGTTTTCGCTAGACTTAGGCTTAAAGGGTGAAAAAATAGCTAAGAACATCACGAACATTGGCGTGCGCATTTGTCTACCAAGGTGACATCCAAATCTATGCTCAATTTTATATTCCGAGAAGTTGGTCAAATTTGAATCTCGACCGTGCGTTTTCGCTAGACTTGGGCTTAAACGGTGTGAAAATAGCTCAGAACGTCACGAAAGTTGGCGTGGACTTTCGTCTACCAATGCGACATCCAAATCTATTCTCAAATTTATATTCCGAGAAGTTCGTCAAAGTTGAAAATCGACTGTGCATTTTCGCTAGACTAAGGCTTAAATGGTGAGAAAATAGCTCGGAACGTCACCAAAGTTGGCGTGTGCATTTGTCTACCAATGGGACATCGAAATCTATGCTCAATTTTCAATTCCGAGAAGTTGGTCAAATTCGAAACTCGACCGTGCGTTTTCACTAGACTTGGGCTTAAAGAGGGAGAAAATAGCTCGAAACGTCACGAAAGTTGGTGTGGACGCTTGTCTACCAATGGGATATCCAAATCTATTCTCAAATTTATATTCCGAGAAGTTGCTCAAAGTTGAAAATCGACCGTGCATTTTCGCTAGACTTTGGCTTAAAGGGTGAGAAAATAGCTCGGAATGTCACGAAAGTTGGCGTGCGCATTTGTCTACCAACGGAACATCCAAATCTATGCTTAATTTTTAATTCCGAGAAGTTGGTCAAATTCGAAACTGGACCGTGCGTTTTCGCTAGACTTAGGCTTAAAGGGTGAGAAAATAGCTCGGAACGTCACGAAAGTTGACGTGCGCATTTGTCTACCAACGGGACATCCAAATCTATGCTCAATTTTTAATTCCGAGAAGTTGGTCAAATTCGAAACTTGACCGTGCGTTTTCACTAGACTTGGGCTTAAAGGGGGAGAAAATAGCTCGGAACGTCATGAAAGTTGGTGTGGACGCTTGTCTACCAATGGGACATCCAAAACTATTCTCGAATTTCGATTTTGAGAAGTTGGACAATGTTGAAACTTGATCGTGCGCCTTCGCTAGACTTGGGCTTAAAGGGTGTGAAAATAACTCGGAACGTCATGAAACTTGGCGTGCGCATTTGTCTACCAACGGGACATCCAAATCTATGCTCAATTTTCAATTCCGAGAAGTTGGTCAAATTCGAAACTCGACTGTGCGTTTTCGCTAGACTTGGGCTTAAAGGGCTAGAAAATAGCTCGGAACGTCACGAAAGTTGGTGTGGACGCTTGTCTAACAATGGGACATCCAAAACTATTCTGAAATTTCAATTCCGAGAAGTTGGTCAAAGTTGAAATTCGACCGTGCATTTTTGCTACACTTAGGCTTAAAGGGGTGAGAAAATAGCTCGGAACGTCACGAAAGAAGGCTTGCACATTTGTCTACCAACGAGACATCCAAATCTATGCTCAATTTTTAATTCCGAGAAGTTGGTCAAATTCGAAACTCGACCGTGCGTTTTCACTAGACTTGGGCTTAAAGGGGGAGAAAATAGCTCGGAACGTCACGAAAGTTGGTGTGGACGCTTGTCTACCAATGGGACATCCAAAACTATTCTCAAATTTCAATTCTGAGAAGTTAGTCAAAGTTGAAAATCGATCGTGCATTTTCGCTAGACTTGGGCCTAAAGGGTGTGAAAATAGATCGGAACGTCACGAAAGTTGGCGTGGACGCTCGTCTACCAATGGGACATCCAAATCCATTAGCTCGTAATGTGACAAAAGTTGGCGTGCGCATTTGTCTACCAACGGGACATCCAAATCTATGCTCAGTTTTTAATTCCGAGAAGTTGGTCAAATTCGAAACTCGACCGTGCGTTTTCGCTAGACTTAGGCTTAAAGGGTGAGAAAATAGCTCAGAACGTCACAAACGTTGGCGTGCGCATTTGTCTACCAACGTGACATCCAAATCTATGCTCAATTTTCTATTCCGAGAAGTTGGTCAAATTTGAAACTCGACCGTGCGTTTTCGCTAGACTTGGGCTTAAAGGGGGAGAAAATAGCTCGGAACGTCACGAAAGTTGGTGTGGACGCTTGTCTACCAATGGGACATCCAAAACTATTCTCAAATTTCACTTCCGAGAAGTTGGTCAAAGTTGAAAATCGACCGTGCGTTTTCGCTAGACTTGGGCTTAAATGGTGAGAAAATAGCTCGGAATGTCACGAAAGTTGGCGTGTGCATTTGTCTACCAACGGGACATCCAAATCTATGCTCAATTTTTAATTCCGAGAAGTTGGTCAAATTCGAAACTCGATCATGCTTTTTCGCTAGACTTAGGCTTAAAGGGTGAGAAAATAGCTCGGAACGTCACAAAAGTTGGCGTGCGCTTGTCTACCAATGGGACATCCAACTCTATGCTCAATTTTCAATTCCGAGAAGTTGGTCAAATTCGAAACTCGACCATGCGTTTTCACTAGACTTGGGATTAAAGTGGGAGAAAATAGCTCGGAACGTCACGAAAGTTGGTGTGGACGCTTGTCTACCAATGGGACATCCAAAACTATTCTCAAATTTCAATTCCGAGAAGTTAATCAAAGTTGAAACTCGATCGTGCGTTTTCGCTAGACTTGGGCTTAAAGGGTGTGAAAATAGCTCGGAACGTTACAAAAGTTGGCGTGGATGCTCGTTTACCAATGTGACATACACATCCATTCTCAAATTTAAATTCTGAGAAGTTGGTCAAAGTTGAAAATCGACCGTGCATTTTCGCTACACTTAGGCTTAAAGGGTGAGAAAATAGCTCAGAACGTCACGAAAGTTGGTGTGCGCATTTGTCTACCAACGGGACATCCAAAACTATGTTCAATTTTCAATTCCGAGAAGTTGGTCAAATTCGAAACTCGACCATGCGTTTTCGCTAGACTTGTGCTTAAAGAGGGAGCAAATAGCTCAGAACGTCACGAAAGTCATTGTGGACGCTTGTCTACCAATGGGACATCCAAAACTATTCTCAAATTTCAATTCCGAGAAGTTAGTCAAAGTTGAAACTTGACCGTGCGTTTTCGCTAGACTTGGGCTTCAAGGGTGAGAAAATAGCTCGGAACGTCACGAAAGTTGGCGTGGACGCTTGTCTACCAATGGGACATCCAAAACTATTCTGAAATTTCAATTCCGAGAAGTTAATCAAAGTTGAAACTCGATCGTGCGTTTTTGCTAGACTTAGGATTAAAGGGTGAGAAAATAGCTCGGAACATCACGAAAGTTGGCGTGCGCATTTGTCTATGAACGGGACATCCAAATCTATGCTCAATTTTCAATTCCGAGAAGTTGGACAAACTTGAAACTTGACCGTGCATTTTCGCTCGACTTGAGCTTAAAGGGTGTGAAATTAGCTCGTAATGTGACGAAAGTTGGCGTAAGCATTTGTCTACCAACGGGACATCCAAATCTATGCTCAATTTTCAATTCCAAGAAGTTGGTCAAATTCGAAACTCGACCATGCGTTTTCGCTAGACCTAGGCTTAAAGGATGAGAAAATAGCTCAGAACGTCACGAAAGTTGGCGTGCGCATTTGCCTACGAACGGGACATCCAAATCTATGCTCAATTTTCAATTCCAAGAAGTTGGTCAAATTCGAAACTCGACCGTGCGTTTTTGCTAGACTTGGGCTTAAAGGGGGAGAAAATAGCTCGGAACGTCACGAAAGTTGGTGTGGACGCTTGTCTACGAATGGGACATCCAAAACTATTCTCAAATTTCAATTCCGAGAAGTTAGTCAAAGTTGAAACTCGATCGTGCGTTTTCGCTAGACTTGGGCTTATAGGGGGAGAAAATAGCTCGGAACGTCACGAAAGTTGGCGTGGACACTCGTCTACCAATGGGACATCCAAAACTATTCTCCAATTTAAATTCCGAGAAGTTGGTCAAAGTTGAAACTCGATCGTGCGTTTTCGCTAGACTTGGACTTAAAGGGTGTGAAAATAGCTCGGAACGTTACGAAAGTTGGCGTGGACGCTCGTCTACCAATGTGACATCCAAATCTATTCGCAAATTTAAATTCCGAGAAGTTGGTCAAAGTTGAAAATCGACCGTGCATTTTCTCTACAGTTAGGCTTAAAGGGTGAGAAAATAGCTCGGAACGTCATGAAAGTTGGCGTGAGCATTTGTCTACCAACGGGACATCCAAATCTATGCTCAATTTTCAATTCCGAGAAGTTGGTCAAATTCGAAACTCGACCGTGCGTTTTCGCTAGACTTGGGCTTAAAGGGCGAGAAAATAGCTCGGAACGTCACGAAAGTTGGTGTGGATGCTTGTCTACCAATGGGACATCCAAAACTATTATCAAATTTCAATTCTGAGAATTTGGTCAAAGTTGAAACACGATCCTGCGTTTTCGCTTGACTTGGGCTTAAAGGGGGAGAAAATAGCTCGGAAAGTCACGAAAGGTTGTGTGGACGCTTGTCTAACAATGGGACATCCAAAACGATTCTCGAATTTCGATTCCGAGAAGTTGGACAAAGTTGAAACTCGATCGTGCGCTTTCGCTAGACTTGATCTTAAAGGGTGTGAAAATAGGTCGGAACGTCGCGAAAGTTGGCGTGCGCATTTGTCTACCAATGGGACATCCAAATCTATGCTCAATTTTCAATTCCGAGAAGTTGGTCAAATTCGAAACTCGATCGTGCGTTTTCGCTAGACTTGGGCTTAAACGGGCAGAAAATAGCTCAGAAAATAGCTCGGAACTCGATCGTTCCTTTTCGCTAGACTTGGGCTTAAAGGGTGTGAAAATAGCTCGGAACTTCACGAAAGTTGGCGTGGACCCTCGCCTACCAATGCGACATCTAAATCTATTCTCAAATTTATATTCCGAGAAGTTGGTCAAAGTTGAAAATCAACCGTGCATTTTCGCTACACTCAGGCTTAAAGGGTGAGAAAATAGGTCGGAAAGTCACGAAAGTTGGCGTGCGCATTTGTCTACCAACGGGACAGCCAAATCTATGCTCAATTTTCAATTCCGAGAAGTTGGTGAAATTTGAAACTCGACCGTGCGTTTTCAATAGGCTTGGGCTTAAAGAGGGAGAAAAAGCTCGGAACGTCACGAAATTTGGCGTGGACGCTCGTCTACCAATGTGACATCCAAACCTATTCTGAAATTTATATTCCGAGAAGTTGGTCAAAGTTGAAAATCGACCGTGCATTTTCGCTAGACTTGGGCTTAAAGGGGGAGAAAATAGCTCGGAACGTCACGAAAGTTGGTGTGGACGCTTGTCTACCAATGGGACATCCAAAACTATTCTCAAATTTCAATTCCGAGAAGTTAGTCAAAGTTGAAACTCGATCGTGCATTTTCGCTGGAATTGGGCCTAAAGGGTGTGAAAATAGCTCGGAACGTCACGAAAGTTGGCGTGGACGCTCGTCTAACAATGGGACATCCAAAACTATTCTCGAATTTCGATTCCGAGAAGTTGGACAAAGTTGAATCTCAATCGTGCGTTTTCGCTAGACTTGGGCTTAAAGGGTGTGAAAATAGCTCGGAACGTCACGAAAGTTGGCGTGCGCATTTGTCTACCACCGGGACATCCAAATCTATGCTCAATTTTCAATTCCGAGAAGTTGGTCAAATTCGAAACTCGACCGTGCGTTTTCGCTAGACTTGGGCTTAAAGGGGGAGAAAATAGCTCGGAACGTCACGAAAGTTGGTGTGGACGCTTGTCTACCAATGGGACATCCAAAACTATTCTCAAATTTCAATTCCGAGAAGTTGGTCAAATTCGAAACTCGACCGTGCGTTTTCAGAAGACTTGGGCTTAAAGGGGGAGAAAATAGCTCGGAACGTCACGAAAGTTGGTGTGGACACTTGTCTAACAATGGGACATCCAAAACTATTCTCGAATTTCGATTCCGAGAAGTTGGACAAAGTTGAAACTCGATCGTGCGCTTTCGCTAGACTTGGGCTTAAAGGGTGTGAAAATAGCTCGGAACGTCACGAAAGTTGGCGTGCGCATTTGTCTACCAACGGGACATCCAAATCTATGCTCAATTTTTAATTTCGAGAAGTTGGTCAAATTCGAAACTCGCCGTGCGTTTTCACTAGACTTGGGCTTAAAGGCGGAGAAAATAGCTCGGAACGTCACGAAAGTTGGTGTGGACGCTTGTCTACCAATGGGACATCCAAAACTATTCTCAAATTTCAATTCCGAGAAGTTAGTCAAAGTTGAAACTCGATCGTGCGTTTTCGCTAGAATTGGGCCTAAAGGGTGTGAAAATAGCTCGGAACGTCACGAAAGTTGGCGTGGACGCTCGTCTACCAATGTGACATCCAAATCCATTAGCTCGTAATGTGACGAAATTTGGCATGCGCATTTGTCTACCAACGGTACATCCAAATCTATGCTCAATTTTTAATTCCGAGAAGTTGGTCAAATTCGAAACTCGACCGTGCGTTTTTCGCTAGACTTGGGCTTAAAGGGGGAGAAAATAGCTCGGAACGTCACGAAAGTTGGTGTGGACGCTTGTCTAACAATGGGACATCCAAAACTATTCTCGAATTTCGATTCCGAGAAGTTGGACAAAGTTGAAACTCGATCGTGCGCTTTCGCTAGACTTGGGCTTAAAGAGGGAGAAAATAGCTCGAAACGTCACGAAAGTTGGTGTGTATTTGTCTACCAACGTGACATCCAAATCTATGCTCAATTTTCTATTCCGAGAAGTTGGTCAAATTTGAAACTCGACCGTGCGTTTTTGCTAATCTTGGGATTAAAGGGGGAGAAAATAGCTCGGAACGTCACGAAAGTTGGTGTGGATGCTTGTCTACCAATGGGACATCCAAAACTATTCTCAAATTTCAATTCCGAGAAGTTGCTCAAAGTTGAAACTCGATCGTGCGTTTTCGCTAGACTTGGGCTTAATGGGTGTGAAAATAGCTCGGAACGTCACGAAAGTTAGCGTGGACGCTCGTCTACCAATGCGACATCCAAATCTATTCCCAAATTTATATTCCGAGAAGTTGGTCAAAGTTGAAAATCGACTGTGCATTTTTGCTAGACTTAGGCTTAAATGGTGAGAAAATAGCTCGGAACGTCACCAAAGTTGGCGTGCGCATTTGTCTACCAACGGGACATCGAAATCTATTATCAATTTTCAATACCGAGAAGTTGGTCAAATTCGAAACTCGACCGTGCGTTTTCACTAGACTTGGGCTTAAAGAGGGAGAAAATAGCTCGGAACGTCACGAAAGTTGGTTTGGACGCTTGTCTACCAATGGGACATCCAAATCTATTCTCAAATTTATATTCCGAGAAGTTGGTCAAAGTTGAAAATCGACCGTGCATTTTCGCTAGACTTGGGCTTAAAGGGTGAGAAAATAGCTCGGAATGTCACGAAAGCTGCCGTGCGCATTTGTCTACCAATGGGACATCCAAATCTATGCTCAATTTTTAATTCCGAGAAATTGGTCAAATTCGAAACTCGACCGTGCGTTTAAGCTAGACCTAGGCTTAAAGGGTGAGAAAATAGCTCGGAACGTCACGAAAGTTGGCGTGCGCAGTTGTCTACCAACGGGACATCCAAATCTATGCTCAATTTTCAATTCCGAGAAGTTGGTCAAATTCGAAAATCGACCGTTTGTTTTTACTAGACTTGGGATGAAAGTGCGAGAAAATAGCTCGGAACGTCACGATAGTTGGTGTGGACGCTTGTCTACCAATGGGACATCCAAAACTATTCTCAAATTTAAATTCCGAGAAGTTAATCAAAGTTGAAACTCGATCGTGCGTTTTCGCTAAACTTGGGCTTAAAGGGTGTGAAAATAGCTCGGAACGTCACGAAAGTTGGCGTGGACGCTCGTCTACCAATGCGACATCCAAATCTATTCTCAAATTTATATTCCGAGAAGTTGGTCGAAGTTGAAAATCGACTGTGCATTTTCGCTAGACTTAGGCTTAAATGGTGAGAAAATAGCTCGGAACGTCACCAAAGTTGGCATGCGCATTTGTCTACCAACGGGACATCGAAATCTATGCTCAATTTTCAATTCCAAGAAGTTGGTCAAATTCGAAACTCGACCGTGCGTTCTCACTAGACTTGGTCTTAAAGAGGGAGAAAATAGCTCGAAACGTCACGAAAGTTGGTGTGGATGCTTGTCTACCAATGGGACATCCAAATCTATTCTCAAATTTATATTCCGAGAAGTTGGTCAAAGTTGAAAATCGACCGTGCATTTTCTCTAGACTTGGGCTTAAAGGGTGAGACAATAGCTCGGAATGTCACGAAAGTTGGCATGCGCATTTGTCTACCAACGGGACATCCAAATCTATGCTCAATTTTTAATTCCGAGAAGTTTGTCAAATTCGAAACTCGACCGTGCGTTTTCGCAAGACTTAGGCTTAAAGGGTGAGAAAATAGCTTAGAACGTCACGAACGTTGGCATGCGCATTTGTCTACCAACGTGACATCCAAATCTATGCTCAATTTTCTATTCCGAGAAGTTGGTCAAATTTGAAACTCGACCGTGCGTTTTCGCTAGACTTGGGCTTAAAGGGGGAGAAAATAGCTCGGAATGTCACGAAAGTTCGTGTGGACGCTTGTCTACCAATGGGACATCCAAAACTATTCTCAAATTTCAATTCCGAGAAGTTGGTCAAAGTTGAAAATCGACTGTGCATTTTCGCTAGACTTAGGCTTAAATGGTGAGAAAATAGCTCGGAACGTCACCAAAGTTGGCGTGTGCATTTGTCTACCAACGGGATATCGAAATCTATGCTCAATTTTCAATTCCGAGAAGTTGGTCAAATTCGAAACTCGACCGTGCGTTTTCACTAGACTTGGGCTTAAAGAGGGAGAAAATAGCTCGAAACGTCACGAAAGTTGGTGTGGACGCTTGTCTACCAATGGGACATCCAAATCTATTCTCAAATTTATATTCCGAGAAGTTGGTCAAAGTTGAAAATCGACCGTGCATTTTCGCTAGACTTGGGCTTAAAGGGTGAGAAAATAGCTCGGAATGTCACGAAAGTTGGCGTGCGCATTTGTCTACCAACGGGACATCCAAATCTATGCTCAATTTTTAATTCCGAGAAGTTGGTAAAATTTGAAACTCGACCGTGCGTTTTCTCTAGACTTAGGCTTAAAGGGTGAGAAAATAGCTCGGAACGTCATGAAAGTTGACGTGCGCATTTGTCTACCAAAGGGACATCCAAATCTATGCTCAATTTTTAATTCCGAGAAGTTGGTCAAATTCGAAACTCAATCGTGCGTTTTCGCTAGACTTGGGCTTAAAGGCGGAGAAAATAGCTCAGAACGTCACAAAATTTTGTGTGGACGCTCGTCTACGAATGGGACATCCAAAACTATTCTCAAATTTAAATTCTGAGAAGTTGGTCAAAGTTGAAACTCGATACTGCGTTTTCGCTAGACTTGGGCTTAAAGGGTGTGAAAATAGCTCGGAACTTCATGAAAGTTGGCGTGGACCCTCGCCTACCAATGCGAAATCCAAATCTATTCTCAAATTTATATTACGAGAAGTTGGTCAAATTTGAAAATCGACCGTGCATTTTCGCTAGACTTAGGCTTAAAGGGTGAGAAAATAAGTCGGAAAGTCACGAAAGTTGGCGTGCGCATTTGTCTACCAACGGGACATCCAAATCTATGCTCAATTTTTAATTCCGAGAAGTTGGTCAAATTCAAAACTCGACCGTGCGTTTTCACTAGACTTGGGCTTAAAGGGGGAGAAAATAGATCGGAACATCATGAAAGTTGGTGTGGACGCTTGTCTACCAATGGGACATCCAAAACTATTCTCAAATTTCAATTCCGAGAAGTTAGTCAAAGTTGAAACTCGATCGTGCGTTTTCGCTAGAATTGGGCCTAAAGGGTGTGAAAATAGCTTGGAACGTCACGAAAGTTGGCGTGGACGCTCGTCTACCAATGTGACATCCAAATCCATTAGCTCGTCATGTGACGAAAGTTGGCGTGCGCATTTGTCTACCAACGGGACATCCAAATCTATGCTCAATTTTAAATTCCGAGAAGTTGGTCAAATTCGAAACTCGACCGTGCGTTTTCGCTAGACTTAGGCTTAAAGGGTGAGAAAATAGCTCAGAACGTCACGAACGTTGGCGTGTGCATTTGTCTACCAACGTGACATCCAAATCTATTATCAATTTTCTATTCCGAGAAGTTGGTCAAATTTGAAACTCGACCGTGCGTTTTCGTTTGACTTGGGCTTAAAGGGGGAGAAAATAGCTCGGAACGTCACGCAAGTTGGTGTGGACGCTTGTCTACCAATGTGACATACACATCCATTCTCAAATTTAAATTCCAAGAAGTTGGTCAAAGTTGAAACTCGATCGTGCGTTTTCGCTACACTTAGGCTTAGAGGGTGAGAAAATAGCTCGGAACGTCACGAAAGTTGGCGTGCGCATTTGTCTACCAACGGGACATCCAAATCTATGTTCAATTTTCAATTCCGAGAAGTTGGTCAAATTCGAAACTCGACCGTGCGTTTTCGCTAGACTTGTGCTTAAAGAGGGAGAAAATAGCTCGGAACGTCACGAAAGTTGGTGTGGACACTTGTCTACCAATGGGACATCCAAAACTATTCTCAAATTTCAATTCCGAGAAGTTGGTCAAAGTTGAAACTCGATCGTGCGTTTTCGCTTGACTTGGGCTTAAACGGGGAGAAAATAGCTCGGAACGTCAAGAAAGTTTGTGTGGACGCTTGTCTACCAATGGGACATCCAAAACTATTCTCAATTTTCAATTCCGAGAAGTTAATCAAATTCGAAACTCGACCGTGCGTTTTCGCTAGACCTAGACTTAAAGGGTGAGAAAATAGCTTAGAACGTCACGAAAGGTGGCGTGCACATTTGTCTACCAACGGGACATCCAAATCTATGCTCAATTTTCAATTCCGAGAAGTTGGTCAAATTCGAAACTCGACCATGCGTTTTCGCTAGACCTAGGCTTAAAGGGTGAGAAAATAGCTCAGAACGTCACGAAAGTTGGCGTGCGCATTTGTCTACCAACGGGACATCCAAATCTATGTCAATTTTCAATTCCGAGAAGTTGGTCAAATTCGAAACTCGATCGTGCGTTTTCGCTAGACTTGGGCTTAAAGGGGGAGAAAATAGCTCGAAACGTCACGAAAGTTGGCGTGGATACTCGTCTACCAATGGGACATCCAAAACTATTCTCAAATTTAAATTCTGAGAAGTTGGTCAAAGTTGAAACTCGTTCGTGCGTTTTCGCTAGACTTGGGCTTAAAGGGTGTGAAAATAGCTCGGAACATTACGAAAGTTGGCGTGGACGCTCGTCTACCAATGGGACATCCAAATTCATTCTCAAATTTAAATTCCAAGATGTTGGTCAAAGTTGAAACTCGATCGTGCGTTTTCGCTAGACTTGGGCTTAAAGGGGGAGAAAATAGCTCGGAACGTCACGAAAGTTGGCATGAGCATTTGTCTACCAACGGGACATCCAAATCTATGCTCAATTTTCATTTCCGAGAAGTTGGTCAAATTCGAAACTCGACCATGCGTTTTCGCTAGACCTAGGCTTAAAGTGTGAGAAAATAGCTCAGAACGTCACGAAAGTTGGCGTGCGGATTTGTCTACCAACGGGACATCCAAATCTATGCTCAATTTTCAATTCCGAGAAGTTGGTCAAATTTGAAACTCGACCGTGCGTTTTCGCTAGACTTGGGCTTAAAGGGGGAGAAAATGGCTCGGAACGTCACGAAAGTTGGTGTGGACGCTTGTCTAACAATGGGACATCCAAAACTATTCTCGAATTTCGATTCCGAGAAGTTGGACAAAGTTGAAACTCGATCGTGCGCTTTCGCTAGACTTGGGCTTAAAGGGTGTGAAAAGAGCTCGGAACGTCACGAAAGTTGGCATGCGCATTTGTCTACCAACGGGACATCCAAATCTATGCTCAATTTTCATTTCCGAGAAGTTGGTCAAATTCGAAACTCGACCATGCGTTTTCGCTAGACCTAGGCTTAAAGTGTGAGAAAATAGCTCAGAACGTCACGAAAGTTGGCGTGCGGATTTGTCTACCAACGGGACATCCAAATCTATGCTCAATTTTCAATTCCGAGAAGTTGGTCAAATTTGAAACTCGACCGTGCGTTTTCGCTAGACTTGGGCTTAAAGGGGGAGAAAATGGCTCGGAACGTCACGAAAGTTGGTGTGGACGCTTGTCTAACAATGGGACATCCAAAACTATTCTCGAATTTCGATTCTGAGAAGTTGGACAAAGTTGAAACTCGATCGTGCGCTTTCTCTAGACTTGGGCTTAAAGGGTGTGAAAAGAGCTCGGAACGTCACGAAAGTTGGCATGCGCATTTGTCTACCAACGGGACATCCAAATCTATCCTCAATTTTCAATTCCGAGAATTTGGTCAAATTCGAAACTTGACCGTGCGTTTTCACTAGACTTGGGCTTAAAGGGGGAGAAAATAGCTCGGAACGTCACGAAAGTTGGTGTGGACGCTTGTCTACCAATGCGACATCCAAAACTATTCTGAAATTTCAATTCCGAGAAGTTAATCAAAGTTGAAACTCGATCGTGCATTTTCGCTAGACTTGGGCGTAAAGGGTGTTAAAATAACTCGGAACGTTACGCAAGTTGGAGTGGACGCTCGTGTATCAATGGGACATCCAAAACTATTCTCAAATTTCAATTCTGAGAAGTTAGTCAAAGTTGAAACTCGATCGTGCGTTTTCGCTAGACTTGGGCTTAAAGGGTGCGAAAATAGCTCGGAACGTCACGAAAGTTGGCGTGGACGCTCGTCTACCAATGTGACATCCAAATCCATTCGCAAATTTAAATTCCGAGAAGTTGGTTAAAGTTGAAAATCGACCGTGCATTTTCGCTACACTTAGGCTTAAAGGGTGAGAAAATAGGTCGGAACGTCACGAAAGTTGGCGTGCGCATTTATTTGTCTACCAACGGGACATCCAAATCTATGCTCAATTTTTAATTCCGAGAAGTTGGTCAAATTCGAAACTCGACCGGGCGTTTTCACTAGACTTGGGCTTAAAGGGGGTGAAAATAGCTCGGAACGTCACGAAAGTTGGCGTGGACGCTCGTTTACCAATGGGACATCCAAAACTATTCTCGAATTTCGATTCTGAGAAGTTGGACAAAGTTGAAACTCGATCGTGCGTTTTCGCTAGACTTGGGCTTAAAGGGTGTGAAAATAGCTCGGAACGTCACGAAAGTTGGCGTGCGCATTTGTCTACCTACGGGATATCCAAATCTATGCTCAATTTTCAATTCCAAGAAATTGGTCAAATTCGAAACTCGACCATGCGTTTTCGCTAGACTTAGGCTTAAAGGGCGAGAAAATAGCTCAGAACGTCACGAACGTTGGCGTGCGCATTTGTCTACCAACGGGACATCCAAATCTATGCTCAATTTTCAATTCCGAGAAGTTGGTCAAATTCGAAACTCGATCCTGCATTTTCGCTAGACCTGGGCTTAAAGGGGGAGAAAATAGCTCGGAACGTCACGAAAGTTGGCGCGGATGCTCGTCTACCAATGGGACATCCAAAACTATTCTCAAATTTAAATTCCAAGAAGTTGGTCAAAGTTGAAACTCGATCGTGCGTTTTCGCTAGACTTGGGCTTAAAGGGTGCGAAAATAGCTCGGAACGTCACAAAAGTTGGCATGGACGCTCGTCTACCAATGTGACATCCAAATCCATTCACAAATTTAAATTCCGAGAAGTTGGTCAAATTTGAAAATCGACTGTGCATTTTCGCTACACTTATGCTTAAAGGGTGAGAAAATAGTTCGGAACGTCATGAAAGTTGGTGTGGATGCTTGTCTAACAATGGGACATCCAAAACTATTCTCGAATTTCAATTCCGTGAAGTTGGACAAAGTTGAAACTCGATCGTGCGCTTTCGCTAGACTTGGGCTTAAAGGGTGTGAAAACAGCTCGGAACGTCACGAAAGTTGGCGTGCGCATTTGTCTACCAACGGGACATCCAAATCTATGCTCAATTTTCAATTCCGAGAAGTTGGTCAAATTCGAAACTCGACCATGCGTTTTAACTAGACTTGGGCTTAAAGGGGGAGAAAATAGCTCGGAACGTCACGAAAGTTGGTGTGGACGCTTGTCTACCAATGCGACATCCAAAACTATTCTGAAATTTCAATTCCGAGAAGTTAATCAAAGTTGAAACTCGATCATGCATTTTCGCTAGACTTGGGCTTAATGGGTGTGAAAGTAACTCGGAACATTACGAAAGTTGGCGTGGACGCTCGTGTACCAATGGGACATCTAAAACTATTCTCAAATTTCAATTCCGAGAAGTTAGTCAAAGTTGAAACTCGATAGTGCATTTTCGCTAGACTTGGGCTTAAAGGGTGCGAAAATAGCTCGGACGTCACGAAAGGTGGCATGGACGCTCGTCTACCAATGCGACATCCAAATCCATTCGCAAATTCGAAACTCGACCATGCGTTTTCGCTAGACCTAGGATTAAAGGGTGATAAAATAGCTCAGAACGTCACGAAAGTTGGCGTGCGCATTTGTCTACCAACGGGACATCCAAATCTATGCTCAATTTTCAATTCCGAGAAGTTGGTCAAATTCGAAACTCGATCGTGCGTTTTCGCTAGACTTGGGCTTAAAGGGGGGAGAAAATAGCTCGGAACGTCATGAAAGTTGGCGTGGATGCTCGTCTACCAATGGGACATCCACAACTATTCTCAAATTTATATTCCGAGAAGTCGGTCAAAGTTGAAACTCGATCGTGCGTTTTCGCTAGACTTGGGCTTAAAGGGTGTGAAAATAGCTCGGAACATTACCAAAGTTGGCGTGGACGCTCGTCTACCAATGGGACATCCAAATCCATTCTCAAATTTAAATTCCGAGATGTTGGTCAAAGTTGAAACTCGATCGTGCTTTTTCGCTAGACTTGGGCTTAAAGGGGGAGAAAATAGCTCGGAACGTCACGAAAGTTGGCATGAGCATTTGTCTACAACAGGGACATCCAAATCTATGCTCAATTTTCAATTCCGAGAAGTTGGTCAAATTCGAAACTCGACCATGCATTTTCGCTAGACCTAGGCTTAAAGGGTGAGAAAATAGCTCAGAACGTCACAAAAGTTGGCGTGCGCATTTGTCTACCAACGGGACATCCAAATCTATGCTCAATTTTCAATTCCAAGAAGTCGGTCAAATTCGAAACTCGATCGTGCGTTTTCGCTAGAATTGAGCTTAAAGGGGGAGAAAATAGCTGGGAACATCACGAAAGTTGGCGTGGACGCTCGTCTACCAATGTGACATCCAAATCTATTCGCAAATTTAAATTCCGAGAAGTTGGTCAAAGTTGAAAATCGACCATGCATTTTCTCTACACTTAGGCTTAAAGGGTGTGAAAATAGCTCGGAACGTCACGAAAGTTGGCGTGAGCATTTGTCTACCAACGGGACATCCAAATCTATGCTCAATTTTCAATTCCGAGAAGTTGGTCAAATTCGAAACTCGACCGTGCGTTTTCGCTAGACTTGGTCTTAAAGGGGGAGAAAATAGCTCGGAACGTCACGAAAGTTGGTGTGGACGCTTGTCTACCAATGGGACATCCAAAACTATTCTCAAATTTCAATTCCGAGAAGTTGGTCAAAGTTGAAACTCGATCATGCGTTTTCGCTTGACTTGGGCTTAAACGGGGAGAAAATAGCTCGGAACGTTACGAAAGTTGGTGTGGACGCTTGCCTACCAATGGGACATCCAAAACTATTCTCGAATTTCGATTCCGAGAAGTTGGACAAAGTTGAAACTCGATCGTGCGTTTTCGCTAGACTTGGGCTTAAAGGGTACGAAAATAGCTCGGAACGTCACGAAATTTGGCGTGGACGCTCGTCTACCAATGTGACATCCAAATCCATTTGCAAATTTAAATTCCGAGAAGTTGGTCAAAGTTGAAAATCGACCGTGCATTTTCGCTACACTTAGGCTTAAAGGGTGAGAAAATAGCTCGGAAGATCATGAAAGTTGGCGTGCGCATTTGACTACCAATGGGACATCCGAATCTATGCTCAATTTTTATTTCCGAGAAGTTGGTCAGATTCGAAACTCGACCGTGCGTTTTCACTAGACTTGGGCCTAAAGGGGGAGAAAATGGCTCGGAACGTCACGAAAGTTGGTGTGGATGCTTGTCTACCAATGGGACATCCAAAACTACTCTCGAATTTCGATTCCGAGAAGTTGGACAAAGTTGAAACTCGATCATGCGCTTTCGCTAGACTTGGGCTTAAAGGGTGTGAAAATAGCTCGTAACGTCACGAAAGTTGGCGTGCGCATTTGGCTACCTACGGGACATCCAAATCTATGCTCAATTTTCAATTCCGAGAAGTTGGTCAAATTTGAAACTCGACCGTGCGTTTTCGCTAGACTTGGGCTTAAAGGGGGAGAAAATAGCTCGGAACGTCACGAAAGTTGGTGTGGACGCTTGTCTAACAATGGGACATCCAAAACTATTCTCGAATTTGGATTCCGAGAAGTTGGACAAAGTTGAAACTCGATCGTGCGCGTTCGCTAGACTTGGGCTTAAAGGGTGCGAAAATAGCTCGGAACGTCACGATTGTTGGCATGCGCATTTGTCTACCAACGGGACATCCAAATCTATGCTCAATTTTCAATTCCGAGAAGTTTGTCAAATTCGAAACTCGACCGTGCGTTTTCACTAGACTTGGGCTTAAAGGGGGAGAAAATAGCTCGAAACGTCACGAAAGTTGGTGTGGACGCTTGTCTACCAATGCGACATCCAAAACTATTCTGAAATTTCAATTCCGAGAAGTTAATCAAAGTTGAAACTCGATCGTGCATTTTCGCTAGACTTGGGCTTAAAGGGTGTGAAAATAACTTGGAACGTCACGAAAGTTGTCGTGGACGCTCGTCTACCAATGTGACATCCAAATCCATTCGCAAATTTAAATTCCGAGAAGTTGGTCAAAGTTGAAAATCGACCGTGCATTTTCGCTACACTTAGGCTTAAAGGGTGAGAAAATAGCTCGGAACATCACGAAAGTTGGTGTGGACGCTTGTCTAACAATGGGACATCCAAAACTATTCTCGAATTTCGATTCCGAGAAGTTGGACAAAGTTGAAACTCGATCGTGCGTTTTCGCTAGACTTGGGCTTAAAGGGTGTGAAAATAGCTCGGAATGTCACGAAAGTTGGCGTGCGCATTTGTCTACCAACGAGACATCCAAATCTATGCTCAATTTTCAATTTCGAGAAGTTGGTCAAATTCGAAACTCGACCGTGCGTTTTCGCTAGACTTGGGATTAAAGGGGGAGAAAATAGCTCGGAACATCACGAAAGTTGGTGTGGATGCTTGTCTACCAATGGGACATCCAAAAGTATTCTCGAGTTTCGATTCCGAGAAGTTGGACAAAGTTGAAACTTGATCGTGCGCTTTCGCTAGACTTGGGCTTAAAGGGTGAGAAAATAGCTCGGAACGTCAAGAAAGTTGGCGTGCGCATTTGTCTACCAACGGGACATCCAAATCTATGCTCAATTTTCAATTCCGAGAAGTTGGTCAAATTCGAAACTCGACCATGCGTTTTCGCTAGACCTAGGCTTTAAGGGTGAGAAAATAGCTCGGAACGTCACGAAAGTTGGCGTGCGCATTTGTCCACCAACGGGACATCCAAATCTATGCTCAATTTTCAATTCCTAGAAGTTGGTCAAATTCGAAACTCGATCGTGCGTTTTCGCTAGACTTGGGCTTAAAGGGTTTGAAAATAGCTCGGAACATTACGAAAGTTGTTGTGGAAGCTTGTCTACCAATGGGACATCCAAAACTATTCTCAAATTTCAATTCCGAGAAGTTAGTCAAAGTGGAAACTCGATCGTGCGTTTTCGGTAGACTTGGGCTTAAAGGGTGTGAAAATAGTTCCGAACGTTACGAAAGTTGGCGTGGACGCTCGTCTACCAATGTGACATACAAATCTATTCGCAAATTTAAATTCCGAGAAGTTGGTCAAAGTTGAAAATCGACCGTGCATTTTCTCTACACTTAGGCTTAAAGGGTGAGAAAATAGCTCGGAACGTCACGAAAGTGGGTGTGAGCATTTGTCTACCAACGGGACATCCAAATCTATGCTCAATTTTCAATTCCGAGAAGTTGGTCAAATTCGAAACTCGACCGTGCGTTTTCGCTAGACTTTGGCTTAAAGGGGGAGAAAATAGCTCGGAACGCCACGAAAGTTGGTGTGGACGCTTGTCTAAGAATGGGACATCCAAAACTATTCTCGAATTTCGATTCCGAGAAATTGGACAAAGTTGAAACTCGATCGTGCGTTTTCGCTAGTCTTGGGCTTAAAGGGTGTGAAAATAGCTCGGAACGTCACGAAATTTGGTGTGCGCATTTGTCTACCAATGGGACATCCAAATCTATGCTCAACTTTCAATTCCGAGAAGTTGGTCAAATTCGAAACTCGACCGTGCGTTTTCGCTTGACTTGGGCTTAAAGGGGGAGAAAATAGCTCGGAACGTCACGAAAGTTGGTGTGGACGCTTGTCTACCAATGGGACATCCAAAACTATTCTCGAATTTCGATTCTGAGAAGTTGGACAAAGTTGAAACTCGATCGTGCGCTTTCGCTAGACTTGGGCTTAAAGGGTGTGAAAATAGCTCGGAACGTCACGAAAGTTGGTGTTGACGCTCGTCTACCAATGTGACATCCAAATCCATTCGTTAATTTAAATTCCAAGAAGGTGGTCAAAGTTGAAAATCGACCGTGCATTTTCGCTACACTTAGGCTTAAAGGGTGAGAAAATAGCTCGGAACGTCACGCAAGTTGGTGTGTTCGCTCGTCTACCAATGTGACATCCAAATCCATTCGTTAATTTAAATTCCGAGAAGTTGGTCAAAGTTGAAAATCGACCGTGCATTTTCGCTACACTTAGGCTTAAAGGGTGAGAAAATAGCTCAGAACGTCACGAAAGTTGGCGTGCGCATTTGTCTACCAACGGGACATCCAAATCTATGCTCAATTTTCAATTCCGAGAAGTTGGTCAAAGTTGAAACTCGATCGTGCATTTTCGCTAGACTTGGGCTTAAAGCGGGAGAAAATAGCTCGGAACGTCACGAAAGTTGGCGTGGACTCTAGTCTACCAATGTGACATCCAAATCTATTCTAAAATTTATATTTCGAGAAGTTGGTCAAAGTTGAAAATCGACCGTGCATTTTCGCTAGACTTGGGCTTAAAGGGGGAGAAAATAGCTCGGGACGTCACGAAAGTTGGTGTGGACGCTTGTCTAAGAATGGGACATCCAAAACTATTCTCGAATTTAAATTCTGAGAAGTTGGTCAAAGTTGAAACTCGATCGTGCGTTTTCGCTAGACTTGGGTTTAAAGGGTGTGAAAATAGCTCGGAACTTCACGAAAGTTGGCGTGGATCCTCGCCTACCAATGCGACATCCAAATCTATTCTCAAATTTATATTCTGAGAAGTTGGTCAAAGTTGAAAATCGACCGTGCATTTTCGCTAGACTTAGGCTTAAAGGGTGAGAAAATAGGTCGGAAAGTCACGAAAGTTGGCGTGCGCATTTGTCTACCAACGGGACAGCCAAATCTATGCTCAATTTTCAATTCCGAGAAGTTGGTCAAATTTGAAACTCGACCGTGCGTTTTCACTAGACTTGGGCTTAAAGAGGGAGAAAATAGCTCGGAACGTCACGAAAGTTGGCGTGGACGCTAGTCTACCAATGTGACATCCAAATCTATTCTAAAATTTATATTTCGAGAAGTTGGTCAAAGTTGAAAATCGACCGTGCATTTTCGCTAGACTTGGGCTTAAAGGGGGAGAAAATAGCTCGGAACGTCACGAAAGTTGGTGTGGACGCTTGTCTAAGAATGGGACATCCAAAACTATTCTCGAATTTCGATTCCGAGAAGTTGGAAAAAGTTGAAACTCGATCGTGCGTTTTCGCTAGACTTGGGCTTAAAGGGTGTGAAAATAGCTCGGAACGTCACGAAAGTTGGTGTGCGCATTTGCCTACCAACGGGACATCCAAATCTATGCTCAATTTTCAATTCCGAGAAGTTGGTCAAATTCGAAACTCGACCGTGCGTTTTCACTAGACATGGGCTTAAAGGGGGAGAAAATAGCTCGGAACGTCACGAAAGTTGGTGTGGACGCTTGTCTACCAATGCGACATCAAAAACTATTCTGAAATTTCAATTCCGAGAAGTTAATCAAAGTTGAAACTCGATCGTGCGTTTTCGCTAGACGTGGGCTTAAAGGGTGTGAAAATAACTCAGAACGTTACGAAAGTCTGCGTGGACGCTCGTGTACCAATGGGACATCCAAAACTATTCTCAAATTTCAATTCCGAGAAGTTAGTCAAAGTGGAAACTCGATCGTGCGTTTTCGCTAGACTTGGGCTTAAAGGGTGCGAAAATAGCTCGGAACGTCACGAAAGTTGGCGTGGACGTTCGTCTACCAATGTGACATCCGAATCCATTCGCAAATTTAAATTCCGAGAAGTTGGTCAAAGTTGAAAATCGACCGTGCATTTTCACTACACTTAGGCTTAAAGGGTGAGAAAATAGCTCGGAACGTCACGAAAGTTGGCGTGCACATTTGGCTACCAACGGACATCCAAATCTATGCTCAATTTTTAATTCCGAGAAGTTGGTCAAATTCGAAACTCGACCGTGCGTTTTCACTAGACTTGGGCTTAAAGGGGGAGAAAATAGCTCGGAACGTCACGAAAGTCGGCGTGGACGCTTGTCTACCAATGGGACATCCAAAACTATTCTCAAATTTCAATTCCGAGAAGTTAGTCAAAGTTGAAACTCGATCATGCGTTTTCGCTAGACTTGGGCTTAAAGGGTGTGAAAATAGCTCGGAACGTCACGAAAGTTGGCGTGGACACTCGTCTACCAATGGGACATCCAAAACTATTCTCCAATTTAAATTCCGAGAAGTTGGTCAAAGTTGAAACTCGATCGTGCGTTTTCGCTAGACTTGGACTTAAAGGGTGTGAAAATAGCTCGGAACGTTACGAAAGTTGGCGTGGACGCTCGTCTACCAATGTGACATCCAAATCTATTCGCAAATTTAAATTCCGAGAAGTTGGTCAAAGTTGAAAATCGACCGTGCATTTTCTCTACACTTAGGCTTAAAGGGTGAGAAAATAGCTTGGAACGTCATGAAAGTTGGCGTGAGCATTTGTCTACCAACGGGACATCCAAATCTATGCTCAATTTTCAATTCCGAGAAGTTGGTCAAATTCGAAACTCGACCGTGCGTTTTCGCTAGACTTGGGCTTAAAGGGCGAGAAAATAGCTCGGAACGTCACGAAAGTTGGTGTGGATGCTTGTCTACCAATGGGACATCCAAAACTATTATCAAATTTCAATTCTGAGAATTTGGTCAAAGTTGAAACTCGATCCTGCGTTTTCGGTTGACTTGGGCTTAAAGGGGGAGAAAATAGCTCGGAAAGTCACGAAAGGTTGTGTGGACGCTTGTCTAACAATGGGACATCCAAAACTATTCTCGAATTTCGATTCCGAGAAGTTGGACAAAGTTGAAACTCGATCGTGCGCTTTCGCTAGACTTGATCTTAAAGGGTGTGAAAATAGGTCGGAACGTCGCGAAAGTTGGCGTGCGCATTTGTCTACCAATGGGACATCCAAATCTATGCTCAATTTTCAATTCCGAGAAGTTGGTCAAATTCGAAACTCGATCGTGCGTTTTCGCTAGACTTGGGCTTAAACGGGCAGAAAATAGCTCAGAAAATAGCTCGGAACTCGATCGTTCCTTTTCGCTAGACTTGGGCTTAAAGGGTGTGAAAATAGCTCGGAACTTCACGAAAGTTGGCGTGGACCCTCGCCTACCAATGCGACATCTAAATCTATTCTCAAATTTATATTCCGAGAAGTTGGTCAAAGTTGAAAATCAACCGTGCATTTTCGCTACACTCAGGCTTAAAGGGTGAGAAAATAGGTCGGAAAGTCACGAAAGTTGGCGTGCGCATTTGTCTACCAACGGGACAGCCAAATCTATGCTCAATTTTCAATTCCGAGAAGTTGGTGAAATTTGAAACTCGACCGTGCGTTTTCAATAGGCTTGGGCTTAAAGAGGGAGAAAAAGCTCGGAACGTCACGAAATTTGGCGTGGACGCTCGTCTACCAATGTGACATCCAAACCTATTCTGAAATTTATATTCCGAGAAGTTGGTCAAAGTTGAAAATCGACCGTGCATTTTCGCTAGACTTGGGCTTAAAGGGGGAGAAAATAGCACGGAACGTCACGAAAGTTGGTGTGGACGCTTGTCTACCAATGGGACATCCAAAACTATTCTCAAATTTCAATTCCGAGAAGTTAGTCAAAGTTGAAACTCGATCGTGCATTTTCGCTGGAATTGGGCCTAAAGGGTGTGAAAATAGCTCGGAACGTCACGAAAGTTGGCGTGGACGCTCGTCTAACAATGGGACATCCAAAACTATTCTCGAATTTCGATTCCGAGAAGTTGGACAAAGTTGAATCTCAATCGTGCGTTTTCGCTAGACTTGGGCCTAAAGGGTGTGAAAATAGCTCGGAACGTCACGAAAGTTGGCGTGCGCATTTGTCTACCATCGGGACATCCAAATCTATGCTCAATTTTCAATTCCGAGAAGTTGGTCAAATTCGAAACTCGACCGTGCGTTTTCGCTAGACTTGGGCTTAAAGGGGGAGAAAATAGCTCGGAACGTCACGAAAGTTGGTGTGGACGCTTGTCTACCAATGGGACATCCAAAACTATTCTCAAATTTCAATTCCGAGAAGTTGGTCAAATTCGAAACTCGACCGTGCGTTTTCAGAAGACTTGGGCTTAAAGGGGGAGAAAATAGCTCGGAACGTCACGAAAGTTGGTGTGGACACTTGTCTAACAATGGGACATCCAAAACTATTCTCGAATTTCGATTCCGAGAAGTTGGACAAAGTTGAAACTCGATCGTGCGCTTTCGCTAGACTTGGGCTTAAAGGGTGTGAAAATAGCTCGGAACGTCACGAAAGTTGGCGTGCGCATTTGTCTACCAACAGGACATCCAAATCTATGCTCAATTTTCAATTCCGAGAAGTTGGTCAAATTCGGAACTCGACCGTGCGTTTTCACTAGACTTGGGCTTAAAGGGGGAGAAAATAGCTCGGAACGTCACGAAAGTTGGTGTGGACGCTTGTCTACCAATGCGACATCCAAAACTATTCTGAAATTTCAATTCTGAGAAGTTAAACAAAGTTGAAACTCGATCGTGCATTTTCGCTAGACTTGGGCTTAAAGAGTGTGAAAATAACTCGAAACGTTACGAAAGTTGGCGTGGACGCTCGTGTACCAATGGGACATCACAAACTATTCTCAAATTTCAATTCCGAGAAGTTAGTCAAAGTTGAAACTCGATCGTGCGTTTTCGCTAGACTTGGGCTTAAAGGGTGCGAATATAGCTCGGAACGTCACGAAAGTTGGCATGGACGCTCGTCTACCAATGTGACATCCCAATCCATTCGCAAATTTAAATTCCGAGAAGTTGGTCAAAGTTGAAAATCGACCGTGCATTTTCGCTACACTTAGGCTTAAAGGGTGAGAAAATAGCTCGGAACGTCACGAAAGTTGGCATACGCATTTGTCTACCAATGGGAGCTCCAAATCTATGCTCAATTTTTAATTCCGAGAAGTTGGTCAAATTCGAAACTCGACCGTGCCTTTTCACTAGACTTGGGCTTAAAGTGGGAGAAAATAGCTCGGAACGTCACGAAAGTTGTTGTGGACGCTTGTCTAACAATGGGACATCCAAAACTATTCTCGAATTTCGATTCCGAGAAGTTGGACAAAGTTGAAACTCGATCGTGCGCTTTCGCTAGACTTGGGCTTAAAGGGTGTGAAAATAGCTCGGAACTTCACGAAAGTTGGCGTGGACCCTCGCCTACCAATGTGACATACACATCCATTCTCAAATTTAAATTCCGAGAAGTTGGTCAAAGTTGAAAATCGACCGTGCATTTTCTCTACACTTAGGCTTAAAGGGTGTGAAAATAGCTCGGAACGTCACGAAAGTTGGCGTGCGCATTTGTGTACCAACGGGACATCCCAATCTGTGCTCGATTTTTAATTCCGAGAAGTTGGTCAAATTCGAAACTCGACCGTGCGTTTTCACTAGACTTGGGCTTCAAGGGGGAGAAAATAGCTCGGAACGTCACGAAATTTGGTGTGGACGCTCGTCTATGAATGGGACATCCAAAACTATTCTCAAATTTAAATTCCGAGAAGTTGGTCAAAGTTGAAACTCGATCCTGTGTTTTCGCTAGACTTGGGCTTAAAGGGTGTGAAAATAGCTCGGAACTTCACGAAAGTTGGCGTGGACCCTCGCCTACCAATGCGAAATCCAAATCTATTCTCAAATTTATATTCCGAGAAGTTGGTCAAAGTTGAAAATCGACCATGCATTTTCGCTAGACTTAGGCTTAAAGGGTGAGAAAATAGGTTGGAAAGTCACGAAAGTTGGCGTGTGCATTTGTCTACCAACGAGACATCCAAATCTATGCTCAATTTTCATTTTCGAGAAGTTAGTCAAATTCGAAACTCGACCATGCGTTTTCGCTAGACCTAGGCTTAAAGTGTGAGAAAATAGATCAGAACGTCACGAAAGTTGGCGTGCGCATTTGTCTACCAACGGGACATCCAAATCTATACTCAATTTTCAATTCTGAGAAGTTGGCCAAATTCGAAACTCGATCGTGCGTTTTCGCTAGACTTGGGCTTAAAGGGGGAGAAAATAGCTCGGAACGTCACGAAAGTTGGTGTGGACGCTTGTCTACCAATGGGACATCCAAAACTATTCTCGAATTTCGATTCCGAGAAGTTGGACAAAGTTGAAACTCGATCGTGCGCTTTCGCTAGACTTGGGCTTAAAGGGTGTGAAAATAGCTCGGAACGTCACGAAAGTTGGTGTGGACGCTTGTCTACCAATGGGACATCCAAAACTATTCTTGAATTTCGATTCCGAGAAGTTGGACAAAGTTGAAACTCGATCGTGCGCTTTCGCTAGACTTGGGCTTAAAGGGTGTGAAAATAGCTCGGAACGTCACGAAAGTTGGCGTGGACGCTCGTCTACCAATGTGACATCCAAATCCATTAGCTTGGAACGTCACGAAAGTTGGCATGAGCATTTGTCTACCAACGGGACATCCAAATCTATGCTCAATTTTCAATTCCGAGAAGTTGGTCAAATTCGAAACTCGACCGTGCGTTTTCGCTAGACTTGGGCTTAAAGGGGGAGAAAATAGCTCGGAACGTCACGAAAGTTGGTGTGGACGCTTGTCTACCATTGGGACATCAAAAACTATTCTCAAATTTCAATTCCGAGAAGTTAGTCAAAGTTGAAACTCGATCGTGCGTTTTTGCTAGACTTGGGATTAAAGGGGGAGAAAATAGCTCGGAACGTGACGAAAGTTGGCGTGTACGCTCGTCTACCAATGTGACATCCAAATCTATTCGCAAATTTAAATTCCGAGAAGTTGGTGAAAGTTGAAAATCGACCGTGCATTTTCTCTACCCTTAGGCTTAAAGGGTGAGAAAATAGCTCGGAACGTCACGAAAGTTGGCGTGAGCATTTGTTTACCAACGGGACATCCAAATCTATGCTCAATTTTCAATTCCGAGAAGTTGGTCAAATTCGAAACTCGACCGTGCGTTTTCGCTAGACTTGGGCTTAAACGGGGAGAAAATAGCTCGGAACATCACGAAAGTTGGTGTGGACGCTTGTCTACCAATGGGACATCCAAAACTATTCTCAAAATTCAATTCCGAGGAGTTGGTCAAAGTTGAAAGTCGATTGTGCGTTTTCGCTTGACTTGGGCTTAAACAGGGAGAAAATAGCTCGGAACGTCACGAAAGTTGGTGTGGACGCTTGTCTACCAATGGGACATCCAAAACTATTCTCAATTTTCAATTCCGAGAAGTTAATCAAATTCGAAACTTGACCGTGCGTTTTCGCTAGACTTGGGCTTAAAGGGGGAGAAAATAGCTCGGAACGTCACGAAAGTTGGTGTGGACGCTTGTCTACGAATGGGACATCCAAAACTATTCTCAATTTTCAATTCCGAGAAGTTAATCAAATTTGAAACTCGACCGTGCGTTTTCGCTAGACTTGGGCTTAAAGGGGGAGAAAATAGCTCGGAACGTCATGAAAGTTGGTATGGACGCTTGTCTACCAATGGGACATCCAAAACTATTCTTGAATTTCAATTCCGAGAAGTTGGACAGAGTTGAAACTCGATCATGCGCTTTCACTAGACTTGGGCTTAAAGGGTGTGAAAATAGCTCGGAACGTCACGAAAGTTGGCGTGCGCATTTGTCTACCAACGGGACATCCAAATCTATGCTCAATTTTCAATTTCAAGAAGTTGGTCAAATTTGAAACTCGACCGTGCGTTTTCGCTAGACTTGGGCATAAAGGGGGATAAAATAGCTCGGAACGTCACGAAAGTTGGTGTGGATGCTTGTCTAACAATGGGACATCCAAAACTATTCTCGAATTTCGATTCCGTGAAGTTGGACAAAGTTGAAACTCGATCGTGCGCTTTCGCTAGACTTGGGCTTAAAGGGTGTGAAAATAGCTCGGAACGTCACGAAAGTTGGTGTGCGCATTTGTCTACCAACGGGACATCCAAATCTATCCTCAATTTTCAATTCCGAGAAGTTGGTCAAATTCGAAACTCGACCGTGCATTTTCGCTAGACTTGGGCTTAAAGGGTGTGAAAATAGCTCGGAACGTCACGAAAGTTGGCGTGGACGCTCGTCTACCAATGTGACATCCAAATCCATTCGCAAATTTAAATTCTGAGAAGTTGGTCAAAGTTGAAAATCGGCCGTGCATTTTCGCTACACTTAGGCTTAAAGGATGAGAAAATAGCTCGGAACGTCACGAAAGTTGGCGTGCACATTTGTCTACCAACGGGACATCCAAATCTATGCTCAATTTTTAATTCGGAGAAATTGGTCAAATTTGAAACTAGACCGTGCGTTTTCAATAGACTTGGGCTTAAAGGGGGAGAAAATAGCTCGGAACGTCAGGAAAGTTGGTGTGGACGCTTGTCTACCAATGCGACATCCAAAACTATTCTCAAATTTCAATTCCGAGAAGTTAGTCAAAGTTGAAACTCGATCGTGCGTTTTCGCTAGAATTGGGCCTAAAGGGTGTGAAAATAGCTCGGAACATTACGAAAGCTGGCGTAGACGCTCGTCAACCAATGTGACATCCAAATCCATTAGCTCGTAATGTAACGAAAGTTGGCGTGCGCATTTGTCTACTAACGGGACATCCAAATCTATGCTCAATTTTGAATTCCGGGAATTTGGTCAAATTCGAAACTCGACCGTGCGTTTTCGCTAGACTTACGCTTAAAGGGTGAGAAAATAGCTCAGAACATCACGAACGTTGGCGTGCGCATTTGTCTACCAACGTGACATCCAAATCTATGCTCAATTTTCTATTCCGAGAAGTTGGTCAAATTTGAAACTCGACCGTGCGTTTTCGCTAGACTTGGGCTTAAAGGGTGAGAAAATAGCTCAGAACGTCACGAAAGTTGGCGTGCGCATTTGTCTACCAACGGGACATCCAAATCTATGCTCAATTTTTAATTCCGAGAAGTTGGTCAAATTCGAAACTCGTCCTTGCGTTTTCACTAGACTTAGGCTTAAAGGGTGAGAAAATATCTCGGAACATCACGAAAGTTGGCCTGCGCATTTGTCTACCAAAGGGACATCCAAATCTATGCTCAATTTTTAATTCCGAGAAGTTGGTCAAATTCGAAACTCGACCGTGCGTTTTCGCTATACTTAGGCTTAAAGGGTGAGAAAATAGCTCAGAACGTCACAAAAGTTGGCGTGCGCATTTGTCTACCAACGGGACATCCAACTCTATGCTCAATTTTCAATTCCGAGAAGTTGTTCAAATTCGAAACTCGACCGTGCGTTTTCACTAGACTTGGGTTTAAAGCGGGAGAAAATAGCTCGGAACGTCACGAAAGTTGGTTTGGACGCTTGTCTACCAATGGGACATCCAAAACTATTCTGAAATTTCAATTCCGAGAAGTTAATCAAAGTTGAAACTCGATCGTGCGTTTTCGCTAGACTTGGGCTTAAAGGGTGTGAAAATAGCTTGGAACGTTACGAAGGTTGGCGTGGACGCTCGTCTACCAATGTGACATACACATCCATTCTCAAACGGGGAGAAAATAGCTTGGATCATTTTCGCTTGACTTGGGCTTAAACGGGGAGAAAATAGCTCGGAACGTCACGAAAGTTGGTGTGGACGCTTGTCTACCAATGGGACATCCAAAACTATTCTCAATTTTCAATTCCGAGAAGTTAATCAAATTCGAAACTTGACCGTGCGTTTTCGCTAGACTTGGGCTTAAAGGGGGAGAAAATAGCTCAGAACGTCACGAAAGTTGTTGTGGACGCTTGTCTACCAATGGGACATCCAAAACTATTCTCAAATTTCAATTCCGAGAAGTTAGTCAAAGTTGAAATTTGATCGTGCGTTTTCGCTAGACTTGGGCTTAAAGGGTGCGAAAATAACTTGGAACGTCACGAAAGTTGGCGTGGACGCTCGTCTACCAATGCGACATCCAAATCTATTCGCAAATTTAAATTCCAAGAAGTTGGTCAAAGTTCAAAATCGACCGTGCATTTTCGCTACACTTAGCCTTAAAGGGTGAGAAAATAGCTTGGAACGTCACGAAAGTTGGCGTGCGCATTTGTCTACCAATGGGACATCCAAAACTATTCTCAAATTTCAATTCCGAGAAGTTAATCAAAGTTGAAACTCGATCGTGCGTTTTCGCTAGACTTAGGCTTAAAGGGTGAGAAAATAGCTCGGAACATCACGAAAGTTGGCGTGCGCATTTGTCTATAAACGGGACATCCAAATCTATGCTCAATTTTCAATTCTGAGAAGTTGGACAAACTTGAAACTCAACCGTGCGTTTTCGCTCGACTTGAGCTTAAAGGGTGTGAAATTAGCTCGTAATGTGACCAAAGTTGGCGTGCGCATTTGTCTACCAACGGGACATCCAAATCTATGCTCAATTTTTAATTCCAAGAAGTTGGTCAAATTCGAAACTCGACCATGCGTTTTCACTAGACCTAGGCTTAAAGGGTGAGAAAATAGCTCAGAACGTCACGAAAGTTGGCATGTGCATTTGTCTACCAACGGGACATCCAAATCTATGCTCAATTTTCAATTCCGAGAAGTTGGTGAAATTCGAAACTCGATCGTGCGTTTTCGCTAGACTTGGGCTTCAAGGGTGTGAAAATAGCTCGGAACATTACGAAAGTTGGCGTGGACGCTCGTCTACTAATGGGACATCCAAATCCATTCTCAAATTTAAATTCCGAGATGTTGGTCAAAGTTGAAACTCGATCGTGCGTTTTCGCTAGACTTGGGCTTAAAGGGGGAGAAAATAGCTCGGAACGTCATGAAAGTTGGCGTGAGCATTTGTCTACCAACGGGACATCCAAATCTATGCTCAATTTTCAATTCCGAGAAGTTGGTCAAATTCGAAACTTGACCGTGCATTTTCGCTAGACTTGGGCTTAAAGGGGGAGAAAATAGCTCGGAACGTCACGAAAGTTGGCGTGGACGCTCGTCTACCAATGGGACATCCAAAACTATTCTCAAATTTAAATTCCGAAAAGTTGGTCAAAGTTGAAACTCGATCATGCGTTTTCGCTAGACTTAGGCTTAAAGGGTGACAAAATAGGTCGGAATGTCACGAAAGTTGGTGTGGACGTTTTTCTACCAATGGGACATCCAAAACTATTCTCAAATTTCAATTCCGAGAAGTTGGTCAAAGTTGAAACTCGATCGTGCGTTTTCGCTTGACTTGGGCCTAAACGGGGAGAAAATAGCTCGAAACATCACGAAAGTTGCTGTGGACGCTTGTCTACCAATGGGACATCCAAAACTATTCTCAATTTTCAATTCTGAGAAGTTAATCAAATTCGAAAGTCGACCGTTCATTTTCGATAGACTTGGGCTTAAAGGGGGAGAAAATAGCTCGGAACGTCACGAAAGTTGGTGTGGACGCTTATCTACCAATGGGACATCCAAAACTATTCTCGAATTTCGATTCCAAGAAGTTGGACAAAGTTGAAACTCGATCGTGCGCTTTCGCTAGACTTGGGCTTAAAGGGTGTGAAAATAGCTCGGAACGTCACGAAAGTTGGCGTGCGCATTTGTCTACCAACGGGACATCCAAATCTATGCTCAATTTTCAATTCCGAGAAGTTGGTCAAATTCGAAACTCGACCGTGCGTTTTCACTAGACTTGGGCTTAAAGGGGGATAAAATAGCTCGGAACGTCACGAAAGTTGTTGTGGACGCTTGTCTACCAATGTGACATCCAAAATTATTCTGAAATTTCAATTCCGAGAAGCTAATCAAAGTTGAAACTCGATCGTGCATTTTCGCTAGACTTGGGCTTAAAAGGTGTGAAAATAACTTGGAACTTTACGAAAGTTGGCGTGGACGATCGTGTACCAATGGGACATCCAAAACTATTCTCAAATTTCAATTCCGAGAAGTTCGTCAAAGTTGAAACTCGATCGTGCGTTTTCGCTAGACTTGGGCTTAAAGGGTGCGAAAATAGCTCGGAACGTCACGAAAGTTGCCGTGCGCATTTGTCTACCAACGGGACATCCAAATATATGCTCAATTTTCTATTCCGAGAAGTTGGTCAAATTCGAAACTCGACCGTGCGTTTTCACTAGACTTGGGCTTAAAGGGGTAGAAAATAGCTCGGAACGTCACGAAAGTTGGTGTGGACGCTTGTCTACCAATGCGACATCCAAAACTATTCTGAAATTTCAGTTCCGAGAAGTTAATCAAAGTTGAAACTCGATCGTGCGTTTTCGCTACACTTGGGCTTAAAGGGTGTGAAAATAACTCGGAACGTTACGAAACTTGGCATGGACGCTCGTGTACCAATGGGACATCCAAAACTATTCTCGAATTTCGATTCCGAGAAGTTGGACAAAGTTGAAACTCGATCGTGTGCTTTCGCTAGACTTGGGCTTAAATGGTGTGAAAATAGCTCGGAACGTCACGAAAGTTGGCATGCGCATTTTTCTACCAATGGGACATCCAAATCTATGCTCAATTTTCAATTCCGAGAAGTTGGTCAAATTCGAAACTCGATCGTGCGTTTTCGCTAGACTTGGGCTTAAACAGGGAGAAAATAGCTCGAAACGTCACGAAAGTTGGCGTGGATGCTCGTCTACCAATGGGACATCCAAAACTATTCTCAAATTTAAATTCCGAGAAGTTAATCAAAGTTGAAACTCGATCGTGCGTTTTCGCTAGACTTGGGCTTAAAGGGTGCGAAAATAGCTCGAAACGTCACGAAAGTTGGCGTGGACGCTCGTCTACCAATGTGACATCCAAATCCATTCGCAAATTTAAATTCCGAGAAGTTGGTCAAAGTTGAAACTCGATCGTGCGCTTTCGCTAGACTTGGGCTTAAAGGGTGTGAAAATAGCTCGTAATGTCACGAAAGTTGGCGTGCGCATTTTTCTACCAACGGGACATCCAAATCTATGCTCAATTTTCAATTCCGAGAAGTTGGTCAAATTTGAAACTCGACCGTGCGTTTTCGCTAGACTTTGGCTTAAAGGGGGAGAAAATAGCTCGGAACGTCACGAAAGTTGGTGTGGACGCTTGTCTAACAATTGGACATCCAAAACTATTCTCGAATTTCGATTCCGAGAAGTTGGACAAAGTTGAAACTCGATCGTGCGCTTTCGCTAGACTTGGGCTTCAAGGGTGTGAAAATAGCTCGGAACGTCACGAAAGTTGGCGTGCGCATTTGTCTACCGATGGGACATCCAAATCTATGCTCAATTTTCAATTCCGAGAAGTTGGTCAAATTCGAAACTCGATCGTGCATTTTCGCTAGACTTGGGCTTAAACGGGGAGAAAATAGCTCGGAACATCATGAAAGTTGGCGTGGATGCTCGTCTACCACTGGGACATCCAAAACTATTCTCGAATTTAAATTCTGATAAGTTAATCAAAGTTGAAACTCGATCGTGCGTTTTCGCTAGACTTGGGCTTAAAGGGTGCGAAAATAGCTCGGAACGTCACGAAAGTTCGCGTGGACGCTCGTCTACCAATGTGACATCCAAATCCATTCGCAAATTTAAATTCCGAGAAGTTGGTCAAAGTTGAAACTCGATCGTGCGCTTTCGCTAGACTTGGGCTTAAAGGGTGTGAAAATAGCTCGTAACGTCACGAAAGTTGGCGTGCGCATTTGTCTACCAACGGGACATCCAAATATATGCTCAATTTTCAATTCCGAGAAGTTGGTCAAATTTGAAACTCGACCGTGCGTTTTCGCTAGACTTTGGCTTAAAGGGAGAGAAAATAGCTCGGAACGTCACGAAAGTTGGTGTGGACGCTTGTCTAACAATTGGACATCCAAAACTATTCTCGAATTTCCATTCCGAGAAGTTGGACAAAGTTGAAACTCGATCGTGCGCTTTCGCTAGACTTGGTTTTAAAGGGTGTGAAAATAGCTCGGAACATCACGAAAGCTGCCGTGCGCATTTGTCTACCAATGGGACATCCAAATCTATGCTCAATTTTCAATTCCGAGAAGTTGGTCAAATTCGAAACTCGACCGTGCGTTTTCACTAGACTTGGGCTTAAAGGGGGAGAAAATAGCTCGGAACGTCACGAAAGTTGGTGTGGACGCTTTTCTACCAATGCGACATCCAAAACTATTCTGAAATTTCAATTCCGAGAATTTAATCAAAGTTGAAACTCGATCGTGCATTTTCGCTAGAGTTGGGCTTAAAGGGTGTGAAAGTAACTCGGAACGTTACGAAAGTTGGTGTGGACGCTCGTGTACCAATGGGATATCCAAAACTATTCTCAAATTTCAATTCCGAGAAGTTAGTCAAATTTGAAACTCGATCGTGCGTTTTCGCTAGGCTTGGGCTTAAAGGGTGCAAAAATAGCTCGGACGTCACGAAAGTTGGCGTGGACGCTCGTCTACCAATGTGACATCCAAATCCATTCGCAAATTTAAATTCCGAGAAGTTGGTCAAAGTTGAAAATAGACCGTGCATTTTCTCTACACTTAGGCTTAAAGGGTGAGAAAATAGCTCGGAACGTCACGAAAGTTGGCGTGCGTATTTGTCTACCAACGGGACATCCAAATCTATGCTCAATTTTTAATTCCGAGAAGTTGGTCAAATTCGAAACTTGACAGTGCATTTTCACTAGACTTGGGCTTAAAGGGGAAGAAAATAGCTCAGAACGTCACGAAAGTTGGCGTGGACGTTTCTCTACCAATGGGACATCCAAAACTATTCTCAAATTTAAATTCCGAGAACTTGGTCAAAGTTGAAACTCGATCATTCGTTTTCACTAGACTTGGGCTTAAAGGGTGTGAAAATAGCTCGGAACGTCACGAAATTTGGCGTGGACGCTCGTCTACCAATGTGACATCCAAATCTATTCTGAAATTTATATTCCGAGAAGTTGGTCAAAGTTGAAAATCGACCGTGCATTTTCGCTAGACTTGGGCTTAAAGCGGGAGCAAATAGCTCGGAACGTCACGAAAGTTGGTGTGGACGCTTGTCTAACAATGGGACATCCAAAACTATTCTCGAATTTCGATTCCGAGAAGTTGGACAAAGTTGAAACTCGATCGTGCGTTTTCGCTAGACTTGGGCATAAAGGGTGTGAAAATAGCTCGGAACGTCACGAAAGTTGGCGTGCGCATTTGGCTACCAACGGGACATCCAAATCTATGCTCAATTTTCAATTCCGAGAAGTTGGTCAAATTCGAAACTCGACCGTGCGTTTTCACTAGACTTGGGCTTAAAAGGGGAGAAAATAGCTCGGAACGTCACGAAAGTTGGTGTGGACGCTTGTCTACCAATGGGACATCCAAAACTATTCTCAAATTTCAATTCCGAGAAGTTGGTCAAATTCGAAACTCGACCGTTCGTTTTCACTAGACTTGGGCTTAAAGGCGGAGAAAATAGCTCGGAACGTCACGAAAGTTGGTGTGGATGCTTGTCGACCAATGCGACATCCAAAACTATTCTGAAATTTCAATTCCGAGAAGTTAATCAAAGTTGAAACTTGATCGTGCGTTTTCGCTAGACTTGGGCTTAAAGGGTGTGAAAATAACTTGGAACGTTACGAAAGTTGGCGTGGACGCTCGTGTACCAATGGGACATCCAAAACTATTCTCAAATTTCAATTCCGAGAAGTTAGTCAAAGTTGAAACTCGATCGTGCGTTTTCGCTAGACTTGGGCTTAAAGGGTGCGAAAATAGCTCGGAATGTCACGAAAGTTGGCGTGGACGCTCGTCTACCAATGTGACATCCAAATCCATTCTCAAATTTAAATTCCGAGAAGTTGGTCAAACTTGAATATCGACCGTGCATTTTAGCTACACTTAGGCTTAAAGGGTGAGAAAATAGCTCGGAACGTCATGAAAGTTGGCGTGCGCATTTGTCTACAAACGGGACATCCAAATCTATGCTCAATTTTTAATTTCGAGAAGTTGGTCAAATTCGAAACTCGCCGTGCGTTTTCACTAGACTTGGGCTTAAAGGCGGAGAAAATAGCTCGGAACGTCACGAAAGTTGGTGTGGACGCTTGTCTACCAATGGGACATCCAAAACTATTCTCAAATTTCAATTCCGAGAAGTTAGTCAAAGTTGAAACTCGATCGTGCGTTTTCGCTAGAATTGGGCCTAAAGGGTGTTAAAATAGCTCGGAACGTCACGAAAGTTGGCGTGTACGCTCGTCTACCAATGTGACATCCAAATCCATTAGCTCGTAATGTGACGAAATTTGGCATGCGCATTTGTCTACCAACGGTACATCCAAATCTATGCTCAATTTTTAATTCCGAGAAGTTGGTCAAATTCGAAACTCGACCGTGCGTTTTTCGCTAGACTTGGGCTTAAAGGGGGAGAAAATAGCTCGGAACGTCACGAAAGTTGGTGTGGACGCTTGTCTAACAATGGGACATCCAAAACTATTCTCGAATTTCGATTCCGAGAAGTTGGACAAAGTTGAAACTCGATCGTGCGCTTTCGCTAGACTTGGGCTTAAAGAGGGAGAAAATAGCTCGAAACGTCACGAAAGTTGGTGTGTATTTGTCTACCAACGTGACATCCAAATCTATGCTCAATTTTCTATTCCGAGAAGTTGGTCAAATTTGAAACTCGACCGTGCGTTTTTGCTAATCTTGGGATTAAAGGGGGAGAAAATAGCTCGGAACGTCACGAAAGTTGGTGTGGATGCTTGTCTACCAATGGGACATCCAAAACTATTCTCAAATTTCAATTCCGAGAAGTTGCTCAAAGTTGAAACTCGATCGTGCGTTTTCGCTAGACTTGGGCTTAATGGGTGTGAAAATAGCTCGGAACGTCACGAACGTTAGCGTGGACGCTCGTCTACCAATGCGACATCCAAATCTATTCCCAAATTTATATTCCGAGAAGTTGGTCAAAGTTGAAAATCGACTGTGCATTTTTGCTAGACTTAGGCTTAAATGGTGAGAAAATAGCTCGGAACGTCACCAAAGTTGGCGTGCGCATTTGTCTACCAACGGGACATCGAAATCTATTATCAATTTTCAATACCGAGAAGTTGGTCAAATTCGAAACTCGACCGTGCGTTTTCACTAGACTTGGGCTTAAAGAGGGAGAAAATAGCTCGGAACGTCACGAAAGTTGGTTTGGACGCTTGTCTACCAATGGGACATCCAAATCTATTCTCAAATTTATATTCCGAGAAGTTGGTCAAAATTCGAAACTCGACCGTGCGTTTTCGCTAGACTTGGGCTTAAAGGGGGAGAAAATGGCTCGGAACGTCACGAAGTTGGCGTGGACCGCTCGTCTACCAATGTGACATCCAAATCTATTCTCAAATTTATATTCCGAGAAGTTGGTCAAAGTTGAAAATCGACCGTGCATTTTCGCTAGACATGGGCTTAAAGGGAGAGAAAATAGCTGGGAATGTCACGAAAGTTGGCGTGCGCATTTGTCTACCAACGGGACATCCAAATTCTATGCTCAATTTTCAATTCCGAGAAGTTGGTCAAATTCGAAACTCGACCTTGCGTTTTCGCTAGACTTAGGCTTAAAGGGTGAGAAAACAGCTCCGGAACGTCAGGAAAGTTGGCGTGCGCATTTGTCTACCAACGAGACATCCAAATCTATGCTCAATTTTCAATTCTGAGAAGTTGGTCGAATTTGAAACTCGACCGTGCGTTTTCGCTAGACTTGGCCTTAAAGGGGGGATAAAATAGCTCGGAACGTCACGAAAGTTGGTGTGGGACGCTTGTCTACCAATGGGACATCCAAAACTATTCTCAAATTTCAATTCCGAGAAGTTGGTCAAAGTTGAAACTCGATCGAGCGTTTTCGCTAGACTTGGGCTTAAAGGGTGTGAAAATAGATCGGAACGTCACGAAAGTTGGTGTGGACGCTTGTCTACCAATGGGACATGCAAAAACTATTCTCAAATTTCAATTCCGAGAAGTTGGTCAAACTTGAAACTCGATCGTGCGTTTTCGCTAGACTTGGGCTTAAAGGGGGAGAAAATAGCTCGGAATGTCACGAAAGTTGGCGTGCGCAATTTGTCTACCAACGGGACATCCAAATCTATGCTCAATTTTTAATTCCGAGAATTTGGTCAAATTCGAAACTCGACCGTGCGTTTTCGCTAGACTTGGGCTTAAAGGGGGAGAAAACAGCTCCACGAAAGTTGGCATGCGCATTTGTCTACCAACGGGACATCCAAATCTATGCTCAATTTTTAATTCCGAGAAGTTTGTCAAATTCGAAACTCGACCGTGCGTTTTCGCAAGACTTAGGCTTAAAGGGTGAGAAAATAGCTTAGAACGTCACGAACGTTGGCATGCGCATTTGTCTACCAACGTGACATCCAAATCTATGCTCAATTTTCTATTCCGAGAAGTTGGTCAAATTTGAAACTCGACCGTGCGTTTTCGCTAGACTTGGGCTTAAAGGGGGAGAAAATAGCTCGGAATGTCACGAAAGTTCGTGTGGACGCTTGTCTACCAATGGGACATCCAAAACTATTCTCAAATTTCAATTCCGAGAAGTTGGTCAAAGTTGAAAATCGACTGTGCATTTTCGCTAGACTTAGGCTTAAATGGTGAGAAAATAGCTCGGAACATCACCAAAGTTGGCGTGTGCATTTGTCTACCAACGGGATATCGAAATCTATGCTCAATTTTCATTTCCGAGAAGTTGGTCAAATTCGAAACTCGACCGTGCGTTTTCACTAGACTTGGGCTTAAAGAGGGAGAAAATAGCTCGAAACGTCACGAAAGTTGGTGTGGACGCTTGTCTACCAATGGGACATCCAAATCTATTCTCAAATTTATATTCCGAGAAGTTGGTCAAAGTTGAAAATCGACCGTGCATTTTCGCTAGACTTGGGCTTAAAGGGTGAGAAAATAGCTCGGAATGTCACGAAAGTTGGCGTGCGCATTTGTCTACCAACGGGACATCCAAATCTATGCTCAATTTTTAATTCCGAGAAGTTGGTAAAATTTGAAACTCGACCGTGCGTTTTCTCTAGACTTAGGCTTAAAGGGTGAGAAAATAGCTCGGAACGTCATGAAAGTTGACGTGCGCATTTATCTACCAAAGGGACATCCAAATCTATGCTCAATTTTTAATTCCGAGAAGTTGGTCAAATTCGAAACTCAATCGTGCGTTTTCGCTAGACTTGGGCTTAAAGGCGGAGAAAATAGCTCAGAACGTCACAAAATTTTGTGTGGACGCTCGTCTACGAATTGGACATCCAAAACTATTCTCAAATTTAAATTCTGAGAAGTTGGTCAAAGTTGAAACTCGATACTGCGTTTTCGCTAGACTTGGGCTTAAAGGGTGTGAAAATAGCTCGGAACTTCATGAAAGTTGGCGTGGACCCTCGCCTACCAATGCGAAATCCAAATCTATTCTCAAATTTATATTACGAGAAGTTGGTCAAATTTGAAAATCGACCGTGCATTTTCGCTAGACTTAGGCTTAAAGGGTGAGAAAATAAGTCGGAAAGTCACGAAAGTTGGCGTGCGCATTTGTCTACCAACGGGACATCCAAATCTATGCTCAATTTTTAATTCCGAGAAGTTGGTCAAATTCAAAACTCGACCGTGCGTTTTCACTAGACTTGGGCTTAAAGGGGGAGAAAATAGATCGGAACATCATGAAAGTTGGTGTGGACGCTTGTCTACCAATGGGACATCCAAAACTATTCTCAAATTTCAATTCCGAGAAGTTAGTCAAAGTTGAAACTCGATCGTGCGTTTTCGCTAGAATTGGGCCTAAAGGGTGTGAAAATAGCTTGGAACGTCACGAAAGTTGGCGTGGACGCTCGTCTACCAATGTGACATCCAAATCCATTAGCTCGTCATGTGACGAAAGTTGGCGTGCGCATTTGTCTACCAACGGGACATCCAAATCTATGCTCAATTTTTAATTCCGAGAAGTTGGTCAAATTCGAAACTCGACCGTGCGTTTTCGCTAGACTTAGGCTTAAAGGGTGAGAAAATAGCTCAGAACGTCACGAACGTTGGCGTGTGCATTTGTCTACCAACGTGACATCCAAATCTATTATCAATTTTCTATTCCGAGAAGTTGGTCAAATTTGAAACTCGACCGTGCGTTTTCGTTTGACTTGGGCTTAAAGGGGGAGAAAATAGCTCGGAACGTCACGCAAGTTGGTGTGGACGCTTGTCTACCAATGTGACATACACATCCATTCTCAAATTTAAATTCCAAGAAGTTGGTCAAAGTTGAAACTCGATCGTGCGTTTTCGCTACACTTAGGCTTAGAGGGTGAGAAAATAGCTCGGAACGTCACGAAAGTTGGCGTGCGCATTTGTCTACCAACGGGACATCCAAATCTATGTTCAATTTTCAATTCCGAGAAGTTGGTCAAATTCGAAACTCGACCGTGCGTTTTCGCTAGACTTGTGCTTAAAGAGGGAGAAAATAGCTCGGAACGTCACGAAAGTTGGTGTGGACACTTGTCTACCAATGGGACATCCAAAACTATTCTCAAATTTCAATTCCGAGAAGTTGGTCAAAGTTGAAACTCGATCGTGCGTTTTCGCTTGACTTGGGCTTAAACGGGGAGAAAATAGCTCGGAACGTCAAGAAAGTTTGTGTGGACGCTTGTCTACCAATGGGACATCCAAAACTATTCTCAATTTTCAATTCCGAGAAGTTAATCAAATTCGAAACTCGACCGTGCGTTTTCGCTAGACCTAGACTTAAAGGGTGAGAAAATAGCTTAGAACGTCACGAAAGGTGGCGTGCACATTTGTCTACCAACGGGACATCCAAATCTATGCTCAATTTTCAATTCCAAGAAGTTGGTCAAATTCGAAACTCGACCATGCGTTTTCGCTAGACCTAGGCTTAAAGGGTGAGAAAATAGCTCAGAACGTCACGAAAGTTGGCGTGCGCATTTGTCTACCAACGGGACATCCAAATCTATGTCAATTTTCAATTCCGAGAAGTTGGTCAAATTCGAAACTCGATCGTGCGTTTTCGCTAGACTTGGGCTTAAAGGGGGAGAAAATAGCTCGAAACGTCACGAAAGTTGGCGTGGATACTCGTCTACCAATGGGACATCCAAAACTATTCTCAAATTTAAATTCTGAGAAGTTGGTCAAAGTTGAAACTCGATCGTGCGTTTTCGCTAGACTTGGGCTTAAAGGGTGTGAAAATAGCTCGGAACATTACGAAAGTTGGCGTGGACGCTCGTCTACCAATGGGACATCCAAATTCATTCTCAAATTTAAATTCCAAGATGTTGGTCAAAGTTGAAACTCGATCGTGCGTTTTCGCTAGACTTGGGCTTAAAGGGGGAGAAAATAGCTCGGAACGTCACGAAAGTTGGCAAGAGCATTTGTCTACCAACGGGACATCCAAATCTATGCTCAATTTTCATTTCCGAGAAGTTGGTCAAATTCGAAACTCAACCATGCGTTTTCGCTAGACCTAGGCTTAAAGTGTGAGAAAATAGCTCAGAACGTCACGAAAGTTGGCGTGCGGATTTGTCTACCAACGGGACATCCAAATCTATGCTCAATTTTCAATTCCGAGAAGTTGGTCAAATTTGAAACTCGACCGTGCGTTTTCGCTAGACTTGGGCTTAAAGGGGGAGAAAATGGCTCGGAACGTCACGAAAGTTGGTGTGGACGCTTGTCTAACAATGGGACATCCAAAACTATTCTCGAATTTCGATTCCGAGAAGTTGGACAAAGTTGAAACTCGATCGTGCGCTTTCGCTAGACTTGGGCTTAAAGGGTGTGAAAAGAGCTCGGAACGTCACGAAAGTTGGCATGCGCATTTGTCTACCAACGGGACATCCAAATCTATGCTCAATTTTCATTTCCGAGAAGTTGGTCAAATTCGAAACTCGACCATGCGTTTTCGCTAGACCTAGGCTTAAAGTGTGAGAAAATAGCTCAGAACGTCACGAAAGTTGGCGTGCGGATTTGTCTACCAACGGGACATCCAAATCTATGCTCAATTTTCAATTCCGAGAAGTTGGTCAAATTTGAAACTCGACCGTGCGTTTTCGCTAGACTTGGGCTTAAAGGGGGAGAAAATGGCTCGGAACGTCACGAAAGTTGGTGTGGACGCTTGTCTAACAATGGGACATCCAAAACTATTCTCGAATTTCGATTCTGAGAAGTTGGACAAAGTTGAAACTCGATCGTGGGCTTTCGCTAGACTTGGGCTTAAAGGGTGTGAAAAGAGCTCGGAACGCCACGAAAGTTGGCATGCGCATTTGTCTACCAAAGGGACATCCAAATCTATCCTCAATTTTCAATTCCGAGAATTTGGTCAAATTCGAAACTTGACCGTGCGTTTTCACTAGACTTGGGCTTAAAGGGGGAGAAAATAGCTCGGAACGTCACGAAAGTTGGTGTGGACGCTTGTCTACCAATGCGACATCCAAAACTATTCTGAAATTTCAATTCCGAGAAGTTAATCAAAGTTGAAACTCGATCGTGCATTTTCGCTAGACTTGGGCGTAAAGGGTGTTAAAATAACTCGGAACGTTACGCAAGTTGGAGTGGACGCTCGTGTATCAATGGGACATCCAAAACTATTCTCAAATTTCAATTCTGAGAAGTTAGTCAAAGTTGAAACTCGATCGTGCGTTTTCGCTAGACTTGGGCTTAAAGGGTGCGAAAATAGCTCGGAACGTCACGAAAGTTGGCGTGGACGCTCGTCTACCAATGTGACATCCAAATCCATTCGCAAATTTAAATTCCGAGAAGTTGGTTAAAGTTGAAAATCGACCGTGCATTTTCGCTACACTTAGGCTTAAAGGGTGAGAAAATAGGTCGGAACGTCACGAAAGTTGGCGTGCGCATTTGTCTACCAACGGGACATCCAAATCTATGCTCAATTTTTAATTCCGAGAAGTTGGTCAAATTCGAAACTCGACCGGGCGTTTTCACTAGACTTGGGCTTAAAGGGGCTGAAAATAGTTCGGAACGTCACGAAAGTTGGCGTGGACGCTCGTGTACCAATGGGACATCCAAAACTATTCTCGAATTTCGATTCTGAGAAGTTGGACAAAGTTGAAACTCGATCGTGCGTTTTCGCTAGACTTGGGCTTAAAGGGTGTGAAAATAGCTCGGAACGTCACGAAAGTTGGCGTGCGCATTTGTCTACCTACGGGATATCCAAATCTATGCTCAATTTTCAATTCCAAGAAGTTGGTCAAATTCGAAACTCGACCATGCGTTTTCGCTAGACTTAGGCTTAAAGGGCGAGAAAATAGCTCAGAACGTCACGAACGTTGGCGTGCGCATTTGTCTACCAACGGGACATCCAAATCTATGCTCAATTTTCAATTCCGAGAAGTTGGTCAAATTCGAAACTCGATCGTGCATTTTCGCTAGACCTGGGCTTAAAGGGGGAGAAAATAGCTCGGAACGTCACGAAAGTTGGCGCGGATGCTCGTCTACCAATGGGACATCCAAAACTATTCTCTAATTTAAATTCCAAGAAGTTGGTCAAAGTTGAAACTCGATCGTGCGTTTTCGCTAGACTTGGGCTTAAAGGGTGCGAAAATAGCTCGGAACGTCACAAAAGTTGGCATGGACGCTCGTCTACCAATGTGACATCCAAATCCATTCACAAATTTAAATTCCGAGAAGTTGGTCAAAGTTGAAAATCGACTGTGCATTTTCGCTACACTTATGCTTAAAGGGTGAGAAAATAGTTCGGAACGTCATGAAAGTTGGTGTGGATGCTTGTCTAACAATGGGACATCCAAAACTATTCTCGAATTTCAATTCCGTGAAGTTGGACAAAGTTGAAACTCGATCGTGCGCTTTCGCTAGACTTGGGCTTAAAGGGTGTGAAAACAGCTCGGAACGTCACGAAAGTTGGCGTGCGCATTTGTCTACCAACGGGACATCCAAATCTATGCTCAATTTTCAATTCCGAGAAGTTGGTCAAATTCGAAACTCGACCATGCGTTTTAACTAGACTTGGGCTTAAAGGGGGAGAAAATAGCTCGGAACGTCACGAAAGTTGGTGTGGACGCTTGTCTACCAATGCGACATCAAAAACTATTCTGAAATTTCAATTCCGAGAAGTTAATCAAAGTTGAAACTCGATCATGCATTTTCGCTAGACTTGGGCTTAATGGGTGTGAAAGTAACTCGGAACATTACGAAAGTTGGCGTGGACGCTCGTGTACCAATGGGACATCTAAAACTATTCTCAAATTTCAATTCCGAGAAGTTAGTCAAAGTTGAAACTCGATAGTGCATTTTCGCTAGACTTGGGCTTAAAGGGTGCGAAAATAGCTCGGACGTCACGAAAGGTGGCATGGACGCTCGTCTACCAATGCGACATCCAAATCCATTCGCAAATTCGAAACTCGACCATGCGTTTTCGCTAGACCTAGGATTAAAGGGTGATAAAATAGCTCAGAACGTCACGAAAGTTGGCGTGCGCATTTGTCTACCAACGGGACATCCAAATCTATGCTCAATTTTCAATTCCGAGAAGTTGGTCAAATTCGAAACTCGATCGTGCGTTTTCGCTAGACTTGGGCTTAAAGGGGGGAGAAAATAGCTCGGAACGTCATGAAAGTTGGCGTGGATGCTCGTCTACCAATGGGACATCCACAACTATTCTCAAATTTATATTCCGAGAAGTCGGTCAAAGTTGAAACTCGATCGTGCGTTTTCGCTAGACTTGGGCTTAAAGGGTGTGAAAATAGCTCGGAACATTACCAAAGTTGGCGTGGACGCTCGTCTACCAATGGGACATCCAAATCCATTCTCAAATTTAAATTCCGAGATGTTGGTCAAAGTTGAAACTCGATCGTGCTTTTTCGCTAGACTTGGGCTTAAAGGGGGAGAAAATAGCTCGGAACGTCACGAAAGTTGGCATGAGCATTTGTCTACAACAGGGACATCCAAATCTATGCTCAATTTTCAATTCCGAGAAGTTGGTCAAATTCGAAACTCGACCATGCATTTTCGCTAGACCTAGGCTTAAAGGGTGAGAAAATAGCTCAGAACGTCACAAAAGTTGGCGTGCGCATTTGTCTACCAACGGGACATCCAAATCTATGCTCAATTTTCAATTCCAAGAAGTCGGTCAAATTCGAAACTCGATCGTGCGTTTTCGCTAGACTTGAGCTTAAAGGGGGAGAAAATAGCTGGGAACATCACGAAAGTTGGCGTGGACGCTCGTCTACCAATGTGACATCCAAATCTATTCGCAAATTTAAATTCCGAGAAGTTGGTCAAAGTTGAAAATCGACCATGCATTTTCTCTACACTTAGGCTTAAAGGGTGTGAAAATAGCTCGGAACGTCACGAAAGTTGGCGTGAGCATTTGTCTACCAACGGGACATCCAAATCTATGCTCAATTTTCAATTCCGAGAAGTTGGTCAAATTCGAAACTCGACCGTGCGTTTTCGCTAGACTTGGGCTTAAAGGGGGAGAAAATAGCTCGGAACGTCACGAAAGTTGGTGTGGACGCTTGTCTACTAATGGGACATCCAAAACTATTCTCAAATTTCAATTCCGAGAAGTTGGTCAAAGTTGAAAGTCGATCATGCGTTTTCGCTTGACTTGGGCTTAAACGGGGAGAAAATAGCTCGGAACGTTACGAAAGTTGGTGTGGACGCTTGCCTACCAATGGGACATCCAAAACTATTCTCGAATTTCGATTCCGAGAAGTTGGACAAAGTTGAAACTCGATCGTGCGTTTTCGCTAGACTTGGGCTTAAAGGGTACGAAAATAGCTCGGAACGTCACGAAATTTGGCGTGGACGCTCGTCTACCAATGTGACATCCAAATCCATTTGCAAATTTAAATTCCGAGAAGTTGGTCAAAGTTGAAAATCGACCGTGCATTTTCGCTACACTTAGGCTTAAAGGGTGAGAAAATAGCTCGGAAGATCATGAAAGTTGGCGTGCGCATTTGTCTACCAATGGGACATCCGAATCTATGCTCAATTTTTATTTCCGAGAAGTTGGTCAGATTCGAAACTCGACCGTGCGTTTTCACTAGACTTGGGCCTAAAGGGGGAGAAAATGGCTCGGAACGTCACGAAAGTTGGTGTGGATGCTTGTCTACCAATGGGACATCCAAAACTACTCTCGAATTTCGATTCCGAGAAGTTGGACAAAGTTGAAACTCGATCATGCGCTTTCGCTAGACTTGGGCTTAAAGGGTGTGAAAATAGCTCGTAACGTCACGAAAGTTGGCGTGCGCATTTGGCTACCAACGGGACATCCAAATCTATGCTCAATTTTCAATTCCGAGAAGTTGGTCAAATTTGAAACTCGACCGTGCGTTTTCGCTAGACTTGGGCTTAAAGGGGGAGAAAATAGCTCGGAACGTCACGAAAGTTGGTGTGGACGCTTGTCTAACAATGGGACATCCAAAACTATTCTCGAATTTGGATTCCGAGAAGTTGGACAAAGTTGAAACTCGATCGTGCGCGTTCGCTAGACTTGGGCTTAAAGGGTGTGAAAATAGCTCGGAACGTCACGATTGTTGGCATGCGCATTTGTCTACCAACGGGACATCCAAATCTATGCTCAATTTTCAATTCCGAGAAGTTTGTCAAATTCGAAACTCGACCGTGCGTTTTCACTAGACTTGGGCTTAAAGGGGGAGAAAATAGCTCGAAACGTCACGAAAGTTGGTGTGGACGCTTGTCTACCAATGCGACATCCAAAACTATTCTGAAATTTCAATTCCGAGAAGTTAATCAAAGTTGAAACTCGATCGTGCATTTTCGCTAGACTTGGGCTTAAAGGGTGTGAAAATAACTTGGAACGTCACGAAAGTTGTCGTGGACGCTCGTCTACCAATGTGACATCCAAATCCATTCGCAAATTTAAATTCCGAGAAGTTGGTCAAAGTTGAAAATCGACCGTGCATTTTCGCTACACTTAGGCTTAAAGGGTGAGAAAATAGCTCGGAACATCACGAAAGTTGGTGTGGACGCTTGTCTAACAATGGGACATCCAAAACTATTCTCGAATTTCGATTCCGAGAAGTTGGACAAAGTTGAAACTCGATCGTGCGTTTTCGCTAGACTTGGGCTTAAAGGGTGTGAAAATAGCTCGGAACGTCACGAAAGTTGGCGTGCGCATTTGTCTACCAACGAGACATCCAAATCTATGCTCAATTTTCAATTTCGAGAAGTTGGTCAAATTCGAAACTCGACCGTGCGTTTTCGCTAGACTTGGGATTAAAGGGGGAGAAAATAGCTCGGAACATCACGAAAGTTGGTGTGGATGCTTGTCTACCAATGGGACATCCAAAAGTATTCTCGAGTTTCGATTCCGAGAAGTTGGACAACGTTGAAACTTGATCGTGCGCTTTCGCTAGACTTGGGCTTAAAGGGTGCGAAAATAGCTCGGAACGTCATGAAAGTTGGCGTGGACGCTCGTCTACCAATGTGACATCCAAATGCATTCGCAAATTCAAATTCCGAGAAGTTGGTCAAAGTTGAAAATCGACCGTGCATTTTCACTACACTTAGGCTTAAAGGGTGAGAAAATAGCTCGGAACGTCAAGAAAGTTGGCGTGCGCATTTGTCTACCAACGGGACATCCAAATCTATGCTCAATTTTCAATTCCGAGAAGTTGGTCAAATTCGAAACTCGACCATGCGTTTTCGCTAGACCTAGGCTTTAAGGGTGAGAAAATAGCTCGGAACGTCACGAAAGTTGGCGTGCGCATTTGTCCACCAACGGGACATCCAAATCTATGCTCAATTTTCAATTCCTAGAAGTTGGTCAAATTCGAAACTCGATCGTGCGTTTTCGCTAGACTTGGGCTTAAAGGGTTTGAAAATAGCTCGGAACATTACGAAAGTTGTTGTGGAAGCTTGTCTACCAATGGGACATCCAAAACTATTCTCAAATTTCAATTCCGAGAAGTTAGTCAAAGTGGAAACTCGATCGTGCGTTTTCGCTAGACTTGGGCTTAAAGGGTGTGAAAATAGTTCGGAACGTTACGAAAGTTGGCGTGGACGCTCGTCTACCAATGTGACATACAAATCTATTCGCAAATTTAAATTCCGAGAAGTTGGTCAAAGTTGAAAATCGACCGTGCATTTTCTCTACACTTAGGCTTAAAGGGTGAGAAAATAGCTCGGAACGTCACGAAAGTGGGCGTGAGCATTTGTCTACCAACGGGACATCCAAATCTATGCTCAATTTTCAATTCCGAGAAGTTGGTCAAATTCGAAACTCGACCGTGCGTTTTCGCTAGACTTTGGCTTAAAGGTCGAGAAAATAGCTCGGAACGTCACGAAAGTTGGTGTGGACGCTTGTCTAAGAATGGGACATCCAAAACTATTCTCGAATTTCGATTCCGAGAAGTTGGACAAAGTTGAAACTCGATCGTGCGTTTTCGCTAGTCTTGGGCTTAACGGGTGTGAAAATAGCTCGAAACGTCACGAAATTTGGTGTGCGCATTTGTCTACCAATGGGACATCCAAATCTATGCTCAACTTTCAATTCCGAGAAGTTGGTCAAATTCGAAACTCGACCGTGCGTTTTCGCTTGACTTGGGCTTAAAGGGGGAGAAAATAGCTCGGAACGTCACGAAAGTTGGTGTGGACGCTTGTCTACCAATGGGACATCCAAAACTATTCTCGAATTTCGATTCTGAGAAGTTGGACAAAGTTGAAACTCGATCGTGCGCTTTCGCTAGACTTGGGCTTAAAGGGTGTGAAAATAGCTCGGAACGTCACGAAAGTTGGTGTTGACGCTCGTCTACCAATGTGACATCCAAATCCATTCGTTAATTTAAATTCCAAGAAGGTGGGCAAAGTTGAAAATCGACCGTGCATTTTCGCTACACTTAGGCTTAAAGGGTGAGAAAATAGCTCGGAACGTCACGCAAGTTGGTGTGTTCGCTCGTCTACCAATGTGACATCCAAATCCATTCGTTAATTTAAATTCCGAGAAGTTGGTCAAAGTTGAAAATCGACCGTGCATTTTCGCTACACTTAGGCTTAAAGGGTGAGAAAATAGCTCAGAACGTCACGAAAGTTGGCGTGCGCATTTGTCTACCAACGGGACATCCAAATCTATGCTCAATTTTCAATTCCGAGAAGTTGGTCAAAGTTGAAACTCGATCGTGCATTTTCGCTAGACTTGGGCTTAAAGGGGGAGAAAATAGCTCGGAACGTCACGAAAGTTGGCGTGGACGCTAGTCTACCAATGTGACATCCAAATCTATTCTAAAATTTATATTTCGAGAAGTTGGTCAAAGTTGAAAATCGACCGTGCATTTTCGCTAGACTTGGGATTAAAGGGGGAGAAAATAGCTCGGGACGTCACGAAAGTTGGTGTGGACGCTTGTCTAAGAATGGGACATCCAAAACTATTCTCGAATTTAAATTATGAGAAGTTGGTCAAAGTTGAAACTCGATCGTGCGTTTTCGCTAGACTTGGGTTTAAAGGGTGTGAAAATAGCTCGGAACTTCACGAAAGTTGGCGTGGACCCTCGCCTACCAATGCGACATCCAAATCTATTCTCAAATTTATATTCTGAGAAGTTGGTCAAAGTTGAAAATCGACCGTGCATTTTCGCTAGACTTAGGCTTAAAGGGTGAGAAAATAGGTCGGAAAGTCACGAAAGTTGGCGTGCGCATTTGTCTACCAACGGGACAGCCAAATCTATGCTCAATTTTCAATTCCGAGAAGTTGGTCAAATTTGAAACTCGACCGTGCGTTTTCACTAGACTTGGGCTTAAAGAGGGAGAAAATAGCTCGGAACGTCACGAAAGTTGGCGTGGACGCTAGTCTACCAATGTGACATCCAAATCTATTCTAAAATTTATATTTCGAGAAGTTGGTCAAAGTTGAAAATCGACCGTGCATTTTCGCTAGACTTGGGCTTAAAGGGGGAGAAAATAGCTCGGAACGTCACGAAAGTTGGTGTGGACGCTTGTCTAAGAATGGGACATCCAAAACTATTCTCGAATTTCGATTCCGAGAAGTTGGAAAAAGTTGAAACTCGATCGTGCGTTTTCGCTAGACTTGGGCTTAAAGGGTGTGAAAATAGCTCGGAACGTCACGAAAGTTGGTGTGCGCATTTGCCTACCAACGGGACATCCAAATCTATGCTCAATTTTCAATTCCGAGAAGTTGGTCAAATTCGAAACTCGACCGTGCGTTTTCGCTAGACTTAGGCTTAAAGGGTGAGAAAATAGCTCGAAACATCACAAAAGTTGGCGTGCGCATTTGTCTACCAACGGGACATCGAAATCTATGCTCAATTTTCAATTCCGAGAAGTTGGTCAAATTTGAAACTCGACCGTGCGTTTTCGCTAGACTTGGGCTTAACGGGGGAGAAAATAGCTCGGAACGTCACGAAAGTTGGTGTGGACGCTTGTCTACCAATGCGACATCAAAAACTATTCTGAAATTTCAATTCCGAGAAGTTAATCAAAGTTGAAACTCGATCGTGCGTTTTCGCTAGACGTGGGCTTAAAGGGTGTGAAAATAACTCAGAACGTTACGAAAGTCTGCGTGGACGCTCGTGTACCAATGGGACATCCAAAACTATTCTCAAATTTCAATTCCGAGAAGTTAGTCAAAGTGGAAACTCGATCGTGCGTTTTCGCTAGACTTGGGCTTAAAGGGTGCGAAAATAGCTCGGAACGTCACGAAAGTTGGCGTGGACGTTCGTCTACCAATGTGACATCCAAATCCATTCGCAAATTTAAATTCCGAGAAGTTGGTCAAAGTTGAAAATCGACCGTGCATTTTCACTACACTTAGGCTTAAAGGGTGAGAAAATAGCTCGGAACGTCACGAAAGTTGGCGTGCACATTTGGCTACCAACGGACATCCAAATCTATGCTCAATTTTTAATTCCGAGAAGTTGGTCAAATTCGAAACTCGACCGTGCGTTTTCACTAGACTTGGGCTTAAAGGGGGAGAAAATAGCTCGGAACGTCACGAAAGTCGGCGTGGACGCTTGTCTACCAATGGGACATCCAAAACTATTCTCAAATTTCAATTCCGAGAAGTTAGTCAAAGTTGAAACTCGATCATGCGTTTTCGCTAGACTTGGGCTTAAAGGGTGTGAAAATAGCTCGGAACGTCATGGAGGTTGGCATGGACGCTCGTCTACCAATGCGACATCCAAATCTATTCTCAAATTTATATTCCGAGAAGTTGGTAAAAGTTGAAAATCGACCGTGCATTTTCGCTAGACTTGGGCTTAAAGGGTGAGAAAATAGCTCGGAACGTCACGAAAGTTGGCGTGCGCATTTGTCTACCAACGGGACATCCAAATCTATGCTCAATTTTTAATTCGGAGAAGTTGGTCAAATTCGAAACTCGACCGTGCGTTTTCACTAGACTTAGGCTTAAAGGGTGAGAAAATAGCTCGGAACGTCACGAAAGTTGGCGTGCGCATTTGTCTACCAACAGGACATCCAAATCTATGCTCAATTTTTAATTCCGAGAAATTGGTCAAATTCGAAACTCGACCGTGCGTTTTCGCTAGACTTAGGCTTAAAGGGTGAGAAAATAGCTTGGAACATCACAAAAGTTGGCGTGCGCATTTGTCTACCAACGGGACATCGAAATCTATGCTCAATTTTCAATTCCGAGAAGTTGGTCAAATTTGAAACTCGACCGTGCGTTTTCACTAGACTTGGGCTTAACGGGGGAGAAAATAGCTCGGAACGTCACGAAAGTTGGTGTGGACGCTCGTCTACCAATGCGACATCCAAAAATATTCTGAAATTTCAATTCCGAGAAGTTAATCAAAGTTGAAACTCTACCGTGCATTTTCGCTAGACTTGGGCTTAAAGGGTGTGAAAATAACTCGGAACGTTACGAAAGTTGGCGTGGACGCTCGTGTACGAATGGGACATCCAAAACTATTATCAAATTTCAATTCCGAGAAGTTAGTCAAAGTTGAAACTCGACCGTGCATTTTCACTAGACTTGGGCTTAAAGGGGGAGAAAATAGCTCGGAACGTCACGAAAGTTGATGTGGACGCTTGTCTATCAATGGGACATCCAAAACTATTCTCAAATTTCAATTCCGAGAAGTTAGTCAAAGTTGAAACTCGATCGTGCGTTTTCGCTAGACTTGGGCCTAAAGGGTGTGAAAATAGCTCGGAACGTCACGAAAGTTGGCGTGGACGCTCGTCTACCAATGTGACATCCAAATCCATTAGCTCGTAATGTGACGAAAGTTGGCGTGCGCATTTTTTTACCAACGGGACATCCAAATCTATGCTCAATTTTTAATTCCGTGAAGTTGGTCAAATTCGAAACTCGACCGTGCGTTTTCGCTAGACTTGGGCTTAAAGGGGGAGAAAATAGCTCGGAACGTCAAGAAATTTGGTGTGGACGCTTGTCTACCAATGGGACATCCAAAACTATTCTCAAATTTCAATTCCGAGAAGTTGGTCAAAGTTGCAACTCGATCGTGCGTTTTCGCTAGACGTGGGCTTAAAGGGTGTGAAAATAGCTCGGAACGTCACGAAAGTTGGCGTGGACGCTCGTCTACCAATGCGACATCCAAATCTATTCTCAAATTTATATTCCGAGAATTTGGTCAAAGTTGAAAATCGACCGTGCATTTTCTCTAGACTTGGGCTTAAAGGGTGAGAAAATAGCTCGGAATGTCTTGAAAGTTCGCGTTCGCATTTGTATACCAACAGGACATCCAAATCTATGCTCAATTTTTAATTCCGAGAAGTTGGTCAAATTCGAAACTCGACCGTGCGTTTTCGCTAGACTTAGGCTGAAAGGGTGAGAAAATAGCTCAGAACGTCACGAAAGTTGGCGTGCACATTTGTCTACCAATGGGACATCCAAATCTATTCTCAAATTTCAATTCCGAGAAGTTGGTCAAAGTTGAAACTCGATCGTGCGTTTTCGCTTGACTTGGGCTTAAACGGGGAGAAAATAGATCAGAACGTCACGAAAGTTGGTGTGGACGCTTGTCTACCAATGGGACATCCAAAACTATTCTCGAATTTCGATTCCGAGAAGTTGGACAAACTTGAAACTCGATCGTGCGCTTTCGCTAGACTTGGGCTTAAAGGGTGTGAAAATAGCTCGTAACGTCACGAAAGTTTGTGTGGACGCTTGTCTACCAATGGGAAATCCAATACTATTCTCGAATTTCGATTCCAAGAAGTTGGACAAAGTTGAAACTCGATCGTGCGCTTTCATTAGACTTGGGCTTAAAGGGTGTGAAAATAGCTCGGAACGTCACGAAATTTGGCGTGTGCATTTGTATACCAACGGGACATCCAAATCTATGCTCAATTTTCAATTCCGAGAAGTTGGTCAAATTTGAAACTCGATCGTGCGTTTTCGCTAGACTTGGGCTTAAAGGGGGAGAAAATAGCTCGGAACGTCACGAAAGTTGGTGTGCGCATTTGTCTACCAACGGGACATCCAAATCTATGCTCAATTTTTAATTCCGAGAAATTGGTCAAATTCGAAACTCGACCGTGCGTTTTCGCTAGACTTAGGCTTAAAGGGTGAGAAAATAGCTCGAAACATCACAAAAGTTGGCGTGCGCATTTGTCTACCAACGGGACATCGAAATCTATGCTCAATTTTCAATTCCGAGAAGTTGGTCAAATTTGAAACTCGACCGTGCGTTTTCGCTAGACTTGGGCTTAAAGTGGGAGAAAATAGCTCGGAACGTCACGAAAGTTGGCGTGGACGCTCGTCTACCAATGGGACATCCAAAACTATTATCAAATTTAAATTCCGAGAAGTTGGTCAAAGTTGAAACTCGATCGTGCGTTTTCGCTAGACTTGGGCTTAAAGGGTGTGAAAATAGCTCGGAACTTCACGAAAGTTGGCATGGACCCTCGCCTACTAATACGACATCCAAATTTATTCTCAAATTTATATTTCGAGAAGTTGGTCAAAGTTGAAAATCGACCGTGCATTTTCGCTACACATAGGCTTAAAGGGTGAGAAAATAGCTCTGAACGTCATGAAAGTTGGCGTGCGCATTTGTCTACCAACGGGACATCCAAATCTATGCTCAATTTTCAATACCGAGAAGTTGGTCAAATTCGAAACTCGACCGTGCGTTTTCATTAGACTTGGGCTTAAATGGGGAGAAAATAGCTCGGAACATCACGAAAGTTGGTGTGGACACTTGTCTACCAATGCGACATCCAAAACTCTTCTGAAATTTCAATTCCGAGAAGTTAATCAAAGTTGAAACTCGATCATGCATTTTCGCTAGACTTGGGCTTAAAGGATGTGAAAATAACTCAGAACGTTACGAAAGTTGGCGTGGATGCTCGTGTACCAATGGGACATCCAAAACTATTCTCAAATTTCAATTCCGAGAAGTTAGTCAAAGTTGAAACTCGATCGTGCGTTTTCGCTAGACTTGCGCTTAAAGGGTGCGAAAATAGCTCAGAACGTCATGAAAGTTGGCGTGGACGCTCGTCTACCAATGTGACATCCAAATCCATTCGCAAATTTAAATTCCGAGAAGTTGGTCAAAGTTGAAAATAGACCGTGCATTTTCGCTACACTTAGGCTTAAAGGGTGAGAAAATAGCTCGGAACGTCAAGAAAGTTGGCGTGCGCATTTGTCTACCAACGGGACATCCAAATCTATGCTCAATTTTCAATTCCGAGAAGTTGGTCAAATTCGAAACTCGACCATGCGTTTTCGCTAGACCTAGGCTTAAAGGGTGAGAAAATAGCTCGGAACGTCACGAAAGTTGGTGTGGATGCTTGTCTACCAATGGGACATCCAAAACTATTCTCGAATTTCGATTCCGAGAAGTTGGACAAAGTTGAAACTCGATCGTGCGCTTTCGCTAGACTTGGGCTTAAAGGGTGTGAAAATAGCTCGTAACGTCACGAAAGTTGGTGTGGACGCTTGTCTAACAATGGGACATCCAAAACTATTCTCGAATTTCGATTCCGAGAAGTTGGACAAAGTTGAAGCTCGATCGTGCGCGTTCGCTAGACTTGGGCTTAAAGGGTGTGAAAATAGCTCGGAACGTCACGAAAGTTGGCATGCGCATTTGTCTACCAACGGGACATCCAAATCTATGCTCAATTTTCAGATCCGAGAAGTTTGTCAAATTCGAAACTCGACCGTGCGTTTTCACTAGACTTGGGCTTAAAGTGGGAGAAAATAGCTCGGAACGTCACGAAAGTTGGTGTGGACACTTGTCTACCAATGCGACATCCAAAACTATTCTGAAATTTCAATTCCGAGAAGTTAATCAAAGTTGAAACTCGATCGTGCATTTTCGCTAGACTTGGGCTTAAAGGGTGTGAAAGTAACTCGGAACGTCACGAAAGTTGGCGTGGACGCTCGTCTACCAATGTGACATCCAAATCCATTTGCAAATTTAAATTCCGAGAAGTTGGTCAAAGTTGAAAATCGACCATGCATTTTCGCTACAGTTAGGCTTAAAGGGTGAGAAAATAGCTCAGAACGTCACGAAAGTTGCCGTGCGCATTTGTCTACCAATGGGACATCCAAATCTATGCTCAATTTTTAATTCTGAGAAGTTGGTCAAATTCAAAACTCGACCGTGGGTTTTCACTAGACTTGGGCTTAAAGGGGGAGAAAATAGCTCGGAACGTCACGAAAGTTGGCATCGACGCTCGTCTACAATTGGGACATCCAAAACTATTCTCAAATTTAAATTCCGAGAAGTTGGTCAAAGTTGAAACTCGATCGTGCGTTTTCGCTAGACTTGGGCTTAAAGGGTGTGAAAATAGCTCGGAATGTAACGAAAGTTGGCGTCGACCCTCGCCTACCAATGCGACATCCAAATCTATTCTCAAATTTATATTCCGAGAAGTTGGTCAAAGTTGAAAATCGACCATGCATTTTCGCTAGACTTAGGCTTAAAGGGTGAGAAAATAGGTCGGAAAGTCACGAAAGTTGGCGTGCGCATTTATCTACCAACGGGACAACGAAATCTATGCTCAATTTTGAATTCCGAGAAGTTGGTCAAATTTGAAACTCGACCGTGCGTTTTCACTAGACTTGGGCTTAAAGAGGGAGAAAATAGCTCGGAACGTCACGAGAGTTGGCGTGGACGCTTGTCTACCAATGTGACATCCCAATCTATTCTAAAATTTATATTCCGAGAAGTTGGTCAAAGTTGAAAATCGATCGTGCATCTTCGCTAGACTTGGGCTTAAAGGGGGCGAAAATAGCTCGGAATGTCACGAAAGTTGGTGTGGACGCTTGTCTAACAATGGGACAGCCAAAACTATTCTCGAATTTCGATTCCGAGAAGTTGGACAAAGTTGAAACTCGATCGTGCGTTTTTGCTAGACTTGGGCTTAAAGGGTGTGAAAATAGCTCGGAACGTCACGAAAGTTGGCGTGCGCATTTGTCTACCAACGGGACATCCAAATCTATGCTCCATTTTCAATTCCGAGAAGTTGGTCAAATTCGAAACTCGACCGTGCGTTTTTGCTAGACTTGGGCTTAAAGGGGGAGAAAATAGCTTGGAACGTCACGAAAGTTGGTGTGGACGCTTGTCTACCAATGGGACATCCAAAACTATTCTCGAATTTCGATTCCGAGAAGTTGGACAAAGTTGAAACTCGATCGTGCGCTTTCGCTAGACTTGGGCTTAAAGGGTGCGAAAATAGCTCGGAACGTCACGAAAGTTGGCGTGGACGCTCGTCTACCAATGTGACATCCAAATGCATTCGCAAATTTAAATTCCGAGAAGTTGATCAAAGTTGAAAATTGACCGTGCATTTTCGCTACACTTAGGCTTAAAGGTTGAGAAAATAGCTCGGAACGTCAAGAAAGTTGGCGTGCGCATTTGTCTACTAACGGGACATCCAAATCTATGCTCAATTTTCAATTCCGAGAAGTTGGTCAAATTCGAAACTCGACCATGCGTTTTCGCTAGACCTAGGCTTAAAGGGTGAGAAAATAGCTCAGAACGTCACGAAAGTTGGCGTGCGCATTTGTCTACCAACGGGACATCCAAATCTATGCTCAATTTTCAATTCCGAGAAGTTGGTCAAATTCGAAACTCGATCGTGCGTTTTCGCTAGACTTGGGCTTAAAGGGTTTGAAAATAGCTCGGAACATTACGAAAGTTGTTGTGGACGCTTGTCTACGAATGGGACATCCAAAACTATTCTCAAATTTTAATTCCGAGAAGTTAGTCAAAGTGGAAACTCGATCGTGCGTTTTCGCTAGACTTGGGCTTAAAGGGGGAGAAAATAGCTCGGAACGTCACGAAAGTTGGCGTGGACGCTCCTCTACCAACGGGACGTCCAAATCTATGCTCAATTTTCAATTCCGAGAAGTTGGTCAAATTCGAAACTCGACCGTGCGTTTTCGCTGGACTTGGGCTTAAAGGGGGAGAAAATAGCTCGGAACGTCACGAAAGTTGGTGTGGACGCTTGTCTACCAATGGGACATCCAAAATTATTCTAAAATTTCAATTCCAAGAAGTTGGTCAAAGTTGAAACTCGATCGTGCGTTTTCGCTTGACTTGGGCTTAGACGGGGAGAAAATAGCTCGGAACGTCACAAAAGTCGGTGTGGACGCTTGTCTACCAATGGGACATCCAAAACTATTCTCGAATTTCGATTCCAAGAAGTTGGACAAACTTGAAACTCGATTGTGCGCTTTCGCTAGACTTGGGCTTAAAGGGTGTGAAAATAGCTCGAAACGTCACGAAAGTTGGCGTGCGGATTTGTCTACCAACGGGACATCCAAATCTATGCTCAATTTTCAATTCCGAGAAGTTGGTCAAATTTGAAACTCGACCGTGCGTTTTCGCTATACTTGGGCTTAAAGGGGGAGAAAATAGCTCGGAACGTCACGAAAGTTGGTGTGGACGCTTGTCTACCAATGCGACATCCAAATCCAATCGCAAATTTAAATTCCGAGAAGTTGGTCAAAGTTGAAAATCGACCGTGCATTTTCGCTAGACTTGGGCTTAAAGGGGGAGAAAATAGCTCGGAACGTCACGAAAGTTGGCGTGCGCATTTGCCTACCAACGGGACATCCAAATCTATGCTCAATTTTCAATTCCGAGAAGTTGGTCAAATTCGAAACTCGACCGTGCGTTTTCACTAGACTTGGGCTTAAAAGGAGAGAAAATAGCTCGGAACGTCACGAAAGTTGGTGTGGACGCTTGTCTACCAATGCGACATCCAAAACTATTCTGAAATTTCAATTCCGAGAAGTTAATCAAAGTTGAAACTCGATCGTGCGTTTTCGCTAGACTTGGGCTTAAAGGGTGTGAAAATAACTCAGAACGTTACGAAAGTTGGCGTGGACACTCGTGTACCAATGGGACATCCAAAACTATTCTCAAATTTCAATTCCGAGAAGTTAGTCAAAGTGGAAACTCGATCGTGCGTTTTCGCTAGACTTGGGCTTAAAGGGTGCGAAAATAGCTCGGAACGTCACGAAAGTTGGCGTGGACGCTCGTCTACGAATGTGACATCCAAATCCATTCGCAAATTTAAATTCCGAGAAGTTGGTCAAAGTTGAAAATCAACCATGCATTTTCGCTACACTTAGGTTTAAAGGGTGAGAAAATAGCTCGGAACGTCACGAAAGTTGGCGTGCGCATTTGTCTACCAACGGGACATCCAAATCTATGCTGAATTTTTACTAGACTTGGGCTTAAAGGGGGAGAAAATAGCTCGGAACGTCACGAAAGTCGGCGTGGACGCTTGTCTACCAATGGGACATCCAAAACTATTCTCAAATTTCAATTCCAAGAAGTTAGTCAAAGTTGAAACTCGATCGTGCGTTTTCGCTAGACTTGGGCTTAAAGGTTGTGAAAATAGTTCGGAACGTCACGAAAGTTGGCGTGGACGCTCGTCTACCAATTCGACATCCAAATCTATTCTCAAATTTATATTCCGAGAAGTTGGTCAAAGTTGAAAATCGACCGTGCATTTTCGCTAGACTTGGGCTTAAAGGGTGAGAAAATAGCTCGGAACATCACAAAAGTTGGCATGCGCATTTTACTACCAACGGGACATCCAAATCTATGCTCAATTTTTAATTCCGAGAAGTTGGTCAAATTCGAAACTCGACCGAGCGTTTTCGCTAGACTTAGGCTTAAAGGGTGAGAAAATAGCTCGGAACATCACAAAAGTTGGCATGCGCATTTGTCTACCAACGGGACATCCAAATCTATGCTCAATTTTCAATTCCGAGAAGTTAGTCAAATTTGAAACTCGACCGTGCGTTTTCGCTAGACTTGGGCTTAAAGGGGGAGAAAATAGCTCGGAACGTCACGAAAGTTGGCGTGGACGCTCGTCTACCAATGGGACATCCAAAACTATTCTCAAATTTGAATTCTGAGAAGTTGGTCAAAGTTGAAACTCGACCGTGCATTTTCACTAGACTTGGGCTTAAAGGGGGAGAAAATAGCTCGGAACTTCACGAAAGTTGGCGTGGACCCTCGTCTACCAATGTGACATCCAAATCCATTAGCTCGTAATGTGACGAAAGCTGGCATGCGCATTTTTCTACCAACGGGACATCCAAATCTATGCTCAATTTTTAATTCCGTGAAGTTGGTCAAATTTGAAACTCGACCGTGCGTTTTCGCTAGACTTGGGCTTAAAGGCGGAGAAAATAGCTCGGAACGTCACGAAAGTTGGTGTGGACGCTTGTCTACCAATGGGACATCCAAAACGATTCTCAAATTTCAATTCCGAGAAGTTGGTCAAAGTTGAAACTCGATCGTGCGTTTTCGCTAGACTTGGGCTTAAAGGGTGTGAAAATAGCTCGGAACGTCACGAAAGTTGGCGTGCGCATTTGTCTACCAACGGGACATCCAAATCTATGCTCAATTTTTAATTCCGAGAAGTTGGTCAAATTCGAAACTCGACCGTGCGTTTTCACTAGACTTGGGCTTAAAGGGGGAGAAAATAGCTCGGAACGTCACGAAAGTTGGCGTGGACGCTCATCTAGTAATGGGACATCCAAAACTATTCTCAAATATAAATTCCGAGAAGTTGGTCAAAGTTGAAACTCAATTGTGCGTTTTCGCTAGACTTGGGCTTAAAGGGTGTGAAAATAGCTCGAAACTTCACAAATGTTGGCGTGGACCCTCGCCTACCAATGCGACATCCAAATCTATTCTCAAATTTATATTCCGAGAAGTTGGTCAAAGTTGAAAATCGACTGTGCATTTTCGCTAGACTTAGGCTTAAAGGGTGAGAAAATAGCTCAGAACGTCACGAAAGTTGGCGTGCGCATTTGTCTACCAATGGGACATCCAAGTCTATGCTCAATTTTCAATTCCGAGAAGTTGGTCAAATTTTAAACTCGACCGTGCGTTCTCGCTAGACTTGGGCTTAAAGGGGGAGAAAATAGCTCGGAACATCACGAAAGTTGGTGTGGACGCTTGTCTACCAATGGGACATCCAAAACTATTCTCAAATTTCAATTCCGAGAAGTTGGTCAAAGTTGAAACTCGATCGTGCGTTTTCGCTAGACTTCGGCTTAAACGGCGAGAAAATAGCTCGGAACGTCACGAAAGTTGGTGTGGACGCTTGTCTACCAATGGGACATCCAAAACTATTCTCAAATTTAAATTCCGAGAAGTTGGTCCAATTCGAAACTCGACCGTGCGTTTTCGCTAGACTTAGCCTTAAAGGGTGAGAAAATAGCTCGGAACGTCACGAAAGTTGGCGTGGATGCTCGTCTACCAATGGGACATCCACAACTATTCTCAAATTTATATTCCGAGAAGTCGGTCAAAGTTGAAACTCGATCGTGCGTTTTCGCTAGACTTGCGCTTAAAGGGTGTGAAAATAGCTCGGAACATTACGAAAGTTGGCGTGGACTCTCGTCTACCAATGGGACATCCAAATCCATTCTCAAATTTAAATTACCAGATGTTGGTCAAAGTTGAAACTCGATCGTACATTTTCGCTAGACTTGGGCTTAAAGGGGGAGAAAATAGCTCGAAACGTCATGAAAGTTGGTGTGAGCATTTGTCTACAACAGGGACATCCAAATCTATGCTCAATTTTCAATTCCGAGAAGTTGGTCAAATTCGAAACTCGACCATGCGTTTTCGCTAGACCTAGGCTTAAAGGGTGAGAAAATAGCTCAGAACGTCACGAAAGTTGGCATGCGCATTTGTCTACCAACGGGACATCCAAATCTATGCTCAATTTTCAATTCCAAGAAGTTGGTCAAATTCGAAACTCGATCGTGCGTTTTCACTAGACTTGGGCTTAAAGGGGTTGAAAATAGCTCGGAACGTCACGAAAGTTGGTGTGGACGCTTGTCTACCAATGGGACATCCAAAACTATTCTCAAATTTCAATTCCGAGAAGTTGGTCAAAGTTGAAACTCGATCGTGCGTTTTCGCTTGCCTTGGGCTTAAATGGGGAGAAAATAGCTCGGAACGTCACGAAAGTTGGTGTGGACGCTTGTGTACCAATGGGACATCCAAAACTATTCTCGAATTTCGATTCCAAGAAGTTGGACAAAGTTGAAACTCGATCGTGCGCTTTCGCTAGACTTGGGCTTAAAGGGGGAGAAAATAGCTCGGAACATCACGAAAGTTGGTGTGGACGCTTGTCTACCAATGGGACATCCAAAACTATTCTCGAATTTCGATTCCGAGAAGTTGGACAAAGTTGAAACTCGATCGTGCGCGTTCGCTAGACTTGGGCTTAAAGGGTGTGAAAATAGCTCGGAATGTCACGAAAGTTGTCGTGGACGCTCGTCTACCAATGTGACATCCAAATCCATTCGCAAATTTAAATTCCGAGAAGTTGGTCAAAGTTGAAAATCGACCGTGCATTTTCGCTACACTTAGGCTTAAACTGTGAGAAAATAGCTCGGAAGATCATGAAAGTTGGCGTGCGCATTTGTCTACCAACGGGACATCCAAATCTATGCTCAATTTTTATTTCCGAGAAGTTGGTCAAATTCGAAACTCGACCGTGCGTTTTCACTAGACTTGGGCCTAAAGGGGGAGAAAATAGCAAGGAACGTCACGAAAGTTGGTGTGGATGCTTGTCTACCAATGGGACATCCAAAACTATTCTCGAATTTCGATTCCGAGAAGTTGGACAAAGTTGAAACTCGATCGTGCGCTTTCGCTAGACTTGGGCTTAAAGGGTGTGAAAATAGCTCGGAACGTCACGAAAGTTGGCGTGCGCATTTGTCTACCAACGGGACATCCAAATCTATGCTCAATTTTCAATTCCGAGAAGTTGGTCAAATTTGAAACTCGACCGTGCATTTTCGCTAGAGTTGGGCTTAAAGGGGGAGAAAATAGCTCGGAACATCACGAAAGTTGGTGTGGATGCTTATCTAACAATGGGACATCCAAAACTATTCTCGAATTTCGATTCCGAGAAGTTGGACAAAGTTGAAACTCGATCGTGCGCGTTCGCTAGACTTGGGCTTAAAGGGTGTGAAAATAGCTCGGAACGTCAAGAAAGTTGGCATGCGCATTTGTCTACCAACGGGACATCCAAATCTATGCTCAATTTTCAATTCTGACAAGTTGGTCAAATTCGAAACTCGACCGTGCGTTTTCACTAGACTTGGGCTTAAAGGGGGAGAAAATAGCTCGGAACGTCACGAAAGTTGGTGTGGACGCTTGTCTACCAATGCGACATCCAAAACTATTCTGAAATTTCAATTCCGAGAAGTTAATCAAAGTTGAATCTCGATCGTGCATTTTCGCTAGACTTGGGCTTAAAGGGTGTGAAAGTAACTCGGAAAGTCACGAAAGTTGGCGTGGACGCTCGTCTACCAATGTGACATCCAAATCCATTCGCAAATTTAAATTCCGAGAAGTTGGTCAAAGTTGAAAATCGACCGTGCATTTTCGCTACACTTAGGCTTAAAGGGTGAGAAAATAGCTCGGAACGTCACGAAAGTTGGCGTGCGCATTTGTCTACCAACGGGACATCCAAATCTATGCTCAATTTTTAATTCCGAGAAGTTGGTCAAATTCAAAACTCGACCGTGCGTTTTCACTAGACTTGGGCTTAAAGGGTGTGAAAATAGCTCGGAACGTCACGAAAGTTGGCGTGGACGCTCGTCTACCAATGCGACATGCAAATCTATTCGCAAATTTAAATTCCGAGAAGTTGGTCAAAGTTGAAAATTGACCGTGCATTTTCGCTACACTTAGGCTTAAAGGGTGAGAATAGAGCTCAGAATGTCAAGAAAGTTGGCGTGCGCATTTGTCTACCAACGGGACATCCAAATCTATGCTCAATTTTTAATTCCGAGAAGTTGATCAAATTCAAAACTCGACCGTGCGTTTTCACTAGACTTCGGCTTAAAGGGGGAGAAAATAGCTCGGAACGACACGAAAGTTGGCGTGGACGCTCGTCTAGCAATGGGACATCCAAAACTATTCTCAAATATAAATTGTGAGAAGTTGGTCAAATTTGAAACTCGATCGTGCGTTTTCGCTAGACTTGGGCTTAAAGGGTGTGAAAATAGCTCGGAACTTCACGAAAGTTGGCGTGGACCCTCGCCTACCAATGCGACATCCAAATCTATTCTCAAATTTATATTCCGAGAAGTTGGTCAAAGTTGAAAATCGACCGTGCATTTTCGCTAGACTTAGGCTTAAAGAGTGAGAAAATAGGTCGGAAAGTCACGAAAGTTGGCGTGCGCATTTGTCTACCAACGGGACAGCCAAATCTATGCTCAATTTTCAATTCCAAGAAGTTGGTCAAATTTGAAACTCGACCGTGCGTTTTCAATAGACTTGGGCTTAAAGAGGGAGAAAATAGCTCGGAACGTCACGAAAGTTGGCGTGGACGCTCGTCTACCAATGTGACATCCAAATCTATTCTGAAATTTATATTCCGAGAAGTTGGTCAAAGTTGAAAATCGACCGTGCATTTTCACTAGACTTGGGCTTAAAGGGGAAGAAAATAGCTTGGAACGTCACGAAAGTTGGTGTGGACGCTTGTCTAACAATGGGACATCCAAAACTATTCTCGAATTTCGATTCCGAGAAGTTGCACAAAGTTGAAACTCGATTGTGCGCTTTCGCTAGACTTGGGCTTAAAGGGTGTGAAAATAGCTCGAAACGTCACGAAAGTTGGCGTGCGCATTTGTCTACCAACGGGACATCCAAATCTATGCTCAATTTTCAATTCCGAGAAGTTGGTCAAATTTGAAACTCGACCGTGCGTTTTCACTAGACTTGGGCTTAAAGAGGGAGAAAATAGCTCGGAACGTCATGAAAGTTGGTGTGGACGCTTGTCTACCAATGCGACATCCAAAACTATTCTGAAATTTCAATTCTGAGAAGTTAATCAAAGATGAAACTCGATCGTGCATTTTCGCTAGACTTGGGCTTAAAGGGTGTGAAAATAACTCGGAACGTTACGAAAGTTGGCGTGGATGCTCGTGTACCAATGGGACATCCAAAACTATTCTCGAATTTCAATTCCGAGAAGTTAGTCAAAGTTGAAACTCGATCGTGCGTTTTCGCTAGACTTGGGCTTAAAGGGTGCGAAAATAGCTCGGAATGTCACGAAAGTTGGCGTGGACGCTCGTCTACCAATGTGACATCCAAATCCATTCGCAAATTTAAATTCCGAGAAGTTGGTCAAAGTTGAAAATCGACCGTGCATTTTCGCTACACTTAGGCTTAAAGGGTGAGAAAATAGCTCGGAACTTCATGAAAATTGGCGTGCGCATTTGTCTACCAACGGGACATCCAAATCTATGCTCAATTTTTAATTCTGAGAAGTTGGTCAAATTCGAAACTCGACCGTGCGTTTTCACTAGACTTGGACTTAAAGGGGGAGAAAATAGCTCGGAACGTCACGAAAGTTGGTGTGGACGCTTGTCTACCAATGGGACATCCAAAACTATTCTCGAATTTCGATTCCGAGAAGTTGGACAAAGTTGAAAATCGATCGTGCGCTTTCGCTAGACTTGGGCGTAAAGGGTGTGAAAATAGCTCGTAACGTGACGAAAGTTGGCCTGAGCATTTTTCTATCAACGGGACATCCAAATCTGTGCTCAATTTTCAATTCCGAGAAGTTGGTCAAATTTGAAACTCGACCGTGCGTTTTCGCTAGACTTGGGCTTAAAGGGAGAGAAAATAGCTCGGAACGTCACAAAAGTTGGTGTGGACGCTTGTCTAACAATGGGACATCCAAAACTATTCTCGAATTTTGATTCCGAGAAGTCGGACAAAGTTGAAACTCGATCGTGCGCTTTCGCTAGACTTGGGCTTAAAGGGTGTGAAAATAGCTCGGAACGTCACGAAAGTTGGCGTGCGCATTTGTCTACCAACGGGACATCCAAATCTATGCTCAATTTTTAATTCCGAGAAGTTGGTCAAATTCGAAACTCGATCGTGCGTTTTCACTAGACTTGGGCTTAAAGGGGGAGAAAATAGCTCGGAACGTCACGAAAGTTGGTGTGGACGCTTGTCTACCAATGGGACATCCAAAACTATTCTCGAATTTCGATTCCGAGAAGTTGGACAAAGTTGCAACTCGATCGTGCGCTTTCGCTAGACTAGGGCTTAAAGGGTGTGAAAATAGCTCGTAACGTGACGAAAGTTGGCCTGAGCATTTTTCTACCAACGGGACATCCAAATCTATGCTCAATTTTCAATTCCGAGAAGTTGGTCAAATTTGAAACTCGACCGTGCGTTTTCGCTAGATTTGGGCTTAAAGGGGGAGAAAATAGCTCGGAACGTCACGAAAGTTGGTGTGGACGCTTGTCTAACAATGGGACATCCAAAACTATTCTCGAATTTTGATTCCGAGAAGTTGGACAAAGTTGAAACTCGATCGTGCGCTTTCGCTAGACTTGGGCTTAAAGGGTGTGAAAATAGCTCGGAACGTCACGAAAGTTGGCGTGCGCATTTGTCTACCAATGGGACATCCAAATCTATGCTCAATTTTCAATTCCGAGAAGTTGGTCAAATTCGAAACTCGACCGTACGTTTTCACTAGACTTGGGCTTAAAGGGGGAGAAAATAGCTCGGAACGTCACGAAAGTTGGTGTGGACGCTTGTCTACCAATGCGACATCCAAAACTATTCTGAAATTTCAATTCCGAGAAGTTAAACAAAGTTGAAACTCGATCGTGCGTTTTGGCTATACTTGGGCTTAAAGGGTGCGAAAATAGCTCGGACGTCACGAACGTTGGCCTGGACGCTCGTCTACGAATGTGACATCCAAATCCATTCGCAAATTTAAATTCCGAGAAGTTGGTCAAAGTTGAAAATCGACCGTGCATTTTCACTACACTTAGGCTTAAAGGGTGAGAAAATAGCTTGGAACGTCACGAAAATTGGCGTGCGCATTTATCTACCAACGGGACATCCAAATCTATGCTCAAATTTTAATTCCGAGAAGTTGGTCAAATTCGAAACTCGACCGTGCGTTTTCACTAGACTTGGGCTTAAAGGGGGAGAAAATAGCTCGGAACGTCACGAAAGTTGGCGTGGACGCTCGTTTACCAATGGGACATCCAAAACTATTCTCAAATTTAAATTTCGAGAAGTTGGTCAAAGTTGAAACTCGATCGTGCGTTTTCGCTAGACTTGGGCTTAAAGGGTGTGAAAATAGCTCGGAACTTCACGAAAGTTGGCGTGGACCCTCGCCTACCAATGCGACATCCAAATCTATTCTCAAATTTATATTCCGAGAAGTTGGTCAAAGTTGAAAATCGATCGTGCATTTTCGCTAGACTTGGGCTTAAAGGGTGAGAAAATAGCTCGGAACGTCACGAAAGTTGGTGTGGACGCTTGTCTAACAATGGGACATCGAAAACTATTCTTGAATTTCGATTCCGAGAAGTTCGACAAAGTTGAAACTCGATCGTGCGTTTTCGCTAGACTTGGGCTTAAAGGGTGTGAAAATAGCTCGGAACGTCACGAAAGTTGGCGTGCGCATTTGTCTACCAACGGGACATCCAAATCTATGCTCAATTTTCAATTCCGAGAAGTTGGTGAAATTCGAAACTCGACCGTGCGTTTTCGCTAGACTTGGGCTTAAAGGGGTAGAAAATAGCTCGGAACGTCACGAAAGTTGGTGTGGACGCTTGTCTACCAATGGGACATCCAAAACTATTCTCGAATTTCGATTCCGAGAAGTTGGACAAAGTTGAAACTCGATCGTGCGCGTTCGCTAGACTTGGGCTTAAAGGGTGTGAAAATAGCTCGAAACGTCACGAAAGTTGGCGTGCGCATTTGTCTACCAACGGGACATCCAAATCTATTCTCAATTTTCAATTTCGAGAAGTTGGTCAAATTTGAAACTCGACCGTGCGTTTTCGCTAGACTTGGGCTTAAAGAGGGAGAAAATAGCTCGGAACGTCACGAAAGTTGGTGTGGACGCTTGTCTAACAATGGGACATCCAAAACTATTCTCGAATTTCGATTCCGAGAAGTTGGACAAAGTTGAAACTCGATCGTGCGCTTTCACTAGACTTGGGCTTAAAGGGTGTGAAAGTAACTCGAAACGTTACGAAAGTTGACGTGGACGCTCGTGTACCAATGGGACATCCAAATCTATGCTCAATTTTTAATTCCGAGAAGTTGTTCAAATTCGAAACTCGACCGTGCGTTTTCCCTAGACATGGGCTTAAAGGGGGAGAAAATAGCTCGGAACGGCACGAAAGTTGGTGTGGAATCTTGTCTACCAATGGGACATACAAAACTATTCTCGAATTTCGATTCCGAGAAGTTGGACAAAGTTGAAACTCGATCGTGCGCTTTCGCTAGACTTGGGCTTAAAGGGTGTGAAAATAGCTCGTAACGTCACGAAAGTTGGCGTGCGCATTTGTCTACCAACGGGACATCCAAATCTATGCTCAATTTTCAATTCCGAGAAGTTGGTCAAATTTGAAACTCGACCGTGCGTTTTCGCTACACTTGGGCTTAAACGGGGAGAAAATAGCTCGGAACGTCGCGAAAGTTGGCATGGACGCTCGTCTACCAATGGGACATCCAAAAGTATTCTCAAATTTAAATTCTGAGAAGTTGGTCAAAGTTGAAACTCGATCGTGCGTTTTCGCTAGACTTGGGCTTAAAGGGTGTGAAAATAGCTCGAAACGTTATGAAAGTTGGCGTGGACGTTCGTCTACCAATGTGACATCCAAATCTATTCGCAAATTTAAATTCCGAGAAGTTGGTCCAAGTTGAAAATCGACCGTGCATTTTCGCTACACTTAGGCTTAAAGGGTGAGAAAATAGCTCAGAACGTCACGAAAGTTGGCGTGCGCATTTTTCTACCAACGGGAAATCCAAATCTATACTCAAATTTACATTCCGAGAAGTTGGTCAAATTCGAAACTCGACCGTGCCTTTTCACTAGACTTGGCCTTAAAGGGGGAGAAAATAGCTCGGAACGTCACGAAATTTGGTGTGGACGCTTGTCTACCAATGGGACATCCAAAACTATTCTCAAATTTCAATTCCGAGAAGTTAATCAAAGTTGAAACTCGATCGTGCGTTTTCGCTAGGCTTAGGCTTAAAGGGTGAGAAAGTAGCTCGGAACATCACGAAAGTTGGCGTGCGCATTTGTCTATAAATGGGACATCCAAATCTATGCTCAATTTTCAATTCCGAGAAGTTGGACAAACTTGAAACTCGACTGTGCGTTTTCGCTCGACCTGAGATTAAAGGGTGTGAAATTAGCTCGTAATGTGACGAAAGTTGGCGTGCGCATTTGTCTACCAACGGGACATCCAAATCTATGCTCAATTTTTAATTCCGAGAATTTGGTCAAATTCGAAACTCGAGCATGCATTTTCGCTATACCTAGGCTTAAAGGGTGAGAAAATAGCTCAGAACATCACGAAAGTTGCCGTGCGCATTTGTCTACCAATGGGACATCCAAATCTATGCTCAATTTTCAATTCCGAGAAGTTGGTCAAACTTGAAACTCGATCGTGCGTTTTCGCTAGACTTGGGCTTAAAGGGGAAGAAAATAGCTCGGAACGTCACGAAAGTTGGCGTGGATGCTCGTCTACCAATGGGACATCCAAAACTATTCTCAAATTTAAATTCCAAGAAGTTGGTCAAAGTTGAAACTCGATCGTGCGTTTTCGCTAGAATTGGGCTTAAAGGGGGAGAAAATGGCTCGGAACGTCACGAAAGTTGGCGTGGACGCTCGTCTACCAATGGGACATCCAAAACTATTCTCAAATTTAAATTCCGAGAAGTTGGTCAAAGTTGAAACTTGATCGTGCGTTTTCGCTAGACTTGGGCTTAAAGGGTGTGAAAATAGCTCGGAACTTCACGAAAGTTGGCGTGGAACCTCGCCTACCAATGCGACATCCAAATCTATTCTCAAATTTATATTCCGAGAAGTTGGTCTAAGTTGAAAATCGACCGTGCATTTTCGCTAGTCTTGGGCTTAAAGGGTGCAAAAATAGCTCGGAACGTTACGAAAGTTGGCGTGGACGCTCTTCTACCAATGGGACATCCAAATCCATTCTCAAATTTAAATTCCGAGATGTTGGTCAAAGTTGAAACTCGATCGTTCGTTTTCGCTAGACTTGGGCTTAAAGGGGGAGAAAATAGCTCGGAACGTCACGAAAGTTGGTGTGGACGCTTGTCTACCAATGCGACATCCAAAACTATTCTGAAATTTCAATTCCGAGAAGTTAATCAAATTTGAAACTCGATCGTGCATTCTCGCTAGACTTGGGCTTAAAGGGTGTGAAAATAACTCGGAACGTTACGAAAGTTGGCGTGGACGCTCGTGTACCAATGGGACATCCAAATCTTTGCTCAATTTTTTATTCCGAGAAGTTGGTCAAATTCGAAACTCGACCGTGCGTTTTTACTAGACTTGCGCTTAAAGGGGGAGAAAATAGCTCGGAACGTCACGAAAGTTGGTGTGGACGCTTGTCTACCAATGGGACATCCAAAACTATTCTCGAATTTCGATTCCGAGAAGTTGGACAAAGTTGAAACTCGATCGTGTGCTTTCACTAGACTTGGGCTTAAAGGGTGTGAAAATAGCTCGTAACGTCACGAAAGTTGGCGTGCGCATTTGTCTACCAATGCGACATCCAAATCTATGCTCAATTTTCAATTCCAAGAAGTTGGTCAAATTTGAAACTCGATCGTGCGTTTTCTCTAGACTTGGGCTTAAAGGGGGAGAAAATAGCTCGAAACGTCACTAAAGGTTGTGTGGACGCTTGTCTAACAATGGGACATCAAAAACTATTCTCGAATTTCGATTCCGAGAAGTTGGACCAAGATGAAACTCGATCGTGCGCTTTTGCTAGACTTGGGCCTAAAGGGTGTGAAAATAGCTCGGAACGTCATGAAAGTTGGCGTGAGCATTTGTATACCAACGGGACATCCAAATCTATGCTCAATTTTCAATTCCGAGAAGTTGGTCAAATTTGAAACTCGACCGTGCGTTTTCACTAGACTTGGGCTTAAAGGGGGAGAAAATAGCTCAGAACGTCACGAAAGTTGGTGTGGACGCTTGTCTACCAATGCGACATCCAAAACTATTTTGAAATTTCAATTCTGAGAAGTTAATCAAATTTGAAACTCGATCGTGCATTTTCGCTAGACTTGGGCTTAAAGGGTGTTAAAGTAACTTGGAATGTTACGAAAGTTGGTGTGGACGCTCGTGTAGCAATGGGACATCCAAATCTATGCTCAATTTTTAATTCCGAGAAGTTGGTCAAATTCGAAACTCGACCATACGTTTTCCCTAGACTTGGGCTTAAAGGGGGAGAAAATAGCTCGGAACGTCACGAAAGTTGGTGTGGACGCTTTTCTACCAATGGGACATCCAAAACTATTCTCGAATTTCGATTCCGAGAAGTTGGACAAAGTTGAAACTTGATCGTGCGCTTTCGCTAGACTTGGGCTTAAAGGGCGTGAAAATAGCTCGGAACGTCACGAAAGTTGGCGTGCGCATTTGCCTACCAACGGGACATCCAAATCTATGCTCAATTTTCAATTCCGAGAAGTTGGTCAAATTCGAAACTCGACCGTGCGTTTTCACTAGACATGGGCTTAAAGGGGGAGAAAATAGCTCGGAACGTCACGAAAGTTGGTGTGGACGCTTGTCTACCAATGCGACATCCAAAACTATTCTGAAATTTCAATTCCGAGAAGTTAATCAAAGTTGAAACTCGATCGTGCGTTTTCGCTAGACTTGGCTTAAAGGGTGTGAAAATAACTCAGAACGTTACGAAAGTTGGTGTGGACATTTGTCTAACAACAGGACAGCCAAATCTATGCTCAATTTTCAATTCCAAGAAGTTGGTCAAATTTGAAACTCGACCGTGCGTTTTCAATAGACTTGGGCTTAAAGAGGGAGAAAATAGCTCGGAACGTCACGAAAGTTGGCGTGGACGCTCGTCTACCAATGTGACATCCAAATCTATTCTGAAATTTATATTCCGAGAAGTTGGTCAAAGTTGAAAATCGAAAATAGGTCGGAAAGTCACGAAAATAGGTCGGAAAGTCACGAAAGTTGGCGTGCGCATTTGTCTACCAACGGGACATCCAAAACTATTCTCGAAAATAGGTCGGAAAGTCACGAAAGTTGGCGTGCACATTTGTCTACCAACGGGACAGCCAAATCTATGCTCAATTTTCAATTCCAAGAAGTTGGTCAAATTTGAAACTCAACCGTGCGTTTTCAATAGACTTGGGCTTAAAGAGGGAGAAAATAGCTCGGAACGTCACGAAAGTTGGCGTGGACGCTCGTCTACCAATGCGACATCCAAATCTATTCTGAAATTTATATTCCGAGAAGTTGGTCAAAGTTGAAAATCGACCGTGCATTTTCGCTAGACTTGGGCTTAAAGGGGAAGAAAATAGCTCGGAACGTCACGAAAGTTGGTGTGGACGCTTGTCTAACAATGGGACATCCAAAACTATTCTCTAATTTCGATTCTGAGAAGTTGCACAAAGTTGAAACTCGATTGTGCGCTTTCGCTAGACTTGGGCTTAAAGGGTGTGAAAATAGCTCAAAACGTCACGAAAGTTGGCGTGCGCATTTGTCTACCAACGTGACATCCAAATCTATGCTAAATTTTCAATTCTGAGAAGTTGGTCAAATTTGAAACTCGACCGTGCGTTTTCACTAGACATGGGCTTAAAGGGGGAGAAAATAGCTCGGAACGTCATGAAAGTTGGTGTGGACGCTTGTCTACCAATGCGACATCCAAAACTATTCTGAAATTTCAATTCCGAGAAGTTAATCAAAGATGAAACTCGATCGTGCATTTTCGCTAGACTTGGGCTTAAAGGGTGTGAAAATAACTCGGAACGTTACGAAAGTTGGCGTGGATGCTCGTGTACCAATGGGACATCCAAAACTATTCTCGAATTTCAATTCCGAGAAGTTAGTCAAAGTTGAAACTCGATCGTGCGTTTTCGCTAGACTTGGGCTTAAAGGGTGCGAAAATAGCTCAGAACGTCACGAAAGTTGGCGTGGACGCTCGTCTACCAATGTGACATCCAAATCCATTCGCAAATTTAAATTCCGAGAAGTTGGTCAAAGTTGAAAATCGACCGTGCATTTTCGCTACACTTAGGCTTAAAGGGTGAGAAAATAGCTCGGAACGTCATGAAAATTGGCGTGCGCATTTGTCTACCAACGGGACATCCAAATCTATGCTCAATTTTTAATTCCGAGAAGTTGGTCAAATTCGAAACTCGACCGTGCGTTTTCACTAGACTTGGGCTTAAAGGGGGAGAAAATAGCTCGGAACGTCACAAAAGTTCGTGTGGACGCTTGTCTACCAATGGGACATCCAAAACTATTCTCGAATTTCGATTCCGAGAAGTTGGACAAAGTTGAAAATCGATCGTGCGCTTTCGCTAGACTTGGGCTTAAAGGGTGTGAAAATAGCTCGTAACGTGACGAAAGTTGGCCTGAGCATTTTTCTACCAACGGGACATCCAAATCTGTGCTCAATTTTCAATTCCGAGAAGTTGGTCAAATTTGAAACTCGACCGTGCATTTTCGCTAGACTTGGGCTTAAAGGGGGAGAAAATAGCTCGGAACGTCACGAAAGTTGGTGTGGACGCTTGTCTAACAATGGGACATCCAAAACTATTCTCGAATTTTGATTCCGAGAAGTTGCACAAAGTTGAAACTCGATCGTGCGCTTTCGCTAGACTTGGGCTTAAAGGGTGTGAAAATAGCTCGGAACGTCACGAAAGTTGGCGTGCGCATTTGTCTACCAACGGGACATCCAAATCTATGCTCAATTTTCAATTACGAGAAGTTGGTGAAATTCGAAACTCGACCGTGCGTTTTCACTAGACTTGGGCTTAAAGGGGGAGAAAATAGCCCGGAACGTCATGAAAGTTGGTGTGGACGCTTGTCTACCAATGCGTCATCCAAAACTATTTTGAAATTTCAATTCCGAGAAGTTAATCAAAGTTGAAACTCGATCGTGCATTTTCGCTAGACTTGGGCTTAAAGGGTGTGAAAGTAACTCGGAACGTTACAAAAGTTGGCGTGCACGCTCGTGTACCAATGGGACATCCAAAACTATTCTCAAATTTCAATTCCGAGAGGTTAGTCAAAGTTGAAACTCGATCGTGCGTTTTCGCTAGACTTGGGCTTAAAGGGGGCGAAAATAGCTCGGACGTCACGAAAGTTGGCATGGAGGCTCGTCTACCGATGTGACATCCAAATCCATTCGCAAATTTAACTTCTGAGAAGTTGGTCAAAGTTGAAAATCGACCGTGCATTTTCGCTACACTTAGGCTTAAAGGGTGAGAAAATAGCTCGGAACGTCATGAAAATTGGCGTGCGCATTTGTCTACCAACGGGACATCCAAATCTATGCTCAATTTTTAATTCCGAGAAGTTGGTCAAATTCGAAACTCGACCGTGCGGTTTTCACTAGACTTGGGCTTAAAGGGGGAGAAAATAGCTCGGAACGTCACGAAAGTTGGTGTGGACGCTTGTCTACCAATGGGACATCCAAAACTATTCTCGAATTTCGATTCCGAGAAGTTGGACAAAGTTGCAACTCGATCGTGCGCTTTCGCTAGACTAGGGCTTAAAGGGTGTGAAAATAGCTCGTAACGTGACGAAAGTTGGCCTGAGCATTTTTCTACCAACGGGACATCCAAATCTATGGTCAATTTTCAATTCCGAGAAGTTGGTCAAATTTGAAACTCGACCGTGCATTTTCGCTAGACTTGGGCTTAAAGGGGGAGAAAATAGCTCGGAACGTCACGAAAGTTGGTGTGGACGCTTGTCTAACAATGGGACATCCAAAACTATTCTCGAATTTTGATTCCGAGAAGTTGGACAAAGTTGAAACTCGATCGTGCGCTTTCGCTAGACTTGGGCTTAAAGGGTGTGAAAATAGCTCGGAAAGTCACGAAAGTTGGCGTGCGCATTTGTCTACCAATGGGACATCCAAATCTATGCTCAATTTTCAATTCCGAGAAGTTGGTCAAATTCGAAACTCGACCGTACGTTTTCACTAGACTTGGGCTTAAAGGGGGAGAAAATAGCTCGGAACGTCACGAAAGTTGGTGTGGACGCTTGTCTACCAATGCGACATCCAAAACTATTCTGAAATTTCAATTCCGAGAAGTTAATCAAAGTTGAAACTCGATCGTGCATTTTCCCTAGACTTGGGCTTAAAGGGTGTGAAAATAACTCGGAACGTTACAAAAGTTGGCGTGGACGTTCGTGTACCAATGGGACATCCAAAACTATTTTCAAATTTCAATTCCGAGAAGTTAGTCAAAGTTGAAACTCGATCGTGCGTTTTGGCTAGACTTGGGCTTAAAGGGTGCGAAAATAGCTCGGACGTCACGAAAGTTGGCCTGGACGCTCGTCTACGAATGTGACATCCAAATCCATTCGCAAATTTAAATTCCGAGAAGTTGGTCAAAGTTGAAAATCGACCATGCATTTTCGCTACACTTAGGCTTAAAGGGTGAGAAAATAGCTTGGAACGTCACGAAAGTTGGCGTGCGCATTTATCTACCAACGGGACATCCAAATCTATGCTCAATTTTTAATTCCGAGAAGTTGGTCAAATTCGAAACTCGACCGTGCGTTTTCACTAGACTTGGGCTGAAAGGGGGAGAAAATAGCTCGGAACGTCACGAAAGTTGGCGTGGACGCTCGTTTACCAATGGGACATCCAAAACTATTCTCAAATTTAAATTTCGAGAAGTTGGTCAAAGTTGAAACTCGATCGTGCGTTTTCGCTAGACTTGGGCTTAAGGGGTGTGAAAATAGCTCGGAACTTCACGAAAGTTGGCGTGGACCCTCGCCTACCAATGCGACATCCAAATCTATTCTCAAATTTATATTCCGAGAACTTGGTCAAAGTTGAAAATCGATCGTGCATTTTTGCTAGACTTGGGCTTAAAGGGTGAGAAAATAGCTCGGAACGTCACGAAAGTTGGTGTGGACGCTTGTCTAACAATGGGACATCGAAAACTATTCTCGAATTTCGATTCCGAGAAGTTGGACAAAGTTGAAACTCGATCGTGCGTTTTCGCTAGACTTGGGCTTAAAGGGTGTGAAAATAGCTCGGAACGTCACGAAAGTTGGCGTGCGCATTTGTCTACCAACGGGACATCCAAATCTATGCTCAATTTTCAATTACGAGAAGTTGGTGAAATTCAAAACTCGACCGTGCATTTTCGCTAAACTTGGGCTTAAAGGGGTAGAAAATAGCTCAGAACGTCACGAAAGTTGGTGTGGACGCTTGTCTAACAATGGGACATCCAAAACTATTCTCGAATTTCGATTCCGAGAAGTTGGACAAAGTTGAAACTCGATCGTGCGCTTTCACTAGACTTGGGCTTAAAGGGTGTGAAAGTAACTCGAAACGTTACGAAAGTTGACGTGGACGCTCGTGTACCAATGGGACATCCAAATCTATGCTCAATTTTTAATTCCGAGAAGTTGTTCAAATTCGAAACTCGACCGTGCGTTTTCCCTAGACATGGGCTTAACTGGGGAGAAAATAGCTCGGAACGGCACGAAAGTTGGTGTGGAATCTTGTCTACCAATGGGACATACAAAACTATTCTCGAATTTCGATTCCGAGAAGTTGGACAAAGTTGAAACTCGATCGTGCGCTTTCGCTAGACTTGGGCTTAAAGGGTGTGAAAATAGCTCGTAACGTCACGAAAGTTGGCGTGCGCATTTGTCTACCAACGGGACATCCAAATCTATGCTCAATTTTCAATTCCGAGAAGTTGGTCAAATTTGAAACTCGACCGTGCGTTTTCGCTACACTTGGGCTTAAACGGGGAGAAAATAGCTCGGAACGTCACGAAAGTTGGCGTGGACGCTCGTCTACCAATGGGACATCCAAAAGTATTCTCAAATTTAAATTCAGAGAAGTTGGTCAAAGTTGAAACTTGATCGTGCGTTTTCGCTAGACTTGGGCTTAAAGGGTGTGAAAATAGCTCGAAACGTTATGAAAGTTGGCGTGGACGCTCGTCTACCAATGTGACATCCAAATCTATTCGCAAATTTAAATTCCGAGAAGTTGGTCCAAGTTGAAAATCGACCGTGCATTTTCGCTACACTTAGGCTTAAAGGGTGAGAAAATAGCTCAGAACGTCACGAAAGTTGGCGTGCGCATTTTTCTACCAACGGGAAATCCAAATCTATACTCAAATTTACATTCCGAGAAGTTGGTCAAATTCGAAACTCGACCGTGCCTTTTCACTAGACTTGGCCTTAAAGGGGGAGAAAATAGCTCGGAACGTCACGAAAGTTGGTGTGGACGCTTGTCTACCAATGGGACATCCAAAACTATTCTCAAATTTCAATTCCGAGAAGTTAATCAAAGTTGAAACTCGATCGTGCGTTTTCGCTAGGCTTAGGCTTAAAGGGTGAGAAAATAGCTCGGAACATCACGAAAGTTGGCGTGCGCATTTGTCTATAAATGGGACATCCAAATCTATGCTCAATTTTCAATTCCGAGAAGTTGGACAAACTTGAAACTCGACTGTGCGTTTTCGTTCGACTTGAGATTAAAGGGTGTGAAATTAGCTCGTAATGTGACGAAAGTTGGCATGCGCATTTGTCTACCAACGGGACATCCAAATCTATGCTCAATTTTTAATTCCGAGAAGTTGGTCAAATTCGAAACTCGACCATGCATTTTCGCTATACCTAGGCTTAAAGGGTGAGAAAATAGCTCAGAACGTCACGAAAGTTGCCGTGCGCATTTGTCTACCAATGGGACATCCAAATCTATGCTCAATTTTCAATTCCAAAAAGTTGGTCAAACTTGAAACTCGATCGTGCGTTTTCGCTAGACTTGGGCTTAAAGGGTGTGAAAATAGCTCGGAACGTTACGAAAGTTGGCGTGGACGCTCGTCTACCAATGGGACATCCAAATCCATTCTCAAATTTAAATTTCGAGATGTTGGTCAAAGTTGAAACTCGATCGTGCGTTTTCGCTAGACTTGGGCTTAAAGGGGTAGAAAATGGCTCGGAACGTCACGAAAGTTGGTGTGGACGCTTGTCTACCAATGCGACATCCAAAACTATTATGAAATTTCAATTCCGAGAAGTTAATCAAAGTTGAAACTCGATCGTGCATTTTCGCTACACTTGGGCTTAAAGGGTGTGAAAATAACTCGGAACGTTACGAAAGTTGGTGTGGACGCTCGTGTACCAATGGGACATCGAAAACTATTCTCAAATTTCAATTCCGAGAAGTTACTCAAAGTTGAAACTCGATCGTGCGTTTTCGCTAGACTTGGGCTTAAAGGGGGAGAAAATGGCTCGGAACGTCACGAAAGTTGGCGTGGACGCTCGTCTACCAATGGGACATCCAAAACTATTCTCAAATTTAAATTCCGAGAAGTTGGTCAAAGTTGAAACTTGATCGTGTGTTTTCGCTAGACTTGGGCTTAAAGGGTGTGAAAATAGCTCGGAACTTCACGAAAGTTGGCGTGGACCCTCGCCTACCAATGCGACATCCAAATCTATTCTCAAATTTATATTCCGAGAAGTTGGTCTAAGTTGAAAATCGACCGTGCATTTTCGCTAGACTTAGGCTTAAAGGGTGAGAAAATAGGTCGGAAAGTCACGAAAGTTGGCGTGCGCATTTGTCTACCAACGGGACAGCCAAATCTATGCTCAAATTTCAATTCCGAGAAGTTAGTCAAAGTTGAAACTCGATCGTGCGTTTTCGCTAGACTTGGGCTTAAAGGGTGCAAAAATAGCTCGGAAAGTTACGAAAGTTGGCGTGGACGCTCTTCTACCAATGGGACATCCAAATCCATTATCAAATTTAAATTCCAAGATGTTGGTCAAAGTTGAAACTCGATCGTGCGTTTTCGCTAGACTTGGGCTTAAAGGGGGAGAAAATAGCTCGGAACGTCACGAAAGTTGGCGTGAGCATTTGTCTACCAACGGGACATCCAAATCTATGCTCAATTTTCAATTCCGAGAAGTTGGTCAAATTTGAAACTCGACCGTCGCGTTTTCACTAGACTAGGGATTAAAGGGGGAGAAAATAGCTCAGAACGTCGCGAAAGTTGGTGTGGACGCTTGTCTACCAATGCGACATCCAAAACTATTCTGAAATTTCAATTCCGAGAAGTTAATCAAATTTGAAACTCGATCGTGCATTTTCGCTAGACTTGGGCTTAAAGGGTGTGAAAATAACTCGGAACGTTACGAAAGTTGGCGTGGACGCTCGTGTACCAATGGGACATCCAAATCTTTGCTCAATTTTTTATTCCGAGAAGTTGGTCAAATTCGAAACTCGACCGTGCGTTTTTACTAGACTTGGGCTTAAAGGGGGAGAAAATAGCTCGGAACGTCACGAAAGTTGGTGTGGACGCTTGTCTACCAATGGGACATCCAAAACTATTCTCGAATTTCGATTCCGAGAAGTTGGACAAAGTTGAAACTCGATCGTGTGCTTTCACTAGACTTGGGCTTAAAGGGTGTGAAAATAGCTCGTAACGTCACAAAAGTTGGCGTGCGCATTTGTCTACCAATGCGACATCCAAATCTATGCTCAATTTTCAATTCCAAGAAGTTGGTCAAATTTTAAACTCGATCGTGCGTTTTCTCTAGACTTGGGCTTAAAGGGGGAAAAAATAGCTCGGAACGTCACTAAAGGTTGTGTGGACGCTTGTCTAACAATGGGACATCCAAAACTATTCTCGAATTTCGATTCCGAGAAGTTGGACCAAGATGAAACTCGATCGTGCGCTTTTGCTAGACTTGGGCTTAAAGGGTGTGAAAATAGCTCGGAACGTCACGAAAGTTGGCGTGAGCATTTGTATACCAACGGGACATCCAAATCTATGCTCAATTTTCAATTCCGAGAAGTTGGTCAAATTTGAAACTCGACCGTGCATTTTCACTAGACTTGGGCTTAAAGGGGGATAAAATAGCTCAGAACGTCACGAAAGTTGGTGTGGACGCTTGTCTACCAATGCGACATCCAAAACTATTTTGAAATTTCAATTCTGAGAAGTTAATCAAATTTGAAACTCGATCGTGCATTTTCGCTAGACTTGGGCTTAAAGGGTGTTAAAGTAACTTGGAATGTTACGAAAGTTGGCGTGGACGCTCGTGTAGCAATGGGACATCCAAATCTATGCTCAATTTTTAATTCCGAGAAGTTGGTCAAATTCGAAACTCGACCGTGCGTTTTCCCTAGACTTGGGCTTAAAGGGGGAGAAAATAGCTCGAAACGTCACGAAAGTTGGTGTGGACGCTTTTCTACCAATGGGACATCCAAAACTATTCTCGAATTTCGATTCCGAGAAGTTGGACAAAGTTGAAACTTGATCGTGCGCTTTCGCTAGACTTGGGCTTAAAGGGCGTGAAAATAGCTCGGAACGTCACGAAAGTTGGCGTGCGCATTTGCCTACCAACGGGACATCCAAATCTATGCTCAATTTTTAATTCCGAGAAGTTGGTCAAATTCGAAACTCGACCGTGCGTCTTCCCTAGACTTGGGCTTAAAGGGGGAGAAAATAGCTCGGAACGTCACGAAAGTTGGTGTGGACGCTTTTCTACCAATGGGACATCCAAAACTATTCTCGAATTTCGATTCCGAGAAGTTGGACAAAGTTGAAACTTGATCGTGCGCTTTCGCTAGACTTGGGCTTAAAGGGCGTGAAAATAGCTCGGAATGTCACGAAAGTTGGCGTCCGCATTTGTCTACCAACGGGACATCCAAATCTATGCTCAATTTTTAATTCCGAGAAGTTGGTCAAATTCGAAACTCGACCATAGCGTTTTCGCTAGACTTAGGCTTAAAGGGTGAGAAAATAGCTTGGAACGTCACGAAAGTTGGCGTGCGCATTTGTCTACCAACGGGACATCCAAATCTATGCTCAATTTTTAATTCCGAGAAGTTGGTCAAATTCGAAACTCGACTGTGCGTTTTCGGTAGACTTGGGCTTAAAGGGTGCGAAAATAGCTCAGACGTCACGAAAGTTGGCGTGCACATTTGTATACCAACGGGACATCCAAATCTATGCTCAATTTTTTATTCCGAGAAGTTGGTCAAATTCGAAACTTGACCGTGCGTTTTCGTTAGACTTAGCCTTAAAGGGTGAGAAAATAGCTCGGAACGTCACGAAAGTTGGTGTGGACGCTTGTCTACCAATGCGACATCCAAAACTATTCTGAAATTTCAATTCCGAGAAGTTAATCAAAGTTGAAACTCGATCGTAGCGTTTTCGCTAGACTTGGGCTTAAAGGGTGTGAAAATAACTCAGAACGTTACGAAAGTTGGTGTGGACGCTCGTGTACCAATGGGACATCCAAAACTATTCTCAAATTTCAATTTCGAGAAGTTAGTCAAAGTGGAAACTCGATCGTGCGTTTTCGCTAGACTTGGGCTTAAAGGGTGCGAAAATAGCTCGGAACGTCACGAAAGTTGGCGTGGACGCTCGTCTACGAATGCGACATCCAAATCCATTCGCAAATTTAAATTCCGAGAAGTTGGTCAAAGTTGAAAATCGACCGTGCATTTTCGCTACACTTAGGATTAAAGGGTGAGAAAATAGCTCGGAACGTCACGAAAGTTGGCGTGCGCATTTGGCTACCAACGGGACATCCAAATCTATGCTCAATTTTTAATTCCGAGAAGTTGGTCAAATTCGAAACTCGACCGTGCGTTTTCGCTAGACTTAGGCTTAAAGGGTGAGAAAATAGCTCGGAACGTCACGAAAGTTGGCGTGCGCATTTGTCTACCAACGGGACATCCAAATCTATGCTCAATTTTTAATTCCGAGAAGTTGGTCAAATTCGAAACTCGACCGTGCGTTTTCGCTAGACTTAGCTTAAAGGGTGAGAAAATAGCTCGGAACATCACAAAAGTTGGCGTGCGCATTTGTCTACCAACGAGACATCCAAATCTATGCTCAATTTTCAATTCTGAGAAGTTGGTCAAATTTGAAACTCGACCGTGCGTTTTCGCTAGACTTGGGCTTAAAGGGGGAGAAAATAGCTCGGAACGTCACGAAAGTTGGCGTGGACGCTCGTCTACCAATGGGACATCCAAAACTATTCTCAAATTTGAATTCCGAGAAGTTGGTCAAAGTTGAAACTCGACCGTGCATTTTCACTAGACTTGGGCTTAAAGGGGGAGAAAATAGCTCTGAACGTCACGAAAGTTGGCGTGGACGCTCGTCTACCAATGTGACAGCCAAATCCATTAGCTCGTAATGTGATGAAAGTTGGCGTGCGCATTTTTCTACCAACGGGACATCCAAATCTATGCTCAATTTTTAATTCCGTGAAGTTGGTTAAATTCGAAACTCGACCGTGCGTTTTCGATAGACTTGGGCTTACAGGGGGACAAAATAGCTCGGAACGTCACGAAAGTTGGTGTGGATGCTTGTCTACCAATGGGACATCCAAAACTATTCTCAAATTTCAATTCCGAGAAGTTGGTCAAAGTTGAAACTCGATCGTGCGTTTTCGCTAGACTTGGGCTTAAAGGGTGTGAAAATAGCTCGGAACGGCACGAAAGTTGGCGTGGACGCTCGTCTACCAATGCGACATCCAAATCTATTCTCAAATTTATATTCCGAGAAGTTGGTCAAAGTTGAAAATCGACCGTGCATTTTAGCTAGACTTGGGCTTAAAGGGTGAGAAAATAGCTCGGAATGTCACGAAAGTGGGCGTCCGCATTTGTCTACCAACGGGACATCCAAATCTATGCTCAATTTTTAATTCCGAGGAGTTGGTCAAATTCGAAACTCGACCATGCGTTTTCACTAGACTTAGGCTTAAAGGGTGAGAAAATAGCTTGGAACGTCACGAAAGTTGGCGTGCGCATTTGTCTACCAACGGGACATCCAAATCTATGCTCAATTTTTAATTCCGAGAAGTTGGTCAAATTCGAAACTCGACCGTGCGTTTTCGCTAGACTTGGGCTTAAAGGGTGCGAAAATAGCTCGGACGTCACGAAAGTTGGCGTGCACATTTGGATACCAACGGGACATCCAAATCTATGCTCAATTTTTTATTTCGAGAAGTTGGTCAAATTCGAAACTTGACCGTGCGTTTTCGTTAGACTTAACCTTAAAGGGTGAGAAAATAGCTCGGAACATCACGAAAGTTGGCGTGCGCATTTGTCTACCAACGGGACATCCAAATCTATGCTCAATGTTCAATTCCGAGAAGTTGGTCAAATTCGAAACTCGACCGTGCGTTTTCGCTATACTTGTGCCTAAAGAGGGATAAAATAGCTCGGAACGTCACGAAAATTGTTGTGGACGCTTGTCTATCAATGGGACATCCAAAACTATTCTCAAATTTAAATTCCGAGAAGTTGGTCAAATTTGAAACTCGACCGTGCGTTTTCGCTAGACTTAGCCTTAAAGGGTGAGAAAATAGCTCGGAACATCACGAAAGTTGGCATGCGCATTTGTCTACCAACGGGACATCCAAATCTATGCTCAATTTTCAATTCCGAGAAGTTGGTCAAATTCGAAACTCGACCGTGCGTTTTCACTAGACTTGGTCTTAAAGGGGGAGAAAATAGCTCGGAACGTCACGAAAGTTGGTGTGGACGCTTGTCTACCAATGTGACATCCAAAACTATTCTCAAATTTTGATTCCGAGAAGTTGGTCAAAGTTGAAACTCGATCGTGCGTTTTCGATATACTTGGGCTTAAACGGGGAGAAAATAGCTCGGAACGTCACGAAAGTTGGTGTGGACGCTTGTCTACTAATGGGACATCCAAAACTATTCTCAAATTTAAATTCCAAGAAGTTGGTCAAATTCGAAACTCGACCGTGCGTTTTCGCTAGACTTAGCCTTAAAGGGTGAGAAAATAGCTCAGAACATCACGAAAGTTGGCATGCGCATTTGTCTACCAACGGGACATCCAAATCTATGCTCAATTTTCAATTCCGAGAAGTTGGTCAAATTCGAAACTCGACCATGCGTTTTCGCTAGACCTAGGCTTAAAGGGTGAGAAAATAGCTTAGAGCGTCACGAAAGTTGGCGTGCGCATTTGTCTACCAACGGGACATCCAAATCTATGCTCAATTTTCAGTTCCAAAAAGTTGGTCAAATTCGAAACTCGATCGTGCGTTTTCGCTAGACTTGGGCTTAAAGGGGGAGAAAATAGCTCGGAACGTCACGAAAGTTGGCATGGATGCTCGTCTACCAATGGGACATCCACAACTATTCTCAAATTTATATTCCGAGAAGTTGGTCCAAGTTGAAAATCGACCGTGCATTTTCGCTACACTTAGGCTTAAAGGGTGAGAAAATAGCTCAGAACGTCACGAAAGTTGGCGTGCGCATTTGTCTACCAACGGGACATCCAAATCTATACTCAAATTTAAATTCCGAGAAGTTGGTCAAATTCGAAACTCGACCGTGCGTTTTCGCTAGACTTAGCCTTGAAGGGTGAGAAAATAGCTCAGAACGACACGAAAGTTGGCGTGCGCATTTGTCTACCAACGGGACATCCAAATCTATGCTCAATTTTCAATTCCGAGAAGTTGGTCAAATTCGAAACTCGACCGTGCGTTTTCACTAGACTTGGGCTTAAAGGGGGAGAAAATAGCTCGGAACGTCACGAAAGTTGGTGTGGACGCTTGTCTACCAATGCGACATCCAAAACTATTCTCAAATTTCGATTCCGAGAAGTTGGTCAAAGTTGAAACTCGATCGTGCGTTTTCGATAGACTTGGGCTTAAACGGGGAGAAAATAGCTCGGAACGTCACGAAAGTTGGTGTGGACGCTTGTCTACCAATGGGACATCCAAAACTATTCTCAAATTTAAATTCGGAGAAGTTGGTCAAATTCGAAACTCGACCGTGCGTTTTCGCTAGACTTAGCCTTAAAGGGTGAGAAAATAGCTCAGAACATCACGAAAGTTGGCATGCGCATTTGTCTACCAACGGGACATCCAAATCTATGCTCAATTTTCAATTCCGAGAAGTTGGTCAAATTCGAAACTCGACCATGCGTTTTCGCTAGACCTAGGCTTAAAGGGTGAGAAAATAGCTCAGAACGTCACGAAAGTTGGCGTGCGCATTTGTCTACCAACGGGACATCCAAATCTATGCTCAATTTTCAGTTCCGAGAAGTTGGTCAAATTCGAAACTCGATCGTGCGTTTTCACTAGAGTTGGGCTTAAAGGGGGAGAAAATAGCTCGGAACGTCACGAAAGTTGGCATGGATGCTCGTCTACCAATGGGACATCCACAACTATTCTCAAATTTATATTCCGAGAAGTTGGTCCAAGTTGAAAATCGACCGTGCATTTTCGCTACACTTAGGCTTAAAGGGTGAGAAAATAGCTCAGAACGTCACGAAAGTTGGCGTGCGCATTTGTCTACCAACGGGACATCCAAATCTATGCTCAATTTTCAGTTCCGAGAAGTTGGTCAAATTCGAAACTCGATCGTGCGTTTTCACTAGAGTTGGGCTTAAAGGGGGAGAAAATAGCTCGGAACGTCACGAAAGTTGGCATGGATGCTCGTCTACCAATGGGACATCCACAACTATTCTCAAATTTATATTCCGAGAAGTTGGTCCAAGTTGAAAATCGACCGTGCATTTTCGCTACACTTAGGCTTAAAGGGTGAGAAAATAGCTCAGAACGTCACGAAAGTTGGCGTGCGCATTTGTCTACCAACGGGACATCCAAATCTATACTCAAATTTAAATTCCGAGAAGTTGGTGAAATTCGAAACTCGACCGTGCATTTTCGCTAGACTTAGCCTTGAAGGGTGAGAAAATAGCTCAGAACGTCACGAAAGTTGGCGTGCGCATTTGTCTACCAACGGGACATCCAAATCTATGATCAATTTTCAATTCCGAGAAGTTGTTCAATTTCGAAACTCGATCATGCGTTTTCGCTAGACTTGGGCTTAAAGGGTGTGAAAATAGCTCGGAACATTACGAAAGTTGGTGTGGACGCTTGTCTACCAATGGGACATCCAAAACTATTCTCAAATTTCAATTCTGAGAAGTTATTCAAAGTGGAAACTCGATCGTGCGTTTTCACTAGACTTGGGCTTAAAGGGGGAGAAAATAGCTCGGAACGTCACGAAAGTTGGCGTGGACGCTCGTCTACCAATGGGACATCCAAAACTATTCGCAAATTTAAATTCCGAGAAGTTGGTCAAAGTGGAAACTCGATCGTGCGTTTTCGCTAGACTTGGGCTTAAAGGGTGTGAAAATAGCTCGGAAAGTTACGAAAGTTGGCGTGGACGCTCGTCTACCAATGTGACATCCAAATCTATTCGCAAATTTGAATTCCGAGAAGGTTGTCAAAGTTGAAAATCGACCGTGCATTTTCGCTACACTTAGGCTTAAAGGGTGAGAAAATAGCTCGGAACGTCATGAAAGTTGGCGTGCGCATTTGTCTACCAAAGGGACATCCAAATCTATGCTCAATTTTTAATTCCGAGAAGTTGGTCAAATTCGAAACTCGACCGTGCGTTTTCACTAGACTTGGGCTTAAAGGGGGAGAAAATAGCTCGGAACGTCACGAAAGTTGGCGTGGACGCTCGTCTAGCAATGGGACATCCAAAACGATTCTCAAATATAAATTCCAAGAAGTTGGTCAAAGTTGAAACTCGATCGTGCGTTTTCGCTAGACTTGGGCTTAAAGGGTGTGAAAATAGCTCGGAACATTACGAAAGTTGGCGTGGACGCTCATCTACCAATGGGACATCCAAATCCATTCTCAAATTTAAATTCCGAGAAGTTGGTCAAATTCGAAACTCGACCATGTGTTTTCGCTAGACCTAGGCTTAAAGGGTGAGAAAATAGCTCAGAACGTCACGAAAGTTGGCGTGCGCATTTGTCTACCAACAGGACATCCAAATCTATGCTCAATTTTCAATTCCAAGAAGTTGGTCAAATTCGAAACTCGATCGTGCGTTTTCGCTAGACTTGGGCTTAAAGGGTGTGAAAATAGCTCGGAACATAACGAAAGTTGGTGTGGACGCTCGTCTACCAATGTGACATCCAAATCTATTCGCAAATTTAAATTCCGAGAAGTTGGTCAAAGTTGAAAATCGACCGTGCATTTTCTCTACACTTAGGCTTAAACGGTGAGAAAATAGCTCGGAACGTCACGAAAGTTGGCGTGAGCATTTGTCTACCAACGGGACATCCAAATCTATGCTCAATTTTCAATTCCGAGAAGTTGGTCAAATTCGAAACTCGACCGTGCGTTTTCACTAGACTTGGGCTTAAAGGGGGAGAAAATAGCTCGGAACGTCACGAAAGTTGGTGTGGACGCTTGTCTACCAATGCGACATCCAAAACTATTCTCAAATTTCAATTCCGAGAAGTTAATCAAATTTGAATCTCGATCGTGCATTTTCGCTAGACTTGGGCTTAAAGGGTGTGAAAGTAACTCAGAACGTCACGAAAGTTGGCATGGACGCTCGTCTACCAATGTGACATCCAAATCCATTCGCAAATTTAAATTCCGAGAAGTTGGTCAAAGTTGAAAATCGACCGTGCATTTTCGCTACACTTAGGCTTAAAGGGTGAGAAAATAGCTCGGAACGTCACGAAAGTTGGCGTGCGCATTTGTCTACCAACGGGACATCCAAATCTATGCTCAATTTTTAATTCAGAGAAGTTGGTCAAATTCGAAACTCGACCGTGCGTTTTCACTAGACTTGGGCTTAAAGGGTGCGAAAATAGCTCGGAACGTCACGAAAGTTGGCGTGGACGCTCATCTACCAATGCGACATGCAAATCTATTCGTAAATTTAAATTCTGAGAAGTTGGTGAAAGTTGAAAATCGACCGTGCATTTTCGCTAGACTTAGCCTTGAAGGGTGAGAAAATAGCTCGAAACGTCACGAAAGTTGTTGTGGACGCTTGTCTACCAATGGGACATCCAAAACTATTCTCAAATTTCAATTCCGAGAAGTTAGTCAAAGTTGAAACTTGATCGTGCGTTTTCGCTAGACTTGGCCTTAAAGGGTGCGAAAATAGCTCGGAATGTCACGAAAGTTGGCGTGGACGCTCGTCTACCAATGCGACATCCAAATCTATTCGCAAATTTAAATTCCGAGAAGTTGGTCAAAGTTGAAAATCGACCGTGCATTTTCGCTACACTTAGGCTTAAAGGGTGAGAAAATAGCTCAGAACGTCACGAAAGTTGGCGTGCGCATTTGTCTACCAACGGGACATCCAAATCTATACTCAAATTTAAATTCCGAGAAGTTGGTCAAATTCGAAACTCGACTGTGCGTTTTCGCTAGACTTAGCCTTAAAGGGTGAGAAAATAGCTCGGAACGTCACGAAAGTTGGCGTGCGCATTTGTCTACCAACAAGACATCCAAATCTATGCTCAATTTTTAATTTCGAGGAGTTGGTCAAATTCGAAACTCGACCGTGCGTTTTCAATAGACTTGGGCTTAAAGGGGGAGAAAATAGCTCAGAACGTCACGAAAGTTGGCGTGGACGCTCGTCTAGCAATGGGACATCCAAAACTATTCTCAAATATAAATTGTGAGAAGTTGGTCAAAGTTGAAACTCGATCGTGCGTTTTCGCTAGACTTGGGCTTAAAGGGTGTGAAAATAGCTCGGAACTTCACGAAAGTTGGCGTGGACCCTCGCCTACCAATGCGACATCCAAATCTATTCTCAAATTTATATTCCGAGAAGTTGGTCAAAGTTGAAACTCGATCGTGCGTTTTCGCTAGACTTGGGCTTAAAGGGTGTGAAAATAGGTCGGAACGTCACGAAAGTTGGCGTGCGCATTTGTCTACCAACGGGACATCCAAATCTATGCTCAATTTTCAATTCCGAGAAGTTGGTCAAATTCGAAACTCGACCGTGCGTTTTCACTAGACTTGGGCTTAAAGGGGGAGAAAATAGCTCGGAACATCACGAAAGTTGGTGTGGACGCTTGTCTACCAATGGGACATCCAAAACTATTCTCGAATTTCGATTCCGAGAAGTTGGACAAAGTTGAAACTTGATCGTGCGCTTTTGCTAGACTTGGGCTTAAAGTGTGTGAAAATAGCTCGTAACGTCACGAAAGTTGGCGTGCGCATTTTTCTACCAACGGGACATCCAAATCTATTCTCAATTTTAAATTTCGAGAAGTTGGTCAAATTTGAAACTCGATCGTGCGTTTTCGCTAGACTTGGGCTTAAAGGGGGAGAAAATAGCTCGGAACGTCACGAAAGTTGGCGTGGACGCTCGTCTACCAATGAGACATCCAAAACTATTCTCAAATTTAAATTCCGAGAAGTTGGTCAAAGTTGAAACTCGATCGTGCGTTTTCGCTAGACTTGGGCTTAAAGGGTGTGAAAATAGCTCGAAACTTCACGAAAGTTGGCGTGGACCCTCGCCTACCAATGCGACATCCAAATCTATTCTCAAATTTATATTCCGAGAAGTTGGTCTAAGATGAAAATCGACCGTGCATTTTCGCTAGACTTAGGCTTAAAGGGTGAGAAAATAGGTCGGAAAGTCACGAAAGTTGGCGTGCGCATTTTTCTACCAACGGGACAGCCAAATCTATGCTCAATTTTCAATTCCGAGAAGTTGGTCAAATTTGAAACTCGACCGTGCGTTTTCACTAGACTTGGGCTTAAAGAGGGAGAAAATAGCTCGGAACGTCACGAAAGTTGGCGTGGATGCTCGTCTACCAATGTGACATCCAAATCTATTCTCAAATTTATATTCTGAGAAGTTGGTCAAAGCTTAAAATCGACCGTGCATTTTCGCTAGACTTGGGCTTAAAGGGGGAGAAAATAGCTCGGAACGTCACGAAAGTTGGTGTGGACGCTTGTCTAACAATGGGACATCCAAAACTATTCTCGAATTTTGATTCCGAGAAGTTGGACAAAGTTGAAACTCGATCGTGCGTTTTCGCTTGACTTGGGCTTAAAGGGTGTGAAAATAGCTCGGAACGTCACGAAAGTTGGCGTGCGCATTTGTCTACCAACAGGACATCCAAATCTATGCTCAATTTTCAATTCCGAGAAGTTGGTCAAATTCGAAACTCGACCGTGCGTTTTCACTAGACTTGGGATTAAAGGGGGAGAAAATAGCTCGGAACGTCACGAAAGTTGGTGTGGACGCTTGTCTACCAATGCGACATCCAAAACTATTCTGAAATTTCAATTCCGAGAAGTTAATCAAAGTTGAAAATCGATCGTGTATTTTCGCTAGACTTGGGCTTAAAGGGTGTGAAAATAACTCGGAACGTTACGAAAGTTGGCGTGGAGCTCGTGTACCAATGGGACATCCAAAACTATTCTCAAATTTCAATTCCGAGAAGTTAGTCAAAGTTGAAACTCGATCGTGCGTTTTCGCTAGACTTGGGCTTAAAGGGGGCAAAAATAGCTCGGAACGTTACGAAAGTTGGCGTGGACGCTCGTCTACCAATGGGACATCCAAAGCCATTCTCAAATTTAAATTCCGAGATGTTGGTCAAAGTTGAAACTCGATCGTGCATTTTGGCTAGACTTGGGCTTAAAGGCGGAGAAAATAGCTCGGAACGTCACGAAAGTTGGCGTGAGCATTTGTCTACCAACGGGACATCCAAATCTATGCTCAATTTTCAATTCTGAGAAGTTGGTCAAATTCGAAACTCGACCGTGCGTTTTCACTAGACTTGGGATTAAAGGTGGAGAAAATAGCTCGGAACGTCACGAAGTTGGTGTGGACGCTTGTCTACCAATGGGACATCCAAAACTATTCTCGAATTTCGATTCCGAGAAGTTGGAAAAATTTGAAACTCGATCGTGCGCTTTCGCTAGACTTGGGCTTAAAGGGTGTGAAAATAGCTCGGAACGTCACGAAAGTTGGCGTGCGCATTTGTCTACCAACGGGACATCCAAATCTATGCTCAATTTTCAATTCCGATAAGTTGGTCAAATTCGAAACTCGACCGTCCGTTTTCACTAGACTTGGGCTTAAAGGGGGAGAAAATAGCTCGGAACGTCACGAAAGTTGGTGTGGACGCGTGTCTACCAATGCGACATCCAAAACTATTCTGAAATTTCAATTCCGAGAAGTTAATAAAAGTTGAAACTCGATCGTGCATTTTCGCTAGACTTGGGCTTAAAGGGTGTGAAAGTAACTCGGAACGTTACAAAAGTTGGCGTGGACGCTCGTGTACCAATGGGACATCCAAAATTATTCTCAAATTTCAATTCTGAGAAGTTAGTCAAAGTTGAAACTCGATCGTGCGTTTTCGCTAGACTTGGGCTTAAAGGGGGAGAAAATAGCTCGGAACGTCACGAAAGTTGGCGTGGACGCTCGTCTACCAATGTGACATCCAAATCCATTCGCAAATTTAAATTCCGAGAAGTTGGTCAAAGTTGAAAATAGCTCGGAACGTCATGAAAATTGGCGTGCGCATTTGTCTACCAACGAGACAGCCAAATCTATTCTCAATTTTTAATTCCGAGAAGTTGGTCAAATTCGAAACTCGACCGTGCGTTTTCACTAGACTTGGGCTGAAAGGGGGAGAAAATAGCTCGGAACGTCACGAACGTTGGTGTGGACGCTTGTATACCAATGGGACATCCAAAACTATTCTTGAATTTCGATTCCGAGAAGTTGGACAAAGTTGAAACTCGATCGTGCGTTTTCGCTAGACTTGGGCTTAAAGGGTGTGAAAATAGCTCGGAACGTAACCAAAGTTGGCATGCGCATTTGTCTACCAACGGGACATGCAAATCTATGCTCAATTTTCAATTCCGAGAAGTTGGTCAAATTCGAAACTCATTGTGCTTTTTCACTAGACTTGGGCTTAAAGGGGTAGAAAATAGCTCGGAACGTCACGAAAGTTGGTGTGGACGATTGTCTACCAATGGGATATTTAAAACTATTCTCGAATTTCGATTCCGAGAAGTTGGACAAAGTTCAAACTTGATCGTGCGCTTTCGCTAGACTTGGGCTTAAAGGGTGCGAAAATAGCTCGGAACGTTACGAAAGTTGGCGTGGAAGCTCGTCTACCAATGTGACATCCAAATGCATTCAAAAATTTAAATTCCGAGAAGTTGGTCAAAGTTGAAAATCGACCGTGCATTTTCCCTTCACTTAGGCTTAAAGGGTGAGAAAATAGCTCGGAACGTCAAGAAAGTTGGCGTGCGCATTTGTCTACCAACGGGACATCCAAATCTATGCTCAATTTTCAATTCCGAGAAGTTGGTCAAATTCGAAACTCGACCATGCGTTTCCGCTAGACCTAGGCTTAAAGGGTGAGAAAATAGCTCAGAACGTCACGAAAATTGGCGTGCGCATTTGTCTACCAACGGGACATCCAAATCTATGCTCAATTTTCAATTCCAAGAAGTTGGTCAAATTCGAAACTCGATCGTGCGTTTTCGCTAGACTTGGGCTTAAAGGGTTTGAAAATAGCTCAGAACATTACAAAAGTTGTTGTGGACGCTTGTCTACCAATGGGACATCCAAAACTATTCTCAAATTTCAATTCCGAGAAGTTAGTCAAAGTGGAAACTCGATCGTGCGTTTTCGCTAGACTTGGGCTTAAAGGGGGAGAAAATAGCTCGGAACGTCACGAATGTTGGCGTGGATGCTCCTCTACCAATGGGACATCCAAAACTATTCTCAAATTTAAATTCCGAGAAGTTGGTCAAAGTTGAAACTCGATTGTGCGTTTTCGCTAGACTTGGGCTTAATGGGTGCGAAAATAGCTCGGAACGTCACGAAAGTTGGTGTGGACGCTTTTCTACCAATGGGACATCCAAAACTATTCTCGAATTTCGATTCCGAGAAGTTGGACAAAGTTGAAACTTGATCGTGCGCTTTCGCTAGACTTGGGCTTAAAGGGCGTGAAAATAGCTCGTAACGTCACGAAAGTTGGCGTGCGCATTTGTCTACAAACGGGACATCCAAATCTATGCTCAATTTTCAATTCCGAGAAGTTGGTCAAATTCGAAACTCGACCGTGCGTTTTCGCTAGACTTGGGCTTAAAGGGGGAGAAAATAGCTCGGAACGTCACGAAAGTTGGCGTGGATGCTCGTCTACCAATGGGACATCCAAAACTATTCTCAAATTTAAATTCCGAGAAGTTGATCAAAGTTGAAATTCGGTCGTGCGTTTCCGCTAGACTTGGGCTTAAAGGGTGTGAAAATAGCTCGGAACTTCACGAAAGTTGGCATGCACCCTCGCCTACCAATGAGACATCCAAATCTATTCTCAAATTTATATTCCGAGAAGTTGGTCAAATTTGAAAATCGACCATGCATTTTCGCTAGACTTAGGCCTAAAGGGTGAGAAAATAGGTCGGAAAGTCACGAAAGTTTTCGTGCGCATTTGTCTACCAACGGGACAGCCAAATCTATGCTCAATTTTCAATTTCGAGAAGTTGGTCAAATTTGAAACTCGACCGTGCGTTTTCACTAGACTTGGGCTTAAAGAGGGAGAAAATAGCTCGGAACGTCACGAAAGTAGGCGTGGACGCTCGTCTACCAATGCGACATCCAAATCTATTCTGAAATTTATATTCCGAGAAGTTGGTCAAAGTTGAAAATCGACCGTGCATTTTCGCTAGGCTTGGGCTTAAAGGGTGAGAAAATAGCTCGGAACGTCACGAAAGTTGGTGTGGACGCTTGTCTAACAATGGGACATCCAAAACTATTCTCGAATTTCGATTCCGAGAAGTTGGACAAAGTTGAAACTCGATCGTGCGTTTTCACTAGACTTGGGCTTAAAGGGTGTGAAAATAGCTCGGAACGTCACGAAAGTTGGCGTGCGCATTTGTTTACCAACGAGACATCCAAATCTATGCTCAATTTTCAATTCTAAGAAGTTGGTCAAATTCGAACTCGACCGTGCGTTTTCACTAGACTTGGGCTTAAAGGGGGAGAAAATAGCTCGGAACGTCACGAAAGTTGGTGTGGACGCTTGTCTAGCAATGCGACATCCAAAACTATTCTGAAATTTCAATTCCAAGAAGTTAATAAAAGTCGAAACTCGATCGCAGCGTTTTCGCTAGACTTGCGCTTAAAGGGTGTGAAAATAACTCGGAACGTTACGAAAGTTGGCGTGGACGCTCGTGTACCAATGGGACATCCAAAACTATTCTCAAATTTCAATTCTGAGAAGTTAGTCAAAGTTGAAACTCGATCATGCGTTTTCGCTAGACTTGGGCTTAAAGGGTGCGAAAATAGCTCGGAACGTCACGAAAGTTGGCGTGGACGCTCGTCTACCAATGTGACATCCAAATCCATTCGCAAATTTAAATTCCGAGAAGTTGGTCAAAGTTGAAAATCGACCGTGCATTTTCGCTACACTTAGGCTTAAAGGGTGAGAAAATAGCTCGGAACGTCACGAAAGTTGGCGTGCGCATTTGTCTACCAACGGGACATCCAAATCTATGCTCAATTTTTAATTCCGAGAAGTTGGTCAAATTCGAAACTCGACCGTGCCTTTTCACTAGACTTGGGCTTAAAGGGGGAGAAAATAGCTCGAAACGTCACGAAAGTTGGTGTGGACGCTTGTCTACCAATGGGATATCCAAAACTATTCTCAAATTTCAATTCCGAGAAGTTAGTCAAACTTGAAACTCGATCATGCGTTTTCGCTAGACTTGGGCCTAAAGGGTGTGAAAATAGCTCGGAAGATTACGAAAGTTGGTGTGGACGCTTGTCTACCAATGGGACATCCAAAACTATTCTCAAATTTCAATTCCGAGAAGTTAGTCAAAGTGGAAACTCGATCATGCGTTTTCGCTAGACTTGGGCTTAAAGGGTGTGAAAATAGCTCGGAACGTTACGAAAGTTGGCGTGGACGCTCGTCTACGAATGTGACATACACATCCATTCTCATATTTAAATTCCGAGAAGTTGGTTAAAGTTGAAAATCGACCGTGCATTTTTGCTACACTTAGGCTTAAAGGGTGAGAAAATAGCTCGGAACGTCACGAAAGTTGGCGTGCGCATTTGTCTACCAACGGGACATCCAAATCTATGTTCAATTTTCAATTCCGAGAAGTTGGTCAAATTCGAAACTCGACCGTGCGTTTTCGCTAGACTTGTGCTTAAAGAGGGAGAAAATAGCTCGGAACGTCACGAAAATTGTTGTGGACGCTTGTCTACCAATGGGACATCCAAAACTATTCTCAAATTTCAATTTCGAGAAGTTAGTCAAAGTTGAAACTTGATCGTGCGTTTTCGCTAGACTCGGGCTTAAAGGGTGCGAAAATAGCTCGGAACGTCAAGAAAGTTGGCGTGGACGCTCGTCTACCATTGCGACATCCAAATCTATTCACAAATTTAAATTCCGAGAAGTTGGTCCAAGTTGAAAATCGACCGTGCATTTTCGCTACACTTAGGCTTAAAGGGTGAGAAAATAGCTCAGAACGTCACGAAAATTGGCGTGCGCATTTGTCTACCAACGGGACATCCAAATCTATACTCAAATTTAAATTCCGAGAAGTTGGTCAAATTCGAAACTCGATCGTGCGTTTTCGCTAGACTTGGGCTTAAAGGGGGAGAAAATAGCTCGAAACGTCACGAAAGTTGTCGTGGACGCTCGTCTACCAATGGGACATCCAAAACTATTCTCAAATTTAAATTCCGAGAAGTTGGTCAAAGTTGAAACTCGATCGTGCGTTTTCGCTAGACTTGGGCTTAAAGGGTGTGAAAATAGCTCGGAAAGTTACGAAAGTTGGCGTGGACGCTCGTCTACCAATGTGACATCCAAATCTATTCGCAAATTTGAATTCCGAGAAGTTGGTCAAAGTTGAAAATCGACCGTGCATTTTCTCTACACTTAGGCTTAAAGGGTGAGAAAATAGCTCGGAACGTCACGAAAGTTGGCGTTAGCATTTGTGTACCAACGGGACATCCAAATCTATGCTCAATTTTCAATTCCGAGAAGTTAGTCAAATTCGAAACTCGACCGTGTGTTTTCGCTAGACTTGGGCTTAAAGGGGGAGAAAATAGCTCGGAACGTCACGAAAGTTGGTGTGGACACTTGTCTACCAATGGGACATCCAAAACTATTCTCAAATTTCAATTCCGAGAAGTTGGTCAAAGTTGAAACTCGATCGTGCGTTTTCGCTTGACTTGGGCTTAAACGGGGAGAAAATAGCTCGGGACGTCACGAAAGTTGGTGTGGACGCTTGTCTACCAATGGGACATCCAAAACTATTCTCAAATTTAAATTCCGAGAAGTTAGTCAAAGTTGAAACTCGATCGTGCGTTTTCGCTTGACTTAGGCTTAAACGGGGAGAAAATAGCTCGGAACGTCACGAAAGTTGGTGTGGACGCTTGTCTACCAATGCGACATCTAAAACTATTCTAAAATTTCAATTCCGAGAAGTTAATCAAAGTTGAAACTGGATCGTGCATTTTCGCTAGACTTGGGCTTAAAGGGTGTGAAAGTAACTCGGAACGTTACGAAAGTTGGCGTGGACGCTCGTGTACCAATGGGACATCCAAAACTATTCTCAAATTTCAATTCCGAGAAGTTAGTCAAAGTTGAAACTCGATCGTGCGTTTTCGCTAGACTTGGGCTTAAAGGGTGCGAAAATAGCTCGGACGTCACGAAAGTTGGCGTGGACGCTCGTCTACCAATGTGACATCCAAATCCATTCGCAAATTTAAATTCCGAGAAGTTGGTCAAAGTTGAAAATTGACCGTGCATTTTTCGCTACACTTAGGATTAAAGGGTGAGAAAATAGCTCGGAACATCACGAAAGTTGGCGTGGACGCTCGTCTACCTATGTGACATCCAAATCCATTCGCAAATTTAAATTCCGAGAAGTTGGTCAAAGTTGAAAATCGTCCGTGCATTTTCGCTACACTTAGGCTTAAAGGGTGAGAAAATAGCTCGGAACGTCACGAAAGTTGGCGTGCGCATTATTATATTCCGAGAAGTCGGTCAAAGTTGAAACTCGACCGTGCGTTTGCACTAGACTTGGGCTTAAAGGGGGAGAAAATAGCTCGGAACGTCACGAAAGTTGTTGAGTACGCTTGTCTACCAATGGGACATCCAAAACTATTCTCGAATTTCGATTCCGAGAAGTTGGACAAAGTTGAAACTCGATTGTGCGCTTTCGCTAGACTTGGGCTTAAAGGGTGTGAAAATAGCTCGTAACGTCACGAAAGTTGGCGTGCGCATTTTTCTACCAACGGGACATCCAAATCTATGCTAAATTTTCAATTCCGAGAAGTTGGTCAAATTTGAAACTCAACCGTGCATTTTCGCTAGACTTGGGCTTAAAGGGGGAGAAAATAGCTCGGAACGTCACGGAAGTTGGTGTGCACGCTCAGAAACTGTCATCATCAGAAACTGGAGTTGGAAACCTGTCAAGGAAGTTGGAAGAAGAAGAAGAAGGCACAAACGTCGAATCAGGCTCGCAGGCCAAAGATGGCACACTCGCCGAGTTAGGCTCGCAGGCCAAGATATTTTCATCAAATTTAACGTCTCTTCTAATGATTATAGCATGAGAATGTGGTTGAAGAAGTCTATAACCTTTTACATCTTCAGAATATCCAACAAATATGCACTTTTCACTTTTAGGCTGCAATGCTTTCCGTTTTTCATCCGGAATGTGAGCCCATGCTTCACTACCAAACACATGAAAGTGACTTACATCAGGTTTAATTTTACTCCATGCTTCTTCCGGTGTTATACCTTGTAATGCTTTTGTGGGGGTGCGATTAACTATGTAATTTGCACAATTTATGGCTTCAACCCAAAATTGAAGACTTAGTCCCTTAGATTGGATCATACAATTAGTCATTTCTTTTAAAGTGCGGTTCTTCCGCTCAGCTACACCATTTTGTTGTGGTGTATATGGAACAGTGTGCTGTTGTTGGATGCCTTGTTCAGTGCAGAAAGTAGTGAACTGTTTGTTAACATATTCTCCTCCATTGTCAGATCTTAACTTGATAATTTGATGACCAGATTGTTTTTCAACAAGGGCCTTGTAGGCCAAGAACATGTTAAATACTTCGCTCTTAAGTTTTAGGAAATAAACCCAAGTGCGTCTGGTGTAATCATCAATGAAAGTTAAGAAATATTTGAAACCAGAAAAGGAAGCAGATGGAAGAGGACCACACAAGTCACTATGCACAAGCTCCAAGGGAACCGAGGCGTGCCAAGAGGCACGTTTGTCAAAACTGTCCCGATGATGTTTTTCGAGTACACAACCGGAGCAAACACCATCTCTGCAAGATACCATCAGAAGACCTGTCACCATATTTTCTTTACATAGTTGTTGCAATGAGCGATAATTTAAGTGACCAAATCGCTCATGCCAAAGTTTGCTCAAGTTATCACTATGAGCAACAAAAACTGAAGGGAAAGGTGATGACCCAAAGTTGTTAAACTTGTACAACCTGGTAATATCATCAACAATTCCGGTAGCTAGAACCTGTTGAGGATCTTTAAAATCCTTGATTACAACTTGGTGAGGTGTAAAGGTCACAGTTTTACCTTCACCAGAATGAGTGATCTGATAGACTGATAACAAATTGCAGGAAATTCTTGGAACACATAGTACATCACTAAAATGACCATTATCTACTGGAACTGTTCCAGCTCCTACAACACTTAGAGATCTATCATCACCAACAAATATTTGTTTGGTGTTACATTCATGCATAGTAGAAAAGATGGCTTGATCCTTAGCCATATGATAAGATGCTCCAGAATCAATGAGCCATTCATTTGAAGTAGAAGAAGAAGATGCATTATAAGAATAACCAGAAGCACAAAGTGCATGTCCATGAGAGGCAGATTATGAAGGCGAATCTAGGCTGATGTGGTGCTTCTTCATTGCTGCTTCCAAGGCTGCCATCTTCTTGAAACACTTGGATTCATCATGATTATCTTTCCCGCAATAGTTGCAATGACGCTCAGTCTTCTTGCCTTTTGGCTTGGATCCTTTGTCATTTTTTAAAGAAGGAGTTGACTGAGAGGGTTTTGGACCCTTGTTTGACTTATTATTGCGAAAATTTTGTTTCTTGGGAGGCTTGGACTTTTCTTTCTGTTGGGACAATAAGGCTTTCCCAGATGTATCTGCATTGTTGATTATTCCAAGATGAATGAGTTTATCTTGTTCCCTAATCAAGGAATCACAAAAGGATTCAAGACTAGGCTCTTGATAGCTAGCTGCATTCAATGACGCTTTCATGGAGTAAAATGTAGATACAAAAACAGAATATGAAGGTCCAAGTTTGGAAAGAATATGATAAATGCATTGTTTGTCTTCCCTCTCAATCTTACATTCTGCACATAAGAGATTGAGAGTTTTGTACTTAGATAAATAATCTTGAATGCATGAAAAGTCACTTGGATTTAAAGAAATCAACTCATTTTCGAGTTGGTGACCTCGAATTTCATTGTGTTTACCAAACACAGTTTCCAACTTGTCCCAAGCAGCATTAGGTTCATCAATTCCAGATATGTGGAATCGCAAATCAGTAGAGATTGACATCCCAATCAATCCACGAGCTTCATCACATCGATTTTCCCATTTTATTTTCTTATCATCATCAGTGGGTTCTTTTTCTTTCCCTGTTGTAATTCTGAAAAGTCCCCTACTTCGTAGAACATCCTCCATACGAGATTTCCATGAGAAATAGTTGGAACTGTTAAGTAGAATATCACAAGGGGCGGCCATATTTGTAAATTAATGGCTGTAAAAGTAAAAACCAATAGTCTGGATGTGAAGAGCTCAAACAAATAGGCGGTTTCAAAAAAAACGGCACTGAAAACGGACTCTGTATGATGAAGTTATGCTTGAACAAAGAAACTGTTGAAGATGTCCCCAATAATGACGTGGCAGCTAGAGAATGTCCAGCAAAAAAAAAGAACCCCCCTCTTCCCAAGATGAACCTTTTGACAATCACTTTACAAAAAAGTTGCTTTTAAGTGAATCACTTTCGTAAAATAAGTGATTTCACTTTTACAATGATATTACTTTTAAATAGTGCAACAATAAATAAAAAGCTTAAGTGACTCACTTGTATTTTTATTTTTTATTATTTAAGTGAGATGCACTTTTACAATAAAGTAACTTGAAAATAGAAATTGCATGCACTTTTCTTTTTAAAAGTAACTTCCTAAGACTTGAACTCAAGACCTATTAAGGAATAAAGCAACTTTGGACCAAGTGAGCTAGTTTAAAAGGTATGTAAAATATGGAAATGAGGAAGGGGGCTTTTTTTTTTTCTTTTTTTTTTATTACTCTTCTTGCTCGGTTTGCGTGCTTGCCCTTTTTCCTGCAAAACAAACCACAAAACGAAACAAAAAAACTTTTCCACACTTGTGGAGTTAGATCTTGTTAGCTTGCCCGGAAAGTCTACGTTTTCTCTCTGTTTCTGATTTGCCGAGATTGCGCAAAGTGCACGGCAAAGAGCATACGCAGCCGAAAAAACCCTTTCCCTTTCTGTTTCTAATTTGCCGAGATCGCTCAAGGTGCACGGAAAAGAGCATACGCAGATGGGAAAGCAACAATCCGGACCCAAAAAAAAATCTAACAGTAAAAAAAATGAAATATGAGATTTTTTTCTTATTAAAAAACGAAATAAAAAAAATGCGTCACTGTAACATTATACCTTCAGATCTGATGAAATACGCGTTTCTGGAGCAACCGGGAACCGTTTTCGATCAAACGAAAACTATTCTTCAATGGAAACGACGCTCCGGACGCAATGGAACACCTCCCACAGCCCAGAAATGCACAGAAATACCAGAACTAGAAACCCTTTCGAGTTTCGGCAACAACAGTTCAAGATCTAGATCATAACCGGAAGCGGCACTTCATAAAAGACCATGTTCGGGTACACAGGGTACTACCAAAAGACCGAACACCAAGAGCAACCACTTCACACAAACAGATCACAGATCAACACACCGATGTTTTGACGTGGTTTAAACCCTCTTGAGGGAAACACTCCACGGCCCCGGCCAAATAGCTTCTACGGGACAATTTATTATGCAAAGAAAGAAAGTTACAAATGAGCTTCTCATAATCGATCAACTAAACAATGACCCTCCATGCTCTTTAAATAGAGATCATGGACCAATCGGGTGTTAAGCCACGGATCAAGGTTAGGTTTGATCTAAGAGAAGTTGAGCCGTCGGATCACTCTATGTCGGAAACATATCGTGACCGTCGGATTAAGTATTTACAAATGCATACTAATGCATACTAAAGAAACACACTATCCCTAACGGATATATTACACAAGTTGATCTTAACTAACTCCTAAGTGTCTAAATATCCTAACATACCAATGTGACATCCAAATCCATTCGCAAATTTAAATTCCGAGAAGTTGTTCAAAGTTGAAAATCGACCGTGCATTTTCGCTACACTTAGGCTTAAAGGTTGAGAAAATAGCTCGGAACGTCATGAAAATTGGCGTGCGCATTTGTCTACCAACGGGACATCCAAATCTATGCTCAATTTTTAATTCCGAGAAGTTGGTCAAATTCGAAACTCGACCGTGCGTTTTCACTAGACTTGGGCTTAAAGGGGGAGAAAATAGATCGGAACGTCACGAAAGTTGGTGTGGACGCTTGTGTACCAATGGGACATCCAAAACTATTCTCGAATTTTGATTCCGAGAAGTTGGACAAAGTTGAAACTCGATCGTGCGCTTTCGCTAGACTTGGGCTTAAAGGGGGAGAAAATAGCTCGGAACGTCATGAAAGTTGGTGTGGACGCTTGTCTAACAATGGGACATCCAAAACTATTCTCGAATTTCGATTCCGAGAAGTTGGACAAAGTTGAAACTCGATCGTGCGCTTTCGCTAGACTTGGGCTTAAAGGGTGTGAAAATAGCTCGGAACGTCACGAAAGTTGGCGTGCGCATTTGCCTACCAACGGGACATCCAAATCTATGCTCAATTTTCAATTCCAAGAAGTTGGTCAAATTCGAAACTCGACCATGCGTTTTCACTAGACTTGGGCTTAAAGGGGGAGAAAATAGCTCGGAACATCATGAAAGTTGGTGTGGACGCTTGCCTACCAATGCGACATCCAAAACTATTCTGAAATTTCAATTCCGAGAAGTTAATCAAAGTTGAAACTCGATCGTGCATTTTCGCTAGACTTGGGCTTAATGGGTGTGAAAGTAACTCGGAATGTTACGAAAGTTGGTGTGGACGCTCGTGTACCAATGGAACATCTAAAACTATTCTCAAATTTCAATTCCGAGAAGTTAGTCAAAGTTGAAACTCGATCGTGCATTTTCGCTAGACTTGGGCTTAAAGGGTGCGAAAATAGCTCGGAACGTCACGAAAGTTGGCGTGGACGCTCGTCTACCAATGTGACATCCAAATCCATTCGCAAATTTAAATTCCGAGAAGTTGGTCAAAGTTGAAAATCGACCGTGGATTTTCGCTACACTTAGGCTTAAAGGGTGAGAAAATAGCTCGGAACGTCACGAAAGTTGGCGTGCGCATTTGTCTACCAACGGGACATCCAAATCTATGCTCAATTTTTAATTCCGAGAAGTTGGTCAAATTCGAAACTCGACCGTGCGTTTTCCCTAGACTTGGGCTTAAAGGGGGAGAAAATAGCTCGGAACGTCACGAAAGTTGGCGTGGACGCTTGTCTAGCAATGGGACATCCAAAACTATTCTCAAATATAAATTCCGAGAAGTTGGTCAAAGTTGAAACTCGATCTTGCGTTTTCGCTAGACTTGGGCTTAAAGGGTGTGAAAATAGCTCGGAACTTCACGAATGTTGGCGTGGACCCTCGACTACCAATGCGACATCCAAATCTATTCTCAAATTTATATTCCGAGAAGTTGGTCAAAGTTGAAAATCGACCGTGCATTTTCGCTAGACTTAGGGTTAAAGGGTGTGAAAATAACTCGGAACTTCACGAAAGTTGGTGTGGACGCTTGTCTACCAATGGGACATCCAAAACTATTCTCAAATTTCAATTCCGAGAAGTTAGTCAAAGTTGAAACTCGATCGTGCGTTTTCGCTAGACTTGGGCCTAAAGGGTGTGAAAATAGCTCGGAACGTCACGAAAGTTGGCGTGGACGCTCGTCTACCAATGTGACATCCAAATCCATTAGCTTGTAATGTGACGAAAGTTGGCGTGCGCATTTTTCTACCAACGGGACATCCAAATCTATGCTCAATTTTTAATTCCGAGAAGTTGGTCAAATTCGAAACTCGACCGTGCGTTTTCGCTAGAATTAGGCTTAAAGGGTGAGAAAATAGCTCAGAACGTCACGAACGTTGGCGTGCGCATTTGTCTACCAACGGGACATCCAAATCTATGCTCAATTTTCTATTCCGAGAAGTTGGTCAAATTTGAAACTCGACCATGCGTTTTCGCTAGACTTGGGCTTAAAGGGGGAGAAAATAGCTCGGAACGTCACGAAAGTTGGTGTGGACGCTTGTCTACCAATGGGACATTCAAAACTATTCTCAAATTTCAATTCCGAGAAGTTGGTCAACGTTGAAACTCGATTGTGCGTTTTCGCTAGACTTGGGCTTAAACGGGGAGAAAATAGCTCGGAACGTCACGAAAGTTGGTGTGGACGCTTGTCTACCAATGGGACATCCAAAACTATTCTCAAATTTAAATTCCGAGAACTTGGTCAAACTTGAAACTCGACCGAACGTTTTCGCTAGACTTAGCCTTAAAGGGTGAGAAAATAGGTCGGAACATCACGAAAGTTGGCATGCGCATTTGTCTACCAACGGGACATCCAAATCTATGCTCAATTTTCAATTCCGAGAAGTTGGTCAAATTCAAAACTCGACCATGCGTTTTCGCTAGACCTAGGCTTAAAGGGTGAGAAAATAGCTCAGAACGTCACGAAAGTTGGCGTGCGCATTTGTCTACCAACGGGACATCCAAATCTATGCTCAATTTTCAATTCCAAGAAGTTGGTCAAATTCGAAACTCGATCGTGCGTTTTCGCTAGACTTGGGCTTAAAGGGTGTGAAAATAGCTCGGAACATAACGAAAGTTGGTGTGGACGCTTGTCTACCAATGGGACATCCAAAATTATTCTCAAATTTCAATTCCGAGAAGTTAGTCAAAGTGGAAACTCGGTCGTGCGTTTTCGCTAGACTTGAGCTTAAAGGGGGAGAAAATAGCTAGGAACATCACGAAAGTTGGCGTGGACGCTCGTCTACCAATGTGACATCCAAATCTATTCGCAAATTTAAATTCTGAGAAGTTGGTCAAAGTTGAAAATCGACCGTGCATTTTCTCTACACTTAGGCTTAAAGGGTGAGAAAATAGCTCGGAACGTCACGAAAGTTGGCGTGAGCATTTGTCTACCAACGGGACATCCAAATCTATGCTCAATTTTCAATTCCGAGAAGTTGGTCAAATTCGAAACTCGACCGTGCGTTTTCGCTAGACTTGGGCTTAAAGGGGGAGAAAATAGCTCGGAACGTCACGAAAGTTGGTGTGGACGCTTGTCTACCAATGGGACATCCAAAACTATTCTCAAATTTCAATTCCGAGAAGTTGGTCAAAGTTGAAACTCGATCGTGCGTTTTCGCTTGACTTGGGCTTAAACGGGGAGAAAATAGCTCGGAACGTCACGAAAGTTGGTGTGGATGCTTGTGTACCAATGGGACATCCAAAACTATTCTTGAATTTCGATTCCGATAAGTTGGACAAAGTTGAAACTCGATCGTGCGCTTTCACTAGACTTGGGCTTAAAGGGGGAGAAAATAGCTCGGAACGTCACGAAAGTTGGTGTGGATGCTTGTCTAACAATGGGACATCCAAAACTATTCTCGAATTTCGATTCCGAGAAGTTGCATAAAGTTGAAACTCGATCGTGCGCGTTCGCTAGACTTGGGCTTAAAGGGTGTGAAAATAGCTCGGAACGTCACGAAAGTTGGCGTGGACGCTCGTCTACCAATGTGACATCCAAATCCATTCGCAAATTTAAATTCCGAGAAGTTGGTCAAAGTTGAAAATCGACCGTGCATTTTCGCTACACTTAGGCTTAAAGGGTGAGAAAATAGCTCGGAAGATCATGAAAGTTGGCGTGCGCATTTGTCTACCAACGGGACATCCAAATCTATGCTCAATTTTTATTTCCGAGAAGTTGGTCAAATTCAAAACTCGACCGTGCGTTTTCACTAGACTTGGGCCTAAAGGGGGAGAAAATAGCTCGGAACATCACGAAAGTTGGTGTGGATGCTTGTCTACGAATGGGACATCCAAAACTATTCTCGAATTTCGATTCCGAGAAGTTGGACAAAGTTGAAACTCGATCGTGTGCTTTCGCTAGACTTTGGCTTAAAGGGTGTGAAAATAGCTCGTAACGTCACGAAAGTTGGCGTGCGCATTTGTCTACCAACGGGACATCCAAATCTATGTTAAATTTTCAATTCCGAGAAGTTGGTCAAATTTGAAACTCGACCGTGCGTTTTCGCTAGACTTGGGCTTAAAGGGGGAGAAAATAGCTCGGAACGTCACGAAAGTTGGTGTGGACGCTTGTCTAACAATGGGGCATCCAAAACTATTCTCGAATTTCGATTCCGAGAAGTTGGACAAAGTTGAAACTCGATTGTGCGCGTTCGCTAGACTTGGGCTTAAAGGGTGTGAAAATAGCTCGGAACGTCACGAAAGTTGGCATGCGCATTTGTCTACCAACGGGACATCCAAATCTATGCTCAATTTTCAATTCCGAGAAGTTGGTCAAATTCGAAACTCGACCGTGCTTTATCACTAGACTTGGGCTTAAAGGGGGAGAAAATAGCTCGGAACGTCACGAAAGTTGGTGTGGACGCTTGTCTACCAATGCGACATCCAAAACTATTCTGAAATTTCAATTCCGAGAAGTTAATCAAAGTTGAATCTCGATCGTGCATTTTCGCTAGACTTGGGCTTAAAGGGTGTGAAAGTAACTCGGAACGTCACGAAAGTTGGCGTGGACGCTCATCTACCAATGTGAAATCCAAATCCATTCGCAAATTTAAATTCTGAGAAGTTGGTCAAAGTTGAAAATCGACCGTGCATTTTCGCTACACTTAGGCTTAAAGGGTGAGAAAATAGCTCGGAACGTCACGAAAGTTGGCGTGCGCATTTGTCTACCAACGGGACATCCAAATCTATGCTCAATTTTTAATTCCGAGAAGTTGGTCAAATTCGAAACTCGACCGTGCGTTTTCACTAGACTTGGGCTTAAAGGGTGCGAAAATAGCTCGGAACGTCACGAAAGTTGGCGTGGACGCTCGTCTACCAATGCGACATGCAAATCTATTCGCAAATTTAAATTCCGAGAAGTTGATCAAAGTTGAAAATCGACCGTGCATTTTCGCTACACTTAGGCTTAAAGGGTGAGAAAATAGCTCAGAATGTCACGAAAGTTGGCGTGCGCATTTGTCTACCAACGGGACATCCGAATCTATCCTCAAATTTAAATTCCGAGAAGTTGGTCAAATTCGAAACTCGACCGTGCATTTTCGCTAGACTTAGCCTTAAAGGGTGAGAAAATAGCTCGGAACGTCACAAAAGTTGTTGTGGACGCTTGTCTACCAATGGGACATCCAAAACTATTCTCAAATTTCAATTCCGAGAAGTTAGTCAAAGTTGAAACTTGATCGTGCGTTTTCGCTAGACTTGGCCTTAAAGGGTGCGAAAATAGCTCGGAATGTCACGAAAGTTGGCGTGGACGTTCGTCTACCGATGCGACATCCAAATCTATTCGCAAATTTAAATTCCGAGAAGTTGGTCAAAGTTGAAAATCGACCGTGCATTTTGGCTACACTTAGGCTTAAAGGGTGAGAAAATAGCTCAGAAGTCACGAAAGTTGGCGTGCGCATTTGTCTACCAACGGGACATGCAAATCTATACTCAAATTTAAATTCCGAGAAGTTGGTCAAATTTGAAACTCGACTGTGCGTTTTCGCTAGACTTAGCCTTAAATGCTGAGAAAATAGCTCGGAACGTCACGAAAGTTGGCGTGCGCATTTGTCTACCAACGGGACATCCAAATCTATGCTCAATTTTTAATTCCGAGAAGTTGGTCAAATTCAAAACTCGGCCATGCGTTTTCACTAGACTTGGGCTTAAAGGGGGAGAAAATAGCTCGGAACGTCACGAAAGTTGGCGTGGACGCTCGTCTAGCAATGTGACATTCAAAACTATTCTCAAATATAAATTGTGAGAAGTTGGTCAAAGTTGAAACTCGATCGTGCATTTTCGCTAGACTTGGGCTTAAAGGGTGTGAAAATAGCTCGGAACTTCACGAAAGTTGGCGTGGACCCTCGCCTACCAATGCGACATCCAAATCTATTCTCAAATTTATATTCCGAGAAGTTGGTCAAAGTTGAAAATCGACCGTGCATTTTCGCTAGACTTAGGCTTAAAGGGTGAGAAAATAGGTCGGAAAGTCAGGAAAGTTGGCGTGCGCATTTGTCTACCAACGGGACATCGAAATCTATGCTCGATTTTCAATTCCGAGAACTTGGTCAAATTCGAAACTCGACCGTGCGTTTTCACTAGACTTGGGCTTAAAGGGGGAGAAAATAGCTCGGAACGTCACGAAAGTTGGTGTGGACGCTTGTCTACCAATGCGACATCCAAAACTATTTTGAAATTTCAATTCCGAGAAGTTAATCAAAGTTGAAACTCGATCGTGCGTTTTCGCTAGACTTGGGCTTAAAGGGTGTGAAAATAACTCGGAACGTTACGAAAGTTAGCGTGGACGCTCGTGTACCACTGGGACATCCAAAACTATTCTCAAATTTCAATTACGAGAAGTTAGTCAAAGTTGAAACTCGATCGTGCGTTTTCGCTAGACTTGGGCTTAAAGGGTGCGAAAATAGCTCGGAACGTCACGAAAGTTGGCGTGGACGCTCGTCTACCAATGTGACATCCAAATCCATTGGCAAAATTTAAATTCCGAGAAGTTGGTCAAAGTTGAAAATCGACCGTGCATTTTCGCTACACTTAGGCTTAAAGGGTGAGAAAATAGCTCGGAACGTCACGAAAGTTGGCGTGCGCATTTGTCTACCAACGGGACATCCAAATCTATGCTCAATTTTTAATTCCGAGAAGTTGGTTAAATTCGAAACTCGACCGTGCGTTTTCACTAGACTGGGGCTTAAAGGGGGAGAAAATAGCTCGGAACGTCACAAAAGTTGGTGTGGACGCTTGTCTACCAATGGGACATCCAAAACTATTCTCGAATTTCGATTCCGAGAAGTTGGACAAAGTTTAAACTCGATCGTGCGCTTTCGTTAGACTTGGGCTTAAAAGGTGCGAAAATAGCTCGAAACGTCCCGAAAGTTGGCGTGCGCATTTGTCTACCAACGGGACATCCAAATCTATGCTCAATTTTCAATTCCGAGAAGTTGGTCAAATTCGAAACTCGACCGTGCGTTTTCACTAGACTTGGGCTTAAAGGGGGAGAAAATAGCTCGAAACGTCACGAAAGTTGGTGTGGACGCTTGTCTACCAATGCGACATCCAAAACTATTCTGAAATTTCAATTCCGAGAAGTTAATCAAAGTTGAAACTCGATCGTGCATTTTCGCTAGACTTGGGCTTAAAGGGTGTGAAAATAACTCGGAACGTTACAAAAGTTGGCGTGGATGCTCGTGTACCAATGGGACATCCAAAACTATTCTCAAATTTCAATTCCGAGAAGTTAGTCAAAGTTGAAACTCGATCGTGCGTTTTCGCTAGACTTGGGCTTAAAGGGTGCGAAAATAGCTCGGAACGTCACAAAAGTTGGCGTGGACGCTCGTCTACCAATGTGACATCCAAATCCATTCGCAAATTTAAATTCCGAGAAGTTGGTCAAAGTTGAAAATCGACCGTGCATTTTCGCTACACTTAGGCTTAAAGGGTGAGAAAATAGCTCGGAACGTCATGAAAATTGGCGTGCGCATTTGTCTACCAACGGGACATCCAAATCTATGCTCAATTTTTAATTCCGAGAAGTTGGTCAAATTCGAAACTCGACCGTGCGTTTTCACTAGACTTGGGCTTAAAGGGGGAGAAAATAGCTCGGAACATCACGAAAGTTGGTGTGGACGCTTGTCTACCAATGGGACATCCAAAACTATTCTCGAATTTCGATTCCGAGAAGTTGGACAAAGTTGAAACTCGATCGTGCGCTTTCGCTAGACTTGGGCTTAAAGGGTGTGAAAATAGCTCGTAACGTGACGAAAGTTGGCCTGAGCATTTTTCTACCAAGGGGACATCCAAATCTATGCTCAATTTTAAATTCCGAGAAGTTGGTCAAATTTGAAACTCGACAGTGCGTTTTCGCTAGACTTGGGCTTAAAGGGGGATAAAATAGCTCGGAACGTCACGAAAGTTGGTGTGGACGCTTTTCTAACAATGGGACATCCAAAACTATTCTCGAATTTTGATTCCGAGAAGTTGGACAAAGTTGAAATTCGATCGTGCGCTTTCGCTAGACTTGGGCTTAAAGGGTGTGAAAATAGCTCGGAACGTCACGAAAGTTGGCGTGCGCATTTGTCCACCAACGGGACATCCAAATCTGTGCTCAATTTTCAATTCCGAGAAGTTGGTCAAATTTGAAACTCGACCATGCGTTTTCGCTAGACTTGGGCTTAAAGGGGGAGAAAATGGCTCGTAATGTCACGAAAGTTGGCGTGGACGCTCGTCTACCAATGGGACATCCAAAACTATTCTCAAATTTTACTTCCGAGAAGTTGGTCAAAGTTGAAACTCGATCGTGCGTTTTCGCTAGATTTGGGCTTAAAGGGTGTTAAAATAGCTCGTATTTTCACGAAAGTTGGCGTGGACCCTCGCCTACCAATGCGACATCCAAATCTATTCTCAAATTTATATTCCGAGAAGTTGGTCTAAGTTGAAAATCGACCGTGCATTTTCGCTAGACTTAGGCTTAAAGGGTGAGAAAATAGGTCGAAAAGTCACGAAAGTTGGTGTGCGCATTTGTCTACCAACACGACATCCAAATCTATCCAAAACTATTCTCAAATTTCAATTCCGAGAAGTTAGTCAAAGTTGAAACTCGATCGTGCGTTTTCGCTAGACTTGGGCTTAAAGGGTGCAAAAATAGCTCGGAACGTTACGAAAGTTGTCGTGGACGCTCGTCTACCAATGGGACATCCAAATCCATTCTCAAATTTAAATTCTGAGATGTTGGTCAAAGTTGAAACTCGATCGTGCGTTTTAGCTAGACTTGGGCTTAAAGGAGGAGAAAATAGCTCGGAACGTCACGAAAGTTGGCGTGAGCATTTGTCTACCAACGGGACATCCAAATCTATGCTCAATTTTCAATTCCGAGAAGTTGGTCAAATTCGAAACTCGACCGTGCGTTTTCACTAGACTTGGGATTAAAGGGGGAGAAAATAGCTCGGAACATCACGAAAGTTGGTGTGGACGCTTGTCTACCAATGCGACATCCAAAACTATTCTGAAATTTCAATTCCGAGAAGTTAATCAAAGTTGAAACTCGATCGTGCATTTTCGCTAGACTTGGGCTTAAAGGGTGTGAAAATAACTCGGAACGTTACAAAAGTTGGCGTGGACGCTCGTGTACCAATGGGACATCCAAATCTATGCTCAATTTTTAATTCCGAGAAGTTGGTCAAATTCGAAACTCGACCGTGCGTTTTTACTAGACTTGGGCTTAAAGGGGGAGAAAATAGCTCGGAACGTCACGAAAGTTGGTGTGGACGCTTGTCTACCAATGGGAAATCCAAAACTATTCTCGAATTTCGATTCCGAGAAGTTGGACAAGGTTGAAACTCGATCGTGCACTTTCGCTAGACTAGGGCGTAAAGGGTGTGAAAATAGCTCATAATGTCCCAAAAGTTGGCGTGCGCATTTGTCTACCAATGCGACATCCAAATCTATGCTCAATTTTCAATTCCGAGAAGTTGGTCAAATTTGAAACTCGATCGTGCGTTTTCTCTAGACTTGGGCTTAAAGGGGGAGAAAATAGCTCGGAACGTCACAAAAGTTGTTGTGGACGCTTGTCTACCAATGGGACATCCAAAACTATTCTCGAATTTCGATTCCGAGAAGTTGGACAAAGTTGAAACTCGATCGTGCGCTTTCACTAGACTTGGGCTTAAAGGGTGTGAAAATAGCTCGGAACGTCACGAAAGTTGGCGTGCGCATTTGTCTACCAACGGGACATCCAAATCTATGCTCAATTTTAAATTTCGAGAAGTTGGTCAAATTCAAAACTTGATTGTGCGTTTTCGCTAGACTTGGGCTTAAAGGGGGAGAAAATAGCTCGAAACGTCACGAAAGTTGGTGTGGACGCTTGTCTACCAATGGGACATCCAAAACTATTCTCAAATTTCAATTCCGAGAAGTTGCTCAAAGTTGAAACTCGATCGTGCGTTTTCGCTTGACTTGGGCTTAAACGGGGAGAAAATTGCTCGGAATGTCACGAAAGTTGGTGTGGACGCTTGTGTACCAATGGGACATCCAAAACTATTCTCGAATTTTTATTCCGAGAAGTTGGACAAAGTTGAAACTCGATCGTGCGCTTTCGCTAGACTTGGGCTTAAAGGGGGAGAAAATAGCTCGGAACGTCACGAAAGTTGGTGTGGACGCTTGTCTAACAATGGGACATCCAAAACTATTCTCGAATTTCGATTCCGAGAAGTTGGATAAAGTTGAAACTCGATCGTGCGCGTTCGCTAGACTTGGGCTAAAAGGGTGTGAAAATAGCTCGGAACGTCATGAAAGTTGGCGTGGACGCTCGTCTACCAATGTGACATCCAAATCCATTCGCAAATTTAAATTCCGAGAAGTTGGTCAAAGTTGAAAATCGACCGTGCATTTTCGCTACACTTAGGCTTAAAGGGTGAGAAAATAGCTCGGAAGATCATGAAAGTTGGCGTGCGCATTTGTCTACCAACGGGACATCCAAATCTATGCTCAATTTTTATTTCCGAGAAGTTGGTCAAATTCAAAACTCGACCGTGCGTTTTCACTAGACTTGGGCCTAAAGGGGGAGAAAATAGCTCGGAACGTCACGAAAGTTGGTGTGGATGCTTGTCTACCAATGGGACATCCAAAACTATTCTCGAATTTCGATTCCGAGAAGTTGGACAAAGTTGAAACTCGATCGTGCGCCTTCGCTAGACTTGGGCTTAAAAGGTGTGAAAATAGCTCGTAACGTCACGAAAGTTGGAGTGCGCATTTGTCTACGAATGGGACATCCAAATCTATGTTCAATTTTCAATTCCGAGAAGTTGGTCAAATTTGAAACTCGACCGTGCGTTTTCACTGGACTTGGGCTTAAAGGGGGAGAAAATAGCTCGGAACGTCACGAAAGTTGGTGTGGATGCTTGTCTACCAATGGGACATCCAAAACTATTCTCGAATTTCGATTCCGAGAAGTTGGACAAAGTTGAAACTCGATCGTGCGCTTTCGCTAGACTTGGGCTTAAAGGGTGTGAAAATAGCTCGTAACGTCACGAAAGTTGGAGTGCGCATTTGTCTACCAACGGGACATCCAAATCTATGTTCAATTTTCAATTCCGAGAAGTTGGTCAAATTTGAAACTCGACCGTGCGTTTTCGCTAGACTTGGGCTTAAAGGCTGAGAAAATAGCTCGGAACGTCACGAAAGTTGGTGTGGACGCTTGTCTAGCAATGGGACATCCAAAACTATTCTCGAATTTCGATTCCGAGAAGTTGGACAAAGTTGAAACTCAATCGTGCGCGTTCGCTAGACTTGGGCTTAAAGGGTGTGAAAATAGCTTGGAACGTCACGAAAGTTGGCGTGGACCCTCGCCTACCAATGCGACATCCAAATCTATTCTCAAATTTATATTCCGAGAAGTTGGTCAAATTTAAAAATCGACCGTGCATTTTCGCTAGACTTAGGCTTAAAGGATGAGAAAATAGGTCGGAAAGTCACGAAAGTTGTCGTGCGCATTTGTCTACCAACGGGACAGCCAAATCTATGCTCAATTTTAAATTTCGAGAAGTTGGTCAAATTTGAAACTCGACCATGCGTTTTCACTAGACTTGGGCTTAAAGGGGGAGAAAATAGCTCGGAACGTCACGAAAGTTGGCGTGGACGCTCGTCTAGCAATGGGACATCCAAAACTATTCTCAAATATAAATTCCGAGAAGTTGGTCAAAGTTGAAACTCGATCGTGCGTTTTCGCTAGACTTGGGCTTAAAGGGTGTGAAAATAGCTCGGAACTTCACGAATGTTGGTGTGGACCCTCGCCTACCAATGCGACATCCAAATCTATTCTCAAATTTATATTCCGAGAAGTTGGTCAAAGTTTAAAATCGACCGTGCATTTTCGCTAGACTTAGGCTTAAAGGGTGTGAAAATAGCTCGGAATGTCACGAAAGTTGGCGTGGACGCTCGTCTACCAATGTGACATCCAAATCCATTAGCTCGTAATGTGACGAAAGTTGGCGTGCGCATTTTTCTACCAACGGGACATCCAAATCTATGCTCAATTTTTAATTCCGAGAAGTTGGTCAAATTCGAAACTCGACCGTGCGTTTTCGCTAGAGTTAGGCTTAAAGGGTGAGAAAATAGCTCAGAACGTCACGAACGTTGGCGTGCGCATTTGTCTACCAACGGGACATCCAAATCTATGCTCAATTTTCTATTCCGAGAAGTTTGTCAAATTTGAAACTCGACCATGCGTTTTCGCTAGACTTGGGCTTAAAGGGGGAGAAAATAGCTCGGAACGTCACGAAAGTTGGTGTGGACGCTTGTCTACCAATGGGACATCCAAAACTATTCTCAAATTTAAATTCCGAGAAGTTGGTCAAATTCGAAACTCGACCGTACGTTTTCGCTAGACTTGGGCTTAAAGGGTGTGACAATAGCTCGGAACATTACGAAAGTTGGCGTGGACGCTCGCCTACCAATGGGACATCCAAATCCATTCTCAAATTTAAATTCCGAGATGTTGGTCAAAGTTGAAACTCGATCGTGCGTTTTCGCTAGACTTGGGCTTAAAGGGGGAGAAAATAGCTCGGAACGTCACGAAAGTTTGCGTGAGCATTTGTCTACAACAGGGATAACCAAATCTATGCTCAATTTTCAATTCCGAGAAGTTGGTCAAATTCGAAACTCGACCATGCGTTTTCGCTAGACCTAGGCTTAAAGGGTGAGAAAATAGCTCAGAACGTCACGAAAGTTGGCGTGCGCATTTGTTTACCAACGGGACATCCAAATCTATGCTCAATTTTCAATTCCAAGAAGTTGGTCAAATTCGAAACTCGATCGTGCGTTTTCGCTAGACTTGGGCTTAAAGGGTGTGAAAATAGCTCGGAACATAACGAAAGTTGGTGTGGACGCTTGTCTACCAATGGGACATCCAAAACTATTCTCAAATTTCAATTCCGAGAAGTTAGTCAAAGTGGAAACTCGGTCGTGCGTTTTCGCTAGACTTGAGCTTAAAGGGGGAGAAAATAGCTGGGAACATCACGAAAGTTGGCGTGGACGCTCGTCTACCAATGTGACATCCAAATCTATTCGCAAATTTAAATTCCGAGAAGTTGGTCAAAGTTGAAAATCGACCGTGCATTTTCTCTACACTTAGGCTTAAAGGGTGAGAAAATAGCTCGGAACGTCACGAAAGTTGGCGTGAGCATTTGTCTACCAACGGGACATCCAAATCTATGCTCAATTTTCAATTCCGAGAAGTTGGTCAAATTCGAAACTCGACCATGCGTTTTTGCTAGACTTGGGCTTAAAGGGGGAGAAAATAGCTCGGAACGTCACGAAAGTTGGTGTGGACGCTTGTCTACCAATGGGACATCCAAAACTATTCTCAAATTTCAATTCCGAGAAGTTGGTCAAAGTTGAAACTCGATCGTGCGTTTTCGCTTGACTTGGGCTTAAAGGGGGAGAAAATAGCTCGGAACGTCACGAAAGTTGGTGTGGACGCTTGTCTAACAATGGGACATCCAAAACTATTCTCGAATTTCGATTCCGAGAAGTTGGATAAAGTTGAAACTCGATCGTGCGCGTTCGCTAGACTTGGGCTTAAAGGGTGTGAAAATAGCTCGGAACGTCACGAAAGTTGGCGTGGACGCTCGTCTACCAATGTGACATCCAAATCCATTCGCAAATTTAAATTTCGAGAAGTTGGTCAAAGTTGAAAATCGACCGTGCATTTTCGCTACACTTAGGCTTAAAGGGTGAGAAAATAGCTCGGAAGATCATGAAAGTTGGTGTGCGCATTTGTCTACCAACGGGACATCCAAATCTATGCTCAATTTTTATTTCCGAGAAGTTGGTCAAATTCAAAACTCGACCGTGCGTTTTCACTAGACTTGGGCGTAAAGGGGGAGAAAATAGCTCGGAACGTCACGAAAGTTGGTGTGGATGCTTGTCTACCAATGGGACATCCAAAACTATTCTCGAATTTCGATTCCGAGAAGTTGGACAAAGTTGAAACTCGATCGTGCGCTTTCGCTAGACTTGGGCTTAAAGGGTGTGAAAATAGCTCGTAACGTCACGAAAGTTGGCGTGCGCATTTGTCTACCAACGGGACATCCAAATCTATGTTCAATTTTCAATTCCGAGAAGTTGGTCACATTTGAAACTCGACCGTGCGTTTTCGCTAGACTTGGGCTTAAAGGGGGAGAAAATAGCTCGGAACGTCACGAAAATTGGTGTGGACGCTTGTCTAACAATGGGACATCCAAAACTATTCTCGAATTTCGATTCCGAGAAGTGGGACAAAGTTGAAACTCGATCGTGCGTGTTCGCTAGACTTGGGCTTAAAGGGTGTGAAAATAGCTCGGAACGTCACGAAAGTTGGCATGCGCATTTGTCTACCAACGGGACATCCAAATCTATGCTCAATTTTCAATTCCGAGAAGTTGGTCAAATTCGAAACTCGACCGTGCGTTTTCACTAGACTTGGGCTTAAAGGGGGAGAAAATAGCTCGGAACGTCACGAAAGTTGGTGTGGACGCTTGTCTACCAATGCGACATCCAAAACTATTCTGAAATTTCAATTCTGAGAAGTTAATCAAAGTTGAATCTCGATCGTGCATTTTCGCTAGACTTGGGCTTAAAGGGTGTGAAAGTAACTCGGAACGTCACGAAAGTTAGCGTGGACGCTCGTCTACCAATGTGACATCCAAATCCATTCGCAAATTTAAATTCCGAGAAGTTGGTCAAAGTTGAAAATCGACCGTGCATTTTCGCTACACTTAGGCTTAAAGGGTGAGAAAATAGCTCGGAACGTCACGAAAGTTGGCGTGCGCATTTGTGTACCAACGGGACATCCAAATCTATGCTCAATTTTTAATTCCGAGAAGTTGGTCAAATTCGAAACTCGACCGTGCGTTTTCACTAGACTTGGGCTTAAAAGGTGCGAAAATAGCTCGGAACGTCATGAAAGTTGGCGTGGACGCTCGTCTACCAATGCGACATGCAAATCTATTCGCAAATTTAAATTCTGAGAAGTTGGTCAAAGTTGAAAATCGACCGTGCATTTTCGCTACACTTAGGCTTAAAGGCTGAGAAAATAGCTCAGAATGTCACGAAAGTTGGCGTGCGCATTTGTCTACCAACGGGATATCCAAATCTATCCTCAAATTTAAATTCCGAGAAGTTGGTCAAATTCGAAACTCGACCGTGCGTTTTCGCTAGACTTAGCCTTAAAGGGTGAGAAAATAGCTCGGAACGTCACGAAAGTTGTTGTGGACGCTTGTCTACCAATGGGACATCCAAAACTATTCTCAAATTTCAATTCCGAGAAGTTAGTCAAAGTTGAAACTTGATCGTGCGTTTTCGCTAGACTTGGCCTTAAAGGGTGCGAAAATAGCTCGCAATGTCACGAAAGTTGGCGTGGACGCTCATCTACCAATGCGACATCCAAATCTATTCGCAAATTTAAATAACGAGAAGTTGGTCAAAGTTGAAAATTGACTGTGCATTTTCGCTACACTTAGGCTTAAAGGGTGAGAAAATAGCTCAGAATGTCACGAAAGTTGGCGTGCGCATTTGTCTACCAACGGGATATCCAAATCTATACTCAAATTTAAATTACGAGAAGTTGGTCAAATTCGAAACTCGACTGTGCGTTTTCGCTAGACTTAGCCTTAAAGGGTGAGAAAATAGCTCGGAACGTCACGAAAGTTGGCGTGCGCGTTTTTCTACCAACGGGACATCCAAATCTATGCTCAATTTTTAATTCCGAGAAGTTGGTCAAATTCGAAACTCGACCGTGCATTTTCACTAGACTTGGGCTTAAAGGGGTAGAAAATAGCTCGGAACGTCACGAAAGTTGGCGTGGACGCTCGTCTAGCAATGGGACATCCAAAACTATTCTCAAATCTAAATTGTGAGAAGTTGGTCAAAGTTGAAACTCGATCGTGCGTTTTCGCTGGACTTGGGCTTAAAGGGTGTGAAAATAGCTCGGAACTTCACGAAAGTTGGCGTGGACCCTCTCCTACCAATGCGACATCCAAATCTATTCTCAAATTTATATTCCGAGAAGTTGGTCAAAGTTGAAAATCGACCGTGCATTTTCGCCAGACTTAGGCTTAAAGGGTGAGAAAATAGGTCGGAAAGTCACGAAAGTTGGCGTGCGCATTTGTCTACCAACGGGACAGCCAAATCTATGCTCAATTTTCAATTCCAAGAAGTTGGTCAAATTTGAAACTCGACCGTGCGTTTTCACTAGACTTGGGCTTAAAGAGGGAGAAAATAGCTCGGAACGTCACGAAAGTTGGCGTGGACGCTCGTCTACCAATGTGACATCCAAATCTATTCTGAAATTTATATTCCGAGAAGTTGGTCAAAGTTGAAAATCGACCGTGCATTTTCGCTAGACTTGGGCTTAAAGGGGGAGAAAATAGCTCGGAACGTCACGAAAGTTGGTGTGGACGCTTGTCTAACAATGGGACATCCAAAACTATTCTCGAATTTCGATTCCGAGAAGTTGGACAAAGTTGAAACTCGATCGTGCGTTCTCGCTAGACTTGGGCTTAAAGGGTGTGAAAATAGCTCGGAACGTCACGAAAGTTGGCGTGCGCATTTTTCTACCAACGGGACATCCAAATCTATGCTCAATTTTCAATTCCGGGAAGATGGTCAAATTCGAAACTCGACCGTGCGTTTTCACTAGACTTGGGCTTAAAGGGGGAGAAAATAGCTCGGACCGTCACGAAAGTTGGTGTGGATGCTTGTCTACCAATGCGACATCCAAAACTATTCTGAAATTTCAATTCCGAGAAGTTAATCAAAGTTGAAACTCGATCGTGCGTTTTCACTAGACTTGGGCTTAAAGGGTGTGAAAATAACTCGGAACGTTACGAAAGTTGGCGTGGACGCTCGTGTACCAATGGGACATCCAAAACTATTCTCAAATTTCAATTCCGAGAAGTTAGTCAAAGTTGAAACTCGATCGTACGTTTTCGCTAGACTTGGGCTTAAAGGGTGCGAAAATAGCTCGGACGTCACGAAAGTTGGCGTGGACGCTCGTCTAGCAATGTGACATCCAAATCCATTCGCAAATTTAAATTCCGAGAAGTTGGTCAAAGTTGAAAATCGACCGTGCATTTTTCGCTACACTTAGGATTAAAGGGTGAGAAAATAGCTCGGAACATCACGAAAGTTGGCGTGGACGCTCGTCTACCTATGTGACATCCAAATCCATTCGCAAATTTAAATTCCAAGAAGTTGGTCAGAGTTGAAAATCGTCCGTGCATTTTCGCTACACTTAGGCTTAAAGGGTGAGAAAATAGCTCGGAACGTCACGAAAGTTGGCGTGCGCATTATTATATTCCGAGAAGTCGGTCAAAGTTGAAACTCGACCGTGCGTTTGCACTAGACTTGGGCTTAAAGGGGGAGAAAATAGCTCGGAACGTCACGAAAGTTGTTTTGGACGCTTGTCTACCAATGGGACATCCACAACTATTCTCGAATTTTGATTCCGAGAAGTTGGACAAAGTTGAAACTCGATTGTGCGCTTTCGCTAGACTTGGGCTTAAAGGGTGTGAAAATAGCTCGTAACGTCACGAAAGTTGGCGTGCGCATTTTTCTACCAACGGGACATCCAAATCTATGCTAAATTTTCAATTCCGAGAAGTTGGTCAAATTTGAAACTCGACCGTGCGTTTTCGCTAGACTTGGGCTTAAAGGGGGAGAAAATAGCTCGGAACGTCACGAAAGTTGGTGTGCACGCTTGTCTACCAATGGGACATCCAAAACTATTCTCAAATTTCAATTCCGAGAAGTTGGTCAAAGTTGAAACTCGATCGTGCGTTTTCGCTTGACTTGGGCTTAAACGGGGATAAAATAGCTCGGAACGTCACGAAAGTTGGTGTGGACGCTTGTCTACCAATGGGACATCCAAAACTATTCAAATTTCAATTCCGAGAAGTTGGTCAAAGTTGAAACTCGATCGTGCGTTTTCGCTTGACTTTGGCTTAAACGGGGAGAAAATAGCTCGAAACGTCACGAAAGTTGGTGTGGACGCTTTTCTACCAATGGGACATCCAAAACTATTCTCAATTTTCAATTCTGAGAAGTTAATCAAATTCGAAACTCGACCGTGCGTTTTCGCTAGACTTGGGCTTAAAGGGGGAGAAAATAGCTCGGAACGTCACGAAAGTTGGTGTGGATGCTTGTCTACCAATGGGACATCCAAAACTATTCTCGAATTTCGATTCCAAGAAGTTGGACAAAGTTGAAACTCGATTGTGCGCTTTCGCTAGACTTGGGCTTAAAGGGTGTGAAGATAGATCGAAACGTCACGAAAGTTGGCGGGCGCATTTGTCTACCAACGGGACATCCAAATCTATGCTCAATTTTCAATTCCGAGAAGTTGGTCAAATTTGAAACTCGACCGTGCGTTTTCGCTAGACTTGGGCTTAAAGGGGGAGAAAATAGCTCGGACGTCACGAAAGTTGGTGTGGACGCTTGTCTAACAATGGGACATCCAAAACTATTCTCGAATTTCGATTCCGAGAAGTTGGACAAATTTGAAACTCGATCGTGCACTTTCGCTAGACTTGGGCTTAAAGGGTGTGAAAATAGCTCGGAACGTCACGAAAGTTGGCGTGCGCATTTGTCTACCAACGGGACATCCAAATCTATGCTCAATTTTCAATTCTGAGAAGTTGGTCAAATTTGAAACTCGACCGTGCGTTTTCACTAGACTTGGGCTTAAAGGGGGAGAAAATAGCTCAGAACGTCACGAAAGTTGGTGTGGACGCTTGTCTACCAATGCGACATCCAAAACTATTCTGAAATTTCAATTCCGAGATATTAATCAAAGTTGAAACTCGATCGTGCATTTTCGCTAGACTTGGGCTTAAAGGGTGTGAAAATAACTCGGAACGTTACGAAAGTTGGCGTGGACGCTCGTGTACCAATGGGACATCCAAAACTATTCTCAAATTTCAATTCCAAGAAGTTAGTCAAAGTTGAAACTCGATCGTGTGTTTTTGCTAGACTTGGGCTTAAAGGGTGCGAAAATAGCTCGGAACGTCACGAAAGTTGGCGTGGACGCTCGTCTACCATGTTCAGGTACACAGGGTACTACCAAAAGACCGAACACCAAGAGCAACCACTTCACACAAACAGATCACAGATCAACACACCGATGTTTTGACGTGGTTTAAACCCTCTTGAGGGAAACACTCCACGGCCCCGGCCAAATATCTTCTACGGGACAATTTATTATGCAAAGAAAGAAAGTTACAAATGAGCTTCTCATAATCGATCAACTAAACAATGACCCTCCATGCTCTTTAAATAGATATCATGGACCAATCGGGTGTTAAGCCACGGATCAAGGTTAGGTTTGATCTAAGAGAAGTTGAGCCGTCGGATCACTCTATGTCGGAAACATATCGTGACCGTCGGATTAAGTATTTACAAATGCATACTAATGCATACTAAAGAAACACACTATCCCTAACGGATATATTACACATGTTGATCTTAACTAACTCCTAAGTGTCTAAATATCCTAACATCCCCCCTTAAGAACAACTTGGGATAGGATTGAAGGATTTACAAAAGTGACACTATTAGGAGAAGGAAGGAGGCATTAGAGCCTATCCCCCCTTAATGACAAGTTCCTGAACTCCTAACATAGATCGAAGTTTAGAAAACTTCGCTTCTGTAAGAGACTTGGTGAAGATGTCTGCAACTTGATCATCTGTAGGGCAAAAGAGCACTTCAAGAACACGATCATGAACAAGATTTCTAATGAAGTGCATATGTAGCTCAATGTGTTTGCTGCGTTGATGTAGAATTGGATCTTTGGCAAGCTTGATGGCACTTTGATTGTCGCACCAAAGTGGAGTAGGTTGTTGCTGCTCGAATCCAAACTCGGAAAGGATCTGTCGAAGCCATAAAGCTTCCTGACTAGCATTAACTGCTGCTCGATATTCTGCCTCTGCTAAAGAAAGAGCAAGAGCTTGTTGTTTCTTACAAGCCCAAGTAATAGGTCCAGATCCCAGACTGAAAACATAACCTGCAGTAGACTTTCGATCATCAGGATCGTCGGCCCAATCTGAATCAGTGAAACCAACCAACAAAGGTTCCCCCCCTGTACTGTAATGAATCCCAAACTGAACTGTACCTCGAATATATCGAAGTATTCTTTTAGCTGCTTTCCAGTGACTTTCATGAGGTGTCTGCATATAACGGGCAACTCGACCAACGGCAAAGGAAAGGTCAGGACGGGAATGAGTCAAGTATAAAAGACTACCAACAAGCTGACGATACAAGGTGGCATCTACTTCAGGTGAAGTACAAGTGGTAGAAATTTTGACTCCAGACTGGAAGGGAGAAGGGGCTGGTGTACAATCTTCCATGTGAAAGCGACGAAGAAGGTCACAAGCATACTTAGACTGAGAAAGAAAGATTCCTTCTTTGGTTTGCAGAACTTGGAGACCAAGAAAATAATGCAAATGTCCTAAGTCTAACATTTCAAAAGTTTGTTTAAGACTGGATTTCACATGGGTTATAAGCTTAGGGTCACTACCAGTAAGAATAAGGTCATCAACATATAGAACAAGTATGATGAGATGGTTTCCTACTTTCTTGGTATAGACATTAGGGTCAGAATGGCATCTAGAAAAACCAGTGTCAAGGAGAAAGCTATCCATTTTGGCATACCAAGCTCTAGGAGCTTGCTTAAGGCCATATAAGGATTTCTTAAGGCGGCAGACAAGGCTAGAGTTATTCTGAACATAGCCAGGAGGTTGTTCCATGTAAATTTCCTCCTGTAAATCACCATGTAAGAAGGCAGACTTGACATCCATTTGATGGACTTCCCAATTGTGTAAGGCTGCAAGGGAAAGAACAAGGCGGATGGAGTTCATTTTGGCGACGGGAGCAAAGGTTTCATTGTAGTCAATCCCTTCAACTTGGGAAAAACCTTTGGCAACTAACCTTGTCTTAAGTCTTTCAACACTTCCATCTGATGCATACTTAGTTCTGTATACCCATTTACATCTGACAAGTTTTCTTCCTTTTGGAAGAGGTACAAGATCCCAAGTATCGTTCGTCATTAAGGAACGATATTCTTCATCCATGGCTGCATCCCAATCTGGATTCCCTGAAGCTTCTGCAAAAGTTTCTGGATCATGATTCTCGGAAACTTGAGCCAAAAGAGAAGAGGCTCGCTGAAACTGAGAACGTGTTCGACGTTGATCTCTAGGATCACCGGCAAGATCACCAGTTGCTTCACATGTTGAACGGACCCATCGAGGAAGTACTTGTGCTGGTGCAACTGGAGGAACATGAGCAGGCGGAGGTGGATTTTCATCCTCACTGTCATCATCAGAAACTGGAGTTGGAAACCTGTCAAGGAAGTTGGAAGAAGAAGAAGAAGGCACAAACGCCGAATCAGGCTCGCAGGCCAAAGATGGCACACTCGCCGAGTTAGGCTCGCAGGCCAAGATATTTTCATCAAATTTAACGTCTCTTCTAATGATTATAGCATGAGAATGTGGTTGAAGAAGTCTATAACCTTTTACATCTTCAGAATATCCAACATATATGCACTTTTCACTTTTAGGCTGCAATGCTTTCCGTTTTTCATCCGGAATGTGAGCCCATGCTTCACTACCAAACACATGAAAGTGACTTACATCAGGTTTAATTTTACTCCATGCTTCTTCCGGTGTTATACCTTGTAATGCTTTTGTGGGGATGCGATTAACTATGTAATTTGCACAATTTATGGCTTCAACCCAAAATTGAAGACTTAGTCCCTTAGATTGGATCATACAATTAGTCATTTCTTTTAAAGTGCGGTTCTTCCGCTCAGCTACACCATTTTGTTGTGGTATATATGGAACAGTGTGCTGTTGTTGGATGCCTTGTTCAGTGCAGAAAGTAGTGAACTGTTTGTTAACATATTCTCCTCCATTGTCAGATCTTAACTTGATAATTTGATGACCAGATTGTTTTTCAACAAGGGCCTTGTAGGCCAAGAACATGTTAAATACTTCGCTCTTAAGTTTTAGGAAATAAACCCAAGTGCGTCTGGTGTAATCATCAATGAAAGTTAAGAAATATTTGAAACCAGAAAAGGAAGCAGATGGAAGAGGACCACACAAGTCACTATGCACAAGCTCCAAGGGAACCGAGGCGTGCCAAGAGGCACGTTTGTCAAAACTGTCCCGATGATGTTTTTCGAGTACACAACCGGAGCAAACACCATCTCTGCAAGATACCATCGGAAGACCTGTCACCATATTTTCTTTACATAGTTGTTGCAATGAGCGATAATTTAAGTGACCAAATCGCTCATGCCAAAGTTTGCTCAAGTTATCACTATGAGCAACAAAAACTGAAGGGAAAGGTGATGACCCAAAGTTGTTAAACTTATACAACCTGGTAATATCATCAACAATTCCGGTAGCTAGAACCTGTTGAGGATCTTTAAAATCCTTGATTACAACTTGGTGAGGTGTAAAGGTCACAGTTTTACCTTCACCAGAATGAGTGATCTGATAGACTGATAACAAATTGCAGGAAATTCTTGGAACACATAGTACATCACTAAAATGACCATTATCTACTGGAACTGTTCCAGCTCCTACAACACTTAGAGATCTATCATCACCAACAAATATTTGTTTGGTGTTACATTCATGCATAGTAGAAAAGATGGCTTGATCCTTAGCCATATGATAAGATGCTCCAGAATCAATGAGCCATTCATTTGAAGTAGAAGAAGAAGATGCATTATAAGAATAACCAGAAGCACAAAGTGCATGTCCATGAGAGGCAGATTCTGAAGGCGAATCTAGGCTGATGTGGTGCTTCTTCATTGCTGCTTCCAAGGCTGCCATCTTCTTGAAACACTTGGATTCATCATGATTATCTTTCCCGCAATAGTTGCAATGACGCTCAGTCTTCTTGCCTTTTGGCTTGGATTCTTTGTCATTTTTTAAAGAAGGAGTTGACTGAGAGGGTTTTGGACCCTTGTTTGACTTATTATTGCGAAAATTTTGTTTCTTGGGAGGCTTGGACTTTTCCTTCTGTTGGGACAATAAGGCTTTCCCAGATGTATCTGCATTGTTGATTATTCCAAGATGAATGAGTTTATCTTGTTCCCTAATCAAGGAATCACAAAAGGATTCAAGACTAGGCTCTTGATAGCTAGCTGCATTCAATGACGCTTTCATGGAGTAAAATGTAGATACAAAAACAGAATATGCAGGTCCAAGTTTGGAAAGAATATGATAAATGCATTGTTTGTCTTCCCTCTCAATCTTACATTCTACACATAAGAGCTTGAGAGTTTTGTACTTAGATAAATAATCTTGAATGCATGAAAAGTCACTTGGATTTAAAGAAATCAACTCATTTTCGAGTTGGTGACCTCGAATTTCATTGTGTTTACCAAACACAGTTTCCAACTTGTCCCAAGCAGCATTAGGTTCATCAATTCCAGATATGTGGAATCGCAAATCAGTAGAGATTGACATCCCAATCAATCCACGAGCTTCATCACATCGATTTTCCCATTTTATTTTCTTATCATCATCAGTGGGTTCTTTTTCTTTCCCTGTTGTAATTCTGAAAAGTCCCCTACTTCGTAGAACATCCTCCATACGAGATTTCCATGATAAATAGTTGGAACTGTTAAGTAGAATATCACAAGGGGCGGCCATATTTGTAAATTAATGGCTGTAAAAGTAGAAACCAATAGTCTGGATGTGAAGAGCTCGAAAAAATAGGCGGTTTCAAAAAAAACGGCACTGAAAACGGACTCTGTATGATGAAGTTATGCTTGAACAAAGAAATTGTTGAAGATGTCCCCAATAATGACGTGGCAGCTAGAGAATGTCCAGCAAAAAAAAAGAACCCCCCTCTTCCCAAGATGAACCTTTTGACAATCACTTTACAAAAAAGTTGCTTTTAAGTGAATCACTTTTGTAAAATAAGTGATTTCACTTTTACAATGATATTACTTTTAAATAGTGCAACAATAAATAAAAAGCTTAAGTGACTCACTTGTATTTTTATTTTTTATTATTTAAGTGAGATGCACTTTTACAATAAAGTAACTTGAAAATAGAAATTGCATGCACTTTTCTTTTTAAAAGTAACTTCCTAAGACTTGAACTCAAGACCTATTAAGGAATAAAGCAACTTTGGACCAAGTGAGCTAGTTTAAAAGGTATGTAAAATATGGAAATGAGAAAGGGGGCTTTTTTTTTTTTTCTTTTTTTTTTATTACTCTTCTTGCTCGGTTTGCGTGCTTGCCCTTTTTCCTGCAAAACAAACCACAAAACGAAACAAAAAAACTTTTCCACACTTGTGGAGTTAGATCTTGTTAGCTTGCCCGGAAAGTCTACGTTTTCTCTCTGTTTCTGATTTGCCGAGATCGCGCAAAGTGCACGGCAAAGAGCATACGCAGCCGAAAAAACCCTTTCCCTTTCTGTTTCTGATTTGCCGAGATCGCTCAAGGTGCACGACAAAGAGCATACGCAGACGGGAAAGCAACAATCCGAACCCAAAAAAAAATCTAACAGTAAAAAAAATGAAATATGAGATTTTTTTCTTATTAAAAAACGAAATAAAAAAAATGCGTCACTGTAACATTATACCTTCAGATCTGATGAAATACGCGTTTCTGGAGCAACCGGGAACCGTTTTCGATCAAACGAAAACTATTCTTCAATGGAAACGATGCTCCGGACGCAATGGAACACCTCCCACAGCCCAGAAATGCACAGAAATACCAGAACTAGAAACCCTTTCGAGTTTCGGCAACAACAGTTCAAGATCTAGATCATAACCGGAAGCGGCACTTCATAAAAGACCATGTTCGGGTACACAGGGTACTACCAAAAGACCGAACACCAAGAGCAACCACTTCACACAAACAGATCACAGATCAACACACCGATGTTTTGACGTGGTTTAAACCCTCTTGAGGGAAACACTCCACGGCCCCGGCCAAATAGCTTCTACGGGACAATTTATTATGCAAAGAAAGAAAGTTACAAATGAGCTTCTCATAATCGATCAACTAAACAATGACCCTCCATGCTCTTTAAATAGAGATCATGGACCAATCGGGTGTTAAGCCACGGATCAAGGTTAGGTTTGATCTAAGAGAAGTTGAGCCGTTGGATCACTCTATGTCGGAAACATATCGTGACCGTCGAATTAAGTATTTACAAATGCATACTAATGCATACTAAAGAAACACACTATCCCTAACGGATATATTACACAAGTTGATCTTAACTAACTCCTAAGTGTCTAAATATCCTAACATACCAATGTGACATCCAAATCCATTCGCAAATTTAAATTCCGAGAAGTTGTTCAAAGTTGAAAATCGACCGTGCATTTTCGCTACACTTAGGCTTAAAGGTTGAGAAAATAGCTCGGAACGTCATGAAAGTTGGCGTGCGCATTTGTCTACCAACGGGACATCCAAATCTATGCTCAATTTTTAATTCCGAGAAGTTGGTCAAATTCGAAACTCGACCGTGCGTTTTCACTAGACTTGGGCTTAAAGGGGGAGAAAATAGCTTGGAACGTCACGAAAGTTGGTGTGGACGCTTGTGTACCAATGGGACATCCAAAACTATTCTCGAATTTTGATTCCGAGAAGTTGGACAAAGTTGAAACTCGATCGTGCGCTTTCGCTAGACTTGGGCTTAAAGGGGGAGAAAATAGCTCGGAACGTCACGAAAGTTGGTGTGGACGCTTGTCTAACAATGGGACATCCAAAACTATTCTCGAATTTAGATTCCGAGAAGTTGGACAAAGTTGAAACTCGATCGTGCGCTTTCGCTAGACTTGGGCTTAAAGGGTGTGAAAATAGCTCGGAACGTCACGAAAGTTGGCGTGCGCATTTGCCTACCAACGGGACATCCAAATCTATGCTCAATTTTCAATTCCAAGAAGTTGGTCAAATTCGAAACTCGACCATGCGTTTTCACTAGACTTGGGCTTAAAGGGGGAGAAAATAGCTCGGAACATCATGAAAGTTGGTGTGGACGCTTGCCTACCATAGCGACATCCAAAACTATTCTGAAATTTCAATTCCGAGAAGTTAATCAAAGTTGAAACTCGATCGTGCATTTTCGCTAGACTTGGGCTTAATGGGTGTGAAAGTAACTCGGAACGTTACGAAAGTTGGCGTGGATGCTCGTGTACCAATGGGACATCTAAAACTATTCTCAAATTTCAATTCCGAGAAGTTAGTCAAAGATGAAACTCGATCGTGCATTTTCGCTAGACTTGGGCTTAAAGGGTGCGAAAATAGCTCGGAACGTCACGAAAGTTCGCGTGGACGCTCGTCTACCAATGTGACATCCAAATCCATTCGCAAATTTAAATTCCGAGAAGTTGGTCAAAGTTGAAAATCGACCGTGGATTTTCGCTACACTTAGGCTTAAAGGGTGAGAAAATAGCTCGGAACGTCACGAAAGTTGGCGTGCGCATTTGTCTACCAACGGGACATCCAAATCTATGCTCAATTTTTAATTCCGAGAAGTTGGTCAAATTCGAAACTCGACCGTGCGTTTTCACTAGACTTGGGCTTAAAGGGGGAGAAAATAGCTCGGAACGTCACGAAAGTTGGCATGGACGCTTGTCTAGCAATGGGACATCCAAAACTATTCTCAAATATAAATTCCGAGAAGTTGGTCAAAGTTGAAACTCGATCGTGCGTTTTCGCTAGACTTGGGCTTAAAGGGTGTGAAAATAGCTCGGAACTTCACGAATGTTGGCGTGGACCCTCGACTACCAATGCGACATCCAAATCTATTCTCAAATTTATATTCCGAGAAGTTGGTCAAAGTTGAAAATCGACCGTGCATTTTCGCTAGACTTAGGCTTAAAGGGTGTGAAAATAACTCGGAATGTCACGAAAGTTGGTGTGGACGCTTGTCTACCAATGGGACATCCAAAACTATTCTCAAATTTCAATTCCGAGAAGTTAGTCAAAGTTGAAACTCGATCGTGCGTTTTCGCTAGACTTGGGCCTAAAGGGTGTGAAAATAGCTCGGAACGTCACGAAAGTTGGCGTGGACGCTCGTCTACCAATGTGACATCCAAATCCATTAGCTTGTAATGTGACGAAAGTTGGCGTGCGCATTTTTCTACCAACGGGACATCCAAATCTATGCTCAATTTTTAATTCCGAGAAGTTGGTCAAATTCGAAACTCGACCGTGCGTTTTCGCTAGACTTAGGCTTAAAGGGTGAGAAAATAGCTCAGAACGTCACGAACGTTGGCGTGCGCATTTGTCTACCAACGGGAAATCCAAATCTATGCTCAATTTTCTATTCCGAGAAGTTGGTCAAATTTGAAACTCGACCATGCGTTTTCGCTAGACTTGGGCTTAAAGGGGGAGAAAATAGCTCGGAACGTCACGAACGTTGGTGTGGACGCTTGTCTACCAATGGGACATTCAAAACTATTCTCAAATTTCAATTCCGAGAAGTTGGTCAAAGTTGAAACTCGATTGTGCGTTTTCGCTAGACTTGGGCTTAAACGGGGAGAAAATAGCTCGGAACGTCACGAAAGTTGGTGTGGACGCTTGTCTACCAATGGGACATCCAAAACTATTCTCAAATTTAAATTCCGAGAACTTGGTCAAATTCGAAACTCGACCGTACGTTTTCGCTAGACTTAGCCTTAAAGGGTGAGAAAATAGCTCGGAACATCACGAAAGTTGGCATGCGCATTTGTCTACCAACGGGACCTCCAAATCTATGCTCAATTTTCAATTCCGAGAAGTTGGTCAAATTCGAAACTCGACCATGCGTTTTCGCTAGACCTAGGCTTAAAGGGTGAGAAAATAGCTCAGAACGTCACGAAAGTTGGCGTGCGCATTTGTCTACCAACGGGTCATCCAAATCTATGCTCAATTTTCAATTCCAAGAAGTTGGTCAAATTCGAAACTCGATCGTGCATTTTCGCTAGACTTGGGCTTAAAGGGTGTGAAAATAGCTCGGAACATAACGAAAGTTGGTGTGGATGCTTGTCTACCAATGGGACATCCAAAACTATTCTCAAATTTCAATTCCGAGAAGTTAGTCAAAGTGGAAACTCGGTCGTGCGTTTTCGCTAGACTTGAGCTTAAAGGGGGAGAAAATAGCTAGGAACATCACGAAAGTTGGCGTGGACGCTCGTCTACCAATGTGATATCCAAATCTATTCGCAAATTTAAATTCTGAGAAGTTGGTCAAAGTTGAAAATCGACCGTGCATTTTCTCTACACATAGGCTTAAAGGGTGAGAAAATAGCTCGGAACGTCACGAAAGTTGGCGTGAGCATTTGTCTACCAACCGCACATCCAAATCTATGCTCAATTTTCAATTCCGAGAAGTTGGTCAAATTCGAAACTCGACCGTGCGTTTTCGCTAGACTTGGGCTTAAAGGGGGAGAAAATAGCTCGGAACGTCACGAAAGTTGGTGTGGACGCTTGTCTACCAATGGGACATCCAAAACTATTCTCAAATTTCAATTCCGAGAAGTTGGTCAAAGTTGAAACTCGATCGTGCGTTTTCGCTTGACTTGGGCTTAAACGGGGAGAAAATAGCTCGGAACGTCACGAAAGTTGGTGTGGATGCTTGTGTACCAATGGGACATCCAAAACTATTCTCGAATTTCTATTCCGAGAAGTTGGACAAAGTTGAAACTCGATCGTGCGCTTTCACTAGACTTGGGCTTAAAGGGGGAGAAAATAGCTCGGAACGTCACGAAAGTTGGTGTGGATGCTTGTCTAACAATGGGACATCCAAAACTATTCTCGAATTTCGATTCCGAGAAGTTGGATAAAGTTGAAACTCGATCGTGCGCGTTCGCTAGACTTGGGCTTAAAGGGTGTGAAAATAGCTCGGAACGTCACGAAAGTTGGCGTGGACGCTCGTCTACCAATGTGACATCCAAATCCATTCGCAAATTTAAATTCCGAGAAGTTGGTCAAAGTTGAAAATCGACCGTGCATTTTCGCTACACTTAGGCTTAAAGGGTGAGAAAATAGCTCGGAAGATCATGAAAGTTGGCGTGCGCATTTGTCTACCAACGGGACATCCAAATCTATGCTCAATTTTTATTTCCGAGAATTTGGTCAAATTAAAAACTCGACCGTGCGTTTTCACTAGACTTGGGCCTAAAGGGGGAGAAAATAGCTCGGAACGTCACGAAAGTTGGTGTGGATGCTTGTCTACGAATGGGACATCCAAAACTATTCTCGAATTTCGATTCCGAGAAGTTGGACAAAGTCGAAACTCGATCGTGCGCTTTCACTAGACTTGGGCTTAAAGGGTGTGAAAATAGCTCGCAACGTCACGAAAGTTGGCGTGCGCATTTGTCTACCAACGGGACATCCAAATCTATTTTAAATTATCAATTACGAGAAGTTGGTCAAATTTGAAACTCGACCGTGCGTTTTCGCTAGACTTGAGCTTAAAGGGGGAGAAAATAGCTCGGAACGTCACGAAAGTTGGTGTGGACGCTTGTCTAACAATGGGGCATCCAAAACTATTCTCGAATTTCGATTCCGAGAAGTTGGACAAAGTTGAAACTCGATTGTGCGCGTTCGCTAGACTTGGGCTTAAAGGGTGTGAAAATAGCTCGGAACGTCACGAAAGTTGGCATGCGCATTTGTCTACCAACGGGACATCCAAATCTATGCTCAATTTTCAATTCCGAGAAGTTGGTCAAATTCGAAACTCGACCGTGCTTTTTCACTAGACTTGGGCTTAAAGGGGGAGAAAATAGCTCGGAACGTCACGAAAGTTGGTGTGGACGCTTGTCTACCAATGCGACATCCAAAACTATTCTGAAATTTCAATTCCGAGAAGTTAATCAAAGTTGAATCTCGATCGTGCATTTTCGCTAGACTTGGGCTTAAAGGGTGTGAAAGTAACTCGGAACGTCACGAAAGTTGGCGTGGACGCTCGTCTACCAATGTGAAATCCAAATCCATTCGCAAATTTAAATTCCGAGAAGTTGGTCAAAGTTGAAAATCGACCGTGCATTTTCGCTACACTTAGGCTTAAAGGGTGAGAAAATAGCTCGGAACGTCATGAAAATTGGAGTGTGCATTTGTCTACCAACGGGACATCCAAATCTATGCACAATTTTTAATTCCGAGAAGTTGGTCAAATTCGAAACTCGACCGTGCGTTTTCACTAGACTTGGGCTTAAAGGGGGAGAAAATAGCTCGGAACGTCACGAAAGTTGGTGTGGACGCTTGTCTACCAATGGGACATCCAAAACTATTCTCGAATTTCGATTCCGAGAAGTTGGACAAAGTTGAAACTCGATCGTGCGCTTTCGCTAGACTTGGGCTTAAAGGGTGTGAAAATAGCTCGTAACGTGACGAAAGTTGGCCTGAGCATTTTTCTACCAACGGGACATCCAAATCTATGCTCAATTTTAAATTCCGAGAAGTTGGTCAAATTTGAAACTCGACAGTGCGTTTTCGCTAGACTTGGGCTTAAAGGGGGAGAAAATAGCTCGGAACGTCACGAAAGTTGGTGTGGACGCTTGTCTAACAATGGGACATCCAAAACTATTCTCGAATTTTGATTCCGAGAAGTTGGACAAAGTTGAAACTCGTTCGTGCGCTTTCGCTAGACTTGGGCTTAAAGGGTGTGAAAATAGCTCGGAACGTCACGAAAGTTGGCGTGCGCATTTGTCCACCAATGGGACATCCAAATCTATGCTCAATTTTCAATTCCGAGAAGTTGGTCAAATTTGAAACTCGACCATGCGTTTTCGCTAGACTTGGGCTTAAAGGGGGAGAAAATAGCTCGGAACGTCACGAAAGTTGGTGTGGACGCTTGTCTAACAATGGGACATCCAAAACTATTCTCGAATTTTGATTCCGAGAAGTTGGACAAAGTTGAAACTCGATCGTGCGCTTTCGATAGACTTGGGCTTAAAGGGTCTAAAAATAGCTCGTAACGTGACGAAAGTTGGCCTGAGCATTTTTCTACCAACGGGACATCCAAATCTATGCTCAATTTTAAATTCCGAGAAGTTGGTCAAATTCGAAACTCGACCGTGCGTTTTCACTAGACTTGGGCTTAAAGGGGGAGAAAATAGCTCGGAACGTCACGAAAGTTGGTGTGGACGCTTGTCTACCAATGGGACATCCAAAACTATTCTCGAATTTCGATTCCGAGAAGTTGGACAAAGTTGAAACTCGATCGTGCGCTTTCTCTAAACTTGGGCTTAAAGGGTGTGAAAATAGCTCGTAACGTGACGAAAGTTGGCCTGAGCATTTTTCTACCAACGGGACATCCAAATCTATGCTCAATTTTAAATTCCGAGAAGTTGGTCAAATTCGAAACTCGACCGTGCGTTTTCACTAGACTTGGGCTTAAAGGGGGAGAAAATAGCTCGGAACGTCACGAAAGTTGGTGTGGACGCTCGTCTAGCAATGGGACATCCAAAACTATTCTCGAATTTTGATTCCGAGAAGTTGGACAAAGTTGAAACTCGATCGTGCGCTTTCGCTAGACTTGGGCTTAAAGGGTGCGAAAATAGCTCGAAACGTCCCGAAAGTTGGCGTGCCCATTTGTCTACCAACGGGACATCCAAATCTATGCTCAATTTTCAATTCCGAGAAGTTGGTCAAATTCGAAACTCGACCGTGCGTTTTCACTAGACTTGGGCTTAAAGGGGGAGAAAATAGCTCGGAACATCACGAAAGTTGGTGTGGACGCTTGTCTACCAATGCGACATCCAAAACTATTCTGAAATTTCAATTCCGAGAAGTTAATCAAAGTTGAAACTCGATCGTGCATTTTCGCTAGACTTGGGCTTAAAGGGTGTGAAAATAACTCGGAACGTTACAAAAGTTGGCGTGGATGCTCGTGTACCAATGGGACATCCAAAACTATTCTCAAATTTCAATTCCGAGAAGTTAGTCAAAGTTGAAACTCGATCGTGCGTTTTCGCTAGACTTGGGCTTAAAGGGTGCGAAAATAGCTCGGAACGTCACAAAAGTTGGCGTGGACGCTCGTCTACCAATGTGACATCCAAATCCATTCGCAAATTTAAATTCCGAGAAGTTGGTCAAAGTTGAAAATCGACCGTGCATTTTCGCTACACTTAGGCTTAAAGGGTGAGAAAATAGCTCGGAACGTCAAGAAAGTTCGCGTGCGCATTTGTCTAGCAACGGGACATCCAAATCTATGCTCAATTTTTAATTCCGAGAAGTTGGTCAAATTCGAAACTCGACCGTGCGTTTTCACTAGACTTGGGCTTAAAGGGGGAGAAAATAGCTCGGAACGTCACGAAAGTTGGTGTGGACGCTCGTCTACCAATGGGACATCCAAAACTATTCTCGAATTTCGATTCCGAGAAGTTGGACAAAGTTGAAACTCGATCGTGCGCTTTCGCTAGACTTGGGCTTAAAGGGTGCGAAAATAGCTCGAAACGTCCCGAAAGTTGGCGTGCCCATTTGTCTACCAACGGGACATCCAAATCTATGCTCAATTTTCAATTCCGAGAAGTTGGTCAAATTCGAAACTCGACCGTGCGTTTTCACTAGACTTGGGCTTAAAGGGGGAGAAAATAGCTCGGAACGTCACGAAAGTTGGTGTGGACGCTTGTCTACCAATGCGACATCCAAAACTATTCTGAAATTTCAATTCCGAGAAGTTAATCAAAGTTGAAACTCGATCGTGCATTTTAGCTAGACTTGGGCTTAAAGGGTGTGAAAATAACTCGGAACGTTACAACAGTTGGCGTGGATGCTCGTGTACCAATGGGACATCCAAAACTATTCTCAAATTTCAATTCCGAGAAGTTAGTCAAAGTTGAAACTCGATCGTGCGTTTTCGCTAGACTTGGGCTTAAAGGGTGCGAAAATAGCTCGGAACGTCACAAAAGTTGGCGTGGACGCTCGTCTACCAATGTGACATCCAAATCCATTCGCAAATTTAAATTCCGAGAAGTTGGTCAAAGTTGAAAATCGACCGTGCATTTTCGCTACACTTAGGCTTAAAGGGTGAGAAAATAGCTCGGAACGTCATGAAAATTGGCGTGCGCATTTGTCTACCAACGGGACATCCAAATCTAAGCAAAATTTTTAATTCCGAGAAGTTGGTCAAATTCGAAACTCGACCGTGCGTTTTCACTAGACTTGGGCTTAAAGGGGGAGAAAATAGCTCGGAACGTCACGAAAGTTGGTGTGGACGCTTGTCTACCAATGGGACATCCAAAACTATTCTCGAATTTCGATTCCGAGAAGTTGGACAAAGTTGAAACTCGATCGTGCGCTTTCGCTAGACTTGGGCTTAAAGGGTGTGAAAATAGCTCGTAACGTGACGAAAGTTGGCCTGAGCATTTTTCTACCAACGGGACATCCAAATCTATGCTCAATTTTAAATTCCGAGAAGTTGGTCAAATTTGAAACTCGACAGTGCGTTTTCGCTAGACTTGGGCTTAAAGGGGGAGAAAATAGCTCGGAACGTCACGAAAGTTGGTGTGGACGCTTGTCTAACAATGGGACATCCAAAACTATTCTCGAATTTTGATTCCGAGAAGTTGGACAAAGTTGAAACTCGTTCGTGCGCTTTCGCTAGACTTGGGCTTAAAGGGTGTGAAAATAGCTCGGAACGTCACGAAAGTTGGCGTGCGCATTTGTCCACCAACGGGACATCCAAATCTATGCTCAATTTTCAATTCCGAGAAGTTGGTCAAATTTGAAACTCGACCATGCGTTTTCGCTAGAATTGGGCTTAAAGGGGGAGAAAATAGCTCGGAACGTCACGAAAGTTTGTGTGGACGCTTGTCTAACAATGGGACATCCAAAACTATTCTCGAATTTTGATTCCGAGAAGTTGGACAAAGTTGAAACTCGATCGTGCGCTTTCGCTAGACTTGGGCTTAAAGGGTGTGAAAATAGCTCGGAACGTCACGAAAGTTGGCGTGCGCATTTGTCCACCAACGGGACATCCAAATCTATGCTCAATTTTCAATTCCGAGAAGTTGGTCAAAGTTGAAACTCGATCGTGCGTTTTCGCTAGATTTGGGCTTAAAGGGTGTTAAAATAGCTCGGATTTTCACGAAAGTTGGCGTGGACCCTCGCCTACCAATGCGACATCCAAATCTATTCTCAAATTTATATTCCGAGAAGTTGGTCTAAGTTGAAAATCGACCGTGCATTTTCGCTAGACTTAGGCTTAAAGGGTGAGAAAATAGGTCGAAAAGTCACGAAAGTTGGCGTGCGCATTTGTCTACCAACGCGACATCCAAATCTATCCAAAACTATTCTCAAATTTCAATTCCGAGAAGTTAGTCAAAGTTGAAACTCGATCGTGCGTTTTCGCTAGACTTGGGCTTAAAGGGTGCAAAAATAGCTCGGAACGTTACGAAAGTTGTCGTGGACGCTCGTCTACCAATGGGACATCCAAATCCATTCTCAAATTTAAATTCCGAGATGTTGGTCAAAGTTGAAACTCGATCGTGCGTTTTAGCTAGACTTGGGCTTAAAGGAGGAGAAAATAGCTCGGAACGTCACGAAAGTTGACGTGAGCATTTGTCTACCAACGGGACATCCAAATCTATGCTCAATTTTCTATTCCGAGAAGTTGGTCAAATTCCAAACTCGACCGTGCGTTTTCACTAGACTTGGGATTAAAGGGGGAGAAAATAGCTCGGAACATCACGAAAGTTGGTGTGGACGCTTGTCTACCAATGCGACATCCAAAACTATTCTGAAATTTCAATTCCGAGAAGTTAATCAAAGTTGAAACTCGATCGTGCATTTTCGCTAGACTTGGGCTTAAAGGGTGTGAAAATAACTCGGAACGTTACAAAAGTTGGCGTGGACGCTCGTGTACCAATGGGACATCCAAATCTATGCTCAATTTTTAATTCTGAGAAGTTGGTCAAATTCGAAACTCGACCGTGCGTTTTTACTAGACTTGGGCTTAAAGGGGGAGAAAATAGCTCGGAACGTCACGAAAGTTGGTGTGGACGCTTGTCTACCAATGGGAAATCCAAAACTATTCTCGAATTTCGATTTCGAGAAGTTGGACAAGGTTGAAACTTGATCGTGCACTTTCGCTAGACTAGGGCGTAAAGGGTGTGAAAATAGCTCATAACGTCCCGAAAGTTTGCGTGCGCATTTGCCTACCAATGCGACATCCAAATCTATGCTCAATTTTCAATTCCGAGAAGTTGGTCAAATTTGAAACTCGATCGTGCGTTTTCTCTAGACTTGGGCTTAAAGGGGGAGAAAAGAGCTCGGAACGTTACAAAAGTTGTTGTGGACGCTTGTCTACCAATGGGACATCCAAAACTATTCTCGAATTTCGATTCCGAGAAGTTGGACAAAGTTGAAACTCGATCGTGCGCTTTCGCTAGACTTGGGCTTAAAGGGTGTGAAAATAGCTCGGAACGTCACGAAAGTTGGCGTGCGCATTTGTCTACCAACGGGACATCCAAATCTATGCTCAATTTTAAATTCCGAGAAGTTGGTCAAATTCGAAACTCGACCGTGCGTTTTCGCTAGACTTGGGCTTAAAGGGGGAGAAAATAGCTCGGAACGTCACGAAAGTTGGTGTGGACGCTTGTCTACCAATGGGACATCCAAAACTATTCTCAAATTTCAATTCCAAGAAGTTGGTCAAAGTTGAAACTCGATCGTGCGTTTTCGCTTGACTTGGGCTTAAACGGGGAGAAAATAGCTCGGAACGTCACGAAAGTTGGTGTGGACGCTTGTGTACCAATGGGACATCCAAAACTATTCTCGAATTTTTATTCCGAGAAGTTGGACAAAGTTGAAACTCGATCGTGCGCTTTCGCTAGACTTGGGCTTAAAGGGGGAGAAAATAGCTCGGAACGTCACGAAAGTTGGTGTGGACGCTTGTCTAACAATGGGACATCCAAAACTATTCTCGAATTTCGATTCCGAGAAGTTGGATAAAGTTGAAACTCGATCGTGCGCGTTCGCTAGACTTGGGCTAAAAGGGTGTGAAAATAGCTCGGAACGTCACGAAAGTTGGCGTGGACGCTCGTCTACCAATGTGACATCCAAATCCATTCGCAAATTTAAATTCCGAGAAGTTGGTCAAAGTTGAAAATCGACCGTGCATTTTCGCTACACTTAGGCTTAAAGGGTGAGAAAATAGCTCGGAAGATCATGAAAGTTGGCGTGCGCATTTGTCTACCAACGGGACATCCAAATCTATGCTCAATTTTTATTTCCGAGAAGTTGGTCAAATTCAAAACTCGACCGTGCGTTTTCACTAGACTTGGGCCTAAAGGGGGAGAAAATAGCTCGGAACGTCACGAAAGTTGGTGTGGATGCTTGTCTACCAATGGGACATCCAAAACTATTCTCGAATTTCGATTCCGAGAAGTTGGACAAAGTTGAAACTCGATCGTGCGCTTTCGCTAGACTTGGGCTTAAAGGGTGTGAAAATAGCTCGTAACGTCACAAAAGTTGGAGTGCGCATTTGTCTACCAACGGGACATCCAAATCTATGTTCAATTTTCAATTCCGAAAAGTTGGTCAAATTTGAAACTCGACCGTGCGTTTTCGCTAGACTTGGGCTTAAAGGGGGAGAAAATAGCTCGGAACGTCACGAAAGTTGGTGTGGACGCTTGTCTAGCAATGGGACATCCAAAACTATTCTCGAATTTCGATTCCGAGAAGTTGGACAAAGTTGAAACTCAATCGTGCGCGTTCGCTAGACTTGGGCTTAAAGGGTGTGAAAATAGCTCGGAACGTCACGAAACTTGGCATGCGCATTTGTCTACCAACGGGACATCCAAATCTATGCTCAATTTTCAATTCCGAGAAGTTGGTCAAATTCGAAACTCGACCGTGCGTTTTCACTAGACTTGGGCTTAAAGGGGGAGAAAATAGCTCAGAACGTCACGAAAGTTGGTGTGGACGCTTGTCAACCAATGCGACATCCAAAACTATTTTGAAATTTCAATTCCGAGAAGTTAATCAAAGTTGAAACTCGATCGTGCATTTTCGCTAGACTTGGGCTTAAAGGGTGTGAAAGTAACTCGGAACGTTACGAAAGTTGGCGTGGACGCTCGTGTAGCAATGGGACATCCAAATCTATGCTCAATTTTTAATTCCGAGAAGTTGGTCAAATTCGAAACTCGACCGTGCGTTTTCCCTAGACTTGGGCTTAAAGGGGGAGAAAATAGCTCGGAACGTCATGAAAGTTGGTGTGGACGCTCGTCTACCAATGGGACATCCAAAACTATTCTCAAATTTGAATTCCGAGAAGTTGGTCAAAGTTGAAACTCGATCGTGCGTTTTCGCTAGACTTGGGCTTAAAGGGTGTGAAAATAGCTCGGAACGTCACGAAAGTTGGCGTGGACGCTCGTCTACCAATGTGACATCCAAATCCATTCGCAAATTTAAATTCCGAGAAGTTGGTCAAAGTTGAAAATCGACCGTGCATTTTCGCTACACTTAGGCTTAAAGGGTGAGAAAATAGGTCGGAAAGTCACGAAAGTTGTCGTGCGCATTTGTCTACCAACGGGACAGCCAAATCTATGCTCAATTTTAAATTTCGAGAAGTTGGTCAAATTTGAAACTCGACCGTGCATTTTCACTAGACTTGGGCTTAAAGGGGGAGAAAATAGCTCGGAACGTCACGAAAGTTGGCGTGGACGCTCGTCTAGCAATGGGACATCCAAAACTATTCTCAAATATAAATTCCGAGAAGTTGGTCAAAGTTGAAACTCGATCGTGCGTTTTCGCTAGACTTGGGCTTAAAGGGTGTGAAAATAGCTCGGAACTTCACGAATGTTGGTGTGGACCCTCGCCTACCAATGCAACATCCAAATCTATTCTCAAATTTATATTCCGAGAAGTTGGTCAAAGTTTAAAATCGACCATGCATTTTCGCTAGACTTAGGCTTAAAGGGTGTGAAAATAGCTCGGAATGTCACGAAAGTTGGCGTGGACGCTCATCTACCAATGTGACATCCAAATCCATTAGCTCGTAATGTGACGAAAGTTGGCGTGCGCATTTTTCTACCAACGGGACATCCAAATCTATGCTCAATTTTTAATTCCGAGAAGTTGGTCAAATTCGAAACTCGACCATGCGTTTTCGCTAGACTTGGGCTTAAAGGGGGAGAAAATAGCTCGGAACGTCACGAAAGTTGGTGTGGACGCTTGTCTACCAATGGGACATTCAAAACTATTCTCAAATTTCAATTCCGAGAAGTTGGTCAAAGTTGAAACTCGATCGTGCGTTTTCGCTAGACTTGGGCTTAAACGGGGAGAAAATAGCTCGGAACGTCACGAAAGTTGGTGTGGACGCTTGTCTACCAATGGGACATCCAAAACTATTCTCAAATTTAAATTCCGAGAAGTTGGTCAAATTCGAAACTCGACCGTACGTTTTCGCTAGACTTGGGCTTAAAGGGTGTGACAATAGCTCGGAACATTACGAAAGTTGTCGTGGACGCTCGCCTACCAATGGGACATCCAAATCCATTCTCAAATTTAAATTCCGAGATGTTGGTCAAAGTTGAAACTCGATCGTGCGTTTTCGCTAGACTTGGGCTTAAAGGGGGAGAAAATAGCTCGGAACGTCACGAAAGTTGGCGTGAGCATTTGTCTACAACAGGGACATCCAAATCTATGCTCAATTTTCAATTCCGAGAAGTTGGTCAAATTCGAAACTCAACCATGCGTTTTCGCTAGACCTAGGCTTAAAGGGTGAGAAAATAGCTCAGAACGTCACGAAAGTTGGCGTGTGCATTTGTTTACCAACGGGACATCCAAATCTATGCTCAATTTTCAATTCCAAGAAGTTGGTCAAATTCGAAACTCGATCGTGCGTTTTCGCTAGACTTGGGCTTAAAGGGTGTGAAAATAGCTCGGAACATAACGAAAGTTGGTGTGGACGCTTGTCTACCAATGGGACATCCAAAACTATTCTCAAATTTCAATTCCGAGAAGTTAGTCAAAGTGGAAACTCGGTCGTGCGTTTTCGCTAGACTTGAGCTTACAGGGGGAGAAAATAGCTGGGAACATCACGAAAGTTGGCCCGGACGCTCGTCTACCAATGTGACATCCAAATCTATTCACAAATTTAAATTCCGAGAAGTTGGTCAAAGTTGAAAATCGACCGTGCATTTTCTCTACACTTAGGCTTAAAGGGTGAGAAAATAGCTCGGAACGTCACGAAATTTGGCGTGAGCATTTGCCTACCAACGGGACATCCAAATCTATGCTCAATTTTCAATTCCGAGAAGTTGGTCAAATTCGAAACTCGACCGTGCGTTTTCGCTATACTTGGGCTTAAAGGGGGAGAAAATAGCTCGGAACGTCACGAAAGTTGGTGTGGACGCTTGTCTACCAATGGGACATCCAAAACTATTCTCAAATTTCAATTTCGAGAAGTTGGTCAAAGTCGAAACTCGATCGTGCGTTTTCGCTTGACTTGGGCTTAAAGGGGGAGAAAATAGCTCGGAACGTCACGAAAGTCGGTGTGGACGCTTGTCTAACAATGGGACATCCAAAACTATTCTCGAATTTCGATTCCGAGAAGTTGGATAAAGTTGAAACTCAATCGTGCGCGTTCGCTAGAATTGGGCTTAAAGGGTGTGAAAATAGCTCGGAACGTCACGAAAATTGGCGTGGACGCTCATCTACCAATGTGACATCCAAATCCATTCGCAAATTTAAATTTCGAGAAGTTGGTCAAAGTTGAAAATCGACCGTGCATTTTCGCTACACTTAGGCTTAAAGGGTGAGAAAATAGCTCGGAAGATCATGAAAGTTGGCGTGCGCATTTGTCTACCAACGGGACATCCAAATCTATGCTCAATTTTTATTTCCAAGAAGTTGGTCAAATTCAAAACTCGACCGTGCGTTTTCACTAGACTTGGGCGTAAAGGGGGAGAAAATAGCTCGGAACGTCACGAAAGTTGGTGTGGATGCTTGTCTACCAATGGGACATCCAAAACTATTCTCGAATTTCGATTCCGAGAAGTTGGACAAAGTTGAAACTCGATCGTGCGCTTTCGCTAGACTTGGGCTTAAAGGGTGTGAAAATAGCTCGTAACGTCACGAAAGTTGGCGTGCGCATTTGTCTACCAACGGGACATCCAAATCTATGTTCAATTTTCAATTCCGAGAAGTTGGTCACATTTGAAACTCGACCGTGCGTTTTCGCTAGACTTGGGCTTAAAGGGGGAGAAAATAGCTCAGAACGTCACGAAAGTTGGTGTGGACGCTTGTCTAACAATGGGACATCCAAAACTATTCTCGAATTTCGATTCCGAGAAGTTGGACAAAGTTGAAACTCGATCGTGCGTGTTCGCTAGACTTGGGCTTAAAGGGTGTGAAAATAGCTCGGAACGTCATGAAAGTTGGCATGCGCATTTCTCTACCAACGGGACATCCAAATCTATGCTCAATTTTCAATTCCGAGAAGTTCGTCAAATTCGAAACTCGACCGTGCGTTTTCACTAGACTTGGGCTTAAAGGGGGAGAAAATAGCTCGGAACGTCACGAAAGTTGGTGTGGACGCTTGTCTACCAATGCGACATCCAAAACTATTCTAAAATTTCAATTCCGAGAAGTTAATCAAAGTTGAATCTCGATCGTGCATTTTCGCTAGACTTGGGCTTAAAGGGTGTGAAAGTAACTCGGAACGTCACGAAAGTTGGCGTGGACGCTCGTCTACCAATGTGACATCCAAATCCATTCGCAAATTTAAATTCCGAGAAGTTGGTCAAAGTTGAAAATCGACCGTGCATTTTCGCTACACTTAGGCTTAAAGGGTGAGAAAATAGCTCGGAACGTCACGAAAGTTGGCGTGCGCATTTGTGTACCAACGGGACATCCAAATCTATGCTCAATTTTGAATTGCGAGAAGTTGGTCAAATTCGAAACTCGACCGTGCGTTTTCACTAGACTTGGGCTTAAAGGGTGCGAAAATAGCTCGGAACGTCACGAAAGTTGGCGTGGACGCTCGTCTACCAATGCGACATGCAAATCTATTCGCAAATTTAAATTCTGAGAAGTTGGTCAAAGTTGAAAATCGACCGTGCATTTTCGCTACACTTAGGCTTAAAGGGTGAGAAAATAGCTCAGAACGTCACGAAAGTTGGCGTGCGCATTTGTCTACCAACGGGATATCCAAATCTATACTCAAATTTAAATTACGAGAAGTTGGTCAAATTCGAAACTCGACTGTGCGTTTTCGCTAGACTTAGCCTTAAAGGGTGAGAAAATAGCTCGGAACGTCACGAATGTTGGCGTGCGCATTTGTCTACCAACGGGACATCCAAATCTATGCTCAATTTTTAATTCCGAGAAGTTGGTCAAATTCGAAACTCGACCGTGCGTTTTCACTAGACTTGGGCTTAAAGGGGTAGAAAATAGCTCGGAACGTCACGAAAGTTGGCGTGGACGCTCGTCTAGCAATGGGACATCCAAAACTATTCTCAAATCTAAATTGTGAGAAGTTGGTCAAAGTTGAAACTCGATCGTGCGTTTTCGCTAGACTTGGGCTTAAAGGGTGTGAAAATAGCTCGGAACTTCACGAAAGTTGGCGTGGACCCTCGCCTACCAATGCGACATCCAAATCTATTCTCAAATTTATATTCCGAGAAGTTGGTCACAGTTGAAAATCGACCGTGCATTTTCACTAGACTTGGGATTAAAGGGGGAGAAAATAGCTCGGAACGTCACGAAAGTTGGTGTGGACGCTTGTCTAACAATGGGACATCCAAAACTATTCTCGAATTTCGATTCCGAGAAGTTGGACAAAGTTGAAACTCGATCATGCGTTCTCGCTAGACTTGGGCTTAAAGGGTGTGAAAATAACTCGGAACGTTACGAAAGTTGGCGTGGACGCTCGTGTACCAATGGGACATCCAAAACTATTCTCAAATTTCAATTACGAGAAGTTAGTCAAAGTTGAAACTCGATCGTGCGTTTTCGCTAGACTTGGGCTTAAAGGGTGCGAAAATAGCTCGGAACGTCACGAAAGTTGGCGTGGACGCTCGTCTACCAATGTGACATCCAAATCCATTCGCAAATTTAAATTCCGAGAAGTTGGTCAAAGTTGAAAATCGACCGTGCATTTTCGCTACACTTAGGCTTAAAGGGTGAGAAAATAGCTCGGACGTCAAGAAAGTTGGCGTGCGCATTTGTCTACCTACGGGACATCCAAATCTATGCTCAATTTTTAATTCCGAGAAGTTGGTCAAATTCGAAACTCGACCGTGCGTTTTCACTAGACTTGGGCTTAAAGGGGGAGAAAATAGCTCGGAACGTCACGAAAGTTGGTGTGGACGCTTGTCTACCAATGGGACATCCAAAACTATTCTCGAATTTTGATTCCGAGAAGTTGGACAAAGTTGAAACTCGATCGTGCGTTTTCGCTTGACTTGGGCTTAAAGGGTGTGAAAATAGCTCGAAAAGTCACGAAAGTTGGCGTGCGCATTTGTCTACCAACGGGACATCCAAATCTATGCTCAATTTTCAATTCTGAGAAGTTGGTCAAATTCGAAACTCGACCGTGCGTTTTCACTAGATTTGGGCTTAAAGGGGGAGAAAATAGCTCGGAACGTCACGAAAGTTGGTGTGGACGCTTGTGTACCAATGCGACATCCAAAACTATTCTGAAATTTCAATTCCGAGAAGATAATCAAAGTTGAAACTCGATCGTGCGTTTTCGCTAGACTTGGGCTTAAAGGGTGTGAAAATAACTCGGAACGTTACGAAAGTTGGCGTGGACGCTCGTGTACCAATGGGACATCCAAAACTATTCTCAAATTTCAATTCCGAGAAGTTCGTCAAAGTTGAAACTCGATCGTGCGTTTTCGCTAGAGTTCGGCTTAAAGGGTGAGAAAATAGCTCGGAACGTTACGAAAGTTGGCGTGAACGCTCGTCTACCAATGTGACATCCAAATCCATTCGCAAATTTGAATTCCGAGAAGTTGGTCAAAGTTGAAAATCGTCCGTGCATTTTCGCTACACTTAGGCTTAAAGGGTGAGAAAATAGCTCGGAACGTCATGAAAATTGGCGTGCGCATTTGTCTACCAACGGGACATCCAAATCTATGCTCAATTTTTAATTCCGAGAAGTTGGTCAAATTCGAAACTCGACCGTGCGTTTTCACTAGACTTGGGCTTAAAGGGGGAGAAAATAGCTCGGAACGTCACGAAAGTTGGTGTGGACGCTTGTCTACCAATGCGACATCCAAAACTATTCTGAAATTTCGATTCCGAGAAGTTAATCAAAGTTGAAACTCGATCGTGCATTTTCGCTAGACTTGGGCTTAAAGGGTGTGAAAATAACTCGGAACGTTACAAAAGTTGCCGTGGACGCTCGTGTACCAATGGGACATCCAAAACTATTCTCAAATTTCAATTCGGAGAAGTTAGTCAAAGTTGAAACTCGATCGTGCGTTTTCGCTAGACTTGGGCCTAAAGGGTGTGAAAATAGCTCGGAACGTCACGAAAGTTGGCGTGGACGCTCGTCTACCAATGTGACATCCAAATCCATTAGCTCGTAATGTGACGAAAGTTGGCGTGCGCATTTTTCTACCAACGGGACATCCAAATCTATGCTCAATTTTTAATTCCGAGAAGTTGGTCAAATGCGAAACGCGACCGTGCGTTTTCGCTAGACTTAGGCTTAAATGGTGAGAAAATAGCTCAGAATGTCATGAACGTTGGCGTGCGCATTTTTCTACCAACGTGACATCCAAATCTATGCTCAATTTTCTATTCTGAGAAGTTGGTCAAATTTGAAACTCGACCGTGCATTTTCGCTACACTTAGGCTTAAAGGGTGAGAAAATAGCTCAGAACGTCACGAAAGTTGGCGTGCGCATTTTTCTACCAACGGGACATCCAAATCTATACTCAAATTTACATTCCGAGAAGTTGGTCAAATTCAAAACTCGACCGTGCCTTTTCACTAGAATTGGCCTTAAAGGGGGAGAAAATAGCTCGGAACGTCACGAAAGTTGGTGTGGACGCTTGTCTACCAATGGGACATCCAAAACTATTCTCAAATTTCAATTCCAAGAAGTTAATCAAAGTTGAAACTCGATCGTGCGTTTTCGCTAGACTTAGGCTTAAAGGGTGAGAAAATAGCTCGGAACATCACGAACGTTGGCGTGCGCATTTGTCTATAAACGGGACATCCAAATCTATGCTCAATTTTCAATTCCGAGAAGTTGGACAAACTTGAAACTCGACCATGCGTTTTCGCTCGACTTGAGCTTAAAGGGTGTGAAATTAGCTCGTAATGTGACGAAAGTTGGCGTGCGCATTTGTCTACCAACACATCCAAATCTATGCTCAATTTTTAATTGTGAGAAGTTGGTCAAATTCGAAACTCGACCATGCGTTTTCGCTAGACTTGGGCTTAAAGGGTGTGAAAATAGCTCGGAACATTACGAAAGTTGGCATGGACGCTCGTCTACCAATGGGACATGCAAATCCATTCTCAAATTTAAATTCCGAGATGTTGGTCAAAGTTGAAACTCGATCGTGCGCTTTCGCTAGACTTGGGCTTAAAGGGTGTGAAAATAGCTCGTAACGTGACGAAAGTTGGCCTGAGCATTTTTCTACCAACGGGACATCCAAATCTATGCTCAATTTTCAATTCCGAGAAGTTGGTCAAATTCGAAACTCGACCGTGCGTTTTCACTAGACTTGGGCTTAAAGGGGGAGAAAATAGCTCGGAACGTCACGAAAGTTGGTGTGGACGCTTGTGTACCAATGCGACATCCAAAACTATTCTGAAATTTCAATTCCGAGAAGTTAATCAAAGTTGAAACTCGATCGTGCATTTTCGCTAGACTTGGGCTTAAAGGGTGTGAAAGTAATTCGGAACGTTACAAAAGTTGGCGTGGACGCTCGTGTACCAATGGGACATCCAAAACTATTCTCAAATTTCAATTCGGAGAAGTTAGTCAAAGTTGAAACTCGATCGTGCGTTTTCGCTAGACTTGGGCCTAAAGGGTGTGAAAATAGCTCGGAACGTCACGAAAGTTGGCGTGGACGCTCGTCTACCAATGTGACATCCAAATCCATTAGCTCGTAATGTGACGAAAGTTGGCGTGCGCATTTTTCTACCAACGGGACATCCAAATCTATGCTCAATTTTTAATTCCGAGAAGTTGGTCAAATGCGAAACTCGACCGTGCGTTTTCGCTAGACTTAGGCTTAAAGGGTCAGAAAATAGCTCAGAATGTCATGAACGTTGGCGTGCGCATTTGTCTACCAACGTGACATCCAAATCTATGCTCAATTTTCTATTCTGAGAAGTTGGTCAAATTTGAAACTCGACCGTGCATTTTCGCTACACTTAGGCTTAAAGGGTGAGAAAATAGCTCAGAACGTCACGAAAGTTGGCGTGCGCATTTTTCTACCAACGGGACATCCAAATCTATACTCAAATTTACATTCCGAGAAGTTGGTCAAATTCAAAACTCGACCGTGCCTTTTCACTAGACTTGGCCTTAAAGGGGGAGAAAATAGCTCGGAACGTCACGAAAGTTGGTGTGGACGCTTGTCTACCAATGGGACATCCAAAACTATTCTCAAATTTCAATTCCAAGAAGTTAATCAAAGTTGAAACTCGATCGTGCGTTTTCGCTAGACTTAGGCTTAAAGGGTGAGAAAATAGCTCGGAACATCACGAAAGTTGGCGTGCGCATTTGTCTATAAACGGGACATCCAAATCTATGCTCAATTTTCAATTCCGAGAAGTTGGACAAACTTGAAACTCGACCATGCGTTTTCGCTCGACTTGAGCTTAAAGGGTGTGAAATTAGCTCGTAATGTGACGAAAGTTGGCGTGCGCATTTGTCTACCAACACATCCAAATCTATGCTCAATTTTTAATTGTGAGAAGTTGGTCAAATTCGAAACTCGACCATGCGTTTTCGCTAGACTTGGGCTTAAAGGGTGTGAAAATAGCTCGGAACATTACGAAAGTTGGCATGGACGCTCGTCTACCAATGGGACATCCAAATCCATTCTCAAATTTAAATTCCGAGATGTTGGTCAAAGTTGAAACTCGATCGTGCGCTTTCGCTAGACTTGGGCTTAAAGGGTGTGAAAATAGCTCGTAACGTGACGAAAGTTGGCCTGAGCATTTTTCTACCAACGGGACATCCAAATCTATGCTCAATTTTCAATTCCGAGAAGTTGGTCAAATTCGAAACTCGACCGTGCGTTTTCACTAGACTTGGGCTTAAAGGGGGAGAAAATAGCTCGGAACGTCACGAAAGTTGGTGTGGACGCTTCTGTACCAATGCGACATCCAAAACTATTCTGAAATTTCAATTCCGAGAAGTTAATCAAAGTTGAAACTCGATCGTGGCATTTTCGCTAGACTTGGGCTTAAAGGGTGTGAAAGTAACTCGGAACGTTACAAAAGTTGGCGTGGACGCTCGTGTACCAATGGGACATCCAAAACTATTCTCAAATTTCAATTCGGAGAAGTTAGTCAAAGTTGAAACTCGATCGTGCGTTTTCGCTAGACTTGGGCCTAAAGGGTGTGAAAATAGCTCGGAACGTCACGAAAGTTGGCGTGGACGCTCGTCTACCAATGTGACATCCAAATCCATTAGCTCATAATGTGACGAAAGTTGGCGTGCGCATTTTTCTACCAACGGGACATCCAAATCTATGCTCAATTTTTAATTCCGAGAAGTTGGTCAAATTCGAAACTCGACCGTGCGTTTTCGCTAGACTTAGGCTTAAAGGGTGAGAAAATAGCTCAGAATGTCATGAACGTTGGCGTGCGCATTTGTCTACCAACGTGACATCCAAATCTATGCTCAATTTTCTATTCTGAGAAGTTGGTCAAATTTGAAACTCGACCGTGCATTTTCGCTACACTTAGGCTTAAAGGGTGAGAAAATAGCTCAGAACGTCACGAAAGTTGGCGTGCGCATTTTTCTACCAACGGGACATCCAAATCTATACTCAAATTTACATTCCGAGAAGTTGGTCAAATTCAAAACTCGACCGTGCCTTTTCACTAGACTTGGCCTTAAAGGGGGAGAAAATAGCTCGGAACGTCACGAAAGTTGGTGTGGACGCTTGTCTACCAATGGGACATCCAAAACTATTCTCAAATTTCAATTCCAAGAAGTTAATCAAAGTTGAAACTCGATCGTGCGTTTTCGCTAGACTTAGGCTTAAAGGGTGAGAAAATAGCTCGGAACATCACGAAAGTTGGCGTGCGCATTTGTCTATAAACGGGACATCCAAATCTATGCTCAATTTTCAATTCCGAGAAGTTGGACAAACTTGAAACTCGACCGTGCGTTTTCGCTCGACTTGAGCTTAAAGGGTGTGAAATTAGCTCGTAATGTGACGAAAGTTGGCGTGCGCATTTGTCTACCAACACATCCAAATCTATGCTCAATTTTTAATTGTGAGAAGTTGGTCAAATAGCTCGGAACATTACGAAAGTTGGCATGGACGCTCGTCTACCAATGGGACATCCAAATCCATTCTCAAATTTAAATTCCGAGATGTTGGTCAAAGTTGAAACTCGATCGTGCGTTTTCGCTAGACTTGGGCTTAAAGGGGGAGAAAATGGCTCGGAACGTCACGAAAGTTGGTGTGGACGCTTGTCTACCAATGCGACATCCAAAACTATTCTGAAATTTCAATTCCGAGAAGTTAATCAAAGTTGAATCTCGATCGTGCATTTTCGCTAGACTTGGGCTTAAAGGGTGTGAAAGTAACTCAGAACGTCACGAAAGTTGGCGTGGACGCTCGTCTACCAATGTGAAATCCAAATCCATTCGCAAATTTAAATTCCGAGAAGTTGGTCAAAGTTGAAAATCGACCGTGCATTTTCGCTACACTTAGGCTTAAAGGGTGAGAAAATAGCTCGGAACGTCATGAAAATTGGAGTGTGCATTTGTCTACCAACGGGACATCCAAATCTATGCACAATTTTTAATTCCGAGAAGTTGGTCAAATTCGAAACTCGACCGTGCGTTTTCACTAGACTTGGGCTTAAAGGGGGAGAAAATAGCTCGGAACGTCACGAAAGTTGGTGTGGACACTTGTCTACCAATGGGACATCCAAAACTATTCTCGAATTTCGATTCCGAGAAGTTGGACAAAGTTGAAACTCGATCGTACGCTTTCGCTAGACTTGGGCTTAAAGGGTGTGAAAATAGCTCGTAACGTCACGAAAGTTGGCGTGCGCATTTGTCTACCAACGGGACATCCAAATCTATGCTCAATTTTCAATTCCGAGAATTTGGTCAAATTTGAAACTCGACCGTGTGTTTTCGCTAGACTTGGGCTTAAAGGGGGAGAAAATAGCTCGGAACGTCACGAAATTTTGTGTGGACGCTTGTCTACCAATGCGACATCCAAAACTATTCTGAAATTTCAATTCCGAGAAGTTAATCAAAGTTGAAACTCGATCGTGCATTTTCGCTAGAATTGGGCTTAAAGGGTGTGAAAGTAACTCGGAACGTTACGAAAGTTGGCGTGGACGCTCGTGTACCAATGGGACATCAAAATCTATGCTCAATTTTTAATTCCGAGAAGTTGGTCAAATACGAAACTCGATCGTGCGCTTTCGCTAGACTTGGGCTTAAAGGGTGTGAAAATAGCTCGTAACGTCATGAAAGTTGGCGTGCGCATTTTTCTACCAACGGGACATCCAAATCTATGCTCAATTTTCAATTCCGAGAAGTTGGTCAAATTTGAAACTCGACCGTGCGTTTTCGCTAGACTTGGGCTTAAAGGGGGAGAAAACGGCTCGGAACTTCACGAAAGTTGGCGTGGACCCTCGCCTACCAATGCGACATCCAAATCTATTCTCAAATTTATATTCCGAGAAGTTGGTCTAAGTTGAAAATCGACCGTGCATTTTTGCTAGACTTAGGCTTAAAGGATGAGAAAATAGGTCGGAAATTCACGAAAGTTGGCGTGCGCATTTGCCTACCAACATGACATCCAAATCTATCCAAAACTATTCTCAAATTTCAATTCCGAGAAGTTAGTCAAAGTCGAAACTCGATCGTGCGTTTTCGCTAGACTTGGGCTTAAAGGGTGCAAAAATAGCTTGAAACGTTACGAAAGTTGTCGTGGACGCTCGTCTACCAATGGGACATCCAAATCCATTCTCAAATTTAAATTCCGAGATGTTGGTCAAAGTTGAAACTCGATCGTGCGTTTTAGCTAGACTTGGGCTTAAAGGAGGAGAAAATAGCTCGAAACGTCACGAAAGTTGGCGTGAGCATTTGTCTACCAACGGGACATCCAAATCTATGCTCAATTTTCAATTCCGAGAAGTTGGTCAAATTCGAAACTCGACCGTGCGTTTTCACTAGACTTGGGATTAAAGGGGGAGAAAATAGCTCGGAACGTCACGAAAGTTGGTGTGGACGCTTGTCTACCAATGCGACATCCAAAACTATTCTCACATTTCAATTCCGAGAAGTTAATCAAAGTTGAAACTCGATCGTGCATTTTCGCTAGACTTGGGCTTAAAGGGTGTGAAAATAACTCGGAACGTTACGAAAGTTGGCGTGGACGCTCGTGTACCAATGGGACATCCAAATCTATGCTCAATTTTTAATTCCGAGAAGTTGGTCAAATTCGAAACTCGACCGTAGCGTTTTCCCTAGACTTGGGCTTAAAGGGGGAGAAAATAGCTCGAAACGTCACGAAAGTTGGTGTGGACGCTTTTCTACCAATGGAACATCCAAAACTATTCTCGAATTTCGATTCCGAGAAGTTGGACAAAGTTGAAACTTGATCGTGCCCTTTCGCTAGACTTAGGCTTAAAGGGCATGAAAATAGCTCGTAACGTCACGAAAGTTGGCATGCGCATTTGTCTACAAACGGGACATCAAAATCTATGCTCAATTTTCAATTCCGAGAAGTTGGTCAAATTCGAAACTCGACCGTGCGTTTTCGATAGACTTGGGCTTAAAGGGGGAGAAAATAGCTCGGAACGTCACGAAAGTTGGCGTGGACGCTTGTCTACCAATGGGACATCCAAAACTATTCTCCAATTTAAATTCCGAGAAGTTGCTCAAAGTTGAAACTCGATCGTGCGTTTTCACTAGACTTGGGCTTAAAGGGTGCGAAAATAGGTTGGAACTTCACGAAAGTTGGCGTGGACCCTCGCCTACCAATGCGACATCAAAATCTATTCTCAAATTTATATTCCGAGAAGTTGGTCAAATTTGAAAATCGACCGTGCATTTTCGCTAGACTTAGGCTTAAAGGGTGAGAAAATAGGTCGGAAAGTCACGAAAGTTGTCCTGCGCATTTGTCTACCAACGGGACAGCCAAATCTATGCTCAATTTTCAATTTCGAGAAGTTGGTCAAATTTGAAACTCGACCGTAGCGTTTTCACTAGACTTCGGATTAAAGAGGGAGAAAATAGCTCGGAACGTCACAAAAGTTGGCGTGGACGCTCGTCTACCAATGCGACATCCAAATCTATTCTGAAATTTATATTCCGAGAAGTTGGTCAAAGTTGAAAATCGACCGTGCATTTTCGCTAGACTTGGGCTTAAAGGGTGAGAAAATAGCTCGGAACGTCACGAAAGTTGGTGTGGACGCTTGTCTATCAATGGGACATCCAAAACTATTCTCGAATTTCGATTCTGAGAAGTTGGACAAAGTTGAAACTCCATCGTGCGTTTTCGCTAGACTTGGGCTTAAAGGGTGTGAAAATAGCTCGAAACGTCACGAAAGTTGGCGTGCGCATTTGTCTACCAACGGGACATCCAAATCTATGCTCAATTTTCAATTCCGAGAAGTTGGTCAAATTCGAAACTCGACCGTGCGTTTTCACTAGACTTGGGCTTAAAGGGGGAGAAAATAGCTCGGAACGTCACGAAAGTTGGTGTGGACGCTCGTCTACCAATGTGACATCCAAATCTATTCTGAAATTTATATTCCGAGAAGTTGGTCAAAGCTTAAAATCGATCGTGCATTTTCGCTAGACTTGGGCTTAAAGGGGGAGAAAATAGCTCGGAACGTCACGAAAGTTGGTGTGGACGCTTGTCTAACAATGGGACATCCAAAACTATTCTCGAATATCGATTCCGAGAAGTTGGACAAAGTTGAAACTCGATCGTGCATTTTCGCTAGACTTGGGCTTAAAGGGTGTGAAAATAGCTCGGAACGTCACGAAAGTTGGCGTGCGCATTTGTCTACCAACGGGACATCCAAATCTATGCTCAATTTTCAATTCCGAGAAGTTGGTCAAATTCGAAACTCGACCGTGCGTTTTCACTAGACTTGGGATTAAAGGGGGAGAAAATAGCTCGGAACGTCACGAAAGTTGGTGTGGACGCTTGTCTACCAATGCGACATCGAAAACTATTCTGAAATTTCAATTCCGAGAAGTTAATCAAACTTGAAACTCGATCATGCATTTTCGCTAGACTTGGGCTTAAAGGGTGTGAAAATAACTCGGAACGTTACGAAAGTTGGCGTGGACGCTCGTGTACCAATGGGACATCCAAAACTATTCTCAAATTTCAATTCCGAGAAGTTAGTCAAAGTTGAAACTCGTTCGTGCGTTTTCGCTAGACTTGGGCTTAAAAGGTGCAAAAATAGCTCGAAACGTTACGAAAGTTGGCGTGGACGCTCGTCTACCAATGGAACATCCAAATCGATTCTCAAATTTAAATTCCGAGATGTTGGTCAAAGTTGAAACTCGATCGTGCGTTTTGGCTAGACTTGGGCTTAAAGGGGGCGAAAATAGCTCGGAACGTCACGAAAGTTGGCGTGAGCATTTGTCTACCAACGGGACATCCAAATCTATGCTCAATTTTCAATTCCGAGAAGATCGTCAAATTCGAAACTCGACCATGCGTTTTCGCTAGACGTAGGCTTAAAGGGTGAGAAAATAGCTCAGAACGTCACGAAAGTTGGCGTGCGCATTTGTCTACCAACGGGACATCCAAATTTATGCTCAATTTTCAATTCCGAGAAGTTGGTCAAATTCGAAACTTGACCGTAGCGTTTTCACTAGACTTGGGCTTAAAGGGTGTGAAAATAACTCGGAACGTCACGAAAGTTGGCGTGGACGCTCGTCTACCAATGGGACATCCAAAACTATTCTCAAATTTAAATTCGGAGAAGTTGGTCAAAGTTGAAACTCGATCGTGCGTTTTCGCTAGACTTGGGCTTAAAGGGTGTGAAAATAGCTCAAAACGTTACGAAAGTTGGCGTGGACACTCGTCTACAAATGTGACATCCAAATCTATTCGCAAATTTAAATTTCGAGAAGTTGGTCAAAGTTGAAAATCGACCGTGCATTTTCTCTACGCTTAGGCTTAAAGGGTGAGAAAATAGCTCGGAACGTCACGAAAGTTGGCGTGAGCATTTGTCTACCAACGGGACATCCAAATCTATGCTCAATTTTCAATTCCGAGAAGTCGGTCAAATTCGAAACTCCACCGTGCATTTTCGCTAGACTTGGGCTTAATGGGGGAGAAAATAGCTCGGAACGTCACGAAAGTTGGTGTGCACGCTTGTCTACCAATGGGAAATCCAAAACTATTCTCAAATTTCAATTCCGAGAAGTTGGTCAAAGTTGAAACTCGATCGTGCGTTTTCGCTTGACTTGCGCTTAAACGGGGATAAAATAGCTCGGAACGTCACGAAAGTTGGTGTGGACGCTTGTCTACCAATGGGACATCCAAATCCATTCTCAAATTACAATTCGGAGAAGTTAGTCAAAGTTGAAACTCGATCGTGCGTTTTCGCTAGACTTGGGCCTAAAGGGTGTGAAAATAGCTCGGAACGTCACGAAAGTTGGCGTGGACGCTCGTCTACCAATGTGACATCCAAATCCATTAGCTCATAATGTGACGAAAGTTGGCGTGCGCATTTTTCTACCAACGGGACATCCAAATCTATGCTCAATTTTTAATTCCGAGAAGTTGGTCAAATTCGAAACTCGACCGTGCGTTTTCGCTAGACTTAGGCTTAAAGGGTGATAAAATAGCTCGGAACGTCACAAAAGTTGGCGTGCGCATTTGTCTACCAACGGGACATCCAACTCTATGCTCAATTTTCAATTCCGAGAAGTTGGTCAAATTCAAAACTCGACCGTGCGTTTTCACTAGACTTGGGATTAAAGTGGGAGAAAATAGCTCGGAACGTCACGAAAGTTGGTGTGGACGCTTGTCTACCAATGGGACATCCAAAACTATTCTCAAATTGAAATTCCGAGAAGTTAATCAAAGTTGAAACTCGATCGTGCGTTTTCGCTAGACTTGGGCTTAAACGGTGTGAAAATAGCTCGGAACATTACGAAAGTTGGCGTGGACGTTCGTCTACCAATGTGACATACACAACCATTCTCAAATTTAAATTCCGAGAAGTTGGTCAAAGTTGAAAATCGACCGTGCATTTTTGCTACACTTAGGCTTAAAGGGTGAGAAAATAGCTCGGAATGTCACGAAAGTTGGCGTGCGCATTTGTCTACTAACGGAACATCCAAATCTATGTTCAATTTTCAATTCCGAGAAGTTGGTCAAATTCGAAACTCGACCGTGCGTTTTCGCTAGACTTGTGCATAAAGAGGGAGAAAATAGCTCGGAACGTCACGAAAGTTGTTGTGGACGCTTGTCTACCAATGGGACATCCAAAACTATTCTCAAATTTCAATTCCGAGAAGTTAGTCAAAGTTGAAACTTGATCGTGCGTTTTCGCTAGACTTGGGCTTAAAGGGTGTGAAAATAACTCGGAACGTTACGAAAGTTGGCGTGGACGATCGTGCACCAATGGGACATCTAAAACTATTCTCAAATTTCAATTCCGAGAAGTTAGTCAAAGTTGAAACTCGATCGTGCGTTTTCGCAAGACTTGGGCTTAAAGGGTGCGAAAATAGCTCGGAACGTCACGAAAGTTGGCGTGGACGCTCGTCTACCAATGTGACATCCAAATCCATTCGCAAATTTAAATTCGGAGAATATGGTCAAAGTTGAAAATCGACCGTGCATTTTCGCTACACTTAGGCTTAAAGGGTGAGAAAATAGCTCGGAACGTCACGAAAGTTGGCGTGCACATTTGTCTACCAACGGGACATCCAAATCTATGCTCAATTTTCAATTCCGAGAAGTTGGTCAAATTCGAAACTCGACCGTGCGTTTTCACTAGACTTGGGCTTAAAGGGGGAGAAAATAGCTCGGAACGTCACGAAAGTTGGTGTGGACGCTTGTCTACCAATGGGACATCCAAAACTATTCTCAAATTTCAATTCCGAGAAGTTAGTCAAAGTTGAAACTCGATCGTGCGTTTTCGCTAGACTTGGGCCTAAAGGGTGTGAAAATAGCTCGGAATGTCACGAAAGTTGGCGTGGACGCTCGTCTACCAATGTGACATCCAAATCCATTAGCTCGTAATGTGACGAAAGTTGGCGTGCGCATTTTTCTACCAACGGGAAATCCAAATCTATGCTCAATTTTTAATTCTGAGAAGTTGGTCAAATTCGAAACTCGACCGTGCGTTTTCGCTAGACTTAGGCTTAAAGGGTGAGAAAATAGCTCAGAACGTCACGAACGTTGGCGTGCGCATTTGTCTACCAACGTGACATCCAAATCTATGCTCAATTTTCTATTCCGAGAAGTTGGTCAAATTTGAAACTCGACCGTGCGTTTTCGCTAGACTTGGGCTTAAAGGGGGAGAAAATGGCTCGTAAAGTCACGAAAGTTGGCGTGGACGCTCGTCTACCAATGGGACATCCAAAACTATTCTCAAATTTTAATTCCGAGAAGTTGGTCAAAGTTGAAACTCGATCGTGCGTTTTCGCTAGACTTGGGCTTAAAGGGTGTGAAAATAGCTCGGAACGTCACGAAAGTTGGCGTGGACGCTCGTCTACCAATGCGACATCCAAATCTATTCTCAAATTTATATTCCGAGAAGTTGGTCAAAGTTGAAAATCGACTATGCATTTTCGCTAGACTTAGGCTTAAATGGTGAGAAAATAGCTCGGAACGTCACCAAAGTTGGCGTGCGCATTTGTATACCAACGGGACATCGAAATCTATGCTCAATTTTTAATTCCCAGAAGTTGGTCAAATTCGAAACTCGACCGTCGCGTTTTCGCTAGACTTGGGCTTAAAGGGTGCGAAAATAGCTCGGACGTCACGAAAGTTGGCGTGCACATTTGGATACCAACGGGACATCCAAATCTATGCTCAATTTTTTATTCCGAGAAGTTGGTCAAATTCGAAACTTGACCGTGAGTTTTCGTTAGACTTAGCCTTAAAGGGTGAGAAAATAGCTCGGAACGTCACGAAAGTTGGCGGGCGCATTTTTCTACCAACGGGACATCCAAATCTATGCTCAATTTTCAATTCCGAGAAGTTGGTCAAATTTGAAACTCGACCGTGCGTTTTCGCTAGACTTGGGCTTAAAGGGGGAGAAAATAGCTCGGAACGTCACGAAAGTTGGTGTGGACGCTTGTCTAGCAATGGGACATCCAAAACTATTCTCGAATTTCGATTCCGAGAAGTTGGACAAAGTTGAAGCTCGATCGTGCGCGTTCGCTAGACTTGGGCTTAAAGGGTGTGAAAATAGCTCGGAACGTCACGAAAGTTGGCATGCGCATTTGTCTACCAACGGGACATCCAAATCTATGCTCAATTTTCAATTCCGAGAAGTTGGTCAAATTCAAAACTCGACCGTGCGTTTTCACTAGACTTGGGCTTAAAGGGGGAGAAAATAGCTCGGAACGTCACGAAAGTTGGCGTGCGCATTTGTCTACCAACAGGACATCCAAATCTATGCTCAATTTTCAATTCCGAGAAGTTGGTCAAATTCGAAGCTCGACCGTGCGTTTTCGCTAGACTTGGGCTTAAAGGGGGAGAAAATAGCTTGGAACGTCACGAAAGTTGGTGTGGACGCTTGTCTACCAATGGGACATCCAAAACTATTCTCGAATTTCGATTTCGAGAAGTTGGACAAAGTTGAAACTCGATCGTGCGCTTTCGCTAGACTTGGGAGTAAAGGGTGCGAAAATAGCTCAGAACGTCACGAAAGTTAGCGTGGACGCTCGTCTACCAATGTGACATCCAAATCCATTTGCAAATTTAAATTCCGAGAAGTTGGTCAAAGTTGAAAATCGACCGTGCATTTTCGCTACACTTAGGCTTAAAGGGTGAGAAAAAAGCTCAGAACGTCACGAAAGTTGCCATGCGCATTTGTCTACCATCGGGACATCCAAATCTATGCTCAATTTTTAATTCTGAGAAGTTGGTCAAATTCAAAACTCGACCGTAGCGTTTTCACTAGACTTGGGCTTAAAGGGGGAGAAAATAGCTCGGAACGTCACGAAAGTTGGCGTCGACGCTCGTCTACAATTGGGACATCCAAAACTATTCTCAAATTTAAATTCAGAGAATTTGGTCAAAGTTGAAACTCGATCGTGCGTTTTCGCTAGACTTGGGCTTAAAGGGTGTGAAAATAGCTCGGAACGTCACGAAAGTTGGCGTGGACCCTCGCCTACCAATGCGACATCCAAATCTATTCTCAAATTTATATTCCGAGAAGTTGGTCAAAGTTGAAAATCAACCATGCATTTTCGCTAGACTTAGGCTTAAAGAGTGAGAAAATAGGTCGGAAAGTCACGAAAGTTGGCGTGCGCATTTGTCTACCAACGGGACAACGAAATCTATGCTCAATTTTCAATTCCGAGAAGTTGGTCAAATTTGAAACTCGACCGTCGCGTTTTCACTAGACTTGGGCTTAAAGAGGGAGAAAATAGCTCGGAACGTCACGAAAGTTGGCGTGGACGCTTGTCTACCAATGTGACATCCCAATCTATTCTAAAATTTATATTCCGAGAAGTTGGTCAAAGTTGAAAATCGATCGTGCATCTTCGCTAGACTTGGGCTTAAAGGGGGAGAAAATAGCTCGGAACGTCACGAAAATTGGTGTGGACGCTTGTCTAACAATGGGACATCCAAAACTATTCTCGAATTTCGATTCCGAGAAGTTGGACAAAGTTGAAACTCGATCGTGCGTTTTTGCTAGACTTGGGCTTAAAGGGTGTGAAAATAGCTCGGAACGTCACGAAAGTTGGCGTGCGCATTTGTCTACCAACGGGACATCCAAATCTATGCTCAATTTTCAATTCCGAGAAGTTGGTCAAATTCGAAACTCGACCGTGCGTTTTCGCTAGACTTGGGCTTAAAGGGGGAGAAAATAGCTTGGAACGTCACGAAAGTTGGTGTGGACGCTTGTCTACCAATGGGACATCCAAAACTATTCTCGAATTTCGATTTCGAGAAGTTGGACAAAGTTGAAACTCGTTCGTCGCGCTTTCGCTAGACTTGGGCTTAAAGGGTGCGAAAATAGCTCGGAACGTCACGAAAGTTGGCATGGACGCTCGTCTACCAATGTGACATCCAAATGCATTCGCAAATTTAAATTCCGAGAAGTTGATCAAAGTTGAAAATTGACCGTGCATTTTCGCTACACTTAGGCTTAAAGGGTGAGAAAATAGCTCAGAACGTCAAGAAAGTTGGCGTGCGCATTTCTCTACCAGCGGGACATCCAAATCTATGCTCAATTTTCAATTCCGAGAAGTTGGTCAAATTCGAAACTCGAGCATGCGTTTTCGCTAGACCTAGGCTTAAAGGGTGAGAAAATAGCTCAGAACGTCACGAAAGTTGGCGTGCGCATTTGTCTACCAACGGGACATCCAAATCTATGCTCAATTTTCAATTCCGAGAAGTTGGTCAAATTCGAAACTCGATCGTGCGTTTTCGCTAGACTTGGGCTTAAAGGGTTTGAAAATAGCTCGGAACATTACGAAAGTTGTTGTGGACGCTTGTCTACGAATGGGACATCCAAAACTATTCTCAAATTTTAATTCCGAGAAGTTAGTCAAAGTGGAAACTCGATCGTGTGTTTTCGCTAGACTTGGGCTTAAAGGGGGAGAAAATAGCTCGGAACGTCACAAAGTTGGCGTGGACGCTCCTCTACAACCGGGACATCCAAATCTATGCTCAATTTTCAATTCCGAGAAGTTGGTCAAATTCGAAACTCGACCGTGCGTTTTCGCTAGACTTGGGCTTTAAGGGGGAGAAAATAGCTCGGAACATCACGAAAGTTGGTGTGGACGCTTGTCTACCAATGGGACATCCAAAACTATTCTAAAATTTCAATTCCGAGAAGTTGGTCAAAGTTGAAACTCGATCGTGCGTTTTCGCTTGACTTGGGCTTAAACGGGGAGAAAATAGCTCGGAACGTCACGAAAGTCGGTGTGGACGCTTGTCTACCAACAGGGACATCCAAAACTATTCTCGAATTTCGATTCCAAGAAGTTCGACAAAGTTGAAACTCGATTGTGCGCTTTCGCTAGACTTGGGCTTAAAGGGTGTGAAAATAGCTCGAAACATCACGAAAGTTGGCGTGCACATTTGTTTACCAATGGGACATCCAAATCTATGCTCAATTTTCAATTCCGAGAAGTTGGTCAAATTTGAAACTCGACCGTGCGTTTTCGCTAGACTTGGGCTTAAAGGGGGAGAAATAAGCTCGGACCGTCACGAAAGTTGGTGTGGACGCTTGTCTACCAATGCGACATCCAAATCCATTCGCAAATTTAAATTCCGAGAAGTTGGTCAAAGTTGAAAATCGACCTCGCATTTTCGCTACACTTAGGCTTAAAGGGTGAGAAAATAGCTCGGAACGTCATGAAAGTTGGCGTGCGCATTTTTCTACGAACAGGACATCCAAATCTATGCTCAATTTTTAATTCCGAGAAGTTGGTCAAATTCGAAACTCGACCATGCGTTTTCACTAGACTTGGGCTTAAATGGGGAGAAAATAGCTCGGAACGTCACGAAAGGTTGTGTGGACGCTTGTGTACCAATGGGACATCCAAAACTATTCTCGAATTTCGATTCCGAGAAGTTGGACAAAGTTGAAACTCGATCGTGCGCTTTCGCTAGACTTGGGCTTAAAGGGGGAGAAAATAGCTCGGAACGTCACAAAAGTTGGTGTGGACACTTGTCTACCAATGGGACATCCAAAACTATTCTCAAATTTCAATTCCGAGAATTTGGTCAAAGTTGAAACTCGATCGTGCGTTTTCGCTTCACTTGGGCTAAAACGGGGAGAAAATAGCTCGGAACGTCACGAAAGTTGGTGTGGACGCTTGTCTACCAATGGGACATCCAAAACTATTCTCAATTTTCAATTCCGATAAGTTAATCAAATTCGAAACTCGACCATGCGTTTTCACTAGACTTGGGCTTAAAGGGGGAGAAAATAGCTCGGAACGTCACGAAAGTAGGTGTGGACGCTTGTCTACCAATGGGACATCCAAAACTATTCTCGAATTTCGATTCCGAGAAGTTGGACAAAGTTGAAACTCGATCGTGCGCTTTCGCTAGACTTGGGCTTAAAGGGTGTGAAAATAGCTCGGAACGTCACGAAAGTTGGCGTGCGCATTTGTCTACCAACGGGACATCCAAATCTATGCTCAATTTTCAATTCCGAAAAGCTGGTCCAATTCGAAACTCGACCGTGCGTTTTCCCTAGACTTGGGCTTAAAGGGGGTCAAAATAGCTCGGAACGTCACGAAAGTTGGTGTGGACGCTCGTCTACCAATGTGACATCCAAATCCATTCGTTAATTTAAATTCCGAGAAGGTGGTCAAAGTTGAAAATCGACCGTGCATTTTCGCTACACTTAGGCTTAAAGGGTGAGAAAATAGCTCGGAACGTCAGGAAAGTTGGTGTGGACGCTCGTCTACCAATGTGACATCCAAATCCATTCGTTAATTTAAATTCCGAGAAGTTGGTCAAAGTTGAAAATCGACCGTGCCTTTTCACTACACTTAGGCTTAAAGGGTGAGAAAATAGATCAGAATGTCACGAAAGTTGGCGTGCGCATTTGTCTACCAACGGGACATCCAAATCTATGCTCAATTTTCAATTCCGAGAAGTTGGTTAAAGTTGAAACTCGATCATGTGTTTTCGCTAGACTTGGGCTTAAAGGGGGAGAAAATAGCTCGGAACGTCACGAAAGTTGGCGTGGACGCTCGTCTACCAATGGGACATCCAAAACTATTCTCAAATTTAAATTCTGAGAAGTTGGTCAAAGTTGAAACTCGATCGTGCATTTTCGCTAGACTTGGGCTTAAAGGGTGTGAAAATAGCTTAGAACTTCACGAAAGTTGGCGTGGACCCTCGCCTACCAATGCGACATCCAAATCTATTCTCAAATTTATATTCTGAGAAGTTTGTCAAAGTTGAAAATCGACCGTGCATTTTCGCTAGACTTAGGCTTAAAGGGTGAGAAAATAGGTCGGAAAGTCACGAAAGTTGGCGTGCGCATTTGTGTACCAACGGGACAGCCAAATCTATGCTTAATTTTCAATTCCGAGAAGTTGGTCAAATTTGAAACTCGACCGTGCGTTTTCACTAGACTTGGGCTTAAAAAGGGAGAAAATAGCTCGGAACGTCACGAAAGTTGGCGTGGACGCTCGTCTACCAATGAGACATCCAAATCTATTCCGAAATTTATATTTCGAGAAGTTGGTCAAAGTTGAAAATCGACCGTGCATTTTCGCTAGACTTGGGCTTAAAGGGGGAGACATCCAAAACTATGCTCAATTTTCAATTCCGAGAAGTTGGTGAAAGTCGTAACTCGACCGTACGTTTTCCCTACAGTTGGGCTTAAAGGGGGAGAAAATAGCTCGGAACGTCACGAAAGATGGTGTGGACGCTTGTCTAAGAATGGGACATCCAAAACTATTCTCAAATTTCGATTCCGAGAAGTTGGACAAAGTTGAAACTCGATCGTGCTAGACTTGGGCTTAAAGGGTATGAAAATAGCTCGGAACGTCACGAAAGTTGGCGTGCGCATTTGCCTACCAACGGGACATCCAAATATATGCTCAATTTTCAATTCCGAGAAGTTGGTCAAATTCGAAACTCGACCGTGCGTTTTCACTAGAGTTGGGCGTAAAGGGGGAGAAAATAGCTCGGAACGTCACGAAAGTTGGTGTGGACGCTTGTCTACCAATGCGACATCCAAAACTATTCTGAAATTTCAATTCCGAAAAGTTAATCAAAGTTGAAACTCGATCGTGCGTTTTCGCTAGACTTGGGCTTAAAGGGTGTGAAAATAACTCAGAACGTTACGAAAGTTGGCGTGGACGCTCGTGTACCAATGGGACATCCAAAACTATTCTCAAATTTCAATTCCGAGAAGTTAGTCAAAGTGGAAACTCGATCGTGCGTTTTCGCTAGACTTGGGCTTAAAGGGTGCGAAAATAGCTCGGAACGTCATGAAAGTTGGCGTGGACGCTCGTCTACCAATGTGACATCCAAATCCATTCGCAAATTTAAATTCTGAGAAGCTGGTCAAAGTTGAAAATCGACCGTGCATTTTCGCTACACTTAGGCTTAAAGGGTGAGAAAATAGTTCGGAACGTCACGAAAGTTGGCGTGGACATTTGGCTACCAACGGGACATCCAAATCTATGCTCAATTTTTAATTCTGAGAAGTTGGTCAAATTCGAAACTCGACCGTGCGTTTTCACTAGACTTGGGCTTAAAGGGGGAGAAAATAGCTCGGAACGTCACGAAAGTCGGCGTAGACACTTGTCTACCAATGGGACATCCAAAACTATTCTCAAATTTCAATTCCAAGAAGTTAGTCAAAGTTGAAACTCGATCGTGCGTTTTCGCTAGACTTGGGCTTAAAGGGTGTGAAAATAGCTCGGAACGTCACGATAGTTGGCGTGGACGCTCGTCTAGCAATGCGACATCCAAATCTATTCTCAAATTTATATTCCGAGAAGTTGGTCAAAGTTGAAAATCGACCGTGCATTTTCGCTAGACTTGGGCTTAAAGGGTGAGAAAATAGCTCGGAACGTCACGAAAGTTGGCGGGCGCATTTGTCTACCAACGGGACATCCAAATCTATGCTGAATTTTTAATTCCGAGAAGTTGGTCAAATTCGAAACTCGACCGTAGCGTTTTCGCTAGACTTAGGCTTAAAGGGTGAGAAAATAGCTCGGAACGTCACGAAAGTTGGCGTGCGCATTTGTCTACCAACTGGACATCCAAATCTATGCTCAATTTTTAATTCCGAGAAGTTGGTCAAATTCGAAACTCGACCGTGCGTTTTCGCTAGACTTAGGCTTAAAGGGTGAGAAAATAGCTCGGAACATCACAAAAGTTGGCTTTCGCATTTGTCTACCAACGGGACATCCAAATCTATGCTCAATTTTCAATTCCGAGAAGTTGGTCAAATTTGAAACTCGACCGTGCGTTTTCGCTAGACTTGGGCTTAAAGGGGGAGAAAATAGCTCCGAACGTCACGAAAGTTGGCGTGGACGCTCGTCTACCAATGGGACATCCAAAACTATTCTCAAATTTGAATTCCGAGAAATTGGTCACAGTTGAAACTCGACCGTGCATTTTCACTAGACTTGGGCTTAAAGGGGGAGAAAATAGCTCGGAACTTCACGAAAGTTGGCGTGGACCCTCGCCTACTAATGCGACATCCAAATCTATTCTCAAATTTATATTCCGAGAAGTTGGTCAAAGTTGAAAATCGACCGTGCATTTTCGCTACACTTAGGATTAAAGGGTGAGAAAATAGCTCTGAACGTCACGAAAGTTGGCGTGGACGCTCGCCTACCAATGTGACATCCAAATCCATTAGCTCGTAATGTGACGAAAGTTGGTGTGCGCATTTTTCTACCAACGGGACATCCAAATCTATGCTCAATTTTTAATTCCGTGAAGTTGGTCAAATTCGAAACTCGACCTTGCGTTTTCGCTAGACTTGGGCTTAAAGGGGGAGAAAATAGCTCGGAACGTCACGAAAGTTGGTGTGGACGCTTGTCTACCAATGGGACATCCAAAACTATTCTCAAATTTCAATTCCGAGAAGTTGGTCAAAGTTGAAACTCGATCGTGCGTTTTCGCTAGACTTGGGCTTAAAGGGTGTGAAAATAGCTCGGAACGTCACGAAAGTTGGCGTGGACGCTCGTCTACCAATGCGACATCCAAATCTATTCTCAAATTTATATTCCGAGAAGTTGGTCAAAGTTGAAAATCGACTGTGCATTTTCGCTAGACTTGGGCTTAAAGGGTGAGAAAATAGCTCGGAATGTCACGAAAGTTGGCATCCGCATTTGTCTACCAACGGGACATCCAAATCTATGCTCAATTTTTAATTCCGAGAAGTTGGTCAAATTCGAAACTCGACCATGCGTTTTCGCTAGACTTAGGCTTAAAGGGTGAGAAAATAGCTCGGAACGTCACGAAAGTTGGCGTGCGCATTTGTCTACCAACGGGACATCCAAATCAATGCTCAATTTTTAATTCCGAGAAGTTGGTCAAATTCGAAACTCGACCGTGCGTTTTCGCTAGACTTGGGCTTAAAGGGTGCGAAAATAGCTCGGACGTCACGAAAGTTGGCGTGCACATTTGGCTACCAACGTGACATCCAAATCTATGCTCAATTTTTAATTCCGAGAAGTTGGTCAAATTTGAAACTTGACCGTGCATTTTCGCTAGACTTAGCCTTAAAGGGTGAGAAAATAGCTCGGAATGTCACGAAAGTTGGCGTGCGCATTTGTCTACCAACGGGACATCCAAATGTATGCTCCATTTTCAATTCCGAGAAGTTGGTCAAATTCGAAACTCGATCGTGCGTTTTCGCTAGACTTGGTCTTAAAGGGTTTGAAAATAGCTCGGAACATTACGAAAGTTGGTGTGGACGCTTGTCTACCAATGGGACATCCAAAACTATTCTCAAATTTCAATTCCGAGAAGTTACTCAAAGTGGAAACTCGATCGTGCGTTTTCGCTAGACTTGGGCTTAAAGGGTGTGAAAATGGCTCGGAACGTTACGAAAGTTGGCGTGGACGCTCGTCTACGAATGTGACATACACGTCCATTCTCAAATTTAAATTCCGAGAAGTTGGTCAAAGTTGAAAATCGACCGTGCATTTTCGCTACACTTAGGCTTAAAGGGTGAGAAAATAGCTCGGAACGTCACGAAAGTTGGCGTGCGCATTTGTCTACCAACGGGACATCCAAATCTATGTTCAATTTTCAATTCCGAGAAGTTGGTCAAATTCGAAACTCGACCGTGCGTTTTCGCTAGACTTGTGCTTAAAGAGGGAGAAAATAGCTCGGAACGTCACGAAAATTGTTGTGGACGCTTGTCTACCAATGGGACATCCAAAACTATTCTCAAATTTAAATTCCGAGAAGTTAGTCAAAGTTGAAACTTGATCTTGCATCTTCGCTAGACTTGGGCTTAAAGGGTGCGAAAATAGCTCGGAACGTAACGAAAGTTGGCGTGGACGCTCGTCTACCAATGTGACATCCAAATCCATTCACAAATTTAAATTCCGAGAAGTTGGTCAAAGTTGAAAATCGTCCGTGCATTTTTGCTACACTTAGGCTTAAAGGGTGAGAAAATAGCTCGGAACGTCAAGAAAGTTGGCGTGCGCATTTGTCTACCAACGGGACATCCAAATCTTTGCTCAATTTTTAATTCCGAGAAGTTGGTCAAATTCGAAACTCGACCGTCGCGTTTGCACTAGACTTGGGCTTAAATTGGGAGAAAATAGCTCGGAACGTCACGAAAGTTGTTGTGGACGCTTGTCTACCAATGGGACATCCAAAACTATTCTCGAATTTCGATTCCGAGAAGTTGGACAAAGTTGAAACTCGATCGTGTGCTTTCGCTAGACTTGGGCTTAAAGGGTGTGAAAATAGCTCGTAACGTCATGAAAGTTGGCGTGCGCATTTGTCTACCAATGGGACATCCAAATCTATGCTCAATTTTCAATTCCGAGAAGTTGGTCAAATTTGAAACTCGACCGTGCGTTTTCGCTAGACTTGGGCTTAAAGGGGGAGAAAATAGCTCGGAACGTCACGAAAGTTGGTGTGGACGCTTGTCTACCAATGGGACATCCAAAACTATTCTCAAATTTTAATTCTGAGAAGTTAATCAAAGTTGAAACTCGATCGTACGTTTTCGCTAGACTTAGGCTTAAACGGTGAGAAAATAGCTCGGAACATCACGAAAGTTGGCGTGCGCATTTGTCTATAAACGGGACATCCAAATCTATGCTCAATTTTCAATTCGGAGCAGTTGGACAAACTTGAAACTCGACCGTCGCGTTTTCGCTCGACTTGAGCTTAAAGGGTGTGAAATTAGCTCGTAATGTGACGAAAGTTGGCGTGCGCATTTGTCTACCAACGGGACATCCAAATCTATGCTCAATTTTTAATTCCGAGAAGTTGGTCAAATTCGAAACTCGACCGTAGCGTTTTCACTAGACTTGGGCTTAAAGGGGGAGAAAATAGCTCGGAACGTCACGAAAGTTGGCGTGGACGCTCGTTTACCAATGGGACATCCAAAACTATTCTCAAATTTAAATTTCGAGAAGTTGGTGAAAGTTGAAACTCGATCGTGCGTTTTCGCTAGACTTGGGCTTAAAGGGTGTGAAAATAGCTCGGAACTTCACGAAAGTTGGCGTGGACCCTCGCCTACCAATGCGACATCCAAATCTATTCTCAAATTTATATTCCGAGAATTTGGTCAAAGTTGAAAATCGACCGTGCATTTTCGCTAGACTTGGGCTTAAAGGGTGAGAAAATAGATCGGAAAGTCACGAAAGTTGGCATGCGCATTTGTCTACCAACAGGACAACGAAATCTATGCTCAATTTTCAATTCCGAGAAGTTGGTCAAATTTGAAACTCGACCGTGCGTTTTCACTAGAGTTGGGCTTAAAGAGGGAGAAAATAGCTCGGAACGTCACGAAAGTAGGCGTGGACGCTTGTCTACCAATGTGACATCCAAATCTATTCTAAAATTTATATTCCGAGAAGTTGGTCAAAGTTCAAAATCAACCGTGCATCTTCGCTAGACTTGGGCTTAAAGGGGGAGAAAATAGCTCGTAACGTCACGAAAGTTGGTGTGGACGCTTGTCTAACAATGGGACATCCAAAACTACTCTCGAATTTCGATTCCGAGAAGTTGGACAAAGTTGAAACTCGATCGTGCGTTTTCGCTAGACTTGGGCTTAAAGGGTGTGAAAATAGCTCAGAACGTCACGAAAGTTGGCGTGCGCATTTGTCTACCAACGGGACATCCAAATCTATGCTCAATTTTCAATTCCGAGAAGTTGGTGAAATTCGAAACTGGACCGTGCGTTTTCGCTAGACTTGGGCTTAAAGGGGTAGAAAATAGCTCGGAACCTCACGAAAGTTGGTGTGGACGCTTGTCTACCAATGGGACATCCAAAACTATTCTCGAATTTCGATTCCGAGAAGTTGGACAAAGTTGAAACTCGATCGTGCGCTTTCGCTAGACTTGGGCTTAAAGGGTGTGAAAATAGCTCGAAACGTCACGAAAGTTGGACTTGCGCATTTGTCTACCAACGGGACATCCAAATCTATGCTCAATTTTCAATTCCGAGAAGTTGGTCAAATTTGAAAGTTGGTGTGGACGCTTGTCTACCAATGGGACATCCAAAACTATTCTCGAATTTCGATTCCGAGAAGTTGGACAAAGTTGAAACTCGATCGTGCGCTTTCACTAGACTTGGGCTTAAATGGTGTGAAAGTAACTCGAAACGTTACGAAAGTTGACGTGGACGCTCGTGTACCAATGGGACATCCAAATCTATGCTCAATTTTTTATTCCGAGAAGTTGGTCAAATTCGAAACTCGACCGTGCGTTTTCCCTAGACTTGGGCTTAAAGGGGGAGAAAATAGCTCGGAACGGCACGAAAGTTGGTGTGGACTCTTGTCTACCAATGGGACATACAAAACTATTCTCGAATTTCGATTCCGAGAAGTTGGACAAAGTTGAAACTCGATCGTGCGCTTTCGCTAGACTTGGGCTAGACTTGGGCTTAAAGGGTGTGAAAATAGCTCGTAACGTTACGAAAGTTGGCATGCGCATTTGTCTACCAACGGGACATCCAAATCTATGCTCAATTTTCAATTCCCAGAAGTTGGTCAAATTTGAAACTCGACCGTGCGTTTTCACTACACTTGGGCTTAAACGGGGAGAAAATAGCTCGGAACGTCACGAAAGTTGGCGTGGACGCTCGTCTACCAATGGGACATCCAAAACTATTCTCAAATTTAAATTCTGAGAAGTTGGTCAAAGTTGAAACTCGATCGTGCGTTTTCGCTAGACTTGGGCTTAAAGGGTGTGAAAATAGCTTGAAACGTTATGAAAGTTGGCGTGGACGCTCGTCTACCAATGTGACATCCAAATCTATTCGCAAATTTAAATTCCGAGAAGTTGGTCCAAGTTGAAAATCAGCCGTGCATTTTCGCTACACTTAGGCTTAAAGGGTGAGAAAATATCTCAGAACGTCACGAAAGTTGGCGTGCGCATTTTTCTACCAACGGGAAATCCAAATCTATACTCAAATTTACATTCCGAGAAGTTGGTCAAATTCGAAACTCGACCGTGCCTTTTCACTAGACTTGGGCTTAAAGGGGGAGAAAATAGCTCGGAACGTCACGAAAGTTGGTGTGGACGCTTGTCTACCAATGGGACATCCAAAACTATTCTCAAATTTCAATTCCGAGAAGTTAATCAAAGTTGAAACTCGATCGTGCGTTTTCGCTAGGCTTAGGCTTAAAGGGTGAGAAAATAGCTCGGAACATCACGAAAGTTGGCGTGCGCATTTGTCTATAAACGGGACATCCAAATCTATGCTCAATTTTCAATTCCGAGAAGTTGGACAAACTGGAAACTCGACCGTCGCGTTTTCGCTCGACTTGAACTTAAAGGGTGTGAAATTAGCTCGTAATGTGACGAAAGTTGGCGTGCGCATTTGTCTACCAACGGGACATCCAAATCTATGCTCAATTTTTAATTCCGAGAAGTTGGTCAAATTCGAAACTCGACCATGCATTTTCGCTATACCTAGGCTTAAAGGGTGAGAAAATAGCTCAGAACGTCACGAAAGTTGCCGTGCGCATTTGTCTACGAATGGGACATCCAAATCTATGCTCAATTTTCAATTCCAAAAAGTTGGTCAAACTTGAAACTCGATCGTGCGTTTTCGCTAGACTTGGGCTTAAAGGGGAAGAAAATAGCTCGGAACGTCACGAAAGTTGGCGTGGATGCTCGTCTACCAATGGGACATCCAAAACTATTCTCAAATTTAAATTCCAAGAAGTTGGTCAAAGTTGAAACTCGATCGTGCGCTTTCGCTAGACTTGGGCTCAAAGGGTGTGAAAATAGCTCGGAACATTACGAAAGTTGGCGTGGACGCTCGTCTACCAATGGGACATCCAAATCCATTCTCAAATTTAAATTTCGAGATGTTTTTCAAACTTGAAACTCGATCGTGCGTTTTCGCTAGACTTGGGCTTAAAGGGGAAGAAAATAGCTCGGAACGTCACGAAAGTTGGCGTGGATGCTCGTCTACCAATGGGACATCCAAAACTATTCTCAAATTTGAATTCCGAGAAATTGGTCACAGTTGAAACTCGACCGTGCATTTTCGCTAGACTTGGGATTAAAGGGGGAGAAAATAGCTCGGAACGTCACGAAAGTTGGCGTGGACGCTCGTCTACCAATGGGACATCCAAAACTATTCTCAAATTTGAATTCCGAGAAATTGGTCACAGTTGAAACTCGATCGTGCGCTTTCGCTAGACTTGGGCTCAAAGGGTGTGAAAATAGCTCGGAGCATTACGAAAGTTGGCGTGGACGCTCGTGTACCAATGGGACATCCAAAACTATTCTCAAATTTCAATTCCGAGAAGTTCGTCAAAGTTGAAACTCGATCGTGCGTTTTCGCTAGACTTGGGCTTAAAGGGTGCGAAAATAGCTCGGAACATCACGAAAGTTGGCGTGGACGCTCGTCTACCAATGCGACATCCAAATCCATTCGCAAACTTAAATTCCGAGAAGTTGGTCAAAGTTGAAAATCGACCGTGCATTTTCGCTACACTTAGGCTTAAAGGGTGAGAAAATAGCTCAGAACGTCATGAAAGTTGGCGTGCGCATTTGTCTACAAACGGGACATCCAAATCTATGCTCAATTTTTAATTACGAGAAGTTGGTCAAATTCAAAACTCGACCGTGCGTTTTCACTAGACTTGGGCTTAAAGGGGGAGAAAATAGCTCGGAACGTCACGAAAGTTGGTGTGGACACTTGTCTACCAGTGGGACATCCAAAACTATTCTCGAATTTCGATTCCGAGAAGTTGGACAAAGTTGAAACTCGATCGTGCGCTTTCGCTAGACTTAGCCTTAAAGGGTGAGAAAATAGCTCGGAACGTCACGAAAGTTGGTGTGCGATTTGTCTACCTACGGGACATCCAAATCTATGCTCAATTTTCTATTCCGAGAAGTTGGTCAAATTTGAAACTCGACCGTGCATTTTCGCTAGACTTGGGCTTAAAGGGGGAGAAAATAGCTTGGAACGTCACGAAAGTTGGTGTGGACGCTTGTCTACCAATGGGACATCCAAAACTATTCTCAAATTTCAATTCCGAAAAGTTGGTCAAAGTTGAAACTCGATCGTGCATTTTCGCTAGACTTGGGCTTAAAGGGGGAGAAAATAGCTCGGAACGTCACGAAAGTTGGTGTGGACGCTTGTCTACCAATGGGACATCCAAAACTATTCTCAAATTTAAATTCCGAGAAGTTGGTCAAATTCAAAACTCGACCATGCGTTTTCACTAGACTTGGGCTTAAAGGGGGAGAAAATGGCTCGGAACGTCACGAAAGTTGGTGTGGACGCTTGTCTACCAATGCGACATCCAAAACTATTCTCAAATTTCGATTCCGAGAAGTTGGTCAAAGTTGAAAATCGACCGTGCGTTTTCGCTAGACTTGGGCTTAAACGGGGAGAAAATAGCTCGGAACGTCACGAAAGTTGGTGTGGACGCTTGTCTACCAATGGGACATCCAAAACTATTCTCAAATTTAAATTCCGAGAAGTTGGTCAAATTCGAAACTCGACCGTGCGTTTTCGCTAGACTTAGCCTTAAAGGGTGAGAAAATAGCTCAGAACATCACGAAAGTTGGCATGCGCATTTGTCTACCAACGGGACATCCAAATCTATGCTCAATTTTCAATTCCGAGAAGTTGGTCAAATTCGAAACTCGACCATGCGTTTTCGCTAGACCTAGGCTTAAAGGGTGATAAAATAGCTCAAAACGTCACGAAAGTTGGCGTGCGCATTTGTCTACCAACGGGACATCCAAATCTATGCTCAATTTTCAATTCCGAGAAGTTGGTCAAATTCGAAACTCGATTGTGCGTTTTCGTTAGACTTGGGCTTAAAGGGGGAGAAAATAGCTCGGAACGTCACGAAAGTTGGCGTGGATGCTCGTCTACCAATGGGACATCCACAACTATTCTCAAATTTATATTCCGAGAAGTCGGTCAAAGTTGAAACTCGATCGTGCGTTTTCGCTAGACTTGGGCTTAAAGGGTGTGAAAATAGCTCGGAACATTACGAAAGTTGGCGTGGACGCTCGTCTACCAATGGGACATCCAAATCCATTCTCAAATTTAAATTTCGAGATGTTGGTCAAAGTTGAAACTCGATCGTGCGTTTTCGCTAGACTTGGTCTTAAAGGGGGAGAAAATAGCTCGGAACGTCACGAAAGTTGGCGTGAGCATTTGTCTACAACAGGGACATCCAAATCTATGCTCAATCTTCAATTCTGAGAAGTTGGTCAAATTCGAAACTCGACCATGTGTTTTCGCTAGACCTAGGCTTAAAGGGTGAGAAAATAGCTCAGAACGTCACGAAAGTTGGCGTGCGCATTTGTCTACCAACGGGACATACAAATCTATGCTCAATTTTCAATTCCAAGAAGTTGGTCAAATTCGAAACTCGATCGTGCGTTTTCGCTAGACTTGGGCTTAAAGGGTGTGAAAATAGCTCGGAACATAACGAAAGTTGGTGTGGACGCTTGTCTACCAATGGGACATCCAAAACTATTCTCAAGTTTCAATTCCGAGAAGTTAGTCAAAGTGGAAACTCGGTCGTGCGTTTTCGCTAGACTTGAGCTTAAAGGGGGAGAAAATAGATGGGAATATCACGAAAGTTGGCGTGGACGCTCGTCTACCAATGTGACATCCAAATCTATTCGCAAATTTAAATTCCGAGAAGTTGGTCAAAGTTGAAAATCGACCGTGCATTTTCTCTACACTTAGGCTTAAATGGTGAGAAAATAGCTCGGAAGGTCACGAAAGTTGGCGTGAGCATTTGTCTACCAACGGGGCATCCAAATCTATGCTCAATTTTCAATTCCGAGAAGTTGGTCAAATTTGAAACTCGACCGTGCGTTTTCGCTAGACTTGGGCTTAAAGGGGGAGAAAATAGCTCGGAACGTCACAAAAGTTGGTGTGGACGCTTGTCTAACAATGGGACATCCAAAACTATTCTCGAATTTCGATTCCAAGAAGTTGGACAAAGTTCAAACTCGATCGTGCGCGTTCGCTAGACTTGGGCTTAAAGGGTGTGAAAATAGCTCGGAACGTCACGAAAGTTGGCATGCGCATTTGTCTACCAACGGGACATCCAAATCTATGCTCAATTTTCAATTCCAAGAAGTTGGTCAAATTCGAAACTCGACCGTGCGTTTTCACTAGACTTGGGCTTAAAGGGGGAGAAAATAGCTCGGAACGTCACGAAAGTTGGTGTGGACGCTTGTCTACCAATGCGACATCCAAAACTATTCTGAAATTTCAATTCCGAGAAGTTAATCAAAGTTGACTCTCTATCGTGCATTTTCGCTAGACTTGGGCTTAAAGGGTGTGAAAGTAACTCAGAAGGTCACGAAAGTTGGCATGGACGCTCGTCTACCAATGTGACATCCAAATCAATTCGCAAATTTAAATTCCGAGAAGTTGGTCAAAGTTGAAAATCGACCGTGCATTTTCGCTACACTTAGGCTTAAAGGGTGAGAAAATAGCTCGGAACGTCACGAAAGTTGGCGTGCGCATTTGTCTACCAACGGGACATCCAAATCTATGCTCAATTTTTAATTCAAAGAAGTTGGTCAAATTCGAAACTCGAAAGTGCGTTTTCACTAGACTTGGGCTTAAAGGGGGAGAAAATAGCTCGGAACGTCACGAAAGTTGTTGTGGATGCTTGTCTACCAATGAGACATCCAAAACTATTCTCAAATTTCAATTCCGAGAAGTTAGTCAAAGTTGAAACTTGATCGTGCGTTTTCGCTAGACTTGGCCTTAAAGGGTGCGAAAATAGCTCGGAATGTCACGAAAGGTGGCGTGGACGCTCGTCTACCAATGCGACATCCAAATCTATTCGCAAATTTAAATTCCGAGAAGTTGGTCAAAGTTGAAAATCGACCGTGCATTTTCGCTACACTTAGGCTTAAAGACTGAGAAAATAGCTCAGAACGTCACAAAAGTTGGTGTGCGCATTTGTCTACCAACGGGACATCCTAATCTATGCTCAATTTTTAATTCCGAGAAGTTGGTCAAATTCGAACCTCGACCGTGCGTTTTCACTAGACTTGGGCTTAAAGGGGGAGAAAATAGCTCAGAACGTCACGAAAGTTGGCGTGGATGCTCATCTAGCAATGGGACATCCAAAACTATTCTCAAATATAAATTGTGAGAAGTTGGTCAAAGTTGAAACTCGATCGTGCGTTTTCGCTAGACTTGGGCTTAAAGGGTGTGAAAATAGGTCGAAACGTCACGAAAGTTGGCGTGCGCATTTGTCTACCAACAGGACATCCAAATCTATGCTCAATTTTCAATTCTGAGAAGTTGGTCAAATTCGAAACTCAACCGTGCGTTTTCACTAGACTTGGGCTTAAAGGGGGAGAAAATAGCTCGGAACATCACGAAAGTTGGTGTGGACGCTTGTCTACCAATGGGACATCCAAAACTATTCTCGAATTTCGATTCCGAGAAGTTGGACAAAGTTCAAACTCGATCGTGCGCTTTCGCTAGACTTGGGCTTAAAGGGTGTGAAAATAGCTCGTAACGTCACGAAAGTTGGCGTGCGCATTTGTCTACCAACGGGACATCCAAATCTATTCTCAATTTTAAATTCCGAGAAGTTGGTCAAATTTAAAACTCGACCGTGCGTTTTCGCTAGACTTGGGCTTAAAGGGGGAGAAAATAGCTCGGAACGTCACGAAAGTTGGCGTGGACGCTCGTCTACCAATGAGACATCCAAAACTATTCTCAAATTTAAATTCCGAGAAGTTGGTCAAAGTTGAAACTCGATCGTGCGTTTTCGCTAGACTTGGGCTTAAAGGGTGTGAAAATAGCTCGGAACTTCACGAAAGTTGGCGTGGACCCTCGCCTACCAATGCGACATCCAAATCTATTCTCAAATTTATATTCCGAGAAGTTGGTCTAAGATGAAAATTGACCGTTGCATTTTCGCTAGACTTAGGCTTAAAGGGTGAGAAAATAGGTCGGAAAGTCACGAAAGTTGGCGTGCGCATTTGTCTACCAACGGGACAGCCAAATCTATGCTCAATTTTCAATTCCGAGAAGTTGGTCAAATTTGAAACTCGACCGTGCGTTTTCACTAGACTTGGGCTTAAACAGGAAGAAAATAGCTCGGAACGTCACGAAAGTTGGCGTGGACGCTCGTCTACCAATGTGACATCCAAATCTATTCTGAAATTTATATTCCGAGAAGTTGGTCAAAGCTTAAAATCGACCGTGCATTTTCGCTAGACTTGGGCTTAAAGGGGGAGAAAATAGCTCGGAACATCACGAAAGTTGGTGTGGACGCTTGTCTAACAATGGGACATCCAAAACTATTCTCGAATTTCGATTCCGAGAAGTTGGACAAAGTTGAAACTCGATCGTGCGTTTTCGCTAGACTTGGGCTTAAAGGGTGTGAAAATAGCTCGGAACGTCGCGAAAGTTGGCGTGCGCATTTGTCTACCAACGGGACATCCAAATCTATGCTCAATTTTCAATTCCGAGAAGTTGGTCAAATTCGAAACTCGACCGTGCGTTTTCACTAGACTTGGGATTAAAGGGGGAGAAAATAGCTCGGAACGTCACGAAAGTTGGTGTGGATGCTTGTCTACCAATGCGACATCCAAAACTATTCTGAAATTTCAATTCCAAGAAGTTAATCAAAGTTGAAATTCGATCGTGCATTTTCGCTAGACTTGGGCTTAAAGGGTGTGAAAATAACTCGGAACGTTACGAAAGTTGGCGTGGACGCTCGTGTACCAATGGGACATCCAAAACTATTGTCAAATTTCAATTCCGAGAAGTTAGTCAAAGTTGAAACACGATCGTGCGTTTTCGCTAGACTTGGGATTAAAGGGTGCAAAAATAGCTCGGAACGTTACGAAAGTTGGCGTGGACGCTCGTCTACCAATGGGACATCCAAAGCCATTCTCAAATTTAAATTCCGAGATGTTGGTCAAAGTTGAAACTCGATCGTGCGTTTTAGCTAGACTTGGGCTTAAAGGGGGAGAAAATAGCTCGGAACGTCACGAAAGTTGGCGTGAGCATTTGTCTACCAATGGGACATCCAAATCTATGCTCAATTTTCAATTCCGAGAAGTTGGTCAAATTCGAAACTCGACCGTGCGTTTTCACTAGACTTGGGATTAAAGGGGGAGAAAATAGCTCGGAACGTCACGAAAGTTGGTGTGGACGCTTGTCTACCAATGCGACATCCAAAACTATTCTGAAATTTCAATTCCGAGAAGTTAATCAAAGTTGAAACTCGATCGTGCATTTTCGCTAGACTTGGGCTTAAAGGGTGTGAAAATAACTCAGAACGTTACGAAAGTTGGCGTGGACGCTTGTGTACCAATGGGACATCCAAATCTATGCTCAATTTTTTATTCCGAGAAGTTGGTCAAATTTGAAACTCGACCGTGCGTTTTTACTAGACTTGGGCTTAAAGGGGGAGAAAATAGCTCGGAATGTCACGAAAGTTGGTGTGGACGCTTGTCTACCAATGGGACATCCAAAACTATTCTCGAATTTCGATTCCGAGAAGTTGGACAAAGTTGAAACTCGATCGTGCGCTTTCGCTAGACTTGGGCTTAAAGGGTGTGAAAATAGCTCGTAACGTCACGAAAGTTGGCGTGCGCATTTGTCTACCAATGCGACATCCAAATCTATGCTCAATTTTCAATTCCGAGAAGTTGGTCAAATTTCAAACTCGATCGTGCGTTTTCTCTAGACTTGGGCTTAAAGGGGGAGAAAATAGCTCGGAACGTCACGAAAGGTTGTGTGGACGCTTGTCTAACAATGGGACATCCAAAACTATTCTCAAATTTCAATTTCGAGAAGTTGGACAAAGTTGAAGCTCAATCGTGCGTTTTCACTAGACTTGGGCTTAAAGGGGGAGAAAATAGCTCGAAACGTCACGAAAGTTGGTGTGGACGCGTGTCTACCAATGCGACATCCAAAACTATTCTGAAATTTCAATTCCGAGAAGTTAATAAAAGTTGAAACTCGATCGTGCATTTTCGCTAGACTTGGGCTTAAAGGGTGTGAAAGTAACTCGGAACGTTACAAAAGTTGGCGTGGACGCTCGTGTACCAATGGGACATCCAAAATTATTCTCAAATTTCAATTCCGAGAAGTTAGTCAAAGTTGAAACTCGATCGTGCGTTTTCGCTAGACTTGGGCTTAAAGGGGGAGAAAATAGCTCGGAACGTCACGAAAGTTGGCATGGACGCTCGTCTACCAATGTGACATCCAAATCCATTCGCAAATTTAAATTCCGAGAAGTTGGTCAAAGTTGAAAATCGACCTTGCATTTTCGCTACACTTAGGCTTAAAGGGTGAGAAAATAGCTCGGAACGTCATGAAAATTGGCGTGCGCATTTGTCTACCAACGAGACATCCAAATCTATTCTCAATTTTTAATTCCGAGAAGTTGGTCAAATTCGAAACTCGACCGTGCGTTTTCACTAGACTTGGGCTTAAAGGGGGAGAAAATAGCTCGGAACGTCACAAAAGTTGGTGTGGACGCTTGTCTACCAATGGGACATCCAAAACTATTCTTGAATTTCGATTCCGAGAAGTTGGACAAAGTTGAAACTCGATCGTGCATTTTCGCTAGACTTGTGCTTAAAGGGTGTGAAAATAGCTCGGAACGTCACCAAAGTTGGCATGCGCATTTTTCAACCAACGGGACATCCAAATCTATGCTCAATTTTCAATTCCGAGAAGTTGGTCAAATTCGAAACTCGACCGTGCTTTTTCGCTAGACTTGGGCTTAAAGGGGTAGAAAATAGCTCGGAACGTCACGAAAGTTGGTGTGGTCGCTTGTCTACCAATAGGATATTTAAAACTATTCTCGAATTTCGATTTCGAGAAGTTGGACAAAGTTCAAACTCGATCGTAGCGCTTTCGCTAGACTTGGGCTTAAAGGGTGCGAAAATAGCTCGGAACGTCACAAAAGTTGGCGTGGACGCTCATCTACCAATGTGACATCCAAATGCATTCACAAATTTAAATTCCGAGAAGTTGGTCAAAGTTGAAAATCGACTGTGCATTTTCGCTACACTTAGGCTTAAAGGGTGAGAAAATAGCTCGGAACGTCAAGAAAGTTGGCGTGCGCATTTGTCTACCAACGGGACATCCAAATCTATGCTCAATTTTCAATTCCGAGAAGTTCGTCAAATTCGAAACTCGACCATGCGTTTTCACTAGACCTAGGCTTAAAGGGTGAGAAAATAGCACAGAACGTCACGAAAGTTGGCGTGCGCATTTGTCTACCAACGGGACATCCAAATCTATGCTCAATTTTCAATTCCGAGAAGTTGGTCAAATTCGGAACTCGATCGTGCGTTTTCGCTAGACTTGGGCTTAAAGGGTTTGAAAATAGCTCGGAACATTACGAAAGTTGTTGTGGACGCTTTGTCTACCAATGGGACATCCAAAACTATTCTCAAATTTCAATTCCGAGAAGTTAGTCAAAGTGGAAACTCGATCGTGCGTTTTCGCTAGACTTGGGCTTAAAGGGGGAGAAAATAGCTCGGAACGTCACGAAAGTTGGCGTGGACGCTCCTCTACCAAGGGGACATCCAAAACTATTCTCAAATTTAAACTCCGAGAAGTTGGTCAAAGTTGAAACTCGATTGTGCGTTTTCGCTAGACTTGGGCTTAAAGGGTGTGAAAATAGCTCGGAACGTTACGAAAGTTGGTGTGGACGCTCGTCTACCAATGGGACATCCAAATCTATGCTCAATTTTTTATTCCGAGAAGTTGGTCAAATTTGAAACTCGACCGTGCATTTTCTCTACGCTTAGGCTTAAAGGGTGAGAAAATAGCTCGGAACGTCACGAAAGTGGGCGTGAGCATTTGTCTACCAACGGGACATCCAAATCTATGCTCAATTTTCAATTCCGAGAAGTTGGTCAAATTCAAAACTCGACCGTGCGTTTTCGCTAGACTTGGGCTTAAATGGGCAGAAAATAGCTCGGAACGTCACGAAGTTGGTGTGGACGCTTGTCTACCAATGGGACATCGAAAACTATTCTCAATTTTCAATTCCGAGAAGTTAATCAAATTCGAAACTCGACCGTGCGTTTTCGCTAGACTTGGGCTTAAAGGGGGAGAAAATAGCTCGGAAGGTCACGAAAGTTGGCGTGAGCATTTGTCTACAAACGGGACATCCAAATCTATGCTCAATTTTCAATTCCGAGAAGTTGGTCAAATTCGAAACTCGACCGTGCGTTTTCACTAGACTTGGGCTTAACGGGGGAGAAAATAGCTCGGAACATCACGGAAGTTGGTGTGGACGCTCGTCTACCAATGCGACATCCAAAACTATTCTGAAATTTCAATTCCGAGAAGTTAATCAAAGTTGAAACTCGACCGTGCATTTTCGCTAGACTTGGGCTTAAAGGGTGTGAAAATAACTCGGAACGTTACGAAAGTTCGCTGTGGACGCTCATGTACGAATGGGACATCCAAAACTATTCTCAAATTTCAATTCCGAGAAGTTAGTCAAAGTTGAAACTCGATCGTGCGTTTTCGCTAGACTTGGGCTTAAAGGGTGCGAAAATAGCTCGGAACGTCACGAAAGTTGGTGTGGACGCTTTTCTACCAATGGGACATCCAAAACTATTCTCGAATTTCGATTCCGAGAAGTTGGACAAAGTTGAAACTTGATCGTGCGCTTTCGCTAGACTTGGGCTTAAAGGGCGTGAAAATAGCTCGTAACGTCACGAATGTTGGCGTGCGCATTTGTCTACAAACGGGACATCCAAATCTATGCTCAATTTTCAATTCCGAGAAGTTGGTCAAATTCGAAACTCGACCGTGCGTTTTCGCTAGACTTGGGCTTAAAGGGGGAGAAAATAGCTCGGAACGTCACGAAAGTTGGCGTGGACGCTCGTCTACCAATGGGACATCCAAAACTATTCTCAAATTTATATTCCGAAAAGTTGGTCAAATTTGAAAATCGACCGTGCATTTTCGCTAGACTTAGGCTTAAAGGGTGAGAAAATAGGTCGGAAAGTTATGAAAGTTTTCGTGCGCATTTGTCTACCAACGGGACAGCCAAATCTATGCTCAATTTTCAATTTCGAGAAGTTGGTCAAATTTGAAACTCGACCGTGTGTTTTCACTAGACTTGGGCTTAAAGAGGGAGAAAATAGCTCGGAACGTCACGAAAGTTGGCGTGGACGCTCGTCTACCAATGCGACATCCAAATCTATTCTGAAATTTATATTCCGAGAAGTTGGTCAAAGTTGAAAATCGACCGTGCATTTTCGCTAGGCCTGGGCTTAAAGGGTGAGAAAATAACTCGGAACGTTACGAAAGTTGGCGTGGACGCTCGTTGTACCAATGGGACATCCAAGATCCCAAGTATCGTTCGTCATTAAGGAACGATATTCTTCATCCCAAGTACTGTCATCATCAGAAACTGGAGTTGGAAACCTGTCAAGGAAGTTGGAAGAAGAAGAAGAAGGCACAAACGCCGAATCAAGCTCGCAGGCCAAAGATGGCACACTCGCCGAGTTAGGCTTGTAGGCCAAGATATTTTCATCAAATTTAACATCTCTTCTAATGATTATAGCATGAGAATGTGGTTGAAGAAGTCTATAACCTTTTACATCTTCAGAATATCCAACAAATATGCACTTTTCACTTTTAGGCTGCAATGCTTTCCGTTTTTCATCCGGAATGTGAGCCCATGCTTCACTACCAAACACACGAAAGTGACTTACATCAGGTTTAATTTTACTCCATGCTTCTTCCGGTGTTATACCTTGTAATGCTTTTGTGGGGGTGCGATTAACTATGTAATTTGCACAATTTATGGCTTCAGCCCAAAATTGAAGACTTAGTCCCTTAGATTGGATCATACAATTAGCCATTTCTTTTAAAGTGCGGTTCTTCCGCTCAGCTACACCATTTTGTTGTGGTGTATATGGAACAGTGTGCTGTTGTTGGATGCCTTGTTCAGTGCAGAAAGTAGTGAACTGTTTGTTAACATATTCTCCTCCATTGTCAGATCTTAACTTGATAATTTGATGACCAGATTGTTTTTCAACAAGGGCCTTGTAGGCCAAGAACATGTTAAATACTTCGCTCTTAAGTTTTAGGAAATAAACCCAAGTGCGTCTGGTGTAATCATCAATGAAAGTTAAGAAATATTTGAAACCAGAAAAGGAAGCAGATGGAAGAGGACCACACAAGTCACTATGCACAAGCTCCAAGGGAACCGAGGCATGCCAAGAGGCACGTTTGTCAAAAATGTCCCGATGATGTTTTCCGAGTACACAACCGGAGCAAACACCATCTCTGCAAGATACCATCGGAAGACCTGTCACCATATTTTCTTTACATAGTTGTTGCAATGAGCGATAATTTAAGTGACCAAATCGCTCATGCCAAAGTTTGCTCAAGTTATCACTATGAGCAACAAAAACTGAAGGGAAAGGTGATGATCCAAAGTTGTTAAACTTGTACAACCTGGTAATATCATCAACAATTCCGGTAGCTAGAACCTGTTGACGATCTTTAAAATCCTTGATTACAACTTGGTGAGGTGTAAAGGTCACAGTTTTACCTTCACCAGAATGAGTGATCTAATAGACTGATAACAAATTGCAGGAAATTCTTGGAACACATAGTACATCACTAAAATGACCATTATCTACTGGAACTGTTCCAGCTCCTACAACACTTAGAGATCTATCATCACCAACAAATATTTGTTTGGTGTTACATTCATGCATAGTAGAAAAGATGGCTTGATCCTTAGCCATATGATAAGATGCTCCAGAATCAATGAGCCATTCATTTGAAGTAGAAGAAGAAGATGCATTATAAGAATAACCAGAAGCACAAAGTGCATGTCCATGAGAGGCAGATTCTGAAGGCGAATCTAAGCTGATTGTGGTGCTTCTTCATTGCTGCTTCCAAGGCTGCCATCTTCTTGAAACACTTGGATTCATCATGATTATCTTTCCCGCAATAGTTGCAATGACGCTCAGTCTTCTTGCCTTTTGGCTTGGATCCTTTGTCATTTTTTAAAGAAGGAGTTGACTGAGAGGGTTTTGGACCCTTGTTTGACTTATTATTGCGAAAATTTTGTTTCTTGGGAGGCTTGGACTTTTCTTTCTATTGGGACAATAAGGCTTTCCCAGATGTATCTGCATTGTTGATTATTCCAAGATGAATGAGTTTATCTTGTTCCCTAATCAAGGAATCACAAAAGGATTCAAGACTAGGCTCTTGATAGCTAGCTGCATTCAATGACGCTTTCATGGAGTAAAATGTAGATACAAAAACAGAATATGCAGGTCCAAGTTTGGAAAGAATATTATAAATGCATTGTTTGTCTTCCCTCTCAATCTTACATTCTGCACATAAGAGCTTGAGAGTTTTGTACTTAGATAAATAATCTTGAATGCATGAAAAGTCACTTGGATTTAAAGAAATCAACTCATTTTCGAGTTGGTGACCTCGAATTTCATTGTGTTTACCAAACACAGTTTCCAACTTGTCCCAAGCAGCATTAGGTTCATCAATTCCAGATATGTGGAATCGCAAATCAGTAGAGATTGACATCCCAATCAATCCACGAGCTTCATCACATCGATTTGCCCATTTTATTTTCTTATCATCATCTGTGAGTTCTTTTTCTTTCCCTGTTGTAATTCTGAAAAGTCCCCTACTTCGTAGAACATCCTCCATACGAGATTTCCATGAGAAATAGTTGGAACTGTTAAGTAGAATATCACAAGGGGCAGCCATATTTGTAAATTAATGTCTGTAAAAGTAGAAACCAATAGTCTGGATGTGAAGAGCTCGAAAAAATAGGCGGTTTCAAAAAAAACGGCACTGAAAACGGACTCTGTATGATGAAGTTATGCTTGAACAAAGAAACTGTTGAAGATGTCCCCAATAATGACGTGGCAGCTAGAGAATGTCCAGCAAAAAAAAAGAACCCCCCTCTTCCCAAGATGAACCTTTTGACAATCACTTTACAAAAAATTTGCTTTTAAGTGAATCACTTTTGTAAAATAAGTGATTTCACTTTTACAATGATATTACTTTTAAATAGTGCAACAATAAATAAAAAGCTTAAGTGACTCACTTGTATTTTTATTTTTTATTATTTAAGTGAGATGCATTTTTACAATAAAGTAACTTGAAAATAGAAATTGCATGCACTTTTCTTTTTAAAAGTAACTTCCTAAGACTTGAACTCAAGACCTATTAAGGAATAAAGCAACTTTGGACCAAGTGAGCTAGTTTAAAAGGTATGTAAAATATGGAAATGAGGAAGGGGGCTTTTTTTTATTTTTTATTTTTACTCTTCTTGCTCGGTTTGCGTGCTTGCCCTTTTTCCTGCAAAACAAACCACAAAACGAAACAAAAAAACTTTTCCACACTTGTGGAGTTAGATCTTGTTAGCTTGCCCGGAAAGTCTACGTTTTCTCTCTGTTTCTGATTTGCCGAGATCGCGCAAAGTGCACGGCAAAGAGCATACGCAGCCGAAAAAACCCTTTCCCTTTCTGTTTCTGATTTGCCGAGTTCGCTCAAGGTGCACGGCAAAGAGCATACGCACACGGGAAAGCAACAATCTGAACCCAAAAAAAAATCTAACAGTAAAAAAAATGAAATATGAGATTTTTTTCTTATTAAAAAACGAAATAAAAAAAATGCGTCACTGTAACATTATACCTTCAGATCTGATGAAATACGCGTTTCTGGAGCAACCGGGAACCGTTTTCGATCAAACGAAAACTATTCTTCAATGGAAACGACGCTCCGGACGCAATGGAACACCTCCCACATCCCAGAAATGCACAGAAATACCAGAACTAGAAACCCTTTCGAGTTTCGGCAACAACAGTTCAAGATCTAAATCATAACCGGAAGCGGCACTTCATAAAAGACCATGTTCGGGTACACAGGGTACTACCAAAAGACCGAACACCAAGAGCAACCACTTCACAAAAACAGATCACAGATCAACACACCAATGTTTTGACGTGGTTTAAACCCTCTTGAGGGAAACACTCCACGGCCCCGGCCAAATAGCTTCTACGGGACAATTTATTATGCAAAGAAAGAAAGTTACAAATGAGCTTCTCATAACCGATCAACTAAACAATGACCCTCCATGCTCTTTAAATAGAGATCATGGACCAATCGGGTGTTAAGCCACGGATCAAGGTTAGGTTTGATCTAAGAGAAGTTGAGCCGTCGGATCACTCTATGTCGGAAACATATCGTGACCGTCGGATTAAGTATTTACAAATGCATACTAATGCATACTAAAGAAACACACTATCCCTAACGGATATTCAAAACTCGACCGTGCGTTTTCACTAGACTTGGGCTTAAAGGGGGAGAAAATAGCTCGGAACGTCACGAAAGTTGGTGTGGACGCTTGTCTACCAATGCGACATCCAAAACTATTCTGAAATTTCAATTCCGAGAAGTTAATCAAAGTTGAATCTCGATCGTCGCATTTTCGCTAGACTTGGGCTTAAAGGGTGTGAAAGTAACTCGGAACGTCACGAAAGTTGGCGTGGACGCTCGTCTACCAATGTGACATCCAAATCCATTCGCAAATTTAAATTCCGAGAAGTTGGTCAAAGTTGAAAATCGACCGTGCATTTTCGCTACACTTAGGCTTAAAGGGTGAGAAAATAGCTCGGAACGTCACGAAAGTTGGCGTGCGCATTTGTTCTACCAACGGGACATCCAAATCTATGCTCAATTTTTAATTCCGAGAAGTTGGTCAAATTCGAAACTCGACCGTGCGTTTTCACTAGACTTGGGCTTAAAGCGTGCGAAAATAGCTCGGAACGTCACGAAAGTTGGCGTGGACGCTCGTCTACCAATGCGACATGCAAATCTATTCGCAAATTTAAATTCCGATAAGTTGGTCAAAGTTGAAAATTGACCGTGCATTTTCGCTACACTTAGGCTTAAAGGGTGAGAAAATAGCTCAGAACGTCACGAAAATGCACGGTCGATTTTCAACTTTGACCAACTTCTCGGAATTTAAATTTGCGAATGGATTTGGATGTCGCATTGGTAGACGAGCGTCCACGCCAACTTTCGTGACGTTCGGAGCTATTTTCGCGCCCTTTAAGCCCAAGTCTAGCGAAAACGCACGATCGAGTTTCAACTGTGACTAACTTCTCGGAATTGAAATTTGAGAATAGTTTTGGATGTCCCATTGGTACACGAGCGTCCACGCAAACTTTCGTAACGTTCCGAGTTATTTTCACACCCTTTAAGCCCAAGTCTAGCGAAAATGCACGATCGAGTTTCAACTTTGATTAACTTCTCGTAATTGAAATTTCATAATAGTTTCGGATGTCGCATTGGTAGACAAGCGTCCACACCAACTTTCGTGACGTTCCGAGCCATTTTCTCCCCCTTTAAGCCCAAGTCTAGCGAAAACGCACGATCGAGTTTCAACTTTGACCAACATCTCGGAATTTAAATTTGAGAATGGATTTGGATGTCCCATTGGTAGACGAGCGTCCACGCCAACTTTCGTAATGTTCCGAGCTATTTTCACACCCTTTAAGCCCAAGTCTAGCGAAAACGCATGGTCGAGTTTCGAATTTGACCAACTTCTCGGAATTAAAAATTGAGCATGGATTTGGATGTCCCGTTGGTAGACAAATGCGCACGCCAACTTTCGTCACATTACGAGCTAATTTCACACCCTTTAAGCTCAAGTCGAGCGAAAACGCACGGTCGAGTTTCAAGTTTGTCCAACTTCTCGGAATTGAAAATTGAGCATAGATTTGGATGTCCCGTTGGTAGACAAATGCGCACGCCAACTTTCGTGACGTTACGAGCTATTTTCACACCCTTTAAGCCCAAGTCTAGCGAAAGCGCACGATCGAGTTTCAACTTTGTCCAACTTCTCGGAATCGAAATTCGAGAATAGTTTTGGATGTCCCATTGGTAGACAAGTGTCCACACCAACTTTCATGACGTTCCGAGCTATTTTCTCCCCCTTTAAGCCCAAGTCTAGTGAAAATGCACGATCGAGTTTCGAATTTGACCAACTTCTCAGAATTAAAAATTGAGCATAGATTTGGATGTCTCGTTCGTACACAAATGCGCACGCCAACTCTCATGACGTTCTTAGCTATTTTCTCACCCTTTAAGCCTAAGTGTAGCGAAAATGCACGGTCGATTTTCAACTTTGACCAACTTCTCGGAATTTAAATTTGCGAATGGATTTGGATGTCGCATTGGTAGACGAGCGTCCACGCCAACTTTCGTGACGTTCTGAGCTATTTTCGCGCCCTTTAAGCCCAAGTCTAGCGAAAACGCACGATCGAGTTTCAACTGTGACTAACTTCTCGGAATTGAAATTTGAGAATAGTTTTGGATGTCCCATTGGTACACGAGCGTCCACGCCAACTTTCGTAACGTTCCGAGTTATTTTCACACCCTTTAAGCCCAAGTCTAGCGAAAATGCACGATCGAGTTTCAACTTTGATTAACTTCTCGTAATTGAAATTTCATAATAGTTTCGGATGTCGCATTGGTAGACAAGCGTCCACACCAACTTTCGTGACGTTCCGAGCCATTTTCTCCCCCTTTAAGCCCAAGTCTAGCGAAAACGCACGATCGAGTTTCAACTTTGACCAACATCTCGGAATTTAAATTTGAGAATGGATTTGGATGTCCCATTGGTAGACGAGCGTCCACGCCAACTTTCGTAATGTTCCGAGCTATTTTCACACCCTTTAAGCCCAAGTCTAGCGAAAACGCATGGTCGAGTTTCGAATTTGACCAACTTCTCGCAATTAAAAATTGAGCATGGATTTGGATGTCCCGTTGGTAGACAAATGCGCACGCCAACTTTCGTCACATTACGAGCTAATTTCACACCCTTTAAGCTCAAGTCGAGCGAAAACGCACGGTCGAGTTTCAAGTTTGTCCAACTTCTCGGAATTGAAAATTGAGCATAGATTTGGATGTCCCGTTTAAAGACAAATGCGCAGGCCAACTTTCGTGATGTTCCGAGCTATTTTCTCACCCTTTAAGCCTAAGTCTAGCGAAAACGCACGATCGAGTTTCAACTTTGATTAACTTCTCGGAATTGAAATTTGAGAATAGTTTTGGATGTCCCATTGGTAGACAAGCGTCCAAACCAACTTTCGTGACGTTCCGAGCTATTTTCTCTCCCTTTAAGGCCAAGTCTAGTGAAAAGGCACGGTCGAGTTTCGAATTTGACCAACTTCTCGGAATGTAAATTTGAGTATAGATTTGGATGTCCCGTTGGTAGAAAAATGCGCACGCCAACTTTCGTGACGTCCTGAGCTATTTTCTCACCCTTTAAGGTTAAGTGTAGCGAAAATGCACGGTCGAGTTTCAAATTTGACCAACTTCTCGGAATAGAAAATTGAGCATAGATTTGGATGTCACGTTGGTAGACAAATGCGCACGCCAACGTTCGTGACGTTCTGAGCTATTTTCTCACCCTTTAAGCCTAAGTCTAGCGAAAACGCACGGTCGAGTTTCGAATTTGACCAACTTCTCGGAATTAAAAATTGAGCATAGATTTGGATGTCCCGTTGGTAGAAAAATGCGCACAGCCAACTTTCGTCACATTACGAGCTAATGGATTTGGATGTCACATTGGTAGACGAGCGTCCACGCCAACTTTCGTGACGTTCCGAACTATTTTCACACCCTTTAGGCCCAAGTCTAGCGAAAACGCACGATCGAGTTTCAACTTTGACTAATTTCTCCGAATTGAAATTTGAGAATAGTTTTGGATGTCCCATTGGTACACGAGCGTCCACGCCAACTTTTGTGACGTTCCGAGTTACTTTCACACCCTTTAAGCTCAAGTCTAGCGAAAATGCACGATCGAGTTTCAACTTTGATTAACTTCTCGGAATTGAAATTTCAGAATAGTTTTGGATGTCGCATTGGTAGACAAGCGTCCACACCAACTTTCATGACGTTCCGAGCTATTTTATCCCCCTTTAAGCCCAAGTCTAGTGAAAACGCACGGTCGAGTTTTGAATTTGACCAACTTCTCGAAATTGAAAATTGAGCATAGATTTGGATGTCCCATTGGTAGACAAATGCGCACGCCAACTTTCATGACGTTCCGAGCTATTTTCACACCCTTTAAGCCCAAGTCTAGCGAAAGCGCACGATCGACTTTCAACTTTGTCCAACTTCTCGGAATCAAAATTCGAGAATAGTTTTGGATGTCCCATTGTTAGACAAGCGTCCACACCAACTTTCGTGACGTTCCGAGCTATTTTCTCCCCCTTTAAGCCCAAGTCTAGCGAAAACGCACTGTCGAGTTTCAAATTTGACCAACTTCTCGGAATTGAAAATTGAGCATAGATTTGGATGTCCCGTTGGTAGAAAAATGCTCAGGCCAACTTTCGTCACGTTACGAGCTATTTTCACACCCTTTAAGCCCAAGTCTAGCGAAAGCGCACGATCGAGTTTCAACTTTGTCCAACTTCTCGGAATCGAAATTCGAGAATAGTTTTGGATGTCCCATTGGTAGACAAATGCGCACACCAACTTTCATGACGTTCCGAGCTATTTTCTCCCCCTTTAAGCCCAAGTCTAGTGAAAACGCACGGTCGAGTTTCGAATTTGTCCAACTTCTCGGAATCAAAATTCGAGAATAGTTTTGGATGTCCCATTGTTAGACAAGCGTCCACACCAACTTTCGTGACGTTCCGAGCTATTTTCTCCCCCTTTAAGCCCAAGTCTAACGAAAACGCACTGTCGAGTTTCAAATTTGACCAACTTCTCGGAATTGAAAATTGAGCATAGATTTGGATGTCCCGTTGGTAGAAAAATGCTCAGGCCAACTTTCGTCACGTTACGAGCTATTTTCACACCCTTTAAGCCCAAGTCTAGCGAAAGCGCACGATCGAGTTTCAACTTTGTCCAACTTCTCGGAATCGAAATTTCAGAATAGTTTTGGATGTCGCATTGGTAGACAAGCGTCCACACCAACTTTCGTGACGTTCCGAATATTTTCTCCCCCTTTAAGCCCAAGTCTAGTGAAAATGCACGGTCGAGTTTCGAATTTGACCAACTTCTCGGAATTGAAAATTGAGCATAGATTTGGATGTCTCGTTGGTAGACAAATGCGCACGCCAACTTTCGTGATGTTTCGAGCTATTTTCACACCCTTTAAGCCCAAGTCTAGCGAAAGCGCACGATCGAGTTTCAACTTTGTCCAACTTCTCGGAATCGAAATTCGAGAATAGTTTTGGATGTCCCATTGGTAGACAAGCGTCCACACCAACTTTCGTGACGTTCCGAGTATTTTCTCCCCCTTTAAGCCTAAGTCTAGCGAAAACGCACGGTCGAGTTTCGAATTTGACCAACTTCTCGGAATTGAAAATTGAGCATGGATTTGGATGTCTCGTTGGTATACAAATGCGCACGCCAACTTTCGTGACGTTCCGAGCTATTTTCGCACCCTTTAAGCCCAAGTCTAGCGAAAGCGCACGATCGAGTTTCAACTTTGACCAACTTCTCGGAATCGAAATTTGAGAATAGTTTTGGATGTCCCATTGGTAGACAAGCGTCCACACCAACTTTCGTGACGTTCCGAGCTATTTTCACCCCCTTTAAGCCCAAGTCTAGTGAAAACGCACGATCGAGTTTCGAATTTGACCAACTTCTCGGAATTAAAAATTCAAAATAGTTTTGGATGTCGTATTGGTAGACAAGCGTCCACACCAACTTTCGTGACGTTCCGAGCTATTTTCTCCCCCTTTAAGCCCAAGTCTAGCGAAAACGCACGGTCGAGTTTCGAATTTGACCAACTTCTCGGAATTTAAAATTGTGCATAGATTTGGATGTCCCGTTGGTAGACAAATGCGCACGCCAACTTTCGTGACGTTCCGAGCTATTTTCACAGCCTTTAAGGCCAAGTCTAGCGAGAACGTACGATCGAGTTTCAACTTTGTCCAACTTCTCGGAATCGAAATTCGAGAATAGTTTTGGATGTCCCATTGTTAGACAAGCGTCCACGCCAACTTTCGTGACGTTCCGAGCTATTTTAACCCCCTTTAATCCCAAGTCTAGCGAAAACGCACGGTCGAGTTTCAACTTTGATTAACTTCTCGGAATTGAAATTTCAAAATAGTTTTGGATGTCACATTGGTAGACGAGCGTCCACGCCAACTTTCGTGACGTTCCGAGCTATTTTCTCCCTCTTTAAGCCCAAGTCTAGTGAAAACGCACGGTCGAGTTTCGAATTTGACCAACTTCTCGGAATTGAAAATTGAGCATAGATTTGGATGTCCCGTTGGTAGACAAATGCGCACGCCAACTTTCGTGACGTTCCGAGCTATTTTCACACCCTTTAAGGCCAAGTCTAGCGAGAACGTACGATCGAGTTTCAACTTTGTCCAACTTCTCGGAATCGAAATTCGAGAATAGTTTTGGATGTCCCATTGTTAGACAAGCGTCCACGCCAACTTTCGTGACGTTCCGAGCTATTTTCACACCCTTTAAGCACAAGTCTAGCGAAAATGCACGGTCGAGTTTCAACTTTGACCAACTTCTCGGAATATAAATTTTAGAATAGATTTGGATGTCACATTGGTAGACGAGCGTCCACGCCAACTTTCGTGACGTTCCGAGCTATTTTCTCCCTCTTTAAGCCCAAGTCTAGTGAAAACGCACGGTCGAGTTTCGAATTTGACCAACTTCTTGGAATTGAAAATTGAGCATAGATTTGGCTGTCCCGTTGGTAGACAAATGCGCACGCCAACTTTCGTGACTTTCTGACCTATTTTCTCACCCTTTAAGCCTAAGTCTAGCGAAAATGCACGGTCGAGTTTCGAATTTGACCAACTTCTCGGAATATAAATTTGAGTATAGATTTGGATGTCGCATTGGTAGACAAATGCGCACGCCAACTTTCGTGAAGTTCCGAGCTATTTTCACACCCTTTAAGCCCAAGTCTAGCGAAAACGCACGATCGAGTTTCAACATTGACCAACTTCTCACAATTTATATTTGAGAATAGATTTGCATGTCCCATTGCTAGACGAGCGTCCACGCCAACTTTCGTGACGTTCCGAGCTATTTTCGCACGCTTTAAGCCCAAGTCTAGTGAAAACGCACGGTCGAGTTTCGAATTTGACCAACTTCTCGGAATTAAAAATTGAGCATAGATTTGGATGTCCCGTTGGTAGACAAATGCGCACGCCAACTTTCGTGACGTTCCGAGCTATTTTCTCACCCTTTAAGCCTAAGTCTAGCGAAAACGCACGGTCGAGTTTCGAAAAGAGATGGCCCACCACGTCCACACCATAAAAGATAGAAGGACCTGCTCAATTTTCCGTTCATCATACTCGATAAGATAAAGCCCACATCACCAATGGAGAGGGAAAGGCCTTGTTCCCGCATACCAGAGTCACCTGCGTACCTGCGTCACCTTAAAAAACATACCCGAAAGAGATAGATAGGCTAGGTTAGGTACATTGGTAAATAGAGTGGAGAGGCTCGGTTAGGTTAGGCCAATCAATATATCTCTAGTTAGATGGGGCATCTTATATCTCTAATAGAATGAGGCAAGGGAAAGTTTTATTACAAATGGAAACCAAGCCTTGATTACATAAACTAGTAGATACGTTACGCCTAGCTTTCACAATATACCTATGTGACGCCCGCCTAGCTTTCAATGCATTGTCACTAGAGTTGGGCTTAAAGGGGGAGAAAATAGCTCGGAACGTCACGAAAGTTGGTGTGGACACTTGTCTACCAATGGGACATCCAAAACTATTCTCGAATTTCGATTCCGAGAAGTTGGACAAAGTTGAAACTCGATCGTGCGCTTTCGCTAGACTTGGGCTTAAAGGGTGTGAAAATAGCTCGTAATGTCACGAAAGTTGGCGTGCGCATTTGTCTACCAACGGGACATCCAAATCTATGCTCAATTTTCAATTCCGAGAAGTTGGTCAAATTTGAAACTCGACCGTGCGTTTTCGCTAGACTTGGGCTTAAAGGGGGAGAAAATAGCTCGGAACGTCACGAAAGTTGGTCTGGACGCTTGTCTACCAATGCGACATCCAAAACTATTCTGAAATTTCAATTCCGAGAAGTTAATCAAAGTTGAAACTCGATCGTGCATTTTCGCTAGACTTGGGCTTAAAGGGTGTGAAAGTAACTCGGAACGTTACGAAAGTTGGCGTGGACGCTCGTGTACCAATGGGACATCCAAATCTATGCTCAATTTTTAATTACGAGAAGTTGGTCAAATTTGAAACTCGACCGTGCGTTTTCGCTAGACTTGGGCTTAAAGGGGGAGAAAATGGCTCGTAACGTCACGAAAGTTGGCGTGGACGCTCGTCTACCAATGGGACATCCAAAACTATTCTCAAATTTTAATTCCGAGAAGTTGGTCAAAGTTGAAACTCGATCGTGCGTTTTCGCTAGACTTGGGCTTAAAGGGTGTGAAAATAGCTCGGAATGTCACGAAAGTTGGTGTGGACACTTGTCTACCAATGGGACATCCAAAACTATTCTCGAATTTCGATTCCGAGAAGTTAATCAAAGTTGAAACTCGATCGTACGTTTTCGCTTGACTTAGGCTTAAAGGGTGAGAAAATAGCTTGGAACATCACGAAAGTTGGCGTGCGCATTTGTCTACCAACGGGACATCCAAATCTATGCTCAATTTTTAATTCCGAGAAGTTGGTCAAATTCAAAAATCGACCATGCGTTTTCGCTAGACTTGGGCTTAAAGGGTGTGAAAATAGCTCGGAACATTACGAAAGTTGGCGTGGACGCTCGTCTACCAATGGGACATCCAAATCCATTCTCAAATTTAAATTCTGAGATGTTGGTCAAAGTTGAAACTCGATCGTGCATTTTCGCTAGACTTGGGCTTAAAGGGGGAGAAAATGGCTCGGAACGTCACGAAAGTTGGTGTGGACACTTTTCTACCAATGCGACATCCAAAACTATTATGAAATTTCAATTCCGAGAAGTTAATCAAAGTTGAAACTCGATCGTGCATTTTCGCTAGAATTGGGCTTAAAGGGTGTGAAAGTAACTCGGAACGTTACGAAAGTTGGCGTGGACGCTCGTGTACCAATGGGACATTCAAATCTATGCTCAACTTTTAATTCCGAGAAGTTGGTCAAATTCGAAACTCGACCGTGCGTTTTCACTAGACTTGGGCTTAAAGGGGGAGAAAATAGCTCGGAACGTCAGGAAAGTTGGTGTGGACGCTTGTCTACCAATGGGACATCCAAAACTATTCTTGAATTTCGATTCCGAGAAGTTGGACAAAGTTGAAACTCGATCGTGCGCTTTCGCTAGACTTGGGCTTAAAGGGTGTGAAAATAGCTCGTAACGTCATGAAAGTTGGCGTGCGCATCTGTCTACCAACGGGACATCCAAATCTATGCTCAATTTTCAATTCCGAGAAGTTGGTCAAATTTGAAACTCGACCGTGCGTTTTCGCTAGACTTGGGCTTAAAGGGGGAGAAAATGGCTTGGAACGTCACGAAAGTTGGCGTGGACGCTCGTCTACCAATGGGACATCCAAAACTATTCTCAAATTTTAATTCCGAGAAGTTGGTCAAAGTTGAAACTCGATCGTGCGTTTTCGCTAGACTTGGGCTTAAAGGGTGTGAAAATAGCTCGGAACTTCACGAAAGTCTGCGTGGACCCTCGCCTACCAATGCGACATCCAAATCTATTCTCAAATTTATATTCCGAGAAGTTGGTCTAAGTTGAAAATCGACCGTGCATTTTCGCTAGACTTAGGCTTAAAGGGTGAGAAAATAGGTCGGAAAGTCACGAAAGTTGGCGTGCGCATTTGCCTACCAACGTGACATCCAAATCTATCCAAAACTATTCTCAAATTTCAATTCCGAGAAGTTAGTTAAAGTTGAAACTCGATCGTGCGTTTTCGCTAGACTTGGGCTTAAAGGGTGCAAAAATAGCTCGGAACGTTATGAAAGTTGTCGTGGACGCTCGTCTACCAATGGCACAACCAAATCCATTCTCAAATTTAAATTCTGAGATTTTGGTCAAAGTTGAAACTCGATCGTGCATTTTAGCTAGACTTGGGCTTAAAGGAGGAGAAAATAGCTCGGAACGTCACGAAAGTTGGCGTGAGCATTTGTCTACCAACGGGACATCGAAATCTATGCTCAATTTTCAATTCCCAGAAGTTGGTCAAATTCGAAACTCGACCGTGCGTTTTCACTAGACTTGGGATTAAAGGGGGAGAAAATAGCTCGGAACGTCACGAAAGTTGGTGTGGACGCTTGTCTACCAATGCGACATCCAAAACTATTCTGAAATTTCAATTTCGAGAAGTTAATCAAAGTTGAAACTCGATCGTGCATTTTCGCTAGACTTGGGCTTAAAGGGTGTGAAAATAACTCGGAACGTTACGAAAGTTGGCGTGGACGCTTGTGTACCAATGGGACATCGAAATCTATGCTCAATTTTTAATTCCGAGAAGTTGGTCAAATTCGAAACTCGACCGTGCGTTTTTACTAGACTTGGGCTTAAAGGGGAGAAAATAGCTCGGAACGTCACGAAAGTTGGTGTGGACGCTTGTCTACCAATGGGACATCCAAAACTATTCTCGAATTTCGATTCCGAGAAGTTGGACAAAGTTGAAACTCGATCGTGCGCTTTCACTAGACTAGGGCTTAAAGGGTGTGAAAATAGCTCATAACGTCACGAAAGTTGGCGTGCGCATTTGTCTACCAATGCGACATCCAAATCTATGCTCAATTTTCAATTCCGAGAAGTTGGTCAAATTTGAAACTCGATCGTGCGTTTTCTCTAGACTTGGGCTTAAAGGGGGAGAAAATAGCTCGGAACATCACGAAAGGTTGTGTGGACGCTTGTCTAACAATGGGACATCCAAAACTATTCTCGAATTTCGATTCCGAGAAGTTGGACAAAGTTGAAACTCGATCGTGCGCTTTCGCTAGACTTGGGCTTAAAGGGTGTGAAAATAGCTCGGAACGTCACGAAAGTTGGCGTGCGCATTTGTCTACCAATGGGACATCCAAATCTATGCTCAATTTTCAATTCCGAGAAGTTGGTCAAATTCGAAAGTCGACCGTGCGTTTTCACTAGACTTGGGCTTAAAGGGGGAGAAAATAGCTCAGAACGTCACGAAAGTTGGTGTGGACGCTTGTCTACCAATGCGACATCCAAAACTATTTTGAAATTTCAATTCCGAGAAGTTAATCAAAGTTGAAACTCGATCGTGCATTTTCGCTAGACTTGGGCTTAAAGGGTGTGAAAGTAACTCGGAACGTTACGAAAGTTGGCGTGGACGCTCGTGTAGCAATGGGACATCCAATTCTTTGCTCAATTTTTAATTCCGAGAAGTTGGTCAAATTCGAAACTCGACCGTGCGTTTTCCCTAGACTTGGGCTTAAAGGGGAGAAAATAGCTCGAAACGTCACGAAAGTTGGTGTGGGACGCTTTTCTAACCAATGGGACATCCAAAACTATTCTCGAATTTCGATTCCGAGAAGTTGGACAAAGTTGAAACTTGATCGTGCGCTTTCGCTAGACTTGGGCTTAAAGGGCATGAAAATAGCTCGTAACGTCACGAAAGTTGGCATGCGCATTTGTCTACAAACAGGACATCCAAATCTATGCTCAATTTTCAATTCCGAGAAGTTGGTCAAATTCGAAACTCGACCGTGCGTTTTCGCTAGACTTGGGCTTAAAGGGGGAGAAAATAGCTCGGAACGTCACGAAAGTTGGCGTGGACGCTCGTCTACCAATGGGACATCCAAAACTATTCTCAAATTTAAATTCCGAGAAGTTGGTCAAAGTGGAAACTCGATCGTGCGTTTTCGCTAGACTTGGGCTTAAAGGGTGTGAAAATAGGTCGGAACTTCACGAAAGTTGGCGTGGACCCTCGCCTACCAATGCGACATCAAAATCTATTCTCAAATTTATATTCCGAGAAGTTGGTCAAATTTGAAAATCGACCGTGCATTTTCGCTAGACTTAGGCTTAAAGGGTGAGAAAATAGGTCGGAAAGTCACGAAAGTTGTCGTGCGCATTTGTCTACCAACGGGACAGCCACATCTATGCTCAATTTTCAATTTCGAGAAGTTGGTCAAATTTGAAACTCGACCGTGCGTTTTCACTAGACTTCGGCTTAAAGAGGGAGAAAATAGCTCGGAACGTCACAAAAGTTGGCGTGGACGCTCGTCTACCAATGCGACATCCAAATCTATTCTGAAATTTATATTCCGAGAAGTCGGTCAAAGTTGAAAATCGACCGTGCATTTTCGCTAGACTTGGGCTTAAAGGGTGAGAAAATAGCTCGGAACGTCACGAAAGTTGGTGTGGACGCTTGTCTAACAATGGGACATCCAAAACTATTCTCGAATTTCGATTCCGAGAAGTTGGACAAAGTTGAAACTCGATCGTGCGTTTTCGCTAGACTTGGGCTTAAAGGGTGTGAAAATAGCTCGGAACGTTACAAAAGTTGGCGTGGACGCTCGTGTACCAATGGGACATCCAAAACTATTCTCAAATTTCAATTCGGAGAAGTTAGTCAAAGTTGAAACTCGATCGTGCGTTTTCGCTAGACTTGGGCCTAAAGGGTGTGAAAATAGTTCGGAACGTCACGAAAGTTGGCGTGGACGCTCGTCTACCAATGTGACATCCAAATCCATTAGCTCGTAATGTGACGAAAGTTGGCGTGCGCATTTTTCTACCAACGGGACATCCAAATCTATGCTCAATTTTTAATTCCGAGAAGTTGGTCAAATTCGAAACTCGACCGTGCGTTTTCGCTAGACCTAGGCTTAAAGGGTGAGAAAATAGCTCAGAACGTCACGAACGTTGGCGTGCGCATTTGTCTACCAACGTGACATTCAAATCTATGCTCAATTTTCTATTCTGAGAAGTTGGTCAAATTTGAAACTCGACCGTGCATTTTCGCTACACTTAACCTTAAAGGGTGAGAAAATAGCTCAGGACGTCACGAAAGTTGGCGTGCGCATTTTTCTACCAACGGGACATCCAAATCTATACTCAAATTTACATTCCGAGAAGTTGGTCAAATTCGAAACTCGACCGTGCCTTTTCACTAGACTTGGCCTTAAAGGGGGAGAAAATAGCTCGGAACGTCACGAAAGTTGGTGTGGACGCTTGTCTACCAATGGGACATCCAAAACTATTCTCCAATTTCAATTCTGAGAAGTTAATCAAAGTTGAAAACCGATCGTGCGTTTTCGCTAGACTTAGGCTTAAAGGGTGAGAAAATAGCTCGGAACATCACGAATGTTGGCGTGCGCATTTGTCTATAAACGGGACATCCAAATCTATGCTCAATTTTCAATTCCGAGAAGTTGGACAAACTTGAAACTCGACCGTGCGTTTTCGCTCGACTTGAGCTTAAAGGGTGTGAAATTAGCTCGTAATGTGACGAAAGTTGGCGTGCGCATTTGTCTACCAACGGGACATCCAAATCTATGCTCAATTTTTAATTCCGAGAAGTTGGTCAAATACGAAACTCGACCATGCGTTTTCGCTAGACCTAGGCTTAAAGGGTGAGAAAATAGCTCAGAACGTCACGAAAGTTGGCGTGCGCATTTGTCTACTAACGGGACATCCAAATCTATGCTCAATTTTCAATTCCGAGAAGTTGGTCAAATTCGAAACTCGATCGTGTGTTTTCGCTGGATTGGGCTTAAAGGGGGAGAAAATAGCTCGGAACGTCATGAAAGTTGGCGTGGATGCTCGTCTACCAATGGGACATCCAAAACTATTCTCAAAACTTAAATTCTGAGAAGTTGGTCAAAGTTGAAACTCAATCATGCGTTTTCGCTAGACTTGGGCTTAAAGGGTGTGAAAATAGCTCGGAACATTACGAAAGTTGGCGTGGACGCTCGTCTACCAATGGGACATCCAAATCCATTCTCAAATTTAAATTCCGAGATGTTGGTAAAAGTTGAAACTCGATCGTGCGTTTTGGCTAGACTTGGGCTTAAAGGGGGAGAAAATAGCTCGGAACGTCACGAAAGTTCGCGTGAGCATTTGTCTACCAACGGGACATCCACATCTATGCTCAATTTTCAATTCCGAGAAGATCGTCAAATTCGAAACTCGACCATGCGTTTTCGCTAGACGTAGGATTAAAGGGTGAGAAAATAGCTCAGAACGTCACGAAAATTGGCGTGCGCATTTGTCTACCAACGGGACATCCAAATCTATGCTCAATTTTCAATTCCGAGAAGTTGGTCAAATTCGAAACTCGATCATGCGTTTTCGCTAGACTTGGGCTTAAAGGGTGTGAAAATAGCTCGGAACGTCACGAAAGTTGGCGTGGACGCTCGTCTACCAATGGGACATCCAAAACTATTCTCAAATTTAAATTCGGAGAAGTTGGTCAAAGTTGAAACTCGATCGTGCGTTTTCGCTAGACTTGGGCTTAAAGGGTGTGAAAATAGCTCAAAACGTTACGAAAGTTGGCGTGGGCGCTCGTCTACAAATGTGACATCCAAATCTATTCGCAAATTTAAATTTCGAGAAGTTGGTCAAAGTTGAAAATCGACCGTGCATTTTCTCTACGCTTAGGCTTAAAGGGTGAGAAAATAGCTCGGAACGTCACGAAAGTTGGCGTGAGCATTTGCCTACCAACGGGACATCCAAATCTATGCTCAATTTTCAATTCCGAGAAGTTGGTCAAATTCGAAACTCCACCGTGCATTTTCGCTAGACTTGGGCTTAAAGGGGTAGAAAATAGCTCGGAATGTCACGAAAGTTGGTGTGCACGCTTGTCTACCAATGGGAAATCCAAAACTATTCTCAAATTTCAATTCCGAGAAGTTGGTCAAAGTTGAAACTCGATCGTCCGTTTTCGCTTGACTTGGGCTTAAACGGGGAGAAAATAGCTCGGAACGTCACGAAAGTTGGCGTGGACGCTCGTCTACCAATGGGACATCCAAATCCATTCTCAAATTTAAATTCCGAGATGTTCGTCAAAGTTGAAACTCGATCGTGCGTTTTCGCTAGACTCGGGCTTAAAGGGGGAGAAAATAGCTCGGAACGTCACGAAAGTTGGTGTGGACGCTCGTCTACCAATGTGACATCCAAATCCATTCGCAAATTTAAATTCGGAGAATATGGTCAAAGTTGAAAATCGACCGTGCATTTTCGTTACACTTAGGCTTAAAGGGTGAGAAAATAGCTCAGAACATCACGAAAGTTGGCGTGCGCATTTGTCTACCAACGGGACATCCAAATCTATACTCAAATTTAAATTCCGAGAAGTTGGTCAAATTCGAAACTCGACCGTGCATTTTCGCTAGACTTAGCCTTAAAGGGTGAGAAAATAGCTCGGAACGTCACGAAAGTTGGCGTGCGCATTTGTCTACCAACAGGACATCCAAATCTATGCTCAATTTTCAATTCCGAGAAATTGGTCAAATTCGAAACTCGATCGTGCGTTTTCGCTAGACTTGGGTTTAAAGGGGGAGAAAATAGCTCGAAACGTCACGAAAGTTGGCGTGGACGCTCGTCTACCAATGGGACATCCAAAACTATTCTCAAATTTAAATTCCGAGAAGTTGGTCAAAGTTGAAACTCGATCGTGCGTTTTCGCTAGACTTGGGCTTAAAGGGTGTGAAAATAGCTCGGAAAGTTACGAAAGTTGGCGTGGACGCTCGTCTACCAATGTGACATCCAAATCTATTCATAAATTTGAATTCCGAGAAGTTGGTCAAAATTGAAAATCGACCGTGCATTTTCTCTACACTTAGGCTTAAAGGGTGAGAAAATAGCTCGGAACGTCACGAAAGTTGGCGTGAGCATTTGTGTACCAACGGGACATCCAAATCTATGCTCAATTTTCAATTCCGAGACATTGGTCAAATTCGGAACTCGAACGTGCGTTTTCGCTAGACTTGGGATTAAAGGGGGAGAAAATAGCTCGGAACGTCACGAAAGTTGGTGTGGACACTTGTCTACCAATGGGACATCCAAAACTATTCTCAAATTTCAATTCCGAGAAGTTGGTCAAAGTTGAAACTCGATCGTGTGTTTTCGCTTGACTTGGGCTTAAACGGGGAGAAAATAGCTCGGGACGTCACGAAAGTTGGTGTGGACGCTTGTCTACCAATGGGACATCCAAAACTATTCTCAAATTTAAATTCCGAGAAGTTAGTCAAAGTTGAAACTCGATCGTGCGTTTTCGCTTGACTTGGGCTTAAACGGGGAGAAAATAGCTCGGAACGTCACGAAAATTGGTGTGGACGCTTGTCTACCAATGCGACATCTAAAACTATTCTGAAATTTCAATTCCGAGAAGTTAATCAAAGTTGAAACTCGATCGTGCATTTTGGCTAGACTTGGGCTTAAAGGGTGTGAAAGTAACTCGGAACGTTACGAAAGTTGGCGTGGACGCTCGTGTACCAATGGGACATCCAAAACTATTCTCAAATTTCAATTCCGAGAAGTTAGTCAAAGTTGAAACTCGATCGTGCGTTTTCGCTAGACTTGGGCTTAAAGGGTGCGAAAATAGCTCGGACGTCACGAAAGTTGGCGTGGACGCTCGTCTACCAATGTGACATCCAAATCCATTCGCAAATTTAAATTCCGAGAAGTTGGTCAAAGTTGAAAATCGACCGTGCATTTTCGCTACACTTAGGATTAAAGGGTGAGAAAATAGCTCGGAACATCACGAAAGTTGGCGTGGACGCTCGTCTGCCAATGTGACATCCAAATCCATTCGCAAATTTAAATTCTGAGAAGTTGGTCAAAGTTAAAAATCGTCCGTGCATTTTCGCTACACTTAGGCTTAAAGGGTGAGAAAATAGCTCGGAACGTCACGAAAGTTGGCGTGCGCATTATTATATTCCGAGAAGTCGGTCAAAGTTGAAACTCGACCGTGCGTTTGCACTAGACTTGGGCTTAAAGGGGGAGAAAATAGCTCGGAACGTCACGAAAGTTGTTGTGGACACTTGTCTACCAATGGGACATCCAAAACTATTCTCGAATTTCGATTCCGAGAAGTTGGACAAAGTTGAAACTCGATTGTGCGCTTTCGCTAGACTTGGGCTTAAAGGGTGTGAAAATAGCTCGTAACGTCACGAAAGTTGGCGTGCGCATTTGTCTACCAACGGGACATCCAAATCTATGCTAAATTTTCAATTCCGAGAAGTTGGTCAAATTTGAAACTCGACCGTGCGTTTTCGCTAGACTTGGGCTTAAAGGGGGAGAAAATAGCTCGGAACGTCACGAAAGTTGGTGTGCACGCTTGTCTACAAATGGGACATCCAAAACTATTCTCAAATTTCAATTCCGAGAAGTTGGTCAAAGTTGAAACTCGATCGTGCGTTTTCGCTTGACTTGGGCTTAAACGGGGATAAAATAGCTCGGAACGTCACGAAAGTTGGTGTGGACGCTTGTCTACCAATGGGACATCCAAAACTATTCAAATTTCAATTCCGAGAAGTTGGTCAAAGTTGAAACTCGATCGTGCGTTTTCTCTTGACTTGGGCTTAAACGGGGAGAAAATAGCTCGAAACATTACGAAAGTTGGTGTGGACGCTTTTCTACCAATGGGACATCCAAAACTATTCTCAATTTTCAATTCTGAGAAGTTAATCAAATTCCAAACTCGACCGTGCCTTTTCGCTAGACTTGGGCTTAAAGGGGGAGAAAATAGCTCGGAACGTCACGAAAGTTGGTGTGGATGCTTGTCTACCAATGGGACATCCAAAACTATTCTCGAATTTCGATTCCAAGAAGTTGGACAAAGTTGAAACTCGATTGTGTGCTTTCGCTAGACTTGGGCTTAAAGGGTGTGAAAATAGCTCGAAACGTCACGGAAGTTGGCGTGCGCATTTGTCTACCAACGGGACATCCAAATCTATGCTCAATTTTCAATTCCGAGAAGTTGGTCAAATTTGAAACTCGACCGTGCGTTTTCGCTAGACTTGGGCTTAAAGGGGGAGAAAATAGCTCGGAACGTCATGAAAGTTGGTGTGGACGCTTGTCTAACAATGGGACATCCAAAACTATTCTCGAATTTTGATTCCGAGAAGTTGGACAAATTTGAAACTCGATCGTGCACTTTCGCTAGACTTGGGCTTAAAGGGTGTGAAAATAGCTCGGAACGTCACGAAAGTTGGCGTGCGCATTTGTCTACCAACGGGACATCCAAATCTATGCTCAATTTTCAATTCTGAGAAGTTGGTCAAATTTGAAACTCGACCGTGTTTTTTCACTAGACTTGGGCTTAAAGGGGGAGAAAATAGCTCGGAACGTCACGAAAGTTGGTGTGGACGCTTGTCTACCAATGCGACATCCAAAACTATTCTGAAATTTCAATTCCGAGATATTAATCAAAGTTGAAACTCGATCGTGCATTTTCGCTAGACTTGGGCTTAAAGGGTGTGAAAATAACTCGGAACGTTACGAAAGTTGGCGTGGACGCTCGTGTACCAATGGGACATCCAAAACTATTCTCAAACTTCAATTCCGAGAAGTTAGTCAAAGTTGAAACTCGATCGTGCTTTTTTGCTAGACTTGGGTTTAAACGGTGCGAAAATAGCTCGGAACGTCACGAAAGTTGGCGTGGACGCTCGTCTACCATGTTCGGGTACACAGGGTACTACCAAAAGACTGAACACCAAGAGCAACCACTTCACACAAACAGATCACAGATCAACACACCGATGTTTTGACGTGGTTTAAACCCTATTGAGGGAAACACTCCACGGCCCCGGCCAAATAGCTTCTACGGGACAATTTATTATGCAAAGAAAGAAAGTTACAAATGAGCTTCTCATAATCGATCAACTAAACAATGACCCTCCATGCTCTTTAAATAGAGATCATGGACCAATCGGGTGTTAAGCCACGGATCAAGGTTAGGTTTGATCTAAGAGAAGTTGATCCGTCGGATCACTCTATGTCGGAAACATATCGTGACCGTCGGATTAAGTATTTACAAATGCATACTAATGCATACTAAAGAAACACACTATCCCTAACGGATATATTACACAAGTTGATCTTAACTAACTCCTAAGTGTCTAAATATCCTAACATCCCCCCTTAAGAACAACTTGGGATAGGATTGAAGGATTTACAAAAGTGACACTATTAGGAGAAGGAAGGAGGCATTAGAGCCTATCCCCCCCTTAATGACAAGTTCCTGAACTCCTAACATAGATCGAAGTTTAGAAAACTTCGCTTCTGTAAGAGACTTGGTGAAGATGTCTGCAACTTGATCATCTGTAGGGCAAAAGAGCACTTCAAGAACACGATCATGAACAAGATTTCTGATGAAGTGCATATGTAGCTCAATGTGTTTGCTGCGTTGATGTAGAACTGGATCTTTGGCAAGCTTGATGGCACTTTGATTGTCGCACCAAAGTGGAGTAGGTTGTTGCTGCTCGAATCCAAACTCGGAAAGGATCTGTCGAAGCCATAAAGCTTCCTGACTGGCATTAACTGCTGCTCGATATTCTGCCTCTGCTGAAGAAAGAGCAAGAGCTTGTTGTTTCTTACAAGCCCAAGTAATAGGTCCAGATCCCAGACTGAAAACATAACCTGCAGTAGACTTTCGATCATCAGGATCGCCGGCCCAATCTGAATCAGTGAAACCAACCAACAAAGGTTTCCCCCCTGTACTGTAATGAATCCCAAACTGAACTGTACCTCGAATATATCGAAGTATTCTTTTAGCTGCTTTCCAGTGACTTTCATGAGGTGTCTGCATATAACGGGCAACTCGACCAACGGCAAAGGAAAGGTCAGGACGGGAATGAGTCAAGTATAAAAGACTACCAACAAGCTGACGATACAAGGTGGCATCTACTTCAGGTGAAGTACAAGTGGTAGAAAGTTTGACTCCAGACTGGAAGGGAGAAGGGGCTAGTGTACAATCTTCCATGTGAAAGCGACGAAGAAGGTCACAAGCATACTTAGACTGAGAAAGAAAGATTCCTTCTTTGGTTTGCAGAACTTGGAGACCAAGAAAATAATGCAAATGTCCTAAGTCTGACATTTCAAAAGTTTGTTTAAGACTGGATTTCACATGGGTTATAAGCTTAGGGTCACTACCAGTAAGAATAAGGTCATCAACATATAGAAAAAGTATGATGAGATGGTTTCCTACTTTCTTGGTATAGACATTAGGGTCAGAATGGCATCTAGAAAAACCGAGTGTCAAGGAGAAAGCTATCCATTTTGGCATACCAAGCTCTAGGAGCTTGCTTAAGGCCATATAAGGATTTCTTAAGGCGGCAGACAAGGCTAGAGTTATTCTGAACATAGCCAGGAGGTTGTTCCATGTAAATTTCCTCCTGTAAATCACCATGTAAGAAGGCAGACTTGACATCTATTTGATGGACTTCCCAGTTGTGTAAGGCTGCAAGGGAAAGAACAAGGCGGATGGAGTTCATTTTGGCGACGGGAGAAAAGGTTTCATTGTAGTCAATCCCTTCAACTTGGGAAAAACCTTTGGTAACTAACCTTGCCTTAAGTCTTTCAACACTTCCATCTGATGCATACTTAGTTCTGTAGACCCATTTACATCTGACAAGTTTTCTTCCTTTTGGAAGAGGTACAAGATCCCAAGTATCGTTCGTCATTAAGGAACGATATTCTTCATCCCAAGTACTGTCATCATCAGAAACTGGAGTTGGAAACCTGTCAAGGAAGTTGGAAGAAGAAGAAGAAGGCACAAACACCGAATCAAGCTCGCAGGCCAAAGATGGCACACTCGCCGAGTTAGGCTCGCAGGCCAAGATATTTTCATCAAATTTAACATCTCTTCTAATGATTATAGCATGAGAATGTGGTTGAAGAAGTCTATAACCTTTTACATCTTCAGAATATCCAACAAATATGCACTTTTCACTTTTAGGCTGCAATGCTTTCCGTTTTTCATCCGGAATGTGAGCCCATGCTTCACTACCAAACACACGAAAGTGACTTACATCAGGTTTAGTTTTACTCCATGCTTCTTCCGGTGTTATACCTTGTAATGCTTTTGTGGGGGTGCGATTAACTATGTAATTTGCACAATTTATGGCTTCAGCCCAAAATTGAAGACTTAGTCCCTTAGATTGGATCATACAATTAGCCATTTCTTTTAAAGTGCGGTTCTTCCGCTCAGCTACACCATTTTGTTGTGGTGTATATGGAACAGTGTGCTGTTGTTGGATGCCTTGTTCAGTGCAGAAAGTAGTGAACTGTTTGTTAACATATTCTCCTCCATTGTCAGATCTTAATTTGATAATTTGATGACCAGATTGTTTTTCAACAAGGGCCTTGTAGGCCAAGAACATGTTAAATACTTCGCTCTTAAGTTTTAGGAAATAAACCCAAGTGCGTCTGGTGTAATCATCAATGAAAGTTAAGAAATATTTGAAACCAGAAAAGGAAGCAGATGGAAGAGGACCACACAAGTCACTATGCACAAGCTCCAAGGGAACCGAGGCGTGCCAAGAGGCACGTTTGTCAAAACTGTCCCGATGATGTTTTTCGAGTACACAACCGGAGCAAACACCATCTCTGCAAGATACCATCGGAAGACCTGTCACCATATTTTCTTTACATAGTTGTTGCAATGAGCGATAATTTAAGTGACCAAATCGCTCATGCCAAAGTTTGCTCAAGTTATCACTATGAGCAACAAAAACTGAAGGGAAAGGTGATGACCCAAAGTTGTTAAACTTGTACAACCTGGTAATATCATCAACAATTCCGGTAGCTAGAACTTGTTGAGGATCTTTAAAATCCTTGATTACAACTTGGTGAGGTGTAAAGGTCACAGTTTTACCTTCACCAGAATGAGTGATCTGATAGACTGATAACAAATTGCAGGAAATTCTTGGAACACATAGTACATCACTAAAATGACCATTATCTACTGGAACTGTTCCAGCTCCTACAACACTTAGAGATCTATCATCACCAACAAATATTTGTTTGGTGTTACATTCATGCATAGTAGAAAAGATGGCTTGATCCTTAGCCATATGATAAGATGCTCCAGAATCAATGAGCCATTCATTTGAAGTAGAAGAAGAAGATGCATTATAAGAATAACCAGAAGCACAAAGTGCATGTCCATGAGAGGCAGATTCTGAAGGCGAATCTAGGCTGATGTGGTGCTTCTTCATTGCTGCTTCCAAGGCTGCCATCTTCTTGAAACACTTGGATTCATCATGATTATCTTTCCCGCAATAGTTGCAATGACGCTCAGTCTTCTTGCCTTTTGGCTTGGATCCTTTGTCATTTTTTAAAGAAGGAGTTGACTGAGAGGGTTTTGGACCCTTGTTTGACTTATTATTGCGAAAATTTTGTTTCTTGGGAGGCTTGGACTTTTCTTTCTGTTGGGACAATAAGGCTTTCCCAGATGTATCTGCATTGTTGATTATTCCAAGATGAATGAGTTTATCTTGTTCCCTAATCAAGGAATCACAAAAGGATTCAAGACTAGGCTCTTGATAGCTAGCTGCATTCAATGACGCTTTCATGGAGTAAAATGTAGATACAAAAACAGAATATGCAGGTCCAAGTTTGGAAAGAATATGATAAATGCATTGTTTGTCTTCCCTCTCAATCTTACATTCTGCACATAAGAGCTTGAGAGTTTTGTACTTAGATAAATAATCTTGAATGCATGAAAAGTCACTTGGATTTAAAGAAATCAACTCATTTTCGAGTTGGTGACCTCGAATTTCATTGTGTTTACCAAACACAGTTTCCAACTTGTCCCAATCAGCATTAGGTTCATCAATTCCAGATATGTGGAATCGCAAATCAGTAGAGATTGACATCCCAATCAATCCACGAGCTTCATCACATCGATTTGCCCATTTTATTTTATTATCATCATCAGTGGGTTCTTTTTCTTTCCCTGTTGTAATTCTGAAAAGTCCCCTACTTCGTAGACCATCCTCCATATGAGATTTCCATGAGAAATAGTTGGAATTGTTAAGTAGAATATCACAAGGGGCGGCCATATTTGTAAATTAATGGCTGTAAAAGTATAAACCAATAGTCTGGATGTGAAGAGCTCGAAAAAATAGGTGGTTTCAAAAAAAACGGCACTGAAAACGGACTATGTATGATGAAGTTATGCTTGAACAAAGAAACTGTTGAAGATGTCCCCAATAATGACGTGGCAGCTAGAATGTCCAGCAAAAAAAAAGAACCCCCCTCTTCCCAAGATGAACCTTTTGACAATCACTTTACAAAAAAGTTGCTTTTAAGTGAATCACTTTTGTAAAATAAGTGATTTCACTTTTACAATGATATTACTTTTAAATAGTGCAACAATAAATAAAAAGCTTAAGTGACTCACTTGTATTTTTATTTTTTATTATTTAAGTGAGATGCACTTTTACAATAAAGTAACTTGAAAATAGAAATTGCATGCACTTTTCTTTTTAAAAGTAACTTCCTAAGACTTGAACTCAAGACCTATTAAGGAATAAAGCAATTTTGGACCAAGTGAGCTACTTTAAAAGGTATGTAAAATATGGAAATGAGGAAGGGTTTTTTTTTTTTTTTTTTTTTTTTTTTTTTTTTTTTTTTTTTTTTTTTTTTTTTTTTTTTTTTATACTCGTCTTGCTCGGTTTGCATGCTTGCCCTTTTTCCTGCAAAACAAACCAAAAAACGAAACAAAAAAACTTTTCCACACTTGTGGAGTTAGATCTTGTTAGCTTGCCCGGAAAGTCTACGTTTTCTCTCTGTTTCTGATTTGCCGAGATCGCGCAAAGTGCACGGCAAAGAGCATACGCAGCCGAAAAAACCATTTCCCTTTCTGTTTCTGATTTGCCGAGATCGCTCAAGGTGCACGGCAAAGAGCATACGCAGACGGGAAAGCAACAATCCGAACCCAAAAAAAAATCTAACAGTAAAAAAAATGAAATATGAGATTTTTTTCTTATTAAAAAACGAAATAAAAAAAATGCGTCACTGTAACATTATACCTTCAGATCTGATGAAATACGCGTTTCTGGAGCAACCGGGAACCGTTTTCGATCAAACAAAAACTATTCTTCAATGGAAACGACGCTCCGGACGCAATGGAACACCTCCCATAGCCCAGAAATGCACAGAAATACCAGAACTAGAAACCCTTTCGAGTTTCGGCAACAACAGTTCAAGATCTAGATCATAACCGGAAGCGGCACTTCATAAAAGACCATGTTAGGGTACACAGGGTACTACCAAAAGACTGAACACCAAGAGCAACCACTTCACACAAACAGATCACAGATCAACACACCGATGTTTTGACGTGGTTTAAACCCTCTTGAGGGAAACACTCCACGGCCCCGGCCAAATAGCTTCTACGGGACAATTTATTATGCAAAGAAAGAAAGTTACAAATGAGCTTCTCATAATCGATCAACTAAACAATGACCCTCCATGCTCTTTAAATAGAGATCATCGACCAATCGGGTGTTAAGCCACGGATCAAGGTTAGGTTTGATCTAAGAGAAGTTGAGCCGTCGGATCACTATATGTCGGAAACATATCGTGACCGTCGGATTAAGTATTTACAAATGCATACTAATGCATACTAAAGAAACACACTATCCCTAACGGATATATTACACAAGTTGATCTTAACTAACTCCTAAGTGTCTAAATATCCTAACATACCAATGTGACATCCAAATCCATTCGCAAATTTAAATTTCGAGAAGTTGTTCAAAGTTGAAAATCGACCGTGCATTTTCGCTACACTTAGGCTTAAAGGTTGAGAAAATAGCTCGGAACGTCAGGAAAGTTGGTGTGCGCATTTGTCTACCAATGGGACATCCAAATCTATGCTCAATTTTTAATTCCGAGAAGTTGGTCAAATTCGAAACTCGATCGTGCGTTTTCACTAGACTTGGGCTTAAAGGGGGAGAAAATAGCTCGGAACGTCACGAAAGTTGGTGTGGACGCTTGTGTACCAATGGGACATCCAAAACTATTCTCGAATTTCGATTCCGAGAAGTTGGACAAAGTTGAAACTCGATCGTGCGCTTTCGCTAGACTTGGGCTTAAAGGGGGAGAAAATAGCTCGGAACGTCACGAAAGTTGGTGTGAACGCTTGTCTAACAATGGGACATCGAAAAATATTCTCGAATTTCGATTCCGAGAAGTTGGACAAAGTTGAAACTCGATCGTGCGCTTTCGCTAGACTTGGGCTTAAAGGGTGTGAAAATAGCTCGGAACGTCACGAAAGTTGGCGTGCGCATTTGCCTACCAACGGGACATCCAAATCTATGCTCAATTTTCAATTCCAAGAAGTTGGTCAAATTCGAAACTCGACCATGCGTTTTCACTAGACTTGGGCTTAAAGGGGGAGAAAATAGCTCGGAACATCATGAAAGTTGGTGTGGACGCTTGCCTACCAATGCGACATCCAAAACTATTCTGAAATTTCAATTCCGAGAAGTAAATCAAAGTTGAAACTCGATCGTGCATTTTCGCTAGACTTGGGCTTAATGGGTGTGAAAGTAACTCGGAACGTTACGAAAGTTGGCGTGGACGCTCGTGTACCAATGGGACATCTAAAACTATTCTCAAATTTCAATTCCGAGAAGTTACTCAAAGTTGAAACTCGATCGTGCATTTTCGCTAGACTTGGGCTTAAAGGGTGCGAAAATAGCTCGGACGTCACGAAAGTTAGCATGGACGCTCGTCTACCAATGTGACATCCAAATCCGTTCGCAAATTTAAATTCCGAGAAGTTGGTCAAAGTTGAAAATCGACCGTGGATTTTCGCTACACTTAGGCTTAAAGGGTGAGAAAATAGCTCGGAATGTCACGAAAGTTGGCGTGCGCATTTGTCTACCAACGGGACATCCAAATCTATGCTCAATTTTTAATTCCAAGAAGTTGGTCAAATTCGAAACTCGACCGTGCGCTTTCACTAGACTTGGGCTTAAAGGGGGCGAAAATAGCTCGGAACGTCACGAAAGTTGGCGTGGACGCTCGTCTAGCAATGGGACATCGAAAACTATTCTCAAATATAAATTCCGAGAAGTTGGTCAAAGTTGAAACTCGATCGTGCGTTTTCGCTAGACTTGGGCTTAAAGGGTGTGAAAATAGCTCGGAACTTCACGAATGTTGGCGTGGACCCTCGCCTACCAATGCGATATCCAAATCTATTCTCAAATTTATATTCCGAGAAGTTGGTCAAAGTTGAAAATCGACCGTGCATTTTCGCTAGACTTAGGCTTAAAGGGTGTGAAAATAACTCGGAACGTCACGAAAGTTGGTGTGGACGCTTGTCTACCAATGGGACATCCAAAACTATTCTCAAATTTCAATTCCGAGAAGTTAGTCAAAGTTGAAACTCGATCGTGCGTTTTCGCTAGACTTCGGCCTAAAGGGTGTGAAAATAGCTCGGAACGTCACGAAAGTTGGCGTGGACGCTCGTCTACCAATGTGACATCCAAATCCATTAGCTCGTAATGTGACGAAAGTTGGCGTGCGCATTTTTCTACCAACGGGACATCCAAATCTATGCTCAATTTTCAATTCCGAGAAGTTGGTCAAATTCGAAACTCGACCGTGTGTTTTCACTAGACTTGGGCTTAAAGGGGGAGAAAATAGCTCGGAACGTCACGAAAGTTGGTGTGGACGCTTGTCTACCAATGGGACATCCAAAACTATTCTTGAATTTCGATTCCGAGAAGTTGGACAAAGTTGAAACTCGATCGTGCGCTTTCGCTAGACTTGGGCTTAAAGGGTGTGAAAATAGCTCGTAACGTCACGAAAGTTGGCGTGAGCATTTGTCTACCAACGGGACATCCAAATCTATGCTCAATTTTCAAATCCGAGAAGTTGGTCAAATTTGAAACTCGACCGTGCGTTTTCGCTAGACTTGGGCTTAAAGGGGGAGAAAATGGCTCGGAACGTCACGAAAGTTGGCGTGGACGCTCGTCTACCAATGGGACATCCAAAACTATTCTCAAATTTTAATTCCGAGAAGTTGGTCAAAGTTGAAACTCGATCGTGCGTTTTCGCTAGACTTGGGCTTAAAGGGTGTGAAAATAGCTCGGAACTTCACGAAAGTTGGCGTGGACCCTCGCCTACCAATGCGACATCCAAATCTATTCTCAAATTTATATTCCGAGAAGTTGGTCTAAGTTGAAAATCGACCGTGCATTTTCGCTAGACTTAGGCTTAAAGGGTGAGAAAATAGGTCGGAAAGTCACGAAAGTTGGCGTGCGCACTTGTCTACCAACGTGACATCCAAAACTATTCTCAAATTTCAATTCCGAGAAGTTAGTCAAAGTTGAAACTCGATCGTGCGTTTTCGCTAGACTTGGGCTTAAAGGGTGCAAAAATAGCTCGGAACGTTACGAAAGTTGTCGTGGACGCTCGTCTACCAATGGGACATCGAAATCCATTCTCAAATTTAAATTCCGAGATATTGGTCAAATTTGAAACTCGATCGTGCGTTTTAGCTAGACTTGGGCTTAAAGGAGGAGAAAATAGCTCGGAACGTCACGAAAGTTGGCGTGAGCATTTGTCTACCAACGGGACATCCAAATCTATGCTCAATTTTCAATTCCGAGAAGTTGGTCAAATTTGAAACTCGACCGTGCGTTTTCACTAGACTTGGGATTAAAGGGGGAGAAAATAGCTCGGAACGTCACGAAAGTTGGTGTGGACGCTTGTCTACCAATGCGACATCCAAAACTATTCTGAAATTTCAATTCCGAGAAGTTAATCAAAGTTGAAACTCGATCGTCCATTTTCGCTAGACTTGGGATTAAAGGGTTTGAAAATAACTCGGAACGTGACGAAAGTTGGCGTGGACGCTCGTGTACCAATGGGACATCCAAAACTATTCTCAAATTTCAATTCCGAGAAGTTAGTCAAAGTTGAAACTCGATCGTGCGTTTTCGCTAGACTTGGGCTTAAAGGGTGCAAAAATAGCTCGAAACGTTACGAAAGTTGTTGTGGACGCTCGTCTACCAATGGAACATCCAAATCCATTGTCAAATTTAAATTCCAAGATGTTGGTCAAAGTTGAAACTCGATCGTGCGCTTTCGCTAGACTTGGGCTTAAAGGGTGTGAAAATAGCTCGGAACGTCACGAAAGTTGGCGTGAGCATTTGTCTACCAACGGGACATCCAAATCTATGCTCAATTTTGAATTCCGAGAAGTTGGTCAAATTCGAAACTCGACCATGTGTTTTCACTAGACTTGGGATTAAAGGGGGAGAACATAGCTCGGAACGTCACGAAAGTTGGTGTGGACGCTTGTCTACCAATGCGACATCCAAAACTATTCTAAAATTTCAATTCCGAGAAGTTAATCAAAGTTGAAACTCGATCATGCATTTTCGCTAGACTTGGGCTTAAAGGGTGTGAAAATAACTCGGAACGTTACGAAAGTTGGCATGGACGCTCGTGTACCAATGGGACATCCAAATCTATGCTCAAATTTTAATTCCGAGAAGTTGGTCAAATTCGAAACTCGACCATGCGTTTTCCCTAGACTTGGGCTTAAAGGGGGAGAAAATAGCTTGGAACGTCACGAAAGTTGGTGTGGACGCTTTTCTACCAATGGGACATCCAAAACTATTCTCGAATTTCGATTCCGAGAAGTTGGACAAAGTTGAAACTCGATCGTGCACTTTCGCTAGACTTGAGATTAAAGGGTGTGAAAATAGCTCGGAACTTCACGAAAGTTGGCGTGCGCATTTGTCTACCAACGGGACATCCAAATCTATGCTCAATTTTAAATTTCGAGAAGTTGGTCAAATTCGAAACTCGACCATGCGTTTTCACTAGACTTGGGCTTAAAGGGGGAGAAAATAGCTCAGAACGTCACGAAAGTTGGTGTGGACGCTTGTCTACCAATGCGACATCCAAAACTATTTTGAAATTTCAATTCCGAGAAGTTAATCAAAGTTGAAACTCGATCGTGTATTTTCGCTAGACTTGGGCTTAAAGGGTGTGAAAGTAACTCGGAACGTTACGAAAGTTGGCGTGGACGCTCGTGTAGCAATGGGACATCCAAATCTATGCTCAATTTTTAATTCCGAGAAGTTTGTCAAATTCGAAACTCGACCGTGCGTTTTCCCTAGACTTGGGCTTAAAGGGGGAGAAAATAGCTCGGAACGTCACCAAAGTTGGTGTGGACGCTTTTCTACCAATGGGACATCCAAAACTATTCTCCAATTTCGATTCCGAGAAGTTGGACAAAGTTGAAACTTGATCGTGCGCTTTCGCTAGACTTGGGCTTAAAGGGCGTGAAAATAGCTCGTAACGTCACGAAAGTTGGCGTGCGCATTTGTCTACAAACGGGACATCCAAATCTATGCTCAATTTTTAATTCCGAGAAGTTGGTCAAATTCGAAACTCGACCGTGCGTTTTTCCTAGACTTGGGCTTAAAGGGGGAGAAAATAGCTCAGAACGTCACGGAAGTTGGTGTGGACACTTTTCTACCAATGGGACATCCAAAACTATTCTCCAATTTCGATTCCGAGAAGTTGGACAAAGTTGAAACTCGATCGTGCGCTTTCGCTAGACTTGGGCTTAAAGGGCGTGAAAATAGCTCGTAACGTCACGAAAGTTGGCGAGCGCATTTGTCTACAAACGGGACATCCAAATCTATGCTCAATTTTAAATTCTGAGAAATTGGTCGAATTCGAAACTCGACCATGCGTTTTCGCTAGACGTAGGCTTAAAGGGTGAGAAAATAGCTTAGAACGTCACGAAAGTTGGCGTGCGTATTTGTCTACCAACGGGACATCCAAATCTATGCTCAATTTTCAATTCTGAGAAGTTGGTCAAATTCGAAACTCGATCCTGCGTTTTCGCTAGACTTGGGCTTAAAGGGTGTGAAAATAGCTCGGAACATCACGAAAGTTGGCGTGGACGCTCGTCTACCAATGGGACATCCAAAACTATTCTCAAATTTAAATTCCGAGAAGTTGGTCAAAGTTGAAACTCGATCGTGCGTTTTCGCTAGACTTGGGCTTAAAGGGTGTGAAAATAGCTCGGAACGTCACGAAAGTTGGCGTGGACGCTCGTCTACCAATGTGACATCCAAATCCATTCGCAAATTTAAATTCGGAGAAGTTGGTCAAAGTTTAAAATCGACCGTGCATTTTCGCTACACTTAGGCTTAAAGGGTGAGAAAGTAGCTCGGAACGTCACAAAAGTTGGCGTGCGCATTTGTCTACCAACGGGACATCAACCTCTATTCTCAATTTTCAATTCCGAGAAGTTGGTCAAATTCGAAACTCGATCGTGCGTTTTCACTAGACTTGGGATTAAACGGGGAGAAAATAGCTCGGAACGTCACGAAAGTTGGTGTGGACGCTTGTCTACCAATGGGACATCCAAAACTATTGTCAAATTTCAATTCCCAGTAGTTGGTCAAAGTTGAAACTCGATCGTGCGTTTTCGCTTGACTTGGGCTTAAACGGGGAGAAAATAGCTCGGAACGTCACGAAAGTTGGTGTGGACGCTTGTCTAACAATGGGACATCCAAAACTATTCTCGAATTTCGATTCCGAGAAGTTGGACAAATTCAAAACTCGACCGTGCGTTTTCGCTAGACTTGGGCTTAAAGGGGGAGAAAATAGCTCGGAACGTCACGAAAGTTTGTGTGGACGCTTGTCTACCAATGGGACATGCAAAACTATTCTCGAATTTTGATTCCGAGAAGTTGGACAAAGTTGAAACTCGATCGTGCGCTTTCGCTAGACTTGGGCTTAAAGGGTGTGAAAATAGCTCGGAACGTCACGAAAGTTGGTGTGCGCATTTGTCTACCAACGGGACATCCAAATCTATGCTCAATTTTCAATTCCGAGAATTTGGTGAAATTCGAAACTCGACCGTGCGTCTTCACTAGAATTGGGCTTAAAGGGGGAGAAAATAGCTCGGAACATCACGAAAGTTGGTGTGGACAATTGTCTACCAATGCGACATCTAAAACTATTATGAAATTTCAATTCCGAGAAGTTAATCAAAGTTGAAACTCGATCGTGCATTTTCGCTAGACTTGGGCTTAAAGGGTGTGAAAATAACTCGGAATGTTACGAAAGTTGGCGTGGACGCTCGTGTACCAATGGGACATCCAAAACTATTCTCAAATTTCAATTCCGAGAAGTTAGTCAAAGTTGAAACTCGATCGTGCGTTTTCGCTAGACTTGGGCTTAAAGGGTGCGAAAATAGCTCGGAACGTCACGAAAGTTGGCGTGGACGCTCGTCTACCAATGTGACATCCAAAACCATTCGCAAATTTAAATTTCGAGAAGTTGGTCAAAGTTGAAAATCGACCGTGCATTTTCGCTACACTTAGGCTTAAAGGGTGAGAAAATAGCTCGGAACGTCATGAAAGTTGGCGTGCGCATTTGTATACCAACGGGACATCCAAATCTATTCTCAATTTTTAATTACGAGAAGTTGGTCAAATTCGAAACTCGACCATGCATTTTCACTAGACTTGGGCTTAAAGGGGGGGAAAATAGCTCGGAACGTTACGAAAGTTGGTGTGGACGCTTGTCTACCAATGGGACATCCAAAACTATTCCCGAATTTCGATTCCGAGAAGTTGGACAAAGTTGAAACTCGATCGTGTGCTTTCGCTAGACTTGGGCTTAAAGGGTGTGAAAATAGCTCGTAACGTCACGAAAGTTGGCGTGCGCATTTTTCTACCAACGGGACATCCAAAACTATGCTCAATTTTCAATTCTGAGAAGTTGGTCAAATTTGAAACTCGACCGTGCGTTTTCGCTAGACTTTGCCTTAAAGGGGGAGAAAATAGCTCGGAACGTCACGAAAGTTGGTGTGGACGCTTGTCTACCAATGGGACATCCAAAACTATTCTCAAATTTCAATTCCGAGAAGTTAATCGAATTTGAAACTCAATCGTGCGTTTTCGCTAGACTTAGACTTAAAGGGTGAGAAAATAGCTCGGAACATCACGAAAGTTGGCGTGCGCATTTGTCTATAAACGGGACATCCAAATCTATGCTCAATTTTCAATTCCGAGAAGTTGGACAAACTTGAAACTCGACCGTGCGTTTTCGCTCGACTTGAGCTTAAAGGGTGTGAAATTAGCTCGTAATGTGACGAAAGTTGGCATGCGCATTTGTCTACCAACGGGACATCAAAATCTATGCTCAATTTTTAATTCCGAGAAGTTGGTCAAATTCGAAACTCGACCATGCGTTTTCGCTAGACCTAGGATTAAAGGGTGAGAAAATAGCTCAGAACGTCACGAAATTTGGCGTGCGCATTTGTCTCCCAACGGGACATCCAAATCTATGCTCAATTTTCAATTCCGAGAAGTTGGTCAAATTCGAAACTCAATCGTGCGTTTTCGCTAGAATTGGGCTTAAAGGAGGAGAAAATAGCTCGGAACGTCACGAAAGTTGGCATGGATGCTCGTCTACCAAAGGGACATCCAAAACTATTCTCAAATTTAAATTCCGAGAAGTTGGTCAAAGTTGAAACTCGATCGTGCGTTTTCGCTAGACTTGGGCTTAAAGGGTGTGAAAATAGCTCGGAACATTACGAAAGTTGGCGTGGACACTCGTCTACCAATGGGACATCCAAATCCATTCTAAAATTTAAATTCCAAGATGTTGGTCAAAGTTGAAACTCCATCGTGCGTTTTCGCTAGACTTGGGCTTAAAGGGGGAGAAAATAGCTAGGAACGTCACGAAAGTTGGCGTGAGCATTTGTATACCAACGGGACATCCAAATCTATGCTCAATTTTCAATTCCGAGAAGCTGGTCAAATTCGAAACTCGACCATGCGTTTTCGCTAGACCTAGGCTTAAAGGGTGAGAAAATAGCTCAGAACGTCACGAAAGTTGGCGTGCGCATTTGTCTACCAACAGGACATCCAAATCTATGCTCAATTTTCAATTCCGAGAAGTTGGTCAAATTCGAAACTCGATCGTGCGTTTTCGCTTGACTTGGGCTTAAACGGGTAGAAAATAGCTCGGAACTTCATGAAAGTTGGCGTGGACGCTTTTCTGCCAAAGGGACATCCAAAACTATTCTCAATTTTCAATTCCGAGAAGTTGGTCAAAGTTGAAACTCGATCGTGCGTTTTCGCTTGACTTGGGCTTAAATGGGGAGACAATAGCTCGAAACGTCACGAAAGTATGTGTGGACGCTTGTCTACCAATGGGACATCCAAAACTATTGTTAATTTTCAATTCCATGAAGTTAATCAAATTCGAAACTCGACCGTGCGTTTTCGCTAGATTTCGGCTTAAAGGGGGAGAAAATAGCTCGGAACGTCATGAAAGTTGGCGTGCACATTTGTCTACCAACGGGACATCCAAATCTATGTTCAATTTTCAATTCCAAGAAGTTGGTCAAATTCGAAACTCGACCGTGCGTTTTCACTAGACTTGGGCTTAAAGGGGAAGAAAATAGCTCGGAACGTCACGAAAGTTGGTGTGGACGCTTGTCTACCAATGCGACATCCAAAACTATTCTGAAATTTCAATTCCGAGAAGTTAATCAAAGTTGAAACTCGATCGTGCATTTTCGCTAGACTTGGGCTTAAAGGGTGTGAAAATAACTCGGAACGTTACGAAAGTTGGCGTGGACGCTCGTGTACCAATGGGACATCCAAAACTATTCTCAAATTTCAATTCCGAGAAGTTAGTCAAAGTTGAAACTCGATCATGCGTTTTCGCTAGACTTGGGCTTAAAGGGTGCGAAAATAGCTCGGAACGTCACGAAAGTTGGCGTGGACGCTCATCTACCAATGTGACATCCAAATCCATTCGAAAATTTAAATTCCGAGAAGTTGGTCAAAGTTGAAAATCGACCATGCATTTTCAATTCCGTGAAGTTAATCAAATTCGAAACTCGACCGTGCGTTTTCGCTAGATTTGGGCTTAAAGGGGGAGAAAATAGCTCGGAACGTCACGAAAGTTGGTGTGGACGCTTGTCTACCAATGGGACATCCAAAACTATTCTCGAATTTCGATTCGGAGAAGTTGGACAAAGTTGAAACTCGATCGTGCGCTTTCGCTAGACTTGGGCTTAAAGGGTGTTAAAATAGCTCGTAACGTCACGAAAGTTGGCGTGCGCATTTGTCTACTAACGGGACATGCAAATCTATGCTCAATTTTCAATTACGAGAAGTTGGTCAAATTAAAAACTCGACCGTGCGTTTTCGCTAGAGTTAGGCTTAAAGGGTGAGAAAATAGCTCAGAACGTCACGAACGTTGGCGTGCACATTTGTCTACCAACGTGACATCCAAATCTATGCTCAATTTTCTATTCCAAGAAGTTCCTCAAATTTGAAACTCGACCGTGCGTTTTCGCTAGACTTGGGCTTAAAGGGGGAGAAAATAGCTCGGAATGTCACGAAAGTTGGTGTGGACGCTTGTCTACCAATGGGACATCCAAAACTATTCTCAAATTTCAATTCCAAGATGTTGGTCAAATTTGAAACTCGATCGTGCGTTTTCGCTAGACTTGGGCTTAAAGGGTGTGAAAATAGCTCGGAACGTCACGAAAGTTGGCGTGGACGCTCGTCTACCAATGCGACATCCAAATCTATTCTCAAATTTATATTTCGAGAAGTTGGTCAAATTTGAAAATCGACTGTGCATTTTCGCTAGACTTAGGCTTAAATGGTGAGAAAATAGCCCGGAACGTCACCAAAGTTGGCGGCGCATTTGTCTACCAACGGAACATCGAAATCTATGCTCAATTTTCAATTCCGAGAAGTTGGTCAAATTCGAAACTCAACCGTGCGTTTTCACTAGACTTGGGCTTAAAGACGGAGAAAATAGCTCGGAACGTCACGAAAGTTGGTGTGGACGCTTGTCTACCAATGGGACATCCAAATCTATTCTCAAATTTCAATTCCGAGAAGTTAGTCAAAGTGGAAACTCGATCGTGCGTTTTCGCTAGACTTGGGCTTAAAGGGTGTGAAAATAGCTCGAAACGTTACGAAAGTTCTCGTGGACGCTCGTCTACCAATGGGACATACACATCCATTCTCAAATTTAAATTCCGAGAAGTTGGTCAAAGTTGAAAATCGACCGTGCATTTTCGCTAGACTTAGGATTAAATGGTGAGCAAATAGCTCGTAACGTCACCAAAGTTGGCGTTCGCATTTGTCTACCAACGGGACATCCAAATCTATGCTCAATTTTCAATTCCGAGAAGTTGGTCAAATTCGAAACTCGATCGTGCATTTTCGCTAGACTTGGGCTTAAAGGGTGTGAAAATAGCTCGGAACATTACGAAAGGTGGTGTGGACGCTTGTCTACCAATGGGACATCCAAAACTATTCTCAAATTTCAATTCCGAGAAGTTAGTCAAAGTGGAAACTCGATCGTGCGTTTTCGCTAGACTTGGGCTTAAAGGGTTTGAAAATAGCTCGGAACGTTACGAAAGTTGGCGTGGACGCTCGTCTACCAATCTGACATACACATCCATTCTCAAATTTCAATTCCGAGAAGTTGGTCAAAGTTGAAAATCGACCGTGCATTTTCGCTACACTTAGGCTTAAAGGGTGAGAAAATATCTCGGAACGTCACGAAAGTTGGCGTGTGCATTTGTCTACCAACGGGACATCCAAATCTATGTTCAATTTTCAATTCTGAGAAGTTGGTCAAATTCGAAACTCGACCGTGCGTTTTCGCTAGACTTGTGCTTAAAGAGGGAGAAAATAGCTCGGAACGTCACGAAAGTTGTTGTGGACGCTTGTCTACCAATGGGACATCCAAAACTATTCTCGAATTTCAATTCCGAGAAGTTAGTCAAAGTTAAAACTGGATCGTGCGTTTTCGCTAGACTTGAACTTAAAGGGTGCGAAAATAGCTCGTAACGTCACGAAAGTTGGCGTGCGCATTTGTCTTCCAACGGGACATCCAAATCTATGCTCAATTTTCAATTCCGAGAAGTTGGTCAAATTCGAAACTCGACCGTGCGTTTTCACTAGACTTGGGCTTAAAGGGGGAGAAAATAGCTCGGAACGTCACGAAAGTTGGTGTGGACGCTTGTCTACCAATGGGACATCCAAAACTATTCTCAAATTTCAATTCCGAGAAGTTAGTCAAAGTTGAAACTCGTTCGTGCGTTTTCGCTAGACTTGGGCCTAAAGGGTGTGAAAATAGCTCAGAACGCTACGAAAGTTGGCGTGCGCATTTGTCTATAAACGGGACATCGAAATTTATGCTCAATGTTCAATTCCGAGAAGTTGGACAAACTTGAAACTCGACCGTGCGTTTTCGCTCGACTTGAGCTTAAAGGGTGTGAAATTAGCTCGTAATGTGACGAAAGTTGGCGTGCGCATTTGTCTACCAACGGGACATCCAAATCTATGCTCGAATTTCGATTCCGAGAAGTTGGACAAATTCGAAACTCGATCGTGCGTTTTCGCTAGACTTGGGCTTAAAGGGGGAGAAAATAGCTCGGAACGTCACGAAAGTTGGCGTGGATGCTCGTCTACCAATGGGACATCCAAAACTATTCTCAAATTTAAATTCCGATAAGTTGGTCAAAGTTGAAACTTGATCGTGCATTTTCGCTAGACTTGAGCTTAAAGGGTGTGAAAATAGCTCGGAACATTACGAAAGTTGGCATGGACGCTCGTCTACCAACGGGACATCCAAATCTATTCTCAAATTTATATTCCGAGATGTTGGTCAAATTCAAAACTTGACCATGCGTTTTCGCTAGACCTAGGCTTAAAGGGTGAGAAAATAGCTCAGAACCTCACGAAAGTTTGCGTGCGCATTTGTCTACCAACGGGACATCCAAATCTATGCTCAATTTTCAATTCCGAGAAGTTGGTCAAATTCGAAACTCGATCGTGCGTTTTCGCTAGACTTGGGCTTAAAGGGTGTGAAAATAGCTCGGAACATTACGAAAGTTGGTGTGGACGCTTGTCTACCAATGGGACATCCAAAACTATTCTCAAATTTAAATTTCGAGAAGTTGGTCAAAGTTGAAAATCGACCGTGCATTTTCTCTACACTTAGGCTTAAAGGGTGAGAAAATAGCTCGGAACGTCACGAAAGTTGGCGTGAGCATTTATCTACCAACGGGACATCCAAATCTATGCTCAATTTTCAATTGCGAGAAGTTGGTCAAATTCGAAACCTGATCGTGCGTTTTCGCTAGACTTGGGATTAAAGGGGGAGAAAATAGCTCGAAACGTCACGAAAGTTGGTGTGGACGCTTGTCTACCAATGGGACATCCAAAACTATTCTCAAATTTCAATTCCGAGAAGTTGGTCAAAGTCGAAACTCGATCGTTCGTTTTCGCTTGACTTGGGCTTAAACGGGGAGAAAATAGCTCGGAACGTCACGAAAGTTGGTGTGGACGCTTTTCTACCAATGGGACATCCAAAACTATTCTCAAATTTCAATTCCGAGAAGTTGGTCAAAGTTGAAACTCGATCGTGCGTTTTCGCTTGACTTGGGCTTAAACGGGGAGAAAATAGCTCGGAACGTCACAAAAGTATGTGTGGACACTTGAATACCAATGGGACATCCAAAACTATTCTCAATTTTCAATTCCGAGAAGTTAATCAAATTCGAAACTCGACCGTGCGTTTTCGCTAGACTTGGGCTTAAAGGGGGAGAAAATAGCTCGGAACGTCACGAAAGTTGTTGTCGACGCTTGACTACCAATGGGACATCCAAAACTATTCTCGAATTTCGATTCCGAGAAGTTGGGCAAAGTTGAAACTCGATCGTGCGCTTTCGCTAAACTTGGGTTTAAAGGGTGTGAAAATAGCTCGGAACGTCACGAAAGTTGGCGTGCGCATTTGTCTACCAATGGGACATCCAAATCTATGCTCAATTTTCAATTCCGAGAAGTTGGTCAAATTCGAAACTCGACCGTGCGTTTTCACTAGACTTGGGCTTAAAGGGGGAGAAAATAGCTCGGAACGCCACGAAAGTTGGTGTGGACGCTTGTCTACCAATGGGACATCCAAAACTATTCTCAAATTTCAATTCCGAGAAGTTAGTCAAAGTTGAAACTCGTTCGTGCGTTTTCGCTAGACTTGGGCCTAAAGGGTGTGAAAATAACTCAGAACGCTACGAAAGTTGGCGTGCGCAGTTGTCTATAAACGGGACATCGAAATTTATGCTCAATGTTCAATTCCGAGAAGTTGGACAAACTTGAAACTCGACCGTGCGTTTTCGCTTGACTTGAGCTTAAAGGGTGTGAAATTAGCTCATAATGTGACGAAAGTTGGCGTGCGCATTTGTCTACCAACAGGACATCCAAATCTATGCTCGAATTTCGATTCCGAGAAGTTGGACAAATTCGAAACTCGATCGTGCTTTTTCGCTAGACTTGGGCTTAAAGGGGGAGAAAATAGCTCGGAACGTCACGAAAGTTGGCGTGGATGCTCGTCTACCAATGGGACATCCAAAATTATTCTCAAATTTAAATTCCGAGAAGTTGGTCAAAGTTGAAACTTGATCGTGCGTTTTCGCTAGACTTGAGCTTAAAGGGTGTGAAAATAGCTCGGAACATTACGAAAGTTGGCATGGACGCTCGTCTACCAACGGGACATCCAAATCTATTCTCAAATTTATATTCCGAGATGTTGGTCAAATTCGAAACTTGACCATGCGTTTTCGCTAGACCTAGGCTTAAAGGGTGAGAAAATAGCTCAGAACCTCACGAAAGTTTGCGTGCGCATTTGTCTACCAACGGGACATCCAAATCTATGCTCAATTTTCAATTCCGAGAAGTTGGTCAAATTCGAAACTCGATCGTGCGTTTTCGCTAGACTTGGGCTTAAAGGGTGTGAAAATAGCTCGGAACATTACGAAAGTTGGTGTGGACGCTTGTCTACCAATGGGACATCCAAAACTATTCTCAAATTTCAATTCCGAGAAGTTAGTCAAAGTGGAAACTCGATCGTGCGTTTTCGCTAGACTTGGGCTTAAAGGGTTTGAAAATAGCTCGGAACGTTACGAAAGTTGGCGTGGACGCTCGTCTACCAATCTGACATACACATCCATTCTCAAATTTAAATTCCGAGAAGTTGGTCAAAGTTGAAAATCGACCGTGCATTTTCGCTACACTTAGGCTTAAAGGGTGAGAAAATATCTCGGAACGTCACGAAAGTTGGCGTGTGCATTTGTCTACCAACGGGACATCCAAATCTATGTTCAATTTTCAATTCTGAGAAGTTGGTCAAATTCGAAACTCGACCGTGCGTTTTCGCTAGACTTGTGCTTAAAGAGGGAGAAAATAGCTCGGAACGTCACGAAAGTTGTTGTGGACGCTTGTCTACCAATGGGACATCCAAAACTATTCTCAAATTTCAATTCCGAGAAGTTAGTCAAAGTTAAAACTGGATCGTGCGTTTTCGCTAGACTTGAACTTAAAGGGTGCGAAAATAGCTCGGAACGTCACGAAAGTTGGCGTGGACGCTCGTCTACCAATGCGACATCCAAATCTATTCACAAATTTAAATTCGGAGAAGTTGGTCAAAGTTGAAAATCGACCGTGCATTTTCACTACACTTAGGCTCAGAACGTCACGAAAGTTGGTGTGCGGATTTGTCTACCAACGGGACATCCAAATCTATACTCAAATTTAAAATCCGAGAAGTTGGTCAAATTCGAAACTCGACCGTGCGTTTTTGCTAGACTTAGCCTTAAAGGGTGAGAAAATAGCTCGGAACATCTCGAAAGTTGGCGTGCGCATTTGTCTACCAACGGGACATCCAAGTCTATGCTCTATTTTCAATTCCGAGAAGTTGGTCAAATTCGAAACTCGATCGTGCGTTTTCGCTAGACTTGGCCTTAAAGGGTGTGAAAATAGCTCGGAACATTACGAAAGTTGGTGTGGACGCTTGTCTACCAATGGGACATCCAAAACTATTCTCAAATTTCAATTCCGAGAAGTTAGTCAAAGTGGAAACTCGATCGTGCGTTTTCGCTAGACTTGGGCTTAAAGGGGGAGAAAATAGCTCGGAACGTCACAAAAGTTGGCGTGGACGCTCGTCTACCAATGGGACATCCAAAACTATTCTCAAATTTTAATTCCGAGAAGTTGGTCAAAGTTGAAACTCGATCGTGCATTTTCGCTAGACTTGGGCTTAAAGGGTGTGAAAATAGCTCGAAACGTTACGAAAGTTGGCGTGGACGCTCTTCTACCAATGTGACATCCAAATCTATTCGCAAATTTAAATTCCGAGAAGTTGGTCAAAGTTGAAAATCGTCCGTGCATTTTCGCTACACTTAGGCTTAAAGGGTGAGAAAATAGCTCGGAACGTCACGAAAGTTCGCGTGCACATTTGTCTACCAACAGGACATCCAAATCTATGCTCAATTTTTAATTCCGAGAAGTTGGTCAAATTCGAAATTCGACCGTTCGATTTCAATAGACTTGGGCTTAAAGGGGGACAAAATAGCTCGGAACGTCACGAACGTTGGTGTGGACGCTTGTCTACCAATGGGACATCCAAAACTATTCTCGAATTTCGATTCCGAGAAGTTGGACAAAGTTGAAACTCGATCGTGCGTTTTCGCTAGCCTTGGGCTTAAAGGGTGTGAAAATAGCTCGAAACGTCACGAAAGTTGGCGTGCGCATTTGTCTACCAACGGGATATCGAAATCTATGCTCAATTTTCAATTCTGAGAAGTTGGTCAAATTCGAAACTCGACCGTGCGTTTTCACTAGACTTGGGCTTAAAGGGGGAGAAAATAGCTCGGAACGTCACGAAAGTTGGTGTGGACGCTTGTCTACCAATGCGACATCCAAAACTATTCTGAAATTTCAATTCCGAGAGGTTAATCAAAGTTGAAACTCGATCGTGCATTTTCGCTAGACTTGGGCTTAAAGGGTGTGAAAGTAACTCGGAACGTTACGAAAGTTGGCGTGGACGCTCGTGTACCAATGGGACATCCAAAACGATTCTCAAATTTCAATTCCGAGAAGTTGGTCAAAGTTGAAAATCGACCGTGCATTTTCGCTACACTTAGGCTTAAAGGGTGAGAAAATAGCTCGGAACGTCACGAAAGTTGGTGTGGACGCTTGTCTACCAATGGGACATCCAAAACTATTCTCAAATTTCAATTCCGAGAAGTTGGTCAAAGTCGAAACTCGATCGTGCGTTTTCGCTTGACTTGGGCTTAAACGGGGAGAAAATAGCTCGGAAAGTCACGAAAGTTGCTGTGGACGCTTTTCTACCAATGGGACATCCAAAACTATTCTCGAATTTCGATTCCGAGAAGTTGGACAAAGTTGAAACTCGATCGTGCACTTTCGCTAGACTTGGGCTTAAAGGGTGTGAAAATAGCTCGTAACGTCACGAAAGTTGGCGTGCGCATTTGTCTTCCAACGGGACATCCAAATCTATGCTCAATCTTCAATTCCGAGAAGTTGGTCAAATTCGAAACTCGACCGTGCGTTTTCACTAGACTTGGGCTTAAAGGGGGAGAAAATAGCTCGGAACGTCACGAAAGTTGGTGTGGACGCTTGTCTACCAATGGGACATCCAAAACTATTCTCAAATTTCAATTCCGAGAAGTTAGTCAAAGTTGAAACTCGTTCGTGCGTTTTCGCTAGACTTGGGCCTAAAGGGTGTGAAAATAGCTCAGAACGCTACGAAAGTTGGCGTGCGCATTTGTCTATAAACGGGACATCGAAATTTATGCTCAATGTTCAATTCCGAGAAGTTGGACAAACTTGAAACTCGACCGTGCGTTTTCGCTCGACTTGAGCTTAAAGGGTGTGAAATTAGCTCGTAATGTGACGAAAGTTGGCGTGCGCATTTGTCTACCAACGGGACATCCAAATCTATGCTCGAATTTCGATTCCGAGAAGTTGGACAAATTCGAAACTCGATCGTGCGTTTTCGCTAGACTTGGGCTTAAAGGGGGAGAAAATAGCTCGGAACGTCACGAAAGTTGGCGTGGATGCTCGTCTACCAATGGGACATCCAAAACTATTCTCAAATTTAAATTCCGAGAAGTTGGTCAAAGTTGAAACTTGATCGTGCATTTTCGCTAGACTTGAGCTTAAAGGGTGTGAAAATAGCTCGGAACATTACGAAAGTTGGCATGGACGCTCGTCTACCAACGGGACATCCAAATCTATTCTCAAATTTATATTCCGAGATGTTGGTCAAATTCAAAACTTGACCATGCGTTTTCGCTAGACCTAGGCTTAAAGGGTGAGAAAATAGCTCAGAACCTCACGAAAGTTTGCGTGCGCATTTGTCTACCAACGGGACATCCAAATCTATGCTCAATTTTCAATTCCGAGAAGTTGGTCAAATTCGAAACTCGATCGTGCGTTTTCGCTAGACTTGGGCTTAAAGGGTGTGAAAATAGCTCGGAACATTACGAAAGTTGGTGTGGACGCTTGTCTACCAATGGGACATCCAAAACTATTCTCAAATTTAAATTTCGAGAAGTTGGTCAAAGTTGAAAATCGACCGTGCATTTTCTCTACACTTAGGCTTAAAGGGTGAGAAAATAGCTCGGAACGTCACGAAAGTTGGCGTGAGCATTTATCTACCAACGGGACATCCAAATCTATGCTCAATTTTCAATTGCGAGAAGTTGGTCAAATTCGAAACTCGATCGTGCGTTTTCGCTAGACTTGGGATTAAAGGGGGAGAAAATAGCTCGAAACGTCACGAAAGTTGGTGTGGACGCTTGTCTACCAATGGGACATCCAAAACTATTCTCAAATTTCAATTCCGAGAAGTTGGTCAAAGTCGAAACTCGATCGTTCGTTTTCGCTTGACTTGGGCTTAAACGGGGAGAAAATAGCTCGGAACGTCACGAAAGTTGGTGTGGACGCTTTTCTACCAATGGGACATCCAAAACTATTCTCAAATTTCAATTCCGAGAAGTTGGTCAAAGTTGAAACTCGATCGTGCGTTTTCGCTTGACTTGGGCTTAAACGGGGAGAAAATAGCTCGGAACGTCACGAAAGTATGTGTGGACACTTGAATACCAATGGGACATCCAAAACTATTCTCAATTTTCAATTCCGAGAAGTTAATCAAATTCGAAACTCGACCGTGCGTTTTCGCTAGACTTGGGCTTAAAGGGGGAGAAAATAGCTCGGAACGTCACGAAAGTTGTTGTCGACGCTTGACTACCAATGGGACATCCAAAACTATTCTCGAATTTCGATTCCGAGAAGTTGGGCAAAGTTGAAACTCGATCGTGCGCTTTCGCTAGACTTGGGTTTAAAGGGTGTGAAAATAGCTCGGAACGTCACGAAAGTTGGCGTGCGCATTTGTCTACCAATGGGACATCCAAATCTATGCTCAATTTTCAATTCCGAGAAGTTGGTCAAATTCGAAACTCGACCGTGCGTTTTCACTAGACTTGGGCTTAAAGGGGGAGAAAATAGCTCGGAACGCCACGAAAGTTGGTGTGGACGCTTGTCTACCAATGGGACATCCAAAACTATTCTCAAATTTCAATTCCGAGAAGTTAGTCAAAGTTGAAACTCGTTCGTGCGTTTTCGCTAGACTTGGGCCTAAAGGGTGTGAAAATAACTCAGAACGCTACGAAAGTTGGCGTGCGCAGTTGTCTATAAACGGGACATCGAAATTTATGCTCAATGTTCAATTCCGAGAAGTTGGACAAACTTGAAACTCGACCGTGCGTTTTCGCTTGACTTGAGCTTAAAGGGTGTGAAATTAGCTCATAATGTGACGAAAGTTGGCGTGCGCATTTGTCTACCAACAGGACATCCAAATCTATGCTCGAATTTCGATTCCGAGAAGTTGGACAAATTCGAAACTCGATCGTGCTTTTTCGCTAGACTTGGGCTTAAAGGGGGAGAAAATAGCTCGGAACGTCACGAAAGTTGGCGTGGATGCTCGTCTACCAATGGGACATCCAAAATTATTCTCAAATTTAAATTCCGAGAAGTTGGTCAAAGTTGAAACTTGATCGTGCGTTTTCGCTAGACTTGAGCTTAAAGGGTGTGAAAATAGCTCGGAACATTACGAAAGTTGGCATGGACGCTCGTCTACCAACGGGACATCCAAATCTATTCTCAAATTTATATTCCGAGATGTTGGTCAAATTCGAAACTTGACCATGCGTTTTCGCTAGACCTAGGCTTAAAGGGTGAGAAAATAGCTCAGAACCTCACGAAAGTTTGCGTGCGCATTTGTCTACCAACGGGACATCCAAATCTATGCTCAATTTTCAATTCCGAGAAGTTGGTCAAATTCGAAACTCGATCGTGCGTTTTCGCTAGACTTGGGCTTAAAGGGTGTGAAAATAGCTCGGAACATTACGAAAGTTGGTGTGGACGCTTGTCTACCAATGGGACATCCAAAACTATTCTCAAATTTAAATTTCGAGAAGTTGGTCAAAGTTGAAAATCGACCGTGCATTTTCTCTACACTTAGGCTTAAAGGGTGAGAAAATAGCTCGGAACGTCACGAAAGTTGGCGTGAGCATTTTTCTACCAATGGGACATCCAAATCTATGCTCAATTTTCAATTGCGAGAAGTTGGTCAAATTCGAAACTCGATCGTGCGTTTTCGCTAGACTTGGGATTAAAGGGGGAGAAAATAGCTCGAAACGTCACGAAAGTTGGTGTGGACGCTTGTCTACCAATGGGACATCCAAAACTATTCTGAAATTTCAATTCCGAGAAGTTGGTCAAAGTCGAAACTCGATCGTTCGTTTTCGCTTGACTTGGGCTTAAACGGGGAGAAAATAGCTCGGAACGTCACGAAAGTTGGTGTGGACGCTTTTCTACCAATGGGACATCCAAAACTATTCTCAAATTTCAATTCCGAGAAGTTGGTCAAAGTTGAAACTCGATCGTGCGTTTTCGCTTGACTTGGGCTTAAACGGGGAGAAAATAGCTCGGAACGTCACGAAAGTATGTGTGGACACTTGACTACCAATGGGACATCCAAAACTATTCTCAATTTTCAATTCCGAGAAGTTAATCAAATTCGAAACTCGACCGTGCGTTTTCGCTAGACTTGGGCTTAAAGGGGGAGAAAATAGCTCGGAACGTCACGAAAGTTGTTGTCGACGCTTGACTACCAATGGGACATCCAAAACTATTCTCGAATTTCGATTCCGAGAAGTTGGACAAAGTTGAAACTCGATCGTGCGCTTTCGCTAGACTTGGGTTTAAATGGTGTGAAAATAGCTCGGAACGTCACGAAAGTTGGCGTGCGCATTTTTCTACCAATGGGACATCCAAATCTATGCTCAATTTTCAATTCCGAGAAGTTGGTCGAATTCGAAACTCGACCGTGCGTTTTCACTAGACTTGGGCTTAAAGGGGGAGAAAATAGCTCGGAACGCCACGAAATTTGGTGTGGACGCTTGTCTACCAATGGGACATCCAAAACTATTCTCAAATTTCAATTCCGAGAAGTTAGTCAAAGTTGAAACTCGTTCGTGCGTTTTCGCTAGACTTGGGCCTAAAGGGTGTGAAAATAACTCAGAACGCTACGAAAGTTGGCGTGCGCAGTTGTCTATAAACGGGACATCGAAATTTATGCTCAATTTTCAATTCCGAGAAGTTGGACAAACTTGAAACTCGACCGTGCGTTTTCGCTCGACTTGAGGTTAAAGGGTGTGAAATTAGCTCATAATGTGATGAAAGTTGGCGTGCACATTTGTCTACCAACAGGACATCCAAATCTATGCTCGAATTTCGATTCCGAGAAGTTGGACAAATTCGAAACTCGATCGTGCTTTTTCGCTAGACTTGGGCTTAAAGGGGGAGAAAATAGCTCGGAACGTCACGAAAGTTGGCGTGGATGCTCGTCTACCAATGGGACATCCAAAATTATTCTCAAATTTAAATTCCGAGAAGTTGGTCAAAGTTGAAACTTGATCGTGCGTTTTCGCTAGACTTGAGCTTAAAGGGTGTGAAAATAGCTCGGAACATTACGAAAGTTGGCATGGACGCTCGTCTACCAACGGGACATCCAAATCTATTCTCAAATTTATATTCCGAGATGTTGGTCAAATTCGAAACTTGACCATGCGTTTTCGCTAGACCTAGGCTTAAAGGGTGAGAAAATAGCTCAGAACGTCACGAAAGTTTCCGTGCGCATTTGTCTACCAACGGGACATCCAAATCTATGCTCAATTTTCAATTCCGAGAAGTTGGTCAAATTCGAAACTCGATCGTGCGTTTTCGCTAGACTTGGGCTTAAAGGGTGTGAAAATAGCTCGGAACATTACGAAAGTTGGTGTGGACGCTTGTCTACCAATGGGACATCCAAAACTATTCTCAAATTTAAATTTCGAGAAGTTGGTCAAAGTTGAAAATCGACCGTGCATTTTCTCTACACTTAGGCTTAAACCGTGAGAAAATAGCTCGGAACGTCACGAAAGTTGGCGTGAGCATTTGTCTACCAACGGGACATCCAAATCTATGCTCAATTTTCAATTGCGAGAAGTTGGTCAAATTCAAAACACGACCGTGCGTTTTCGCTAGACTTGGAATTAAAGGGGGAGAAAATAGCTCGGAACGTCACGAAAGTTGGTGTGGACGCTTGTCTACCAATGGGACATGCAAAACTATTCTCAAATTTCAATTCCGAGAAGTTGGTCAAAGTCGAAACTCGATCGTGCGTTTTCGCTTGACTTGGGCTTAAACGGGGAGAAAATAGCTCGGAACGTCACGAAAGGTTGTGTGGACGCTTTTCTACCAATGGGACATCCAAAACTATTCTCAAATTTCAATTCCGAGAAGTTGGTCAAAGTTGAAACTCGATCGTGCGTTTTCGCTTGACTTGGGCTTAAACGGGGAGAAAATAGCTCGAAACGTCACGAAAGTATGTGTGGACGCTTGACTACCAATGGGACATCCAAAACTATTCTCAATTTTCAATTCCGAGAAGTTAATCAAATTCGAAACTCGACCGTGCGTTTTCGCTAGACTTGGGCTTAAAGGGGGAGAAAATAGCTCGGAACGTCATGAAAGTTGTTGTCGACGCTTGACTACCAATGGGACATCCAAAACTATTCTCGAATTTTGATTCCGAGAAGTTGGACAAAGTTGAAACTCGATCGTGCGCTTTCGTTAGACTTGGGTTTAAAGGGTGTGAAAATAGCTCGGAACGTCACGAAAGTTGGCGTGCGCATTTGTCTACCAATGGGACATCCAAATCTATGCTCAATTTTCAATTCGAGAAGTTGGTCAAATTCGAAACTCGACCGTGCGTTTTCACTAGACTTGGGCTTAAAGGGGGAGAAAATAGCTCGGAACGTCACGAAAGTTGGCGTGGATGCTCGTCTACCAATGGGACATCCAAAACTATTCTCAAATTTAAATTCCGAGAAGTTTGTCAAAGTTGAAACTTGATCGTGCGTTTTCGCTAGACTTGAGCTTAAAGGGTGTGAAATTAACTCGAAACGTTACGAAAGTTGGCATGGACGCTCGTGTACCAATGGTACATCCAAATCTATGCTCAATTTTTAATTCCGAGAAGTTGGTCAAATTCAAAACTCGACCGTGCGTTTTCCCTAGACTTGGGATTAAAGGGGGAGAAAATAGCTCGGAACGTCACAAAAGTTGGTGTGGACGCTTGTCTACCAATGGGACATCCAAAACTATTCTGAAATTTCAATTCCGAGAAGTTAGTCAAACTTGAAACTCGATCGTGTGTTTTCGCTAGACTTGGCCCTAAAGGGTGTGAAAATAGCTCGGAACGTCAGGAAAGTTGGCGTGGACGCTCGTCTACCAATGTGACATCCAAATCCATTAGCTCGTAATGTGACGAAAGTTGGCGTGCCCATTTTTCTTCCAACGGGACATCCAAATCTATGCTCAATTTTTAATTCCGAGAAGTTGGTCAAATTCGAAACTCGACCGTGCGTTTTCGCTAGACTTGGGCTTAAAGGGGGAGAAAATAGCTCGGAACGTCACGAAAGTTGGTGTGGACGCTTGTCTACCAATGGGACATCCAAAACTATTCTCAAATTTCAATTCCGAGAAGTTGGTCAAATTCGAAACTCGACCGTGCGTTTTCGCTAGACTTGGGCTTAAAGGGTGTGAAAATAGCTCGGACGTCACGAAAGTTGGCGTGGACGCTCGTCTACAATGTGACATCCAAATCCATTCGCAAATTTAAATTCTGAGAAGTTGGTCAAAGTTGAAAATCGACCGTGCATTTTCGCTACACTTAGGCTTAAAGGGTGAGAAAATAGCTCGGAACGTCACGAAAGTTGGCGTGGACGCTCGTCTACCAATGTGACATCCAAATCCATTCACAAATTTAAATTCCGAGAAGTTGGTCAAAGTTGAAAATCGTCCGTGCATTTTCGCTACACTTAGGCTTAAAGGGTGAGAAAATAGCTCGGAACGTCACGAAAGTTGGCGTGCGCATTTGTCTACCAACGGGACATCCAAATCTATGCTCAATTTTCAATCTCGAGAAGTTGGTCAAATTCGAAACTCGACCGTGCGTTTTCGCTAGAGTTGGGCTTAAAGGGGGAGAAAATAGCTCGGAACGTCACGAAAGTTGGTGTGGACGCTTGTCTACCAATGGGACATCCAAAACTATTCTCAATTTCAATTCCGAGAAGTTGGTCAAAGTTGAAACCCGATCGTGCGTTTTCGCTTGACTTGGGCTTAAACGGGGAGAAAATATCTCGGAACGTCACGAAAGTTGGTGTGGACGCTTGTCTACCAATGGGACATCCAAAACTATTCTCGAATTTCGATTCCGAGAAGTTAGTCAAAGTTGAAACTCGATCGTGCGTTTTCGCTTGACTTGGGCTTAAAGGGTGAGAAAATAGCTCGGAACGTCACGAAAGTTGGTGTGGACGCTTGTCTACCAATGGGACATCCAAAACTATTCTCGAATTTCGATTCGGAGAAGTTGGACAATGTTGAAACTCGATCGTGCGCTTTCGCTAGACTTGGGCTTAAAGGGTGTGAAAATAACTCGGAACGTCACGAAAGTTGGCGTGCGCATTTGTCTACCAACGGGACATCCAAATCTATGCTCAATTTTCAATTCCGAGAAGTTGTTCAAATTCGAAACTCGACCGTGCGTTTTCGCTAGACTTGGGCTTAAAGAGGGAGAAAATAGCTCGGAACGTCACGAAAGTTGGTGTGGACGCTTGTCTACCAATGGGACATCCAAATCTATTCTCAAATTTATATTCCGAGAAGTTGGTCAAAGTTGAAAATCGACCGTGCATTTTCGCTAGACTTGGGCTTAAAGGGTGAGAAAATAGCTCGGAATGTCACGAAAGTTGGCGTGCGCATTTGTCTACCAACGGGACATCCAAATCTATGCTCAATTTTTAATTCCGAGAAGTTGGTCAAATTCGAAACTCGACCGTGCGTTTTCGCTAGACTTAAGCTTAAAGGGTGAGAAAATAGCTCGAAACGTCACGAAAGTGGTGTGGTGCATTTGTCTACCACCGGGACATCCAAATCTATGTTCAATTTTCAATTCCGAGAAGTTGGTCAAATTTCGAAACTTGACCATGCATTTTCGCTAGACTTGTGCTTAAAGAGGGAGAAAATAGCTCGGAACGTCACGAAAGTTGTTGTGGACGCTTGTCTACAAATGGGACATCCAAAACTATTCTCAAATTTCAATTCCGAGAAGTTAGTCAAAGTTGAAACTTGATCGTGCGTTTTCGCTAGAATTGGGCTTAAAGGGTGCGAAAATACCTCGGAACGTCACGAAAGTTGGCGTGGACGCTCGTCTACCAATGCGACATCCAAATCTATTCACAAATTTAAATTCCGAGAAGTTGGTCAAAGTTGAAAATCGACCGTGCATTTTCGCTACACTTAGGCTTAAAGGGTGAGAAATAAGCTCAGAACGTCACGAAAGTTGGCGTGCGCATTTGTCTACCAACGGGACATCCAAATCTATACTCAAATTTAAATTCTGAGAAGTTTGTCAAATTCGAAACTCGACCGTGCGTTTTCGCTAGGCTTAGCCTTAAAGGGTGAGAAAATAGCTCGGAACGTCACGAAAGTTGGCGTGCGCATTTGTCTACCAACGGGACATCCAAATCTATGCTCAATTTTCAATTCCGAGAAGTTGGTCAAATTCGAAACTCGACCGTGCGTTTTCTCTAGACTTGGGCTTAAAGGGGGAGAAAATAGCTTGGAACGTCACGAAAGTTGGTGTGGACGCTTGTATACCAATGGGACATCCAAAACTATTCTCAAATTTCAATTCCGAGAAGTTGGTCAAAGTTGAAACTCGATCGTACGTTTTCGCTTGACTTGGGCTTAAACGGGGAGAAAATAGCTCGGAAGGTCACGAAAGTTGGTGTGGACGCTTGTCTACCAATGGGACATCCAAAACTATTCTCAATTTTCAATTCCGAGAAGTTAATCGAATTCGAAACTCGACCATGCGTTTTCGCTAGACTTGGGCTTAAAGGGGGAGAAAATAGCTCGGAACGTCACGAAAGTTGTTGTGGACGCTTGTCTACCAATGGAACATCCAAAACTATTCTCGAATTTCGATTCCGAGAAGTTGGACAAAGTTGAAACTCGATCGTGCGCTTTCGCTAGACTTGGGCTTAAAGGGTGTGAAAATAGCTCGAAACGTCACAAAAGTTGGCGTGCGCATTTGTCTACCAACGGGACATCCAAATCTATGCTCAATTTTCAATTCCGAGAAGTTGGTCAAATTCGAAACTCAACCGTGCGTTTTCACTAGACTTGGGCTTAAAGGGGGAGAAAATAGCTCGGAACGTCACGAAAGTTGGTGTGGACGCTTGTCTACCAATGCGACATCCAAAACTATTCTGAAATTTCAATTCTGAGAAGTTAATCAAAGTTGAAACTCGATCGTGCATTTTCGCTAGACTTGGGCTTAAACGGTGTGAAAATAACTCGGAACGTTACGAAAGTTGGCGTGGACGCTCGTGTACCAATGGGACATCCAAAACTATTCTCAAATTTCAATTCCGAGAAGTTAGTCAAAGTTGAAACTCGATCCTGCGTTTTCGCTAGACTTGGGCTTAAAGGGTGCGAAAATAGCTCGGAACGTCACGAAAGTTGGCGTGGACGCTCGTCTACCAATGCGACATCCAAATCCATTCGCAAATTTAAATTCCGAGAAATTGGTCAAAGTTGAAAATCGACCATGCATTTTCGCTACACTTAGGCTTAAAGGGTGAGAAAATAGCTCGGAACGTCATGAAAGTTGGCGTGCGCATTTGTCTACCAACGGGACATCCAAATCTATGCTCAATTTTTAATTCCAAGAAGTTGGTCAAATTCGAAACTCGACCGTGCGTTTTCACTAGACTTGGGCTTAAAGGGGGAGAAAATAGCTCGGAACGTCAAAAAAGTTGGTGTGGACTCTTGTCTACCAATGGGACATCCAAAACTATTCTCGAATTTCGATTCCGAGAAGTTGGACAAAGTTGAAACTCGATCGTGCGCTTTCGCAAGACTTGGGCTTAAAGGGTGTGAAAATAGGTCGTAACGTCAAGAAAGTTGGCGTGCGCATTTGTCTACCAACGGGACATCCAAATCTATGCTCAATTTTCAATTCCGAGAAGTTGGTGAAATTCGAAACTCGACCATGCGTTTTCGCTAGACTTAGGCTTAAAGGGTGCAAAAATAGCTCGGAACGTCACGAAAGTTGGCGTGGACGCTCGTCTACCAATGCGACATCCAAATCTATTCTCAAATTTATATTCCGAGAAGTTGGTCAAAGTTGAAAATCGACTATGCATTTTCGCTAGACTCAGGCTTAAATGGTGAGAAAATAGCTCGAAACATCACCAAAGTTGGCGTGCGCATTTGTCTACCAACGGGACATCCAAATCTATGCTCAATTTTTAATTCTGAGAAGTTGGTCAAATTCAAAACTCTACCGTGCGTTTTCACTAGAATTGGGCTTAAAGGGGGAGAAAATAGCTCGGAACGTCACGAAAGTTGGTTTGGACACTTGTCTACCAATGGGTCATCCAAAACTATTCTCGAACTTTGATTCCGAGAAGTTGGACAAAGTTGAAACTCGATCGTGCGCTTTCGCTAGACTTGGGCTTAAAGGGTGTGTAAATAGCTCGTAACGTCACGAAAGTTGGCATGCGCATTTGTCTACCAATGGGACATCCAAATCTATGCTCAATTTTCAATTCCGAGAAGTTGGTCAAATTTGAAACTCGACCGTGCGTTTTTGCTAGACTTGGGCTTAAAGGGGGAGAAAATAGCTCGGAACGTCACGAAAGGTTGTGTGGACGCTTGTCTAACAATGGGACATCCAAAACTATTCTCGAATTTTGATTCCGAGAAGTTGGACAAAGTTGAAACTCGATCGTGCGCTTTCGCTAGACTTGGGCTTAAAGGGTGTGTAAATAGCTCGTAACGTCACGAAAGTTGGCGTGCGCATTTGTCTACCAATGGGACATCCAAATCTATGCTCAATTTTCAATTCCGAGAAGTTGGTCAAATTTGAAACTCGACCGTGCATTTTTGCTAGACTTGGGCTTAAAGGGGGAGAAAATAGCTCGGAACGTCACGAAAGGTTGTGTGGACGCTTCTCTAACAATGGGACATCCAAAACTATTCTCGAATTTTAATTGCGAGAAGTTGGACAAAGTTGAAACTCGATCGTGCGCTTTCGCTAGACTTGGGCTTAAAGGGTGTGAAAATAGCTCGGAACGTCACGAAAGTTGGCATGCGCATTTGTCTACCAACGGGACATCCAAATCTATGCTCAATTTTCAATTCCGAGAAGTTGGTCAAATTTGAAACTCGACCGTGCGTTTTCACTAGACATGGGCTTAAAGGGTATGAAAGTAACTCGGAACGTTACGAAAGTTGGCGTGGACGCTCGTGTACCAATGGGACATCCAAATCTATGCTCAATTTTTAATTCCGAGAAGTTGGTCAAATTTGAAACTCGACCGTGCGTTTTCGCTAGAATTGGGCTTAAAGGGGGAGAAAATATCTCGGAACGTCACGAAAGTTGGTGTGGACGCTTGTCTAACAATGGGACATCCAAAACTATTCTCGAATTTCGATTCCGAGAAGTTGGACAAAGTTGAAACTCGATCGTGCGCTTTCGCTAGACTTGGGCTTAAAGGGTGTGAAAATAGCTCGGAACGTCACGAAAGTTGGCGTGGACGCTCGTCTACCAATGCGACATCCAAATCTATTCACAAATTTAAATTCCGACAAGTTGGTCAAAGTTGAAAATCGACCGTGCATTTTCGCTACACTTAGGCTTAAACGGTGACAAAATAGCTCGGAACGTCACGAAAGTTGGTCAAAGTTGAAAATCGACCGTGCATTTTCGCTAGACTTGGGCTTAAAGGGGGAGAAAATAGCTCAGATCATCACGAAAGTTGGTGTGGACACTTGTCTAACAATGGGACATCCAAAACTATTCTCGAATTTCGATTCCGAGAAGTTGGACAAAGTTGAAACTCGATCGTTCGTTTTCGCTAGAATTGGGCTTAAAGGGTGTGAAAATAGCTCGGAACGTCACGAAAGTTGTCGTGCGCATTTGTCTACAAACGGGATATCCAAATATATGCTCAATTTTCAATTCCGAGAAGTTGGTCAAATTCCAAACTCGACCGTGCGTTTTTACTAGACTTGGGCATAAAGGGGGAGAAAATAGCTCGGAACGTCACGAAAGTTGGTGTGGACGCTTGTCTACCAATGCGACATCCAAAACTATTCTGAAATTTCAATTCCGAGAAGTTAATCAAAGTTGAAACTCGATCGTGCGTTTTCGCTAGACTTGGGCTTAAAGGGTGCGAAAATAGCTCGGAACGTAACGAAAGTTGGTGTGGACGCTCGTCTACCAATGTGACATCCAAATAAATTCGCAAATTTAAATTCCGAGAAGTTGGTCAAAGTTGAAAATCGACCGTGCATTTTCGCTACACTTAGGCTTGAACGGTGAGAAAATAGCTCAGAACGTCACGAAAGTTGGCATGCGCATTTGTCTACCAACGGGAGATCCAAATCTATGTTAAATTTTCAATTCCGAGAAGTTGGTCAAATTCGAAACTCGACCGTGCGTTTTCGCTAGACTTGGGCTTAAAGGGGGAGAAAATAGCTCGGAACGTCACGAAAGTTGGTGTGGACGCTTGTCTACCAATGGGACATCCAAAAATATTCTCAAATTTCAATTCTGAGAAGTTGGTCAAAGTTGAAACTCGATCGTGCGTTTTCGCTTGACTTGGGCTTAAACGGGGAGAAAATAGCTCGGAACGTCACGAAAGTTGGTGTGGACGCTTATCTAACAATGGGAAATCCAAAACTATTCTCGAATTTCGATTCCGAGAAGTCGGACAAAGTTGAAACTCGATCGTGCGCTTTCGCTAGGCTTGGGCTTAAAGGGGGAGAAAATAGCTCGGAACGTCACGAAAGTTGGTGTGGACGCTTGTCTACCAATGCGACATCCAAAACCATTCGCAAATTTAAATTCCGAGAAGTTGGTCAAAGTTGAAAATCGACCGTGCATTTTCGCTACACTTAGGCTTAAACGTTGAGAAAATAACTCGGAACGTCACGAAAGTTGGCGTGCGCATTTTTCTACCAACGGGACATCCAAATCTATGTTCAATTTTCAATTCCAAGAAGTTGGTCAAATTCGAAACTCGACCGTGCGTTTTCGCTAGACTTGTGCTTAAAGAGGGAGAAAATAGCTCGGAACGTCACGAAAGTTATTGTGGACGCTTGTCTACCAATGGGACATCCAAAACTATTCTCAAATTTCAATTCTGAGAAGTTAGTCAAAGTTGAAACTTGATCGTGCGTTTTCGCTAGACTTGGGCTTAAAGGGTGCGAAAATAGATCGGAACGTCACGAAAGTTGGCGTGGACGCTCGTCTACCAATGCGACATCCAAATCTATTCACAAATTTAAATTCCGAGAAGTTGGTCAAAGTTGAAAATCGACCGTGCATTTTCGCTACAATTAGGCTTAAAGGGTGAGAAAATAGCTCAGAACGTCACGAAAGTTGGAGTGCGCATTTGTCTACCAAGGGGACATCCAAATCTATACTCAAATTTAAATTCCGAGAAGCTGGTCAAATTCGAAACTCAACCGTGCGTTTTCGCTAGACATAGCCTTAAAGGGTGAGAAAATAGCTCGGAATGTCACGAAACTTGGCGTGCGCATTTGTCTATCAACGGGACATCCAAATCTATGCTCAATTTTCAATTCCAAGAAGTTGGTCAAATTCGAAACTCGATCGTGTGTTTTCCCTAGACTTGGGCTTAAAGGTGTGAAAATAACTCGGAACATTACGAAAGTTGGTGTGGACACTTGTCTACCAATGGGACATCGAAAACTATTCTCAAATTTCAATTCCGAGAAGTTAGTCAAAGTGGAAACTCGATCATGCGTTTTCGCTAGACTTCGGCTTAAAGGGGGAGAAAATAGCTCGGAACATCACGAAAGTTGGCGTGGACGCTCGTCTACCAATGGGACATCCAAAACTATTCTCAAATTTAAATTCCGAGAAGTTGGTCAAAGTTGAAACTCGATCGTGCGTTTTCGCTAGACTTGGGCTTAAACGGTGTGAAAATAGCTCATAACGGTACGAAAGTTGGCGTGGACGCTCGTGTACCAATGTGACATCCAAATCCATTAGCTCGTAATGTGACGAAAGTTGGCGTGCACATTTTTCTACCAACGGGACATCCAAAAATCTATGCTCAATTTTTAATTCCGAGAAGTTGGTCAAATTCGAAACTCGACCGTGCGTTTTCGCTAGACTTAGGATTAAAGGGTGAGAAAATAGCTCAGAACATCACGAACGTTGGCGTGCGCATTTGTCTACCAACGTGACATCCAAATCTATGCTCAATTTTCTATTCCGAGAAGTTGGTCAAATTTGAAACTCGACCGTGCGTTTTCGCTAGACTTGGGCTTAAAGGGGGAGAAAATAGCTCGGAACGTCACGAAAGTTGGTGTGGAATCTTGTCTACCAATGGGACATCCAAAACTATTCTCAAATTTCAATTCCGAGAAGTTGGTAAGAGTTGAAACTCGATCGTGCGTTTTCGCTAGACTTGGGCTTAAAGGGTGTGAAAATAGATCGGAACATCACGAAAGTTGGCGTGGACGCTCGTCTACCAATGCGAAATCCAAATCTATTCTCAAATTTATATTCTGAGAAGTTGGTGAAAATTGAAAATCGACTGTGCATTTTCGCTAAACTTAGGCTTAAATGGTGAGAAAATAGCTCAGAACGTCACCAAAGTTGGCGTGCGCATTTGTCTACCAATGGGACATCGAAATCTATGCTCAATTTTCAATTCCGAGAAGTTGGTCAAACTCGAAACTCGACGGTGCGTTTTCACTAGACTTGGGCTTAAAGGGTGTGAAAGTAACTCGGAACGTTACGAAAGTTGGCGTGGACGCTCGTGTACCAATGGGACATCCAAATCTATGCTCAATTTTTAATTCCGAGAATTGGTCAAATTTGAAACTCGACCGTGCGTTTTCGCTAGAATTGGGCTTAAAGGGGGAGAAAATAGCTCGGAACGTCACGAAAGTTGGTGTGGACGCTTGTCTAACAATGGGACATCCAAAACTATTCTCGAATTTCGATTCCGAGAAGTTGGACAAAGTTGAAACTCGATAGTGCGCTTTCGTTAGACTTGGGCTTAAAGGGTGTGAAAATAGCTCGTAACGTCATGAAAGTTGGCGTGCGCATTTGTCTACCAATGGGACATCCAAATCTATGCTCAATTTTCAATTCCGAGAAGTTGGTCAAATTCGAAACTCGACCGAGCGTTTTTGCTAGACTTGGGATTAAAGGGGGAGAAAATAGCTCGGAACGTCACGAAAGTTGGCGTGGACGCTCGTCTACCAATGGGACATCCAAAACTATTCTCAAATTTCAATTCCGAGAAGTTAATCAAAGTTGAAACTAGATCGTGCGTTTTCGCTAGACTTGGGCTTAAAGGGTGTGAAAATAGCTCGGAACTTCACGAAAGTTGGCGTGGACCCTCGCCTACCAATGCGACATCCAAATCTATTCTCAAATTTATATTCTGAGAAGTTGGTCAAAGTTGAAAATCGACCGTGCATTTTCGCTAGACTTAGGCTTAAAGGGTGAGAAAATAGGTCGGAAAGTCACGAAAGTTGTCGTGCGCATTTGTCTACCAACGGGACAGCCAAATCTATGCTCAATTTTCAATTCCAAGAAGTTGGTCAAATTTGAAACTCGACCGTGCATTTTCACTAGACTTGGGCTTAAAGAGGGAGAAAATAGCTCGGAACGTCGCGAAAGTTGGCGTGGACGCTCGTCTACCAATGTGACATCCAAATCTATTCTGAAATTTGTATTTCGAGACGTTGGTCAAAGTTGGTCAAAGTTGAAAATCGACCGTGCATTTTCGCTAGACTTGGGCTTAAAGGGGGAGAAAATAGCTCGAATCGTCACGAAAGTTGGTGTGGACACTTGTCTAACAATGGGACATCCAAAACTATTCTCGAATTTCGATTCCGAGAAGTTGGACAAAGTTGAAACTCGATCGTGCATTTTCGCTAGACTTGGGCTTAAAGGGTGTGAAAATAGCTCGGAACGTCACGAAAGTTGGTGTACGCATTTGTCTACCAACGTGACATCCAAATCTATGCTCAATTTTCAATTCCGAGAAGTTGGTCAAATTCCAAACTCGACCGTGTTACTAGACTTGGGCATAAAGGGGGAGAAAATAGCTCGAAACGTCACGAAAGTTGGTGTGGACGCTTGTCTACCAATGCGACATCCAAAACTATTCTGAAATTTCAATTCCGAGAAGTTAGTCAAAGTTGAAACTCGATCGTGCGTTTTCGCTAGACTTGGGCTTAAAGGGTGTGAAAATAACTCGGAACGTTACGAAAGTTGGCATGGACGCTCGTGTACCAATGGGACATCCAAAACTATTCTCAAATTTCAATTCCGAGAAGTTAGTCAAAGTTGAAACTCGATCGTGCGTTTTCGCTAGACTTGGGCTTAAAGGGTGCGAAAATAGCTCGGAACGTAACGAAAGTTGGCGTGGACGCTCGTCTACCAATGTGACATCCAAATCCATTCGCAAATTTAAATTCCGAGAAGTTGGTCAAAGTTGAAAATCGACCGTGCATTTTCGCTACACTTAGGCTTAAACGGTGAGAAAATAGCTCGGAACGTCACGAAATTTGTGTTGAGATATTGTAACTTCAAAGAATATTATATTTGTACTTTATTATTCCGGAGATGTTTCAATCCTCCGTGAAGATCTTATTGTATATCCGGAGATGTTTATTCCTCCGTTGGAATGTGGTAACTCGGGTTATTAGACTTCCCTAGTAGGGGTCGGCCCTGTATGTGTTATGTGGGTCAAAGGGTTATTAGACCACCCTAGAGGGGTCGGCCCAGTTAGTTGTAGTGGGGTATTTAACCTATTGGTTAAATACGAGCCTACGTGTACTTGTGTAAAATACATATCAGAGTAGTGTATAAATAGAGGAGGTGTGTTCCTCATTATACACACTCACTCACTTGAGAAAGGCGCATCTGTGGAGGAGAGGTCTACTATGGAGGAGAAGGAGTTATGCTCAGGGTTTGCATCTTTGTATATTGCTGGTCATCTATATTGAGGAAGCTTTGCTGGGTTTTCTACCCCATGAGGGTTTCCCAGGATAAATCTTTGTCTCTTGTGTTTATGCTATGCTTGTTGTTTCTTCAGTGATCCTGTATATGCTATTATTGTGAAATGGAATGTAATGCTGCTATTTTCTGTCTTAGCATATTGAATTTTAACATGGTATCAGAGCTGACCTGAAGGAAGACAAGGTATGGCACTAAAGACACTTGCTTTACTTACGACAATTTGAAGGTTAGGGTTTTACATAGCAAAAACCAGTCATCGTAGCACTTTCGCTATAAATCCGTTTTGGCGAAGTTTTCGGATCTGAAATTGTTACAGGACGAAGCTAAAATCTCTAGGTACCTTGTGTCCAAAGGACAATCTCTAATTCGTTGTACTTTGTGATTTATGATCTGTACAATATAGGGTTTCTGCCTCTTCCAGATCTGAGTCAAAATCAGGTGACCTTGGGAAAAAGGTCATATCTTGGGCTAGGAAGCTCCAAATGAAATTTCGTAAAAAGTGACAGGTAGTACACAGTCTGCACTATCTCAGAAAACGTTTTCAGAGGCCGAAGTTGAACCAGTGACACGTGGAACTCCGTACAAGTGCGCTCTCCTGTATTATCCCATAAACAGGTCACGTTGCGACACTTGGCATAACTCTCTCTCAGAAAATCCAATTGAGGTCAGACCTGTCAGGATGGAAAGATAACAGGCCGAGATATCTCAGAAAACTTTTTCAGAGGCCGAAGGTCAAACAGTGACACGTGGCACGCCGTACAAGTTCGCTCTCCTGTATTTTCCCAAAACAGGTCATGTTGCGACATTTGGCATAAATCTCTCTCAGAACATCCAATTGAGGTCAGACCTGTCAGGATGGAAAGCTAACAGGTCAGGCTATATTAGAAAACTTTTTCAGACCCTGTGGATCAAAAATTTCGGAGTTACACCAGAAAAAATCAGGTACATATTTCTGTCAAAACAGAATTATTTTTTGGTACCTTCATTCATGGCTTCCGGAACTTAGGGCTTTGGAGAAAGTTGGAATTTTTGTAATCGGAGACCACGGCTGGATGCTACTCATCAAAATAGAAATTTAGAGACCAAGATCAGAATTTTTGGTTGGGCAGAAGGCCGGGCTTGATTAGACCCTAGTTCGGGACTTTGATCAGAAAAGCGGAAAATTAGGGCTTCTGTAAAAATGGGAATTTTTGAAATCTGTGACCACGGCTGGAAGCTCCTCATAAAAATAGAAGCTTAGAGCTTTGGATCAAACTTTTTGATGGGGCAAAAGAGTGGGCTTCATCAAACCCCAGTTCAGGGTCACGTCCAGTGAATCCGAAAGTTTCAAAGGCAAAATTGAGGAGTAAAACTTTGCAGTTTTCAAATTCTAAATATATCAGTTTGATCAGCTCATCAAGGCGCATATTTCTATTCTTTCAGAAGTCTAAAATTCAAAGTTTGAATTTTTGGGGTTTCTCTGACAAACCCATATCCAGCTCCAGGTCCAGTTCTTGCAAATCAAGTGGATAGGGTTAATCCTAGAAGAAGATGGATTGGTCACCTACATAAATGAAGGAGTTCATGTTTCAGAGGGAGATGAGGCTAAGGCTTTACATAAGGAGATTACAAGCGATCTCGATAGGTATGACTCATCGAGGTATGTTTTGAGATTTGTTCATGATTAAGTTTATGGTATGTTTGTCTTCATGTTATTACAGTTAGTACAATCTTGATTTTAGATTTGTTGTATCACCTTAACAAAATTATGAATGCATGATAGAAGATATTCATTGGTTAGGGTGTTGACACTTATGATTGTACTAATGCATTATGGTGTTGTGTGAGGTTGAGGTTGTCTGCTAACAAGATATAGGTACATCACAAAAGACAAATCAGGCTCCATGACCATGAAAACATGAAGACAAAGACTCATCCATAACCTTTGTTCTACTTACGAGGTATGTATGACTTTGTTATATTATGCTTAACCTATGAGACATGCAGGTTCTAGCTCAGGATCTCTAAATCATTGAAGAGATTGTTTAGGTATGTTGTACATAACCAAGTAGGTATACTAATCCAGGTATGTTTCCCATGAATCTTACCTTGTGTTAGGATCCCTTATATAAGTATATTTGGAATGATTGGTTATGCTTATTCATAAAGTTAGTAATCAAGGGATTATGCATATTATATATTTTATCAATGATATGCATGAATAAAAGAAGACTTCCCTGAAATCTTGAATACTAATTAACTATAATCATGACTATACGTTTTCAAGATTATAATGTTTTGATAGCATTTAGAATATACTAATGAGTGTATGTTTGTGTATGAGATCATGAGGATGACTCTTGAGCATGCACAGTGGTACAGAATGAATAGAAGTTCAAAAGACATACAGAAGATCAAGCGGGAGGCAGCCACACAAACATAAAAGATAAGTATTTGAGTTTCTATTTGAAATAGTAATGATATTGCCTGCATGCATATTTGTATTCCTAGAATATATAATGCTGAGTGTAAACATTCATAGAGCATTGAACAGTATACAACTAATGTGCATATGTTTGGAAAAACATTCCATTGTTGCTTGTCTAGAATGAAACCTCTTTGCTGACATGCTGAGAGTTGTGCACACTCTCGATAGTATGTTCTGGTAGAGATGGAAGGCATCTAGATAGCCACTGTATGCATACAGGATATGGGAAAGTGTTGTGCCAAAGTATTGGTCAAAATAGTTGCATCACTATGTAAATGATATCTGTATGCATAATGGGTTATCTTTTGATGATTATGAAGTATTACTAATCATGTACTTAATTTTGATTTGTAGGAAAGGTCATGAAGAATGATGGACACCGTACAAGTGGTGGATGTTCAAACAAGAAGATTTACAAATCAAACAAAATATAGAAGGCTCATGGCTAGAAGATTCTCTTAGAAAGAGGAAGAGAATCACGACAAGATGTTTGCTCCAAGTATGGTGTAATTAAAGAAGAAGTATGAATCAGGTTCTGTATAGGTACCTAGGATCGATAATAATTTGATAAGCTTAATGATCACCATGGGTGATGCAGATCTCAACCTTTGCTACAAGGTTGAATATGATACACATATGACATGGATGCAAGAAGGAACTCACCACAGAGTTCGAATGATATTGAGGCTCATATCAGTAGACCCATCTAACGAGAGATGGCACAGATAGATATGCAGAAGATCATTCAATGCAGAAATGAAAATGAAAGATCTCAATTTGATGCTTTACTTCCTAGGTCTGGAAGTATGGCAAGGCTCAGAAGGAATATTTCTCAACCAGGGAAAGTATGATGAGAAATATGACTTGAGGTGTTGGAATGGCAACTCTTATGGATTCCAACTTGAAGCTGTTAGGGGATAACTCATCAGAGTTAGTGGATATAACTCTGTACAGTCAATTTATTGGGTCTTTGATATATCTAACATATACTAGGTTATATATATGCTTTGTTATGAACACCTTGAGTTAGTATCTAGTGGAAATTAGATGTGTTTACCTGATAGTTGCAAAGCATGTGATGAGGCACATAAAGGACATGATAGAATTTGATCTATGCTATCTTGAAGATCATGACTTCAGATGGCTATTCAGATTCTGTTTGGGCAGGAAGTGTATCAGACAAGAAGAACACATCGAGAGGATGTTATTGTCTGGGATTAGCCATGATCTCGTGGTTTAGCTGGAAGCAGTCTAGTGTGGCTCTCAGCACAAGTGGATTATATGGCTGCTTGCTCTGCTAATTGTGAAGAAGTTTGGCTTTAGGATTGTTTGACTTAGAGATAGAACCAACTGAGATCCTATGTGATAACTAGAGTTGTATCAAGATGACATAGAATCTAGTGTTCCATGATAAGTCAAAGAACATAGGGAACTAACAAGATATGACACAGAAAGGAACTCTAAAAGTTTGAATTTGTAACAGGTTACCGTTGTACTAACCAAGCCTCTACGTCAAGTGAAGAAGTTACCAACCAAACCTCTGTCTCGAGTGAAGTTTGAATACTTCCGAGACAAGCTTGGTGTAGTTCAAAAGGACCCTCCTCGAAAGGGGGAGTAGTATAGTCACTACTGATGAGATTGTCTCATCAAACAACAAGGTCGTTGATGAGGTAACCTGTTCTCTACACCTAGTCACTTAGAAATAGTTAGATTTAGGACTATTTTATTTCTGTTTAGTTTTACTCATACATGATTTTTGATGTTAGATGTATTAGTGAGAATACATGCTAGATGTATACATACTTTTGATGTTAGATGTATACATGATTTTGATGATAGATGTATTAGTGAGAATACATGCTAGATGGATACATGCTTTTGATGTTAGATGTATACATGATTTTGATGTTAGATGTATACATGATTTTGATGCTAGATGTATACATGATTTGATGATAGATGTATTAGTGAGAATACATGCTAGATGTATACATGCTTTTGATGTTAGATGTATACATGATTTTGATGCTAGATGTATACATGCTTTTGATGTTAGATGTATACATGATTTGATGATAGATGTATTAGTGAGAATACATGCTAGATGTATACATGCTTTTGATGTTAGATGTATACATGACTTGATAATAGATGTATTAGTAAGAATACATGCTTTTGATGTATGATGTATACATGCTGCTGATGCTAGATATTGATTATGTACTTGCATGGATGAGGATACTTGTACCTGTATTGATGAGAATACAGATTGAGGGGATTGGATCATCCCTGGACTTCCAGTCCTAAAGAGAGCCGTAGACGTGAAGTCTCCGAGAATGAAGTCCTTAGTGGACAGTTGAGGGGATTGGATCATCCCTGGACTTCCAGTCCTAAAGAGAGCCGTAGACGTGAAGTCTCCGAGAATGAAGTCCTTAGTGGACAGTTGAGGGGATTGGATCATCCCTGGACTTCCAGTCCTAAAGAGAGCCGTAGACGTGAAGTCTCCGAGAATGAAGTCCTTAGTGGACAGTTGAGGGGATTGGATCATCCCTGGACTTTCAGTCCTAAAGAGAGCCGTAGACATGAGGTCTCCGAGAATGAAGTCCTTAGTGGACAGTTGAGGGGATTGGATCATCCCTGGACTTTCAGTCCTAAAGAGAGCCGTAGACATGAGGTCTCCGAGAATGAAGTCCTTAGTGGACAGTTGAGGGGATTGGATCATCCCTGGACTTTCAGTCCTAAAGAGAGCCGAAGATGTGAGGTCTTCGATAATGAAGTCCTGAATGAATAGGCAGGGGATTGCATCGTCCCCGGACTGAGGTCCCAGAATAGAACCGTAGACTGGGTCTCCGATAATGAAGTCCTGAATGAACAGGCAGGGGATTGCATCGTCCCCGGACTGAGGTCCCAGAATAGAACCGTAGACTGGGTCTCCGATAATGAAGTCCTGAATGAACAGGCAGGGGATTGCATCGTCCCCGGACTGAGGTCCCAGAATAGAACCGTAGACTGGGTCTCCGATAATGAAGTCCTGAATGAACAGGCAGGGGATTGCATCGTCCCCGGACTGAGGTCCCAGAATAGAACCGTAGACTGGGTCTCCGATAATGAAGTCCTGAATGAACAGGCAGGAGATTGCATCGTCCCCGGACTGAGGTCCCAGAATAGAACCGTAGACTGGGTCTCCGATAATGAAGTCCTGAATGAACAGGCAGGGGATTGCATCGTCCCCGGACTGAGGTCCCAGAATAGAACCGTAGACTGGGTCTCCGATAATGAAGTCCTGAATGAACAGGCAGGGGATTGCATCGTCCCCGGACTGAGGTCCTAGAATAGAACCGTAGACTGGGTCTCCGATAATGAAATCCTGAATGAACAGGTAGGGGATTGTATCGTCCCCGGACTGAGGTCCCAGAATAGAACCGTAGACTGGGTCTCCGATAAATGAAGTCCTGAATGAACAGGCAGGGGATTGCATCGTCCCCGGACTGAGGTCCCAGAATTGATCCGTAGACTGAAGTCTCCGAGAACTGGAGATTGGATTGTATCATCCATGGACCTATGTCCTAAAAGGAGCAGGATTGATCATCCTAGAAATATGATCGTGTGACGACGATGCTGATGATCGTGTGATGACGATGCTGATGATCGTGTGATGACGATGCTGATGATCGTGTGATGACGATGCTGATGATCCTGTGATGATGATGCTGACGATCGTGTGACGACGATGCTGATGATCGTGTGATGACGATGTTGATGATCGTGTGACGACGATGCTGATGATCGTGTGATGACGATGCTGATGACGATGCTGATGATCGTATGATGGCGATGCTGATGATCGTATGATGACGATGCTGATGACGATGCCGATGATCGGATTGATATCGACACTGTTCCAGTAACTGGTTGAGTTACTGATGAAGATGAATTGAAGAAAGCTTCCAATGATTTATAGATGTATCATGTATGATGTTGATGACTCCTTGCTCGTGCAGATGTTGTTATAATATCCTTCTCGTTAAGGGGGAGTGTTGAGATATTGTAACTTCAAAGAATATTATATTTGTACTTTATTATTCCGGAGATGTTTCATTCCTCCGTGAAGATCTTATTGTATATCCGGAGATGTTTGTTCCTCTGTTGGAATGTGGTAACTCGGGTTATTAGACTTCCCTAGTAGGGGTCGGCCCTGTATGTGTTATGTGGGTCAAAGGGTTATTAGACCACCCTAGAGGGGTCGGCCCAGTTAGTTGTAGTGGGGTATTTAACCTATTGGTTAAATACGAGCCTACGTGTACTTGTGTAAAATACATATCAGAGTAGTGTATAAATAGAGGAGGTGTGTTCCTCATTATACACACTCACTCACTTGAGAAAGGCGCATCTGTGGAGGAGAGGTCTGCTATGGAGGAGAAGGAGCTTATGCTCAGGGTTTGCATCTTTGTATATTGCTGGTCATCTATATTGAGGAAGCTTTGCTGGGTTTTCTACCCCATGAGGGTTTCCCAGGATAAATCTTTGTCTCTTGTGTTTATGTTATGCTTGTTGTTTCTTCAGTGATCCTGTATATGCTATTATTGTGAAATGGAATGTAATGCTGCTATTTTCTGTCTTAGCATATTGAATTTTAACAATTTGGCGTACACATTTGTCTACCAACGGGACATCCAAATCTATGTTCAATTTTCAATTCCGAGAAGTTGGTCAAATTATAAACTCGACCGTTCGTTTTCGCTAGACTTGTGCTTAAAGAGGGAGAAAATAGCTCGGAACGTCACGAAAGTTGTTGTGGACGCTTGTCTACCAATGGGACATCCAAAACTATTCTGAAATTTCAATTCCGAGAAGTTAGTCAAAGTTGAAACTTGATCGTGCGTTTTCGCTAGACTTCGGCTTAAAGGGTGCGAAAATAGCTCGGAACGCCACGAAAGTTGGCGTGGACGCTCGTCTACCAATGCGACATCCAAATCTATTCACAAATTTAAATTCCGAGAAGTTGGTCAAAGTTGAAAATCGACTGTGCATTTTCGCTACAATTAGGCTTAAAGGGTGAGAAAATAGCTCAGAATGTCACGAAAGTTGGCGTGCGCATTTGTCTACCAAGGGGACATCCAAATCTATACTCAAATTTAAATTCCGAGAAGCTGGTCAAATTCGAAACTCGACCGTGCGTTTTCGCTAGACTTAGCCTTAAAGGGTGAGAAAATAGCTCTGAACGTCACGAAACTTGGCGTGCGCATTTGTCTACCAACGGGACATCCAAATCTATGCTCAATTTTCAATTCTGAGAAGTTGGTCAAATTCGAAACTCGATCATGCGTTTTCCCTAGACTTGGGCTTAAAGGGTGTGAAAATAGCTCGGAACATTACGAAAGTTGGTGTGGACGCTTGTCTACAAATGGGACATCCAAAACTATTCTCAAATTTAAATTCCGAGAAGTTGGTCAAAGTTGAAACTCGATCGTGCGTTTTCGCTAGACTTGGGCTTAAAGGGTGTGAAAATAGCTCGTAATGGTACGAAAGTTGGCGTGGACGCTTGTCTACCAATGGGACATCCAAAACTATTCTCAAATTTCAATTCCGAGAAGTTGGTCAAAGTTGAAACTCGATCGTGCGTTTTCGCTTGACTTGGGCTTAAACGGGGAGAAAATAGCTCGGAACGTCACGAAAGTTGGTGTGGACGCTTATCTAACAATGGGACATCCAAAACTATTCTCGAATTTCGATTCCGAGAAGTTCGACAAAGTAGAAACTCGATCGTGCGCTTTCGCTAGACTTGGGCTTAAAGGGGGAGAAAATAGCTCGGAACGTCACGAAAGTTGGTGTGGACGCTTTTCTACCAATGGGACATCCAAAACTATTCACAAATTTCAATTCCGAGAAGTTAGTCAAAGTTGAAACTCGATCGCGCGTTTTCGCTAGACTTGGGCCTAAAGGGTGTGAAAATAGCTCGGAACGTCACGAAAGTTGGCGTGCGCATTTGTCTACCAACGGGACATCGAAATCTATGCTCAATTTTCAATTCCGAGAAGTTGGTCAAATTCGAAACTCGACCGTGCGTTTTCACTAGACTTGGGCTTAAAGGGTGCGAAAATAGCTCGCAACGTCACGAAAGTTGGCGTGGACTCACGTCTACCAATGCGACATCCAAATCTATTCGCAAATTTAAATTCCGAGAAGTTGGACAAAGTTGAAAATCGACCGTGCATTTTCGCTAGACTTAGGCTTAAAGGGTGAGAAAATAACTCGAAACATCACGAAAGTTGGCGTGCGCGTTTGTCTATAAACGGGACATCCAAATCTATTCTCAATTTTCAATTCCGAGAAGTTGGACAAACTTGAAACTCGACCGTGCGTTTTCGCTCGACTTGAGCTTAAAGGGTGTGAAATTAGCTCGTAATGTGACGAAAGTTGGCGTGAGCATTTGTCTACCAACGGGACATCCAAATCTATGCTCAATTTTCAATTCCGAGAAGTTGGTCAAATTCGAAACTCGACCATGCGGTTTCGCTAGACCTAGGCTTAAAGGGTGAGAAAATAGCTCAGAACGTCACGAAAGTTGGCGTGCGCATTTCTCTACCAACGGGACATCCAAATCTATGCTCAATTTTCAATTCCGCGAAGATGGTCAAATTCGAAACTCGATCGTGCGTTTTCACTAGACTTGGGCTTAAAGGGTGTGAAAATAGCTCGGAACATTACGAAAGTTGGTGTGGACGCTTGTCTACCAATGGGACATCCAAAACTATTCTCAAATTTCAATTCCGAGAAGTTAGTCAAAGTTGAAACTCGATCGTGCGTTTTCGCTAGACTTGGGCCTAAAGGGTGTGAAAATAGCTCGGAACGTCACGAAAGTTGGCGTGGACACTCGTCTACCAATGTGACATCCAAATACATTTGCAAATTTAAATTCCGAGAAGTTGGTCAAAGTTGAAAATCGACCGTGCATTTTCGCTACACTTAGGCTTAAACGGTGAGAAAATAGCTCGGAACGTCACGAAAGTTGGCGTGCGCATTTGTCTACCAACGGGACATCCAAATCTATGTTCAATTTTCAATTCCGAGAAGTTGGTCAAATTCGAAACTCGACCGTACGTTTTCACTAGACTTGGGCTTAAAGGGGGAGAAAATAGCTCGGAATGTCACGAAAGTTGGTGTGGACGCTTGTCTACCAATGGGACATCCAAAACTATTCTCAAATTTCAATTCCGAGAAGTTGGTCAAAGTTGAAACTCGATCGTGCGTTTTCACTTGACTTGGGCTTAAACGGGGAGAAAATAGCTCGGAACGTCACGAAAGTTGGTGTGGACGCTTGTCTACCAATGGGACATCCAAAACTATTCTCAAATTTCAATTCCGAGAAGTTGGTCAAAGTTGAAACTTGTTCGTGCGTTTTCGCTTGACTTGGGCTTAAACGGGGAGAAAATAGCTCGGAACGTCACGAAAGTTTGTGTGGACGCTTGTCTACCAATGGGACATCCAAAACTATTCTCAAATTTCAATTCCGAGAAGTTAGTCAAAGTTGAAACTCGATCGTGCGTTTTCGCTAGACTTGGGCTTAAAGGGGGAGAAAATAGCTCGGAACGTCACGAAAGTTGGTGTGGACGCTTGTCTACCAATGGGACATCCAAAACTATTCTTGAATTTCGATTCCGAGAAGTTGGACAAAGTTGAAACTCGATCGTGCGCTTTCGCTAGACTTGGGCTTAAAGGGTGTGAAAATAGCTCGGAACGTCATGAAAGTTGGCGTGCGCATTTGTCTACCAACGGGACATCCAAATCTATGCTCAATTTTCAATTCCGAGAAGTTGGTCAAATTCGAAACTCGACCGTGTGTTTTCACTAGACTTGGGCTTAAAGGGGGAGAAAATAGCTCGGAACGTCACGAAAGTTGGTGTGGACGCTTGTCTACCAATGCGACATCCAAAACTATTCTGAAACTTCAATTCTGAGAAGTTAATCAAAGTTGAAACTCGATCGTGCATTGTCTCTAGACTTGAGCTTAAAGGGTGTGAAAATAGCTCGGAACGTTACGAAATTTGGCGTGGACGCTCGTGTACCAATGGGACATCCAAAACTATTCTCAAATTTCAATTCCGAGAAGTTAGTCAAAGTTGAAACTCGATCGTGCGTTTTCGCTAGACTTGGGCTTAAAGGGTTCGAAAATAGCTCGGAACGTCACCAAAGTTGGCGTGGACGCTCGTCTACCAATGCGACATCCAAATCCATTCACAAATTTAAATTCCGAGAAGATGGTCAAAGTTGAAAATCGACCGTGCATTTTTGCTACACTTAGGCTTAAAGGGTGAGAAAATAGTTCGGAACGTCAGGAAAGTTGGCGTGCGCATTTGTCTACCAACGGGACATCCAAATCTATGCACAATTTTTAATTCCGAGAAGTTGGTCAAATTCAAAACTCGACCGTGCGTTTTCACTAGACTTGGGCTTAAAGGGGGATAAAATAGCTCGGAACGTCACGAAAGTTGGTGTGGATGCTTGTCTACGAATGGGACATCCAAAACTATTCTCGAATTTCGATTCCGAGAAGTTGGACAAAGTTGAAACTCGATCGTGCGCTTTTGCTAGACTTGGGCTTAAAGGGGGAGAAAATAGCTCGGAACGTCACGAAAGTTGGTGTGGACGCCTGTCTAACAATGGGACATCCAAAACTATTCTCGAATTTCGATTCTGAGAAGTTGGACAAAGTTGAAACTCGATCATGCACTTTCGCTAGACTTGGGCTTAAAGGGTGTGAAAATAGCTCGGAACGTCACGAAAGTTGGTGTGGACGCTTGTCTACCAATGCGACATCCAAAACTATTCTGAAATTTCAATTCCGAGAAGTTAATCAAAGTTGAAACTCGATCGTGCATTTTCGGTAGACTTGGGCTTAAAGGGTGTGAAAGTAACTCAGAACGTTACGAAAGTTGGCGTGGACGCTCGTGTACCAATGGGACATCCAAAACTATTCTCAAATTTCAATTCCGAGAAGTTAGTCAAAGTTGAAACTCGATCGTGCGTTTTCGCTAGACTTGGGTTTAAAGGGTGCGAAAATAGCTCGGACGTCACGAAAGTTGGCGTGGACGCTCGTGTACCAATGTGACATCCAAATCCATTCGCAAATTTAAATTCCGAGAAGTTGGTCAAAGTTGAAAATCGACCGTGCATTTTTGCTACACTTAGGCTTAAAGGGTGAGAAAATAGCTCGGAACGTCACGAGAGTTGGCATGCGCATTTGTCTACCAACGGGATATCCAAATCTATGCTCAATTTTTAATTCTGAGAAGTTGGTCAAATTCGAAACTCGACCGTGCGTTTTCAGTAGACTTGGGCTTAAAGGGGGAGAAAATAGCTCGGAACGTCACGAAAGTTGGTGTGGACACTTGTCTACCAATGGGACATCCAAAACTATTCTCAAATTTAAATTCCGAGAAGTTAATCAAAGTTGAAACTCGATCGTGCGTTTTCGCTAGACTTAGGCTTAAAGGGTGAGAAAATAGCTCGGAACATCACGAAAGTTGGCGTGCGCATTTGTCTATAAACGGGACATCCAAATCTATGCTCAATTTTCAATTCCGAGAAGTAGGACAAACTTGAAACTCGACCGTGCGTTTTCGCTCGACTTGAGCTTAAAGGGTGTGAAATTAGCTCTTAATGTGACGAAAGTTGGCGTGCGCATTTGTCTACGAACGGGACATCCAAATCTATGCTCAATTTTTAATTCCGAGAAGTTGGTCAAATTCGAAACTCGACCATGCGTTTTCGCTAGACCTAGGCTTAGAGGGTGAGAAAATAGCTCAGAACGTCACGAAAGTTGGCGTGCGCATTTGTCTACCAACAGGACATCCAAATCTATGCTCAATTTTCAATTCCGAGAAGTTGGTCAAATTCGAAACTCGATCGTGCGTTTTCGCTAGACTTGGGCTTAAAGGGGGAGAAAATAGCTCGGAACGTCACGAAAGTTGGCGTGGATGCTCGTCTACCAATGGGACATCCAAAACTATTCTCAAATTTCAATTCCGAGAAGTTGGTCAAAGTCGAAACTCGATCGTGCATTTTCGCTAGACTTGGGCTTAAAGGGTGTGAAAATAGCTCGGAACATTAAGAAAGTTGGCGTGGACGCTCGTCTACCAATGGGACATCCAAATCCATTCTCAAATTTAAATTCCGAGATGTTGGTCAAATTCAAAACTCGACCATGCGTTTTCGCTAGACCTAGGCTTAAAAGGTGAGAAAATAGCTCAGAACGTCACGAAAGTTGGCGTGCGCATTTGTCTACCAATGGGACATCCAAATCTATGCTCAATTTTCAATTCCGAGAAGTTGGTCAAATTCGAAACTCGATCGTGCATTTTCGCTAGACTTGGGCTTAAAGGGTGTGAAAATAGCTCGGAACATTACGAATGTTGGTGTGGACGCTTGTCTACCAATGGGACATCCAAAACTATTCTGAAATTTTGAATTCTGAGAAGTTAGTCAAAGTTGAAACTCGATCGTGTGTTTTCGCTAGACTTGGGCTTAAAGGGGGAGAAAATAGCTTGGAACGTCACGAAACTTGGTGTGGACGCTTGTCTACCAATGGGACATCCTAAACTATTTTTGAATTTCGATTCCGAGAAGTTGGACAAAGTTGAAACTCGATTGTGCGCTTTCACTAGACTTGGGCTTAAAGGGTGTGAAAATAGCTCGGAACGTCACGAAAGCTGGCATGCGCATTTGTCTACCAACGGGACATCCAAATATATGCTCAATTTTCAATTCCGAGAAGTTGGTCGAATTCGAAACTCGACCGTGCGTTTTCGCTAGATTTGGGATTAAAGGGGGAGAAAATAGCTCGGAACGTCACGAAAGTTGGTGTGGACGCTTGTCTAACAATGGGACATCCAAAACTATTCTCAAATTTTGATTCTGAGAAGTTGGACAAAGTTGAAACTCGATCGTGCACTTTCGCTAGAGTTGGGCTTAAAGGGTGTGAAAATAGCTCGGAACGTCACGAAACTTGGTGTGCGCATTTGTCTACCAACGGGACATCCAAATCTATGCTCAATTTTCAATTCCGAGAAGTTGGTCAAATTCGAAAATCGACCATGCTTTTTCACTAGACTTGGGCTTAAAGGGGGAGAAAATATCTCGGAACATCACGAAAGTTGGTGTGGACGCTTGTCTACCAATGCGACATCCAAAACTATTCTGAAATTTCAATTCCGAGAAGTTAATCAAAGTTGAAACTCGATCGTGCATTTTCGCTAGACTTGGGCTTAAAGGGTGAGAAAATAGCTCGGAACGTCAGGAAAGTTGGCGTGCGCATTTGTCTACCAACGGGACATCCAAATCTATGCTCAATTTTTAATTCCGAGAAGTTGGTCAAATTCAAAACTCGACTGTGCGTTTTCACTAGACTTGGGCTTAAAGGGGGATAAAATAGCTAGGAACATCACGAAAGTTGGTGTGGACGCTTGTCTACCAGTGGGACATCCAAAACTATTCTCGAATTTCAATTCCGAGAAGTTGGACAAAGTTGAAACTCGATCGTGCGCTTTCGCTAGACTTGGGCTTAAAGGGTGTGAAAATAGCTCGTAACGTCACGAAAGTTGGTGTGCGCATTTGTCTACCAACGGTACATCCAAATCTATGCTCAATTTTCAATTCCGAGAAGTTGGTCAAATTTGAAACTCGACCGTGCGTTTTCGTTAGACTTGGGCTTAAAGGGGGAGAAAATAGCTCGGAACGTCACGAAAGTTGGTGTGGACGCCTGTCTAACAATGGGACATCCAAAACTATTCTCGAATTTCGATTCCGGGAAGTTCGACAAAGTTTAAACTCAATCGTGCACTTTCGCTAGACTTGGGCTTAAAGGGTGTCAAAATAGCTCGGAACGTCACGAAAGTTGGCGTGCGCATTTGTCTACCAACGGGACATCCAAATCGATGCTCAATTTTCAATTCCGAGAAGTTGATCAAATTCGAAACTCGACCGTGCGTTTTCACTAGACTTGGGCTTAAAGGGGGATAAAATAGCTCGGAATGTCACGAAAGTTGGTGTGGACGCTTGTCTACCAATGCGACATCCAAAACTATTCTGAAATTTCAATTCCGAGAAGTTAATCAAAGTTGAAACTCGATCGTGCATTTTCGCTAGACTTGGGCTTAAAGGGTGTGAAAGTAACTCGGAACGTTATGAAAGTTGGCGTGGATGCTCGTGTACCAATGGGACATCCAAAACTATTCTCAAATTTCAATTTCGAGAAGTTAGTCAAAGTTGAAACTCGATCGTGTTTTTTCGCTAGACTTGGGCTTAAAGGGTGCGAAAATAGCTCGGACGTCACGAAAGTTGGCGTGGATGCTCGTCTACCAATGTGACATCCAAATCCATTCACAAATTTAAATTCCTAGAAGTTGGTCAAGGTTGAAAATCGACCGTGCATTTTCGCTACACTTAGGCTTAATGGGTGAGAAAATAGCTCGGAACGTCACGAGAGTTGGCGTGCGCATTTGTCTACCAACGGGACATCCAAATCTATGCGCAATTTTCAATTCCGAGAAGTTGGTCAAATTCGAAACTCGACCGTGCGTTTTCACTAGACTTGGGCTTAAAGGGGGAGAAAATAGCTCGGAACGTCACGAAAGTTGGTGTGGAGGCTTGTCTACCAATGGGACATCCAAAACTATTCTCGAATTTCGATTCTGAGAAGTTGGACAAAGTTGAAACTCGATCGTGCGCATTCGCTAGACTTGGGCTTAAAGGGTGTGAAAATAGCTCGGAACGTCACGAAAGTTGGCATGTTCATTTGTCTACCAACGGGACATCCAAATCTATGCTCAATTTTTAATTCCGAGAAGTTGGTCAAATTCAAAACTCGACCGTGCGTTTTCGCTAGACTTAGGTTTACAGGGTGAGAAAATAGCTCAGAACGTCACGAACGTTGGCGTGCACATTTGTCTACCAACGTGACATCCAAATCTATGCTCAATTTTCTATTCCGAGAAGTTGGTCAAATTTGAAACTCGACCGTGCGTTTTCGCTAGACTTGGGCTTAAAGGGGGAGAAAATAGCTCGGAACGTCACGAAAGTTGGTGTGGACGCTTGTCTACCAATGGGACAGCCAAAACTATTCTCAAATTTGAATTCCGAGAAGTTGGTCAAAGTTGAAACTCGATCGTCCGTTTTCGGTTGACTTGGGCTTAAACGGGGAGAAAATAGCTCGGAACGTCACGAAAGTTGGTGTGGACGCTTGTCTACCAATGGGACATCCAAAACTATTCTCAAATTTCAATTCCGAGATGTTGGTCAAAGTTGAAACTCGACCGTGCATTTTCGCTAGACTTGGGCTTAAAGGGGGAGAAAATAGCTCGGAACATCACGAAAGTTGGTGTGGACGCTTGTCTAACAATGGGACATCCAAAACTATTCTCGAATTTCAATTCCAAGAAGTTGGACAAAGTTTAAACTCGATCGTGCGCTTTCACTAGACTTGGGCTTAAAGGGTGTGAAAATAGCTCGGAACGTCACGAAAGTTGGCGTGCGCATTTGTCTACCAACGGGACATCCAGATCTATGCTCAATTTTCAATTCCGAGAAGTTGGTCAAATTCGAAACTCGACCGTGCGTTTTCACTAGACTTGGGCTTAAAGGGGGAGAAAATAGCTCGGAACGTCACGAAAGTTGGTATGGATGCTTGTCTACCAATGGGACATCCAAAACTATTCTCAAATTTAAATTCCGAGAAGTTGGGCAAAGTTGAAACTCGATCGTGCGTTTTCGCTAGACTTGGGCCTAAAGGGTGTGAAAATAGCTCGGAACGTCACGAAAGTTGGCGTGGACACTCGTCTACCAATGTGACATCCAAATCCATTAGCTCGTAATGTGACGAAAGTTGGCGTGCGCATTTTTCTACCAACGGGACATCCAAATCTATGCTCAATTTTTAATTCCGAGAAGTTGGTCAAATTCGAAACTCGACCGTGCGTTTTCGCTAGACTTAGGCTTAAAGGGTGAGAAAATAGCTCAGAACGTCACGAACGTTGGCGTGCGCATTTGTCTACCAACGTGACATCCAAATCTATGCTCAGTTTTCGATTCCGAGAAGTTGGTCAAATTTGAAACTCGACCGTGCGTTTTCGCTAGACTTCGGCTTAAAGGGGGAGAAAATAGCTCGGAACGTCACGAAAGTTGGTGTGGACGCTTGTCTACCAATGGGACATCCAAAACTATTCTCAAATTTCAATTCCGAGAAGTTGGTCAAAGTTGAAACTCGATCGTACGTTTTCGCTAGACTTGGGCTTAAAGGGTGTGAAAATAGCTCGGAACGTCACGAAAATTGGCGTGGACGCTCGTCTACCAATGCGACATCAAAATCTATTCTCAAATTTATATTCTGAGAAGTTGGTCAAAGTTGAAAATCGACTGTGCATTTTCGCTAGACTTAGGCTTAAATGGTGAGAAAATAGCTCGGAACGTCACCAAAGTTGGCGTGCGCATTTGTCTACCAACGGGACATCGAAATCTATGCTCAATTTTCAATTCCGAGAAGTTGGTCAAATTCGAAACTCGACCGTGTGTTTTCACTAGACTTGGGCTTAATGAGGGAGAAAATAGCTCGGAACGTCACGAAAGTTGGTGTGGACGCTTGTCTACCAATGGGACATCCAAATCTATTCTCAAATTTATATTCCGAGAAGTTCGTCAAAGTTGAAAAACGACCGTGCATTTTCGCTAGACTTGGGCTTAAAGGGTGAGAAAATAGCTCGTAATGTCACGAAAGTTGGCGTGTGCATTTGTGTACCAACGGGACATCCAAATCTATGCTCAATTTTTAATTCCGAGAAGTTGGTCAAATTCGAAACTCGACCGTGCGTTTTCGCTAGACTTAGGCTTAAAGGGTGAGAAAATAGCTCGGAACGTCACGAAAGTTGGCGTGCGCATTTGTCTACCAACGAGACATCCAAATCTATGCTCAATTTTTAATTCCGAGAAGTTGGTCAAATTCGAAACTCGACCGTGCGTTTTCGCTAGACTTGTGCTTAAAGAGGGAGAAAATAGCTCAGAACGTCACGAGAGTTGTTGTGGACGCTTGTCTACCAATGGGACATCCAAAACTATTCTCAAATTTCAATTCCGAGAAGTTAGTCAAAGTTGAAACTTGATCGTGCGTTTTCACTAGACTTGGGCTTAAAGGGTGCGAAAATAGCTTGGAAAGTCACGAAAGTTGGCGTGGACGCTCGTCTACCAATGCGACATCCAAATCTATTCACAAATTTAAATTCTAAGAAGTTGGTCAAAGTTGAAAATCGACCGTGCATTTTCGCTACACTTAGGCTTAAAGGGTGAGAAAATAGCTCAGAACGTCACGAAAGTTGGCGTGCGCATTTGTCTACCAACGGGACATCCAAATCTATACTCAAATTTAAATTCCGAGAAGTTGGTCAAATTCGAAACTCGACCGTGCGTTTTCGCTAGACTTAGCCTTAAAGGGTGAGAAAATAGCTCGAAACGTCACGAAAGTTGGCGTGCGCATTTGTCTACCAACGGGACATCCAAATCTATGCTCAATTTTCAATTCCGAGAAGTTGGTCAAATTCGAAACTCGAACGTGCGTTTTCGCTAGACTTGGGCTTAAAGGGTGTGAAAATAGCTCGGAACGTCACGAAAGTTGGCGTGGACGCTCGTCTACCAATGGGACATCCAAAACTATTCTCAAATTTAAATTCCGAGAAGTTGGTCAAAGTTGAAACTCGATCTTGCGTTTTCGCTAGACTTGGGCTTAAAGGGTGTGAAAATAGCTCATAACGTTACGAAAGTTGGCGTGGACGCTCGTCTACCAATGTGACATCCAAATCTATTCGTAAATTTAAATTCCGAGAAGTTGGTCAAAGTTGAAAATCGACCGTGCATTTTCTCTACACTTAGGCTTAAAGGGTGAGAAAATAGCTCGGAATGTCACGAAAGTTGGCGTGAGCATTTGTCTACCAACGGGACATCCAAATCTATGCTCAATTTTCAATTCCAAGAAGTTGGTCAAATTCGAAACTCGACCGTGCATTTTCGCTAGACTTGGGCTTAAAGGGGGAGAAAATAGCTCGGAACGTCACGAAAGTTGGTGTGGACGCTTGTCTACCAATGGGACATCCAAAACTATTCTCAAATTTCAATTCCGAGAAGTTGGTCAAAGTTGAAACTCGATCGTGCGTTTTCGCTTGAATTGGGCTTAAATGAGGAGAAAATATCTCGGAACGTCATGAAAGTTGGTGTGGACGCTTGTCTACCAATGGGACATCCAAAACTATTCTCAAATTTCAATTCCGAGAAGTTGGTCAAAGTTGAAACTCGATCGTGCGTTTTCGCTAGACTTGGGTTTAAAGGGTGTGAAAATAGCTCGAAAATTCACGAAAGTTGGCGTGGACCCTCGCCTACCAATGCGGCAACCAAATCTATTCTCAAATTTATATTCCGAGAAGTTGGTCAAAGTTGAAAATTGACCGTTCATTTTCGCTAGACTTAGGCTTAAAGGGTGAGAAAATAGGTCAGAAAGTCACGAAAGTTGTCGTGCGCATTTGTCTACCAACGGGACAGCCAAATCTATGCTCAATTTTCATTCCGAGAAGTTGGTCAAATTTGAAACTCGACCGTGCGTTTTCACTAGACTTGGGCTTAAAGAGGGAGAAAATAGCTCGGAACGTCATGAAAGTTGGCGTGGATGCTCGTCTACCAATGTGAAATCCAAATCTATTCTGAAATTTATATTCCGAGAAGTTGGTCAAAGTTGAAAATCGACCGTGCATTTTCGCTAGACTTGGGCTTAAAGTGGGAGAAAATAGCTCGGAACGTGACGAAAGTTGGTGTGGACGCTTGTCTAACAATGGGACATCCAAAACTATTCTCGAATTTCGATTCCGAGAAGTTGGACAAAGTTGAAACTCGATCGTGCGTTTTCGCTAGACTTGGGCTTAAAGGGTGTGAAAATAGCTCGGAACGTCACGAAAGTTGGCGTGCGCATTTGTCTACCAACGGGACATCCAAATCTATGCTCAATTTTCAATTCCGAGAAGTGGGTCAAATTCGAAACTTGACCGTGCGTTTTCACTAGACTTGGGCTTAAAGGGGGAGAAAATAGCTCGAAGCGTCACGAAAGTTGGTGTGGACGCTTGTCTACCAATGCGACATCCAAAACTATTCTGAAATTTCAATTCTGAGAAGTTAATCAAAGTTGAAACTCGATCGTGCGTTTTCGCTAGACTTGGACTTAAAGGGTGTGAAAATAACTCAGAACGTTACGAAAGTTGGCGTGGACGCTCGTGTACCAATGGGACATCCAAAACTATTCTCAAATTTCAATTCCGAGAAGTTAGTCAAAGTTGAAACTCGATCGTGCGTTTTTGCTAGACTTGGGATTAAAGGGTGCGAAAATAGCTCGGAACGTCACGAAAGTTGGCGTGGACGCTCGTCTACCAATGTGACATCCAAATCCATTCGCAAATTTAAATTCCGAGAAGATGGTCAAAGTTGAAAATCAACCGTGCATTTTCGCTACACTTAGGCTTAAAGGGTGAGAAAATAGCTCGGAACGTCACGAAAGTTGGTGTGGACGCTTGTCTTCCAATGGGACATCCAAAACTATTCTCAAATTTCAATTCCGAGAAGTTAGTCAAAGTTGAAACTCGATCGTGCGTTTTCGCTAGACTTAGGCCTAAAGGGTGTGAAAATAGCTCGGAACGTCACGAAAGTTGGCGTGGACGCTCGTCTACTAATGCGACGTCCAAATCTATTCTCAAATTTATATTCCGAGAAGTTTGTCAAAGTTGAAAATCAACTGTGCATTTTCGCTAGACTTAGGCTTAAATGGTGAGAAAATAGTTCGGAACGTCACCAAAGTTGGCGTGCGCATTTTTCTACCAACGGGACATCGAAATCTATGCTCAATTTTTAATTCCGAGAAGTTGGTCAAATTCGAAACTCGACCGTGCGTTTTCACTAGACTTGGGCTTAAAGGGGGAGAAAATAGCTCGGAACGTCACGAAAGTTGGTGTGGACAATTGTCTACCAATGGGACATCCAAAACTATTCTCGAATTTCGATTCCGAGAAGTTGGACAATGTTGAAACTCGATCGTGCGCTTTCGCTAAACTTGGGCTTAAAGGGTGTGTAAATAGCTCGTAACGTCACGAAAGTTGGCATGCTCATTTGTCTACCAATGGGACATCCAAATCTATGCTCAATTTTCAATTCCGAGAAGTTGGTCAAATTTGAAACTCGACCGTGCGTTTTTGCTAGACTTGGGCTTAAAGGGGGAGAAAATAGCTCGGAACGTCACGAAAGGTTGTGTGGACGTTTGTCTAACAATGGGACATCCAAAACTATTCTCGAATTTTGATTCCGAGAAGTTGGACAAAGTTGAAACTCGATCGTGCGCTTTCGCTAGACTTGGGCTTAAAGGGTGTGAAAATAGCTCGGAACGTCACGAAAGTTGGCGTGCGCATTTGTCTACCAACGGGACATCCAAATCTATGCTCAATTTTCAATTCCGAGAAGTTGGTCAAATTTGAAACTCGACCGTGCGTTTTCACTGGACTTGGGCTTCAAGGGGGAGAAAATAGCTCGGAACGTCACGGAAGTTGGTGTGGACGCTTGTCTACCAATGCGACATCCAAAACTATTCTCAAATTTCAATTCCGAGAAGTTAATCAAAGTTGAAACTCGATCGTGCGTTTTCACTAGACTTAGGCTTAAAGGGTGAGAAAATAACTCGGAACATCACGAAAGTTGGCGTGCGCATTTGTCTATAAACGGGACATCAGAATCTATGCTCAATTTTCAATTCTGAGAAGTTGGACAAACTTGAAACTCGACCGTGCGTTTTCGCTCGACTTGAGCTTAAAGGGTGTGAAATTAGCTCGTAATGTGACGAAAGTTGGCGTGCGCATTTGTCTACCAACGGGACATCCAAATCTATGCTCAATTTTTAATTCCGAGAAGTTGGTCAAATTCGAAACTCGACCATTGCGTTTTCGCTAGACCTAGGCTTAAAGGGTGAGAAAATAGCTCAGAACGTCACGAAAGTTGGTGTGCTCATTTTGCTACCAACGGGACATCCAAATCTATGCTCAATTTTCAATTCCGAGAAGTTGGTCAAATTCGAAACTCGATCGTGCGTTTTCGCTAGACTTGGGCTTAAAGGGGGAGAAAATAGCTCGGAACGTCATGAAAGTTCGCGTGGATGCTCGTCTACCAATGGGACGTCCAAAACTATTCTCAAATTTGAATTCCGAGAAGTTGGTCAAAGTTGAAACTCGATCGTGCGTTTTCGCTAGACTTGGGCTTAAAGGGTGTGAAAATAGCTCGGAACATTACGAAAGTTGGCGTGGACGCTCGTCTACCAATGGGACATCCAAATCCATTCTCAAATTTAAATTCCGAGATGTTTGTCAAAGTTGAAACTCGATCGTGCGTTTTCGCTAGACTTGGGCTTAAAGGGGGAGAAAATAGCTCAGAACGTCAGGAAAGTTGGCGTGAGCATTTGTCTACCAACGGGACATCCAAATCTATGCTCAATTTTCAATTCCGAGAAGTTGGTCAAATTCAAAACTCGACCATGCGTTTTCGCTAGACCTAGGCTTAAAGGGTGAGAAAATAGCTCAGAACGTCACGAAAGTTGGCATGCGCATTTGTCTACCAACAGGACATCCAAATCTATGCTCAATTTTCAATTCGGAGAAGTTGGTCAAATTCGAAACTCGATCGTGCGTTTTCGCTAGAATTGGGCTTAAAGGGGGAGAAAACAGCTCGGAACGTCATGAAAGTTGGCGTGGACGCTCGTCTACCAATGGGACATCCAAAACTATTCTCAAATTTCAATTCCGAGAAGTTAATCAAAGTTGAAACACGATCGTGCGTTTTCGCTAGACTTAGGCTTAAAGGGTGAGAAAATAGCTCGGAACATCACGAAAGTTGGCGTGCGCATTTGTCTATAAACGGGACATCCAAATCTATGCTCAATTTTCAATTCCGAGAAGTTGGACAAACTTGAAACTCGACCGTGAGTTTTCGCTCGACTTGAGCTTAAAGGGTGTGAAATTAGCTCGTAATGTGATGAAAGTTGTCGTGCGCATTTGTCTACCAACGGGACATCCAAATCTATGCTCAATTTTTAATTCTGAGAAGTTCGTCAAATTCGAAACTCGACCATGCGTTTTCGCTAGACCTAGGCTTAAAGGGTGAGAAAATAGCTCAGAACGTCGCGAAAGTTGGCGTGCTCATTTGTCTACCAACGGGACATCCAAATCTATGCTCAATTTTCAATTCCGAGAAGTTGGTCAAATTCGAAACTCGATCGTGCGTTTTTCGCTAGACTTGGGCTTAAAGTGTCTGAAAATAGCTCGGAACATTACGAAAGTTGGTGTGGACGCTTGTCTACCAATGGGACATCCAAACTATTCTCAAATTTAAATTTCGAGAAGTTGGTCAAAGTTGAAACTTGATCATGCGTTTTCGCTAGACTTGGGCTTAAAGGGTGTGAAAATAGCTCGGAACGTGACGAAAGTTGGCGTGGACGCTCGTCTACCAATGTGACATCCAAATCTATTCGCAAATTTAAATTCCGAGAAGTTGGTCAAAGTTGAAAATCGACCGTGCATTTTCTCTACACTTAGGCTTAAAGGGTGAGAAAATAGCTCGGAACGTCACGAAAGTTGGCGTGAGCATTTGTCTACCAACGGGACATCCAAATCTATGCTCAATTTTCAATTCCGAGAAGTTGGTCAAATTCAAAACTCGACCGTGCATTTTCGCTAGACTTGGGCTTAAAGGGTGAGAAAATAGCTCGGAACGTCTCGAAAGTTGGTGTGGATGCTTGTCTACCAATGGGACATCCAAAACTACTCTCAAATTTCAATTCCGAGAAGTTGGTCAAAGTTGAAACTTGATCGTTAGCGTTTTCGCTTGACTTGGGCTTAAACGGGGAGAAAATAGCTCGGAACGTCACGAAAGTTGGTGTGGACGCTTGTCTACCAATGGGAAATCAAAAACTATTCTCAAATTTCAATTCCGAGAAGTTGGTCAAAGTTGAAACTTGATCGTGCGTTTTCGCTTGACTTGGGCTTAAACGGGGAGAAAATAGCTCGGAACGTCACGAAAGTTGGTGTGGACGCTTGTCTACCAATGGGACATCCAAAACTATTCTCAATTTTCAATTCCGAGAAGTTAATCAAATTCGAAACTCGACCGTGCATTTTCGCTAGACTTGGGCTTAAAGGGGGAGAAAATAGCTCGGAACGTCACGAAAGTTGGTGTGGACGCTTGTCTACCAATGGGACATCCAAAACTATTCTTGAATTTCGATTCCGAGAAGTTGGACAAAGTTGAAACTCGATCGTGCGCTTTCGCTAGACTTGGGCTTAATGTGTGTGAAAATAGCTTGGAACGTCACGAAAGTTGGCGTGCGCATTTGTCTACCAACGGGACATCCAAATCTATGCTCAATTTTCAATTACGAGAAGTTGGTCAAATTTGAAACTCGACCGTGCGTTTTCTCTAGACTTGGGCTTAAAGGGGGAGAAAATAGCTCGGAAACGTCACGAAAGTTGGTGTGGACGCTTGTCTACCAATGGGACATCCAAAACTATTCTTGAATTTCGATTCCGAGAAGTTGGACAAAGTTGAAACTCGATCGTGCGCTTTCGCTAGACTTGGGCTTAAAGTGTGTGAAAATAGCTTGGAACGTCACGAAAGTTGGCGTGCGCATTTGTCTACCAACGGGACATCCAAATCTATGCTCAATTTTCAATTACGAGACGTTGGTCAAATTTGAAACTCGACCGTGCGTTTTCTCTAGACTTGGGCTTAAAGGGGGAGAAAATAGCTCGGAACGTCACGAAAGTTGGTGTGGACGCTTGTCTACCAAAGGGACATCCAAAACTATTCTCAAATTTCAATTCCGAGAAGTTGGTCAAAGTTGAAACTCGACCGTGCATTTTCGCTAGACTTGGGCTTAAAGGGTGTGAAAATAACTCGGAACGTTACGAAAGTTGGCGTGGACGCTCGTGTACCAATGGGACATCCAAAACTATTCTCAAATTTCAATTCCGAGAAGTTAGTCAAAGTTGAAACTCGATCGTGCGTTTTCGCTAGACTTGGGCTTAAAGGTTGCGAAAATAGCTCGGAACGTCACAAAAGTTGGCGTGGACGCTCGTCTACCAATGTGACATCCAAATCCATTCACAAATTTAAATTCTGAGAAGTTGGTCAAAGTTGAAAATCGACCGTGCATTTTTGCTACACTTAGGCTTAAAGGGTGAGAAAATAGCTCGGAACGTCAGGAAAGTTGGCGTGCGCATTTGTCTACCAACGGGACATCCAAATCTATGCTCAATTTTTAATTCCGAGAAGTTTGTCAAATTCGAAACTCGACCGTGCGTTTTCACTAGACTTGGGCTTAAAGGGGGATAAAATAGCTCGGAACGTCACGAAAGTTGGTGTGGACGCTTGTCTACCAATGGGACATCCAAAACTATTCTCGAATTTCGATTCTGAGAAGTTGGACAAAGTTGAAACTCGATCATGCACTTTCGCTAGACTTGGGCTTAAAGGGTGTGAAAATAGCTCAGAACGTCACGAAAGTTGGCGTGCGCATTTGTCTACCAACGGGACATCCAAATCTATGCTCAATTTTCAATTCCGAGAAGTTGGTCAAATTCGAAACTCGACCGTGCGTTTTCACTAGACTTGGGCTTAAAGGGGGAGAAAATAGCTCGAAACGTCACGAAAGTTGGTGTGGACGCTTGTCTACCAATGCGACGTCCAAAACTATTCTGAAATTTCAATTCCGAGAAGTTAATCAAAGTTGAAACTCGATCGTGCATTTTCGCTAGACTTGGGCTTAAAGGGTGTGAAAATAACTCGGAACGTTACGAAAGTTGGCGTGGACGCTCGTGTACCAATGGGACATCCAAATCCATTCTCAAATTTAAATTCTGAGAAGTTGGTCAAAGTTGAAAATCGACCATGCATTTTCGCTAGACTTGGGTTTAAAGGGTGAGAAAATAGCTCGGAATGTCACGAAAGTTGGCGTGCGCATTTTTCTACCAACGGGACATCCAAATCTACGCTCAATTTTCAATTCTGAGAAGTTGGTCAAATTTGAAACTCGACCGTGCGTTTTCGCTAGACTTGGGCTTAAAGGGGGAGAAAATAGCTCGAAACGTCACGAAAGTTGGTGTGGACGCTTGTCTACCAATGGGACATCCAAATCTATTCTCAAATTGATATTCCGAGAAGTTGGTCAAAGTTGAAAAACGACCGTGCATTTTCGCTAGACTTGGGTTTAAAGGGTGAGAAAATAGCTCGGAATGTCACGAAAGTTGGCGTACGCATTTGTCTACCAACGGGACATCCAAATCTATGCTCAATTTTTAATTCCGAGAAGTTGGTCAAATTCGAATCTCGACCGTGCTTTTTCGCTAGAGTTAGGCTTAAAGGGTGAGAAAATAGCTCGGAACGTCACGAAGGTTGGTGTGGATGCTTGTCTACAAATGGGACATCCAAAACAATGCTCAATCTTCAATTACGAGAAGTTGGTGAAAGTTGAAACTCGACCGTTCGTTTTCGGTAGAGAAGAAAATAGCTTGGAACGTCACGAAAGTTGGTGTTCGCATTTGTCTACCAATGGGACATCCAAATCTATGCTCAATTTTCAATTCCGAGAAGTTGGTCAAATTCAAAACTCAGCCGTGCATTTTCGCTCGACTTGAGCTTAAAGGGTGTGAAATTAGCTCGTAATGTGACGAAAATTGGTGTCCGCATTTGTCTACCAACGGGACATCCAAATCTATGCTCAAATTTATATTCCGAGAAGTTGGTCAAAGTTGAAAATCGACCGTGCATTTTCACTAGAATTGGGCTTAAAGGGTGAGAAAATAGCTCGGAACGTCACAAAAGTTGGCGTGCGCATTTGTCTACCAACGGGACATCCAAATCTATGCTCAATTTTCGATTCCAAGAAGTTGGTCAAATTCGAAACTCGACCGTGCGTTTTCGCTAGACTTGGGCTTAAAGGGGGAGAAAATAGCTCGGAACGTCACGAGAGTTGGTGTGGACGCTTGTCTACCAATGGGACATCCAAAACTCTTCTCAAATTTCAATTCCGAGAAGTTAGTCAAAGTTGAAACTCGATCGTGCATTTTCGCTAGACTTGGGCCTAAAGGGTGTGAAAATAGCTCGGAACGTCACGAAAGTTGGCGTGGACGCTCGTCTACCAATGTGACATCCAAATCCATTAGCTCGTCTATTCTCAAATTTATATTCCAAGAAGTTGGTCAAAGTTGAAAATCGACCGTGCATTTTCGCTAGACTTGGGCTTGAAGGGTGAGAAAATAGCTCGAAAGGTCACGAAAGTTGGCGTGCGCATTTGTCTACCAACGGGACATCCAAATCTATGCTCAATTTTCAATTCCGAGAGGTTGGTCAAATTCAAAACTCGACTGTGCGTTTTCGCTCGACTTCAGCTTAACGGGTGGAAATTAGCTCGTAATGTGACCAAAGTTGGCGTGCGCATTTGTCTACCAACGGGACATCCAAATCTATGCTCAATTTTCAATTCCGAGAAGTTGGTCAAATTCAAAACTCGACCGTGCATTTTCGCTAGACTTGGGTTTAAAGGGTGAGAAAATAGCAGGGAATGCCACAAACGTTGGCGTGCGCATTTGTCTACCAACGGGACATCCAAATCTATGCTCAATTTTTTAATTCCAGGAAGTTGGTCAAATTCGAAACTCGACCGTATGTTTTCGCTACAGTTGGGCTTAAAGGGGTAGAAAATAGCTCAGAATGTAACGAATGTTGGTGTGGACGTTTGTCTACCAATGGGACATCAAAAACTATTCTCAAATTTCAATTCCGAGAAGTTGGTCAAAGTTGAAACTCGATCGTGCGTTTTCGCTAGACTTGGGCTTAAAGGGTGTGAAAATAGCTCGAAACGTCACAAAAGTTGGCGTCGATGCTCGTCTACCAATGTGACATCCAAATATATTCTCAAATTTCAATTCCGAGAAGTTGGTCAAAGTTGAAACTCGATCGTGCGTTTTCGCTAGACTTGGGCTTAAAGGGTGTGAAAATAGCTCGGAACGTCACGAAAGTTGGGTGGACGCTCGTCTACCAATGTGACATCCAAATCTATTCTCAAATTTAAATTCTGAGAAGTTGGTCAAAGTTGAAAATTGACCGTGCATTTTCGCTAGACAAAGGCTTAAAGGGTGAAAAAATAGCTCGGAACGTCATGAAAGTTGGCGTGCGCATTTGTCTACCAACGGGACATCCAAATCTATGCTCAATTTTGAATTCCGAGAAGTTGGTGAAAGTCGAAACTCAACCATACATTTCCGCTAGAGTTGGGCTTGAAGGGGGAGAAAATAGCTCGGAATGTCACGAAAGTTGGTGTGGACGATTGTGTAACAATGGTACATACAAAACTATTCGCTACACTTGGGCTTAAAGGGGGAGAAAATAGCTCGGAACATAACGAATGTTGGTGTGGATGCTTGTCTAGCATTGGGACATCCAAAACTATTCTCAAATTTCAATTCCGAGAAGTTGGTTAAAGTTGAAACTCGATCGTGCGTTTTCGCTAGACTTGGGCTTCAAGGGTGAGAAAATAGCTCGGAACATCACGAAAGTTGTTGTGCGCGCATGTCTACAAACGGGACATCTAAATCTATTCTCCATTTTCATTTCCGAGAAGTAGGTCAAAGCCGAAACACAATCATGCGTTTTCTCTAGAGTTGGGCTTAAAGGGGAAGAAAATAGCTCGAAACGTCACGAAAGTTGACGTGTGCACTTATCTACCAACGGGACATCCAAATCCATTCTCAAATTTAAATTCCGAGAAGTTGGTCAATGTTGAAAATCGACCGTGCATTTTCGCTAGACTTAGGCTTAAAGGGTGAGAAAATAGCTCGGAACATCACGAAACTTGGCGTGTGCACTTATCTACCAACGGGACATCCAAATCTATGCTCAATTTTCGATTCCGAGAAGTTGGTCAAATTCGAAACTCGACCGTGCGTTTTCGCTAGACTTGGGCTTAAAGGGGGAGAAAATAGCTCGGAACGTCACGAAAGTTGGTGTGGACGCTTGTCTACCAATGGGACATCCAAAACTATTCTCAAATTTCAATTCCGAGAAATGGGTCAAAGTTCAAACTCGATCGTGCATTTTCGCTAGACTTGGGCTTAAAGGGTGGGAAAATAGATCGGAACATCACGAAAGTTGGCGTGCGCACTTGTCTACCAATGGGACATCCAAATCTATTCTCATATTTCAATTTCGGGAAGTTGGTCAAAGTCGAAACGCCACCATACGTTTTCGCTAGACTTGAGCTTAAAGGGTGTGAAATTAACTTGTAATTTCACGAAAGTTGTTGTGCGCGAATGTCTACAAATGGGACATCCAAATCTATGCTCAATTTTCAATTCTGAGAAGTTGGTCAAAGTTGAAACTCGATCGTGTGTTTTCGCTAGACTTGGGCTTAAAGGGTGTGAAAATAGCTAGGAACGTCACGAAAGTTGGTGTGGACGCTCGTCTACCAATGTGACATCCAAATCTATTCTCAAATTTCAATTCCGAGAAGTTGGTCAAAGTTGAAACTCGATCGTGCGTTTTCGCTAGACTTGAGCTTAAAGGGTGAGAAAATAGCTCGGAACGTCACGAAAGTTGGCGTGGATGCTCGTCTACGATCGTGCATTTTCTCTAGAGTTGGGCTTAAAGCGGAAGAAAATAGCTAGGAACGACACGAAAGTTAGCTTGTGCACTTATCTACCAACGGGACATCCAAATCCATTCTCAAATTTAAATTCTGAGAATTTGGTCAAAGTTGAAAATCGACCGTGCATTTTCGCTAGACTTGGGCTTAAAGGGTGTGAAAATAGCTCGAAACGTCACGAAAGTTGGCGTGCACACTTGTCTACCAACGGGACATCCAAATCTATTCTCATATTTCAATTCCAAGAAGTTGGTCAAAGTCGAAATGCCACCATGCCTTTTCGCTAGACTTGAGCTTAAAGGGTGTGAAATTAGCTCGTAATGTGACGAAAGTTGTTGTGCGTGAATGTCTACAAATGGGACATCCAAAACTATGCTCAATTTTCAATTCCGAGAAGTTGGTGAAAGTCGTAACTCGACCGTACGTTTTCCCTACAGTTGGGCTTAAAGGGGGAGAAAATAGCTTGGAACATAACGAATGTTAGTGTGGACGCTTGTCTTCCAATGGGACATCCAAAACTATTCTCAAATTTCGATTCCGAGAAGTTGGTCAAATTCGAAACTCGAGCGTGCGTTTTCGCTAGACTTGGGCTTAAAGGGGGTGAAATTAGCTCGTAATGTCACGAAAGTTGTTGTGCGCGAATGTCTACAATTGGAACATCCAAATCTATGCTCAATTTTCAATTCCGAGAAGTTGGTGAAAGTCGTAACTCAACCGAACGTTTTCACTACAGTTGGGCTTAAAGGGGGAGAAAATAGCTCGGAAAGTAACGAATGTTGGTGTGGACGCTTGTCTACCAATGGGACATCCAAAACTATTTTCAAATTTCAATTCTGAGAAGTTGGTCAAAGTTGAAACTCGATCGTGCGTTTTCTCTAGACTTGGGTTTAAAGGGTGAGAAAATAGCTCGGAACATCACGAAAGTTGGCGTGCGCATTTTTCTACCAACTGGACATCCAAATCTAAGCTCAATTTTCAATTCCAAGAAGTTGGTCAAATTCGAAACTCGACCGTGCGTTTTCGGTAGACTTGGGCTTAAAGGGGGAGAAAATAGCTCGGAACGTCACGAAAGTTGGTGTGGACGCTTGTCTACCAATGGGACCTCCAAAAATATTCTCAAATTTCAATTCTGAGAAGTTGGTCATAGTTGAAACTCGATCGTGCATTTTTTGCTAGACTTGGGCTTAAAGGGTGTGAAATTAGCTCATAATGTCACGAAAGTTGCTGTGCGCGCATGTCTACAAATGGGACATCCAAATCTATTCTCAATTTTCAATTTCGAGAAGTTGGTCAAAGATGAAACGCGACCGTGCGTTTTCTCTGGTGTTGGGCTTAAATAGGAAGAAAATAGCTCGGAATGTCACAAACGTTGGTGTGGACGCTTGCCTACCAATGGGACATCCAAATCTATTCTCAAATCTATATTCCGAGAAGTTGGTAAAAGTTGAAAATTGATTGTGCGTTTTCGCTAGAATTGGGCTTAAAGGGCAAGAAAATAGCTTGGAACGACACGAAAGTTGGCGTGCGCACTTGTCTACCAACGGGACATTCAAATCTATTCTCAAATTTCAACTCTGACAAGTTGGTCAAAGTCGAAAAGCCACCATGCGTTTTCACTAGACTTGAGCTTAAAGGGTGTGAAATTAGGTTGGAACGTAACGAATGTTGCTGTGGAAGCTTGTCTACCAATGGGACATCCAAAACTATTCTCAAATTTCAATTCCGAGAAGTTGGTCAAAGTTGAAACTCGACTGTGCATTTTCGCTAGACATGGGCTTAAAGGGTGTGAAAATAGCTCGGAATGTCACGAAAGTTGGCGTGCGCACTTGTCTACCAACGGGACATCCAACTCTATTCTCATATTTCAATTCCGAGAAGTTGGTCAAAGTCGAAATGCCACCATGCGTTTTCGCTAGACTTGAGCTTAAAGGGTGTGAAATTAGCTCTTAATGTGACGAAAGTTGTTGTGCGCGAATGTCTACAATTGGGACATCCAAATCTATGCTCAATTTTCAATTCCGAGAAGTTGGTGAAAGTCGTAACTCGACCATACGTTTTCGCTACAGTTGGGCTTAAAGGGGGAGAAAATAGCTCCAAACGTAACGAATGTTGGTGTGGACGCTTGTCTACCAATGGGACATCCAAAACTATTCTCAAATTTCAATTCTGAGAAGTTGGTCAAAGTTGAAACTCGATCGTGCGTTTTCGCTAGACTTGGGCTTAAAGGGTGTGAAAATAGCTCGAAACATCACGAAAGTTAGCGTGGATGCTCGCCTACCAATGTGACATCCAAATCTATTCTCAAATTTAAATTCCGAGAAGTTGGTCAAAGTTGAAAATCGACCGTGCATTTTCACTAAACTAGGTCTTAAAGGGTGAGAAAATAGCTCGGAATGTCATGAAAGTTGGCGTGCGCATTTGTCTACCAACGGGACATCCAAATCTATGCTCAATTTTTAATTCCAAGAAGTTGGTCAAATTCAAAACTCGACCGTGCAGTTTTGCTAGACTTGAACTTAAAGGGGGAGAAAATAGCTTGGAACGTCATGAAAGTTGGTGTGGATGCTTGTCTACAAATGGGACATCCAAAATTATTCTCAAATTTCAATTCCGAGAAGTTGGTAAAAGTTGAAACTCGATCGTGCGTTTTCGCTAGACTTGGGCTTAAAGGATGTGAAAATAGCTCGGAACGTCATGAAAGTTGGCGTTGACGCTCGTCTACCAATGTGACATCCGAATCTATTCTCAAATTTAAATTCCGAGAAGTTGGTCAAAGTTGAAAATCGACCGTGCATTTTTGCTAGACTTAGGCTTAAAGGGTGAGAAAATAGCTCGGAACGTCACGAAAGTTGACATGCGCACTTGTCTACCAATGGGACATCCAAATCTATGCTCAATTTTTAATTCCAAGAAGTTGGTCAAATTCGAAACTCGACCATGCGTTTTTTCTAGACTTGGGCTTAAAGGGGGAGAAAATAGCTTGGAACGTCATGAAAGTTGGTGTGGACGCTTGTCTACCAATGGGACATCCAAAACTATTCTCAAATTTCAATTCCAAGAAATTGGTCAAAGTCGAAACGCCACCATGCGTTTTCCCTAGACTTGGGCTTAAAGGGTATGAAATTAGCTGGGAACGTCACGAAAGTTGGCGTGGACACACGTCTACCAATGTGACATCCAAATCTATTCTGAAATTTAAATTCCGAGAACTTGGTCAAATTCGAAACTCAACCATGCGTTTTCGCTACACTTGGGCTTAAAGGGGGAGAAAATAGCTCGGAATGTCATGAAAGTTGGCGTGCGCATTTTTCTACCAACGGGACATCCAAATCTATGCTCAATTTTCAATTCCGAGAAGTTGGTCAAATTTGAAACTTGACCGTGTGTTTTCGCTAGACTTGGGCTTAAAGGGGGAGAAAATAGCTCGGAACGTCACGAAAGTTGGTGTGGACGCTTGTCTACCAATGGGACATCCAAAACTATTCTCAAATTTCAATTCCGAGAAGTTGGTCAAAGTTGAAACTCGATTAGGCGTTTTCGCTAGACTTGGGATTCAAGGGTGGGAAAATAGCTCGGAACGTCACGAAAGTTGGCATGGACGCACGTCTACCAACGGGACATCCAAATCCATTCTCAAATTTAAATTCCGAGAAGTTGGTCAAAGTTGAAAATCGACCGTGCATTTTTGCTACACTTAGGCTTAAAGGGTGAGAAAATAGCTCGGAACGTCAGGAAAGTTGGCGTGCGCATTTGTCTACCAACGGGACATCCAAATCTATGCTCAATTTTTAATTCCGAGAAGTTGGTCAAATTCGAAACTTGACCATGCGTTTTCGCTAGACCTAGGCTTAAAGGGTGAGAAAATAGCTCGGAACGTCAGGAAAGTTGGCGTGCGCATTTGTCTACCAACGGGACATCCAAATCTATGCTCAATTTTTAATTCCAAGAAGTTGGTCAAATTCGAAACTCGACCGTGCGTTTTCACTAGACTTGGGCTTAAATTGGGATAAAATAGCTCGGAACATCACGAAAGTTGGTGTGGACGCTTGTCTACCATTGGGAAATCCAAAACTATTCTCGAATTTCAATTCTGAGAAGTTGGACAAAGTTGAAACTCGATCGTGCGCTTTCGCTAGACTTGGGCTTAAAGGGTGTGAAAATAGCTCGTAACGTCACGAAAGTTGGTGTGCGCATTTGTCTACCAACGGGACATCCAAATCTATGCTCAATTTTCAATTACGAGAAGTTGGTCAAATTTGAAACTCGACCGTGCGTTTTCGCTAGACTTGGGCTTAAAGGGGGAGAAAATAGCTCGGAACGTCACGAAAGTTGGTGTGGACGCCTGTCTAACAATGGGACATCCAAAACTATTCTCGAATTTCGATTCCGAGAAGTTGGACAAAGTTGAAACTCGATCGTGCACTTTCGCTAGACTTGGGATTAAAGGGTATGAAAATAGCTCGGAACGTCACGAAAGTTGGCGTGCGCATTTGTCTACCAACGGGACATCCAAATCTATGCTCAATTTTCAATTATGAGAAGTTGGTCAAATTCGAAACTCAACCGTGCGTTTTCACTAGACTTGGGCTTAAAGGGGGAGAAAATAGCTCGGAACGTCACGAAAGTTGGTGTGGACGCTTGTCTACCAATGCGACATCCAAAACTATTCTGAAATTTCAATACCGAGAAGTTAATCAAAGTTGAAACTCGATCGTGCATTTTCGCCTGACTTGGGCTTAAAGGGTGTGAAAGTAACTCGGAACGTTATGAAAGTTGGCGTGGACGCTCGTGTACCAATGGGACATCCAAAACTATTCTCAAATTTCAATTCCGAGAAGTTAGTCAAAGTTGAAACTCGATCGTGCTTTTTCGCTAGACTTGGGCTTAAAGGGTGCGAAAATAGCTCGGACGTCACGAAAGTTGGCGTGGACGCTCGTCTACCAATGTGACATCCAAATCCATTCACAAATTTAAATTCCGAGAAGTTGGTCGAAGTTGAAACTCGACCGTGCATTTTCGCTACACTTAGGCTTAAAGGGTGAGAAAATAGCTTGGAACGTCACGAGAGTTGGCCTGCGCATTTGTCTACCAACGGGACCTCCAAATCTATGCTCAATTTTTAATTCCGAGAAGTTGGTCAAATTCGAAACTCGACCGTGCGTTTTAACTAGACTTGGGCTTAAAGGGGGAGAAAATAGCTCGGAACGTCACGAAAGTTGGTGTGGACGCTTGTCTACCAATGGGACATCCAAAACTATTCTCGAATTTCGATTCCGAGAAGTTGGACAAAGTTGAAACTCGATCGTGCGCATTCGCTAGACTTGGGCTTAAAGGGTGTGAAATAGCTCCGAACGTCACGAAAGTTGGCGTGCGCATTTTTCTACCAACGGGACATCCAAATCTACGCTCAATTTTCAATTCTGAGAAGTTGGTCAAATTTGAAACTCGACCGTGCGTTTTCGCTAGACTTGGGCTTAAAGGGGGAGAAAATAGCTCGAAACGTCACGAAAGTTGGTGTGGAGGCTTGTCTAACAATGGGACATCCAAAACTATTCTCGAATTTCGATTCCGAGAAGTTGGACAAAGTTGAAACTCGATCGTGCGCTTTCGCTAGACTTGGGCTTAAAGGGTGTGAAAATAGCTCGGAACGTCACGAAAGTTGGCGTGCGCATTTGTCTACCAACGGGACATCCAAATCTATGCTCAATTTTCAATTCCGAGAAGTTGGTCAAATTCGAAACTCGACTGTGCGTTTTCACTAGACTTGGGCTTAAAGGGGGAGAAAATAGCTCGGAACGTCACGAAAGTTGGTGTGGACGCTTGTCTACCAATGGGACATCCAAAACTATTCTCAAATTTCAATTCCGAGAAGTTAGTCAAAGTTGAAACTCGATCGTGCGTTTTCGCTAGACTTGGGCCTAAAGGGTGTGAAAATAGCTCGGAATGTCACGAAAGTTGGCGTGGACGCTCGTCTACCAATGTGACATCCAAATCCATTAGCTCGTAATGTGACGAAAGTTGGTGTGCGCATTTTTCTACCAACGGGACATCCAAATCTATGCTCAATTTTTAATTCCGAGAAGTGGGTCAAATTCGAAACACGACCGTCGCGTTTTCGCTAGACTTAGGCTTAAAGGGTGAGAAAATAGCTCAGAACGTCACGAATGTTGGCGTGCGCATTTGTCTACCAACGTGACATCCAAATCTATGCTCAGTTTTCGATTCCGAGAAGTTGGTCAAATTTGAAACTCGACCGTGCATTTTCGCTAGACTTGGGCTTAAAGGGGGAGAAAATAGCTCGGAACGTCACGAAAGTTGGTGTGGACGCTTTTCTAACAATGGGACATCCAAAACTATTCTCGAATTTTGATTCCGAGAGGTTGGACAAAGTTGAAACTCGATCGTGCGTTTTCGCTAGACTTAGGCTTAAAGGGTGAGAAAATAGCTCGGAACGTCACGAAAGTTGGCGTGCTCATTTGTCTACCAACGGGACATCCAAATCTATGCTCAATTTTCAATTCCGAGAAGTTGGTCAAATTCGAAACTCGATCGTGCGTTTTCGCTAGACTTGGGCTTAAAGTGTGTGAAAATAGCTCGGAACATTACGAAAGTTGGTGTGGACGCTTGTCTACCAATGGGACATCCAAACTATTCTCAAATTTAAATTTCGAGAAGTTGGTCAAAGTTGAAACTCGATCGTACGTTTTCGCTAGAGTTGGGCTTAAAGGGTGTGAAAATAGCTCGGAACGTGACGAAAGTTGGCGTGGACGCTTGTCTACCAATGTGACATCCAAATCTATTCGCAAATTAAAATTTCGAGAAGTTGGTCAAAGTTGAAAATCGACCGTGCATTGTCTCTACACTTAGGCTTAAAGGGTGAGAAAATAGCTCGGAACGTCACGAAAGTTGGCGTGAGCATTTGTCTACCAACGGGACATCCAAATCTATGCTCAATTTTCAATTCCGAGAAGTTGGTCAAATTCAAAACTCGACCGTGCATTTTCGCTAGACTTGGGCTTAAAGGGGGAGAAAATAGCTCGGAACGTCACGAAAATTGGTGTGGACGCTTGTCTACCAATGGGACATCCAAAACTATTCTCAAATTTCAATTCCGAGAAGTTGGTCAAAGTTGAAACTTGATCGTGCGTTTTCGCTTGACTTGAGCTTAAACGGGGAGAAAATAGCTCGGAACGTAACGAAAGTTGGTGTGGACGCTTGTCTACCAATGGGACATCCAAAACTATTCTCAAATTTCAATTCCGAGAAGTTGGTCAAAGTTGAAACTTGATCGTGCGTTTTCGCTTGACTTGGGCTTAACGGGGAGAAAATAGCTCGGAACGTCACGAAAGTTGGTGTGGACGCTTGTCTACCAATGGGACATCCAAAACTATTCTCAATTTTCAATTCCGAGAAGTTAATCAAATTCGAAACTCGACCGTGCGTTTTCGCTAGACTTGGGCTTAAAGGGGGAGAAAATAGCTCGGAACGTCACGAAAGTTGGTGTGGACGCTTGTCTACCAATGGGACATCCAAAACTATTCTTGAATTTCGATTCCGAGAAGTTGGACAAAGTTGAAACTCGATCGTGCGCTTTCGCTAGACTTGGGCTTAAAGTGTGTGAAAATAGCTTGGAACGTCACGAAAGTTGGCGTGCGCATTTGTCTACCAACGGGACATCCAAATCTATGCTCAATTTTCAATTACGAGAAGTTGGTCAAATTTGAAACTCGACCGTGCGTTTTCTCTAGACTTGGGCTTAAAGGGGGAGAAAATAGCTCGGAACGTCACGAAAGTTGGTGTGGACGCTTGTCTACCATTGGGACATCCAAAACTATTCTCAAATTTCAATTCCGAGAAGTTGGTCAAAGTTGAAACTCGACCGTGCGTTTTCTCTAGACTTGGGCTTAAAGGGTGTGAAAATAACTCGGAACGTTACGAAAGTTGGCGTGGACGCTCGTGTACCAATGGGACATCCAAAACTATTCTCAAATTTCAATTCCGAGAAGTTAGTCAAAGTTGAAACTTGATCGTGCGTTTTCGCTAGACTTGGGATTAAAGGGTGCGAAAATAGCTCAGAACGTCACGAAAGTTGGCGTGGACGCTCGTCTACCAATGTGACATCCAAATCCATTCACAAATTTAAATTCTGAGAAGTTGGTCAAAGTTGAAAATCGACCGTGCATTTTTGCTACACTTAGGCTTAAAGTGTGAGAAAATAGCTCGGAACGTCAGGAAAGTTTGCGTGCGCATTTGTCTACCAACGGGACATCCAAATCTATGCTCAATTTTTAATTCGGAGAAGTTGGTCAAATTCGAAACTCGACCGTGCGTTTTCACTAGACTTGGGCTTAAAGGGGGATAAAATAGCTCGGAACGTCACGAAAGTTGGTGTGGACGCTTGTCTACCAATGGGACATCCAAAACTATTCTCGAATTTCGATTCCGAGAAGTTGGACAAAGTTGAAACTCGATCGTGCGCTTTCGCTAGACTTGGGCTTAGAGGGGGAGAAAATAGCTCGGAACGTCACGAGAGTTGGTGTGGATGCTTGTCTACAAATGGGACATCCAAAACAATGCTCAATCTTCAATTACGTGAAGTTGGTGAAAGTTGAAACTCGACCGTTCGTTTTCGGTAGAGGAGAAAATAGCTTGGAACGTCACAAAAGTTGGTGTTCGCATTTGTCTACCAATGGGACATCCAAATCTATGCTCAATTTTCAATTTCGAGAAGTTGGTCAAATTCAAAACTCAACCGTGCGTTTTCGCTCGACTTGAGCTTAAAGGGTGTGAAATTAGCTCATAATGTGACGAAAATTGGTGTGCGCATTTGTCTACCAACGGGACATCCAAATCTATGCTCAAATTTATATTCCGAGAAGTTGGTCAAAGTTGAAAATCGACCGTGCATTTTCACTAGAATTGGGCTTAAAGGGTGAGAAAATAGCTCGGAACGTCACAAAAGTTGGCGTGCGCATTTGTCTACCAACGGGACATCCAAATCTATGCTCAATTTTCGATTCCAAGAAGTTGGTCAAATTCGAAACTCGACCGTGCGTTTTCGCTAGACTTGGGCTTAAAGGGGGAGAAAATAGCTCGGAACGTCACGAGAGTTGGTGTGGACGCTTGTCTACCAATGGGACATCCAAAACTCTTCTCAAATTTCAATTCCGAGAAGTTAGTCAAAGTTGAAACTCGATCGTGCGTTTTCGCTAGACTTGGGCTTAAAGGGAGATAAAATAGCTCGGAACGTCACGAAAGTTGGCGTGGACACCTGTCTACCAATGTGACATCCAAATCTATTCGCAAATTTAAATTCCGAGAAGTTGCTCGAAGTTGAAAATCGACCGTGCATTTTCGCTACACTTAGGCTTAAAGGGTGAGAAAATAGGTCGGAACGTAACGAAAGTTGGCGTGCGCATTTGTCTACCAACAGGACATCACAATCTATGCTAAAATTTATATTCCGAGAAGTTGGTCAAATTCGAAACTTAACCGTGCGTTTTCGCTAGACTTGGGCTTAAAGGGGGAGAAAATAGCTCGGAACGTCACGAGATTTGGTGTGGACGCTTGTATACCAATGGGACATCCAAAACTATTCTCGAATTTCAATTCTGAGAAGTTAGTCAAAGTTGAAACTCTATCGTGCGTTTTCGCTAGACTTGGGCTTAAAGGGTGTGAAGATAGCTCAGAACGTCACGAAAGTTGGCGTGCGCATTTGTCTACCAACGGGACATCCAAATCTATGCTCAATTTTCAATTCTGAGAAGTTGGTCGAATTTGAAACTTGACCATGCGTTTTCGCTAGACTTGGGCTTAAAAGGGGAGAAAATAGATCGGAACGTCACGAAAGTTGGTGTGGACGCTTGTCTACCAATGGGACATCCGTAACTATTCTCAAATTTCAATTCGGAGAAGTTAGTCAAAGTTGAAACTCGATCGTGCGTTTTCGCTAGATTGGGCTTAAAGGGTGTGAAAACAGCTTGAAACGTCACGAAAGTTGATGTGGACGCTTGTCTACCAATGGGACATCCAAAACTATTCTCAAATTTCAATTCCGAGAAGTTGGTCAAAGTTGAAATTCGATCGTGCGTTTTCGCTAGACTTGGGCTTAAAGGGTGTGAAGATAGCTCAGAATGTCACGAAAGTTGGCGTGGACGCTCGTCTACCAATGTGACATCCAAATCTATTCGCAAATTTAAATTCCAAGAAGTTGGTCAAAGTTGAAAATCGACCGTGCATTTTCGCTAGACTTGGGCTTGAAGGGTGAGAAAATAGCTCGAAAGGTCACGAAAGTTGGCGTGCACATTTGTCTACCAACGGGACATCCAAATCTATGCTCAATTTTCAATTCCGAGAGGTTGGTCAAATTCAAAACTCGACTGTGCGTTTTCGCTCGACTTCAGCTTAACGGGTGGAAATTAGCTCGTAATGTGACCAAAGTTGGCGTGCGCATTTGTCTACCAACGGGACATCCAAATCTATGCTCACTTTTCAATTCCGAGAAGTTGGTCAAATTCGAAACTCGATCGTGCATTTTCGCTAGACTTGGGCTTAAAGTGGGAGAAAATAACTCGGAACGTCACGAAAGTTGGTGTGGACGCTTGTCTACCAATGGGACATCCAAAACTATTCTCAAATTTGAATTCCGAGAAGTTGGTCAAAGTTGAAATTCGATCGTGCGTTTTCGCTAGACTTGGGATTCAAGGGTGAGAAAATAGCTCGGAATGTCACGAAAGTTGCTATGCGTGCATGTCTACAAATGGGACATCCAAATCTATTTTCAATTTTCAATTCCGAGAACTTGGTCAAAGATGAAATGCGACCGTGCGTTTTCTCTAGAGTTGGGCTTAAATGGGAAGAAAATAGCTCGGAATGTCACGAAAGTTGGTGTGGACGCTTGTCTACCAATGGGACATCCAAATCTATTCTCAAATTTAAATTCCTAGAAGTTCGTAACAGTTGAAAATTGATCGTGCATTTTCGCTAGACCTGGGCTTAAAGGGCAAGAAAATAGCTTGGAACGCCACGAAAGTTGGTCAAAGTTGAAAATCGACCGTGCATTTTCACTAGACTTAGCCTAAAAGAGTGAGAAAATAGCTCAGAACGTCATGAAAGTTGGCGTTTGAATTTGTCTACCAACGGTACATCCAAATCTATGCTCAATTTTCAATTCCGAGAAGTTGGTCAAATTCAAAACTCAACCGTGCGTTTTCGCTAGACTTGGGCTTAAAGGGGGAGAAAATAGTTCGGAATATCAGGAAAGTTGGTGTGGATGCTTGTCTACCAATGGGACATCCAAATCTATTCTCAAATTTCAATTCCAAGAAGTTGGTCAAAGCCGAAACGCCACTGTGCGTTTTCGCTAAACTAGAGCTTAAAGGGTGTAAAATTAGCTCGTAACGTCACGAAAGTTGCTGTGCATGCATGTCTACAAATGGGACATCCAAATCTATTCTCACTTTTCAATTTCAAGAAGTAGCTCAAAGTCGAAACACGACCGTGTGTTTTCTCTAGAGTTGGGCTTAAAGGGGAAGAAAATAGCTTGGAATGTCATGAGAGTTGGCATGTGAACTTGTCTACCAACGGGACATCCAAATCTATTTTCAAATTCCAACTCCCAAAAGTTGGTCAAAGTCGAAACCCCACCATGAATTTTCGTTAGACTTGAGCTTAAATGGTGTGAAATTAGCTCGTAACGTCACGAAAGCTGTTGTGCGTGCATGTCTACAAATGGGACATCCAAATCTATTCTCCATTTTCATTTCCGAGAAGTAGGTCAAAGCCGAAACTCGACCAGGCATTTTCGCTAGACTTAGGCTTAAAGGGGAAGAAAATAGCTCGGAACGTAATGAAAGTTGGCGTGTGCACTTATCTACCAACAGGACATCCAAATCCATTCTCAAATTTAAATTCCGAGAAGTTGGTCAAAGTTGAAAATCGACCGTGCATTTTCGCTAGACTTAGGCTTAAAGGGTGAGAAAATAGCTCGAAATGTCACGAAAGTTGGTGTGCGCATTTGTCTACCAACGGGACATGCAAATCTATGCTCAATTTTTAATTCCATGAAGTTGGTCAAATTCGAAACTCGATCGTGCGTTTTCGATAGACTTGGGCTTAAAGGGGGAGAAAATAGCTCGGAACGTCATGAAAGTTGGTGTGGACGCTTGTCTACCAATGGGACATCCAAAACTATTCTCAAATTTCAATTCTGAGAAGTTGGTCAAAGTTGAAACTCGATCGTGTGTTTTCGCTAGACTTGGGCTTAAAGGGTGTGAAAATAGCTCGGAACGTCACGAAAGTTGGCGTGGATGCTCGTCTACCAATGTGACATCCAAATCGATTCTCAAATTTAAATTCCGAGAAGTTGGTCAAAGTTGAAAATCGACCGTGCATTTTCGGTAGACTTGGGCTTAAAGGGTGAGAAAATAGCTGGGAATGCCACGAACGTTGGCGTGCGCATTTGTCTACCAACGGGACATCCAAATCTATGCTCAATTTTTAATTCCAGGAAGTTGGTCAAATTCGAAACTCGACCGTATGTTTTCGCTACAGTTGGGCTTAAAGGGGTAGAAAATAGCTCAGAATGTAACGAATGTTGGTGTGGACGTTTGTCTACCAATGGGACATCAAAAACTATTCTCAAATTTCAATTCTGAGAAGTTGGTCAAAGTTGAAACTCGATCGTGCGTTTTCGCTAGACTTGGGCTTAAAGGGTGTGAAAATAGCTCGAAACGTCACAAAAGTTGGCGTCGATGCTCGTCTACCAATGTGACATCCAAATATATTCTCAAATTTCAATTCCGAGAAGTTGGTCAAAGTTGAAACTCGATCGTGCGTTTTCGCTAGACTTGGGATTAAAGGGTGTGAAAATAGCTCGGAACGTCACTAAAGTTGGGTGGACGCTCGTCTACCAATGTGACATCCAAATCTATTCTCAAATTTAAATTCTGAGAAGTTGGTCAAAGTTGAAAATTGACCGTGCATTTTCGCTAGACAAAGGCTTAAAGGGTGAAAAAATAGCTCGGAATGTCATGAAAGTTGGCGTGCGCATTTGTCTACCAACGGGACATCCAAATCTATGCTCAATTTTGAATTCCGAGAAGTTGGTGAAAGTCGAAACTAGACCATACATTTCCGCTAGAGTTGGGCTTGAAGGGGGAGAAAATAGCTCGGAATGTCACGAAAGTTGGTGTGGACGATTGTGTAACAATGGTACATACAAAACTATTCACTACAGTTGGGCTTAAAGCGGGAGAAAATAGCTCAGAACATAACGAATGTTGGTGTGGATGCTTGTCTAGCATTGGGACATCCAAAACTATTCTCAAATTTCAATTCCGAGAAGTTGGTTAAAGTTGAAACTCGATCGTGCGTTTTCGCTAGACTTGGGCTTCAAGGGTGAGAAAATAGCTCGGAACATCACGAAAGTTGTTGTGCGCGCATATCTACAAACGGGACATCTAAATCTATTCTCCATTTTCATTTCCGAGAAGTAGGTCAAAGCCGAAACACAATCATGCTTTTTCTCTAGAGTTGGGCTTAAAGGGGAAGAAAATAGCTCGAAACGTCACGAAAGTTGACGTGTGCACTTATCTACCAACGGGACATCCAAATCCATTCTCAAATTTAAATTCCGAGAAGTTGGTCAAAGTTGAAAATCGACCGTGCATTTTCGCTAGACTTAGGCTTAAAGGGTGAGAAAATAGCTCGGAATGTCACGAAACTTGGCGTGTGCACTTATCTACCAACGAGACATCCAAATCTATGCTCAATTTTCAATTCCGAGAAGTTGGTCAAATTTGAAACTCGACCGTGCGTTTTCGCTAGACTTGGGCTTAAAGGGGGAGAAAATAGCTCGGAACGTCACGAAAGTTGGTGTGGACGCTTGTCTACCAATGGGACATCCAAAACTATTCTCAAATTTCAATTCCGAGAAATGGGTCAAAGTTCAAACTCGATCGTGCATTTTCGCTAGACTTGGGCTTAAAGGGTGGGAAAATAGATCGGAACGACACGAAAGTTGGCGTGCGCACTTGTCTACCAACGGGACATCCAAATCTATTCTCATATTTCAATTTCGGGAAGTTGGTCAAAGTCGAAACGCCACCATACGTTTTCGCTAGACTTGAGCTTAAAGGGTGTGAAATTAACTTGTAATTTCACGAAAGTTGTTGTGCGCGAATGTCTACAAATGGGACATCCAAATCTATGCTCAATTTTCAATTCCGAGAAGTTGGTCAAAGTTGAAACTCGATCGTGTGTTTTCGCTAGACTTGGGCTTTAAGGGTGTGAAAATAGCTAGGAACGTCACGAAAGTTGGTGTGGACGGTCGTCTACCAATGTGACATCCAAATCTATTCTCAAATTTCAATTTCGAGAAGTTGGTCAAAGTTGAAACTCGATCGTCGCGTTTTTGCTAGACTTGGGCTTAAAGGGTGAGAAAATAGCTCGGAACGTCACGAAAGTTGGCGTGGATGCTCATCTACGATCGTGCATTTTCTCTTGAGTTGGGCTTAAAGCGGAAGAAAATAGCTAGGAACGACACGAAAGTTAGCTTGTGCACTTATCTACCAACGGGACATCCAAATCCATTCTCAAATTTAAATTCCGAGAATTTGGTCAAAGTTGAAAATCGACCGTGCATTTTCGCTAGACTTGGGCTTAAAGGGTGTGAAAATAGCTCGAAACGTCACGAAAGTTGGCGTGCACACTTGTCTACCAACGGGACATCCAAATCTATTCTCATATTTCAATTCCGAGAAGTTGGTCAAAGTCAAAATGCCACCATGCCTTTTCGCTATACTTGAGCTTAAAGGGTGTGAAATTAGCTCGTAATGTGACGAAAGTTGTTGTGCGTGAATGTCTACAGATGGGACATCCAAAACTATGCTCAATTTTCAATTCCGAGAAGTTGGTGAAAGTCGTAACTCGACCGTACGTTTTCCCTACAGTTGGGCTTAAAGGGGGAGAAAATAGCTTGGAACATAACGAATGTTGGTGTGGACGCTTGTCTTCCAATGGGACATCCAAAACTATTCTCAAATTTCAATTCCGAGAAGTTGGTCAAATTCGAAACTCGAGCGTGCGTTTTCGCTAGACTTGGGCTTAAAGGGGGTGAAATTAGATCGTAATGTCACGAAAGTTGTTGTGCGCGAATGTCTACAAATGGGACATCCAAATCTATGCTCAATTTTCAATTCCGAGAAGTTGGTGAAAGTCGTAACTCAACCGAACGTTTTCACTACAGTTGGGCTTAAAGGGGGAGAAAATAGCTCGGAAAGTAACGAATGTTGGTGTGGACGCTTGTCAACCAATGGGACATCCAGAACTATTTTCAAATTTCAATTCTGAGAAGTTGGTCAAAGTTGAAACTCGATCGTGCGTTTTCACTAGACTTGGGTTTAAAGGGTGAGAAAATAGCTCGGAACATCACGAAAGTTGGCGTGCGCATTTTTCTACCAACGGGGCATCCAAATCTAAGCTCAATTTTCAATTCCAAGAAGTTGGTCAAACTCGAAACTCGACCGTGCGTTTTCGCTAGACTTGGGCTTAAAGGGGGAGAAAATAGCTCGGAACGTCACGAAAGTTGGTGTGGACGCTTGTCTACTAATGGGACCTCCAAAAATATTCTCAAATTTCAATTCTGAGAAGTTGGTCATAGTTGAAACTCGATCGTGCATTTTTTGCTAGACTTGGGCTTAAAGGGTGTGAAATTAGCTCATAATGTCACGAAAGTTGCTGTGCGCGCATGTCTACAAATGGGACATCCAAATCTATTCTCAATTTTCAATTTCGAGAAGTTGGTCAAAGATGAAACGCGACCGTGCGTTTTCTCTGGTGTTGGGCTTAAATAGGAAGAAAATAGCTCGGAATGTCACAAACGTTGGTGTGGACGCTTGCCTAGCAATGGGACATCCAAATCTATTCTCAAATCTATATTCCGAGAAGTTGGTAAAAGTTGAAAATTGATTGTGCGTTTTCGCTAGAATTGGGCTTAAAGGGCAAGAAAATAGCTTGGAACGACACGAAAGTTGGCGTGCGCACTTGTCTACCAACGGGACATTCAAATCTATTCTCAAATTTCAACTCTGACAAGTTGGTCAAAGTCGAAAAGCCACCATGCGTTTTCACTAGACTTGAGCTTAAAGGTTGTGAAATTAGGTTGGAACGTAACGAATGTTGCTGTGGACGCTTGTCTACCAATGGGACATCCAAAACTATTCTCAAATTTCAATTCCGAGAAGTTGGTCAAAGTTGAAACTCGACTGTGCATTTTCGCTAGACATGGGCTTAAAGGGTGTGAAAATAGCTCGGAATGTCACGAAAGTTGGCGTGCGCACTTGTCTACCAACGGGACATCCAACTCTATTCTCATATTTCAATTCCGAGAAGTTGGTCAAAGTCAAAATGCCACCATGCGTTTTCGCTAGACTTGAGCTTAAAGGGTGTGAAATTAGCTCTTAATGTGACGAAAGTTGTTGTGCGCGAATGTCTACAATTGGGACATCCAAATCTATGCTCAATTTTCAATTCCGAGAAGTTGGTGAAAGTCGTAACTCGACCATACGTTTTCGCTACAGTTGGGCTTAAAGGGGGAGAAAATAGCTCCGAACGTAACGAATGTTGGTGTGGACGCTTGTCCACCAATGGGACATCCAAAACTATTCTCAAATTTCAATTCCGAGAAGTTGGTCAAAGTTGAAACTCGATCGTGCGTTTTCGCTAGACTTGGGCTTAAAGGGTGTGAAAATAGCTCGGAACATCACGAAAGTTAGCGTGGACGCTCGCCTACAAATGTGACATCCAAATCTATTCTCAAATTTAAATTCCGAGAAGTTGGTCAAAGTTGAAAATCGACCGTGCATTTTCACTAAACTAGGTCTTAAAGGGTGAGAAAATAGCTCGGAATGTCATGAAAGTTGGCGTGCGCATTTGTCTACCAACGGGACATCCAAATCTATGCTCAATTTTTAATTCCAAGAAGTTGGTCAAATTCAAAACTCGACCGTGCAGTTTTGCTAGACTTGAACTTAAAGGGGGAGAAAATAGCTTCGAACGTCATGAAAGTTGGTGTGGATGCTTGTCTACCAATGGGACATCCAAAAATATTCTCAAATTTCAATTCCGAGAAGTTGGTAAAAGTTGAAACTCGATCGTGCGTTTTCGCTAGACTTGGGCTTAAAGGATGTGAAAATAGCTCGAAACATCATGAAAGTTGGCGTGGACGCTCGTCTACCAATGTGACATCCAAATCTATTCTGAAATTTAAATTCCGAGAACTTGGTCAAATTTGAAACTCAACCGTGCGTTTTCGCTACACTTGGGCTTAAAGGGGGAGAAAATAGCTCGGAATGTCATGAAAGTTGGCGTGCGCATTTGTCTACCAACGGGACATCCAAATCTATGCTCAATTTTCAATTCCGAGAAGTTGGTCAAATTTGAAACTTGATCGTGTGTTTTCGCTAGACTTGGGCTTAAAGGGGGAGAAAATAGCTCGGAACGTCACGAAAGTTGGTGTGGACGCTTGTCTACCAATGGGACACCCAAAACTATTCTCAAATTTCAATTCCGAGAAGTTGGTCAAAGTTGAAACTCGATTAGGCGTTTTCGCTAGACTTGGGATTCAAGGGTGGGAAAATAGCTCGGAACGTCACGAAAGTTGGCATGCGCACTTGTCTACCAACGGGACATCAAAATCTATTCTCATATTTCAATTCCAAGAAGTAGGTCAAAGCCGAAACACGATCGTGCGTTTTCTCTAGAGTTGGGCTTAAAGGGGAAGAAAATAGCTCGGAACGTAATGAAAGTTGGCGTGTGCATTTGTCTACCAATGGGATATCCAAATCTATGCTCAATTTTCAATTCCGAGAAGTGGGTCAAAGTTGAAAATCGACCGTGAATTTTCGCTAGACTTAGGCTTAAAGGGTGAGAAAATAGCTCGGAACGTCACGAAAGTTGCTGTGCGCATTTGTCTACCAATGGGATATCCAAATCTATGCTCAATTTTCAATTCCGAGAAGTGGGTCAAATTTGAAACTCGATCGTAGCGTTTTCGCTAGACTTGGGCTTAAAGGGGGAGAAAATAGCTCGGAACGTCAGGAAAGTTGGTGTGGACGCTTGTCTACCAATGGGACATCCAAAACTATTCTCTAATTTCAATTCCGAGAAGTTGGTCAAAGTTGAAACTCGATCGTGTGTTTTCACTAGACTTGGGCTTAAAGGGTGGGAAAATAGCTTGGAACGTCATGAAAGTTGGCGTGCGCACTTATCTACCAACGGGATATCAAAACCTATTCTCATATTTCAATTCCGAGAAGTTGGTCAAATTCGAAACGCAACCATGCGTTTTCGCTAGACTTGAGCTTAAAGGGTGTGAAATTAGCTCGTAATGTGATGAAAGTTGTTGTGCGCGAATGTCTACAAATGGGACATCCAAATCTATGCTCAATTTTCAATTCTGAGAAGTTGGTGAAAGTCGTAACTCGACCGTACGTTTTCGCTACAGTTGGGCTTAAAGGGGGAGAAAATAGCTCAGAACGTAACGAATGTTGGTGTGGATGCTTGTCTACCAATGGGACATCCAAAACTATTCTTAAATTTTTATTCCGAGAAGTTGGTCAAAGTTGAAACTCAATCATGCATTTTCACTAGACTTGGGCTTAAAGGGTGTGAAAATAGCTCGAAACGTCACGAATGTTGGCGTGCACATTTGTCTACCAACGGGATATCCAAATCTATGCTCAATTTTCAATTCTGAGAAGTTGGTCAAATTCGAAGCTCGATTGTGCGTTTTCTCTAGACTTGGGCTTAAAGGGTGTGAAATTAGCTCGTAATGTCACGAAAGTTGCTGTGCGTGCATGTCTACAAATGGGACATCCAAATCTATGTTCAATTTTGAATTCGGAGAAGTTGGTCAAATTCAAAACTCGACCGTGCGTTTTCACTAGACTTGGGCTTAAAGGGTGTGAATATAGCTCGGAACATCACGAAAGTTGGCGTGGATGCTCGTCTACCAATGTGACGTTCAAATCTATTCTCAAATTTAAATTCCGAGAAGTTGGTCAAAGTTGAAAATCGACCGTGCATTTTCGCTAGACTTAGGCTTAAACGGTGAGAAAATAGCTCGAGATGTCACGAAAGTTGGCATGCGCATTTGTCTACCAACGGGACATCCAAATCTATTCTCAAATTTCAATTCCGAGAAGTTGGTCATAGTTGAAATGCCAGCATGCGTTTTCGCTAGACTTGAGCTTAAAGGGTGAGAAATTAGCTCGTAACATCACGAAAGTTGCTGTGCATGCATGTCTACAAATGGGACATCCAAATATATGCTCAATTTTGAATTCCGAGAAGTTTGTGAAAGTTGAAACTCGACCGTACGTTTTCGCTAGAGTTGGGCTTGAAGTGGGAGAAAATAGCTCGGAATGTCACGAAAGTTGGCATGGACGCTTGTCTACCAATGGTACATCCAAAACTATTCTCAAATTTTAATTCCGAAATGTTTGTCAAAGTTGAAACTCGACCGTGCGTTTTCGCTAGACTTGGGCTTAAAGGGTGAGAAAATAGCTCAGAATGTCACGAAAGTTGGCGTGCGCATTTGTCTACCAACGGGACATCCAAATCTATGAACAATTTTTAATTCTGAGAAGTTGGTCAAATTCGAAACTCGATCGTGCGTTGTCGCTGGACTTGGGCTTAGAGGGGGATAAAATAGCTCAGAACGTCACAAAAGATGGTGTGGATGCTTGTTTACCAATGGGACATCCAAAACTATTCTCAAATTTAAATTCCGAGAAGTTGGTCAAAGTTGAAACTCGATCGTGCGTTTTCACTAGACTTGGGCTTATAGGGTGAGAAAATAGCTCAGAATGTCACGAAAGTTGGCGTGTGCACTTGTCTACCAACGGGACATCCAAATCTATTCTCATATTTCAATTCCGAGAAGTTGGTCAAAGTCGAGAGACCACCATGCGTTTTCGCTAGACTTGAGCTTAAAGGGTGTGAAATTAGCTCGTAATATGACAAAAGTTCTTGTGCGCGAATGTCTACAAATGGGACATCCAAATCTATGCTAAATTTTCAATTCCGAGAAGTTGGTGAATGTCTTAACTCGACTGTATGTTTTCGCTACAGTTGGGCTTAAAGGGGTAAAAAGTAGCTCGAAACGTAATGAATGTTGGTGTGGATGCTTGTCTACCAATGGGACATCCAAAACTATTGTCAAATTTCAATTCCAAGAAGTTGGTCAAATTCGAAACGCCACCATGCGTATTCTCTAGACTTGGGATTAAAGTGTGTGAAATTAGCTCGTAAAATCACGAAAGTTGTAGTGCGCACATGTCTACAAATGTGACATCCAAATCTATTCTCAAATTTAAATTGGGAGAGGTTGGACAAAGCTGAAAATCGACATCCAAATCTATTCCCAATCTTCAATTCCGAGAATTTGGTCAAAGTCGAAACTCGATCGTGCGTTTTCCCTAGTCTTGGGCTTAAAGGGTGTGAAATTAGCTCGGAATATCACGAAAGTTGGCATGGACGCTCGTCTACCAATGTGACATCCAAATCTATTCTCAAATTTAAATTCTGAGAATTTGGTCAAAGTTGAAAATTGACCATGCATTCTCGCTAGACTTAGGCTTAAAGGGTCAGAAAATAGCTCGAAATGTCACGAAAGTTGGCGTACGCATTTGTCTACCAACGGGACATGCAAATCTATGCTCAATTTTTAATTCCGTGAAGTTGGTCAAATTCGAAACTCGATCGTCGCGTTTTCGATAGGCTTGGGCTTAAAGGGGGAGAAAATAGCTTGGAACGTCATGAAAGTTGGTGTGGACACTTGTCTACCAATGGGACATCCAAAACTATTCTCAAATTTCAATTCTGAGAAGTTGGTCAAAGTTGAAACTCGATTGTGTGTTTTCGCTAGACTTGGGCTTAAAGGGTGTGAAAATAGCTCAGAACGTCACGAAAGTTGGCGTGGATGCTCATCTACCAATGTGACATCCAAATCGATTCTCAAATTTAAATTCCGAGAAGTTGGTCAAAGTTGAAAATCGACCGTGCATTTTCGCTAGACTTGGGCTTAAAGGGTGAGAAAATAGCTGGGAATGCCACGAACATTGGCATGCGCATTTGTCTACCAACGGGACATCCAAATCTATGCTCAATTTTTAATTCCAGGAAGTTGGTCAAATTCGAAACTCGACCGTATGTTTTTCGCTACAGTTGGGCTTAAAGGGGTAGAAAATAGCTCAGAATGTAACGAATGTTGGTGTGGACGTTTGTCTACCAATGGGACATCAAAAACTATTCTCAAATTTCAATTCCAAGAAGTTGGTCAAAGTTGAAACTCGATCGTCGCGTTTTCGCTAGACTTGGGCTTAAAGGGTGTGAAAATAGCTCGAAACGTCACGAAAGTTGGCGTGGATGCTCGTCTACCAATGTGACATCCAAATATATTCTCAAATTTCAATTCCGAGAAGTTGGTCAAAGTTGAAACTCGATCGTGTGTTTTCGCTAGACTTGGGTGGACGCTCGTCTACCAATGTGACATCCAAATCTAATCTCAAATTTAAATTCTGAGAAGTTGGTCAAAGTTTAAAATTGACCGTGCATTTTCGCTAGACAAAGGCTTAAAGGGTGAAAAAATAGCTCGGAATGTCATGAAAGTTGGCATGCGCATTTGTCTACCAACGGGACATCCAAATCTATGCTCAATTTTGAATTCCGAGAAGTTGGTGAAAGTCGAAACTCAACCATACATTTCCGCTAGAGTTGGGCTTGAAGGGAGAGAAAATAGCTTGGAATGTCACGAAAGTTGGTGTGGATGATTGTGTAACAATGGTACATCCAAAACTATTCTCAAATTTTAATTCCGAAATGTTTGTCAAAGTTGAAACTCGACCGTGCGTTTTCGCTAGACTTGGGAATAAAGGGCATGAAATTAGCTCGTAATATGACGAAAGTTGTTGTGCGCGATTTTTTACAAATGGGACATCCAAATCTATGCTCAATTTTCAATTCCGAGAAGTTGGTGAAAGTCGTAACTCGACCGTCACGTTTTCGCTACAGTTGAGCTTAAAGGGGGAGAAAATAGCTCGGAACATAATGAATGTTGGTGTGGATGCTTGTCTAGCATTGGGACATCCAAAACTATTCTCAAATTTCAATTCCGAGAAGTTGGTCAAAGTTGAAACTCGATCGTGCGTTTTCGCTAGACTTTGGCTTAAAGGGTGCTAAAATAGCTCGGAACGTCACGAAAGTTGGCGTGGACGCTCATCTACCAATGTGACATCCAAATCTATTTACAAATTTAAATTCCGAGAAGTTGATCAAAGTTGAAAATCGACCGTGCATTTTCGCTAGACTTATGCATAAAGGGTGAGAAAATAGCTCGGAACGTCACAAAAGTTGGCGTGCGCATTTGTCTACCAATGGGTCATCCAAATCTATGCTCAATTTTCAATTCCGAGAAGTTGGTCAAATTCGAAACTCGACCGTGCGTTTTCGCTAGAGTTGGGCTTAAAGGGGGAGAAAATGGCTCAGAACGTCACGAAAGTTGGTGTGGACGCATGTCTACCAGTGGGACATCCAAAACTATTCTCAAATTTCAATTTTTATAGGTTGGTCAAAGTTGAAACTCGATCGTGCGTTTTCGCTAGACTTGGGCTTAAAGGGGGAGAAAATAGCTCGGAACGTCACGAAAGTTGGTGTGGACACTTGTCTACCAATGGGACATCCAAAACTATTCTCAAATTTCAATTCCGAGAACTTGGTCAAAGTTGAAACTCGATCGTGCGTTTTCGCTAGACTTGGGCTTCAAGGGTGAGAAAATAGCTCGGAACATCACGAAAGTTGTTGTGCGTGCATGTCTACGAATGGGACATCCAAATCTATTCTCAATTTTCAATTCCGAGAAGTTGGTCAAAGATGAAATGCGACTGTGCGTTTTCTCTAGAGTTGGGCCTAAATGGGAAGAAAATAGCTCGGAATGTCACGAAAGTTGGTGTGGACGCTTGTCTACCAATGGGACATCCAAATCTATTCTCAAATTTAAATTCCGAGAAGTTGGTCAAAGATGAAATGCGACCGTGCGTTTTCTCTAGAGTTGGGCCTAAATGGGAAGAAAATAGCTCGGAATGTCATGAAAGTTGGTGTGGACGCTTGTCTACCAATGGGACATCCAAATCTATTCTCAAATTTAAATTCCGAGAAGTTGGTAAAAGTTGAAAATTGACCGTGCATTTTCGCTAGACTTGGGCTTAAAGGGCAAGAAAATAGCTTGGAACGTCACGAAAGTTGGCGTGCGCAATTATCTACCAATGGGACATCCAAATCTATTCTCAAATTTCAATTCCAAGAAGTTGGTCAAAGTCAAAACGCCACCATGCGTCTTCGCTAGACTTGAGCATAAAGGGTGAGAAATTAGCTCAGAATGTCACGAAAGTTGGCGTGCGCAATTGTTTACCAATGGGACATCCAAATCTATTCTCAAATTTCAATTCCGAGAAGTTGGTCAAAGTCGAAACGCCACCATGTGTTTTCGCTAGACTTGAGCTTAAAAGGTGTGAAATTAGCTCGTAACATCACAAACGTTGCTGTGCATGCATGTCTACAAATGGGACATCCAAATCTATGCTCACTTTGGAATTCCGAGAAGTTGGTGAAAGTTGAAACTCGACCATACGTTTTCGCTAGAGTTGGGCTTGAAGGGGGAGAAAATAGCTCGAAATGTCATGAAAGTTGGTGTGGATGCTTGTCTACCAATGGTACATCCAAACCTATTCTCAAATTTTAATTCCAAAATGTTTGTCAAAGTTGAAACTCGACCATGCGTTTTAGCTAGACTTGGGCTTAAAGGGGCAGAAAATAGCTCGGAACGTCACAAAAGTTGGCATGCACGTTGTCTACCAATGGGACATCCAAATCTATTTTAAAATTTCAATTCCCAGAAGTTGGTCAAAGTCGAAATGCCACCATGGGTTTTCACTGGACTTGGGAATAAAGGGCGTGAAATTAGCTCGTAATGTGACGAAAGTTGTTGTGCAAGATTTTTTACAAATGGGACATCCAAATCTATGCTCAATTTTCAATTCTGAAAAGTTGGTGAAAGTTGTAACTCGACCGTACGTTTTCGCTACAGTTGGGCTTAAAGGGGGAGAAAATAGCTCGGAACGTAACGAAAGTTTGCGTGGACGCTCGTCTACCAATGCGACATCCTAATCTATTCTCAAATTTAAATTCTGAGAAGTTGGTCAAAGTTGAAAATCGACTGTGCATTTTGGCTAGACTTAGCCTTAAAGACTGAGAAAATAGCTCAGAACGTCACGAAAGTTGGCGTTCGAATTTGTCTACCAACGGGACATCCAAATCTATGCTCAATTTTCAATTCCGAGAAGTTGGTCAAATTCAAAACTCGACCGTGCGTTTTCGCTAGACTTGGGTTAAAGGGGGAGAAAATAGCTCGGAATGTCACGAAAGTTGGTGTGGATGCTTGTCTACCAATGGGACATCCAAAAATATTCGCAAATTTAAATTTCGAGAAGTTGGTCAAAGTTGAAAATTGACCATGCATTTTCGCTAGACTTGGGATTAAAGAGCGAGAAAATAGCTTGGAACGTCACGAAAGTTGGCGTGCGCACTTTTCTACCAATGGGACATCCAAATCTATTCTCAAATTTCAATTCCAAGAAGTTGGTCAAAGCCGAAACGCCACCATGCGTTTTCTCTAATCTAGAGCTTAAAGGGTGTAAAATTAGCTCGTAACGTCACGAACGTTGCTGTGCACGCATGTCTACAAATGGGACATCCAAATCTATTCTCAATTTTCAATATCGAGAAGTAGCTCGAAGCCAAAACACGACCGTGTGTTTTCTCTAGAGTTGGGCTTAAAGGGGAAGACAATAGCTCAGAATGTCACGAAAGTTGGCATGTGAACTTGTCTACCAACGGGACATCCAAATCTATTTTCAAATTCCAACTCCCAAAAGTTGGTCAAAGTCGAAACGCCACCATACATTTTCGTTAGACTTGAGCTTAAAGGGTGTGAAATTAGCTTGTAACGTCACGAAAGCTGTTGTGCGTGCATGTCTACAAATGGGACATCCAAATCTATTCTCAATTTTCATTTCCGAGAAGTAGGTCAAAGCCGAAACACGATCGTGTGTTTTCTCAAGAGTTGGGCTTAAAGGGGAAGAAAATAGCTCGGAACGTCACGAAAGTTGGCATGTGCACTTACCTACCAACGGGACATCCAAATCCATTCTCAAATTTAAATTCCGAGAAGTTGGTCAAAGTTGAAAATCGACTGTGCAATTTCGCTAGACTTAGGCTTAAAGGGTGAAAAAATAGCTCGGAACGTCACGAAAGTTGGCATGCACATTTGTCTACCAACAGGACATCCAAATCTATGCTCAATTTTCAATTCCGAGAAGTTGGTCAAATTCGAAACTTGACCGTGCGTTTTCACTAGACTTGGGCTTAAAGGGAGAGAAAATAGCTCGGAAAATCACGAAAGTTGGTGTGGACGCTTGTCTACCAATGGGACATCCAAAACTATTCTCAAATTTAAATTCCAAGAAGTTGGTCAAAGTCGAAATTCCACCATGCGTTTTCGCTAGACTTGAGCTTAAAGGGTGTTAAATTGGATCGTAATGTGACGAAAGTTGTTGTACGCGAATGTCTACAAATGGGAGATCCAAATCTATGCTCAATTTTCAATTCTGAGAAGTTGGTTAAAGTCGTAACTCGACCGTACGTTTTCGCTACAGTTGGGCTTAAAGGGGGAGAAAATAGCTCGGAACGTAACGAATGTTGGTGTGGATGCTTGTCTACCAATGGGACATCCAAAACTATTCTCGAATTTCAATTCCGAGAATTTGGTCAAAGTCGAAACTCGATCGTCCATTTTCCCTAGACTTGGGCTTAAAGGGTGTGAAATTAGCTCGGAACGTCACGAAAGTTGGCGTGGACGCTCGTCTACCAATGTGACATCCAAATCGATTCTCAAATTTAAATTCCGAGAAGTTGGTCAAAGTTGAAAACCGACCGTGCATTTTCGCTAGACTTGGGATTAAAGGGTGAGAAAATAGCTCAGAATGTCACGAAAGTTGGCGTGCGCATTTGTCTACCAATGGGACATCCAAATCTATGCTCAATTTTTAATTCCGAGAAGTTCGTCAAATTCGAAACTCGACCCTGCGTTTTCGCTAGACTTAGGCTTAAAGAGTGAGAAAATAGCTCGGAACATCACAAAAGTTGGCGTGTGCATTTGTCTACCAACGGGACATCCAAATCTATGCTCAATTTTCAATTCCGAGAAGTTGGTCAAATTTGAAACTCGACCGTGCGTTTTCGCTAGACTTGGGCATAAAGGGGGAGAAAATAGCTCGGAACATCATGAAAGTTGGTGTGGACGCTTGTCTACCAATGGGACATCCAAAACTATTCTCAAATTTCAATTCCGAGAAGTTGGTCAAAGTTGAAACTCGATCGTGCGTTTTCACTAGACTTGGGCTTAAAGGGTGTGAAATTAGCTTGTAATGTCACGAAACTTGTTGTGCACAAATGTCTACAAATGGGACATCCAAACCTATGCTCAATCTTCTATTCCGAGAAGTTGGTGAAAGTTGAAACTCGACCGTACGTTTTCGCTAGAGGAGAAATAGCTTGGAACGTCACGAAACTTGCTGTGGATGCTTGTCTACCAATGGGACATCCAAAACTATTCTCAAATTTCAATTCCAAGAAATTGGTCAAAGTCTAAACGCCACCATGCGTTTTCTCTAGACTTGGGATTAAAGTGTATGAGATTAGCTCATAAAATCACCAAAGTTTTAGTGCGCACATGTCTACAAATGTGACATCGAAATCTATCCTCAAATTTAAATTGCGAGAAGTTGGTCAAAGTTGAAAATTGACCGTGCATTTTCCCTAAACTTGGGCTTAAAGGGTGTGAAATTAGCTCGGAACGTCACGAAAGTTGGCGTGGACGCTCGTCTACCAATGTGACATCCAAAATGATTCTCAAATTTAAATTCCGAGAAGTTGGTCAAAGTTGAAAATCGACCGTGCATTTTCACTAGACATAGGCTTAAAGGGTGAGAAAATAGCTCGGAACGTCACGAAAGTTGGCGTGGATGCTCGTCTACGATCGTGCATTTTCTCTAGAGTTGGGCTTAAAGCGGAAGAAAATAGCTAGGAACGACACGAAAGTTAGCATGTGCACTTATCTACCAACGGGACATCCAAATCCATTCTCAAATTTAAATTCCGAGAAGTTGGTCAAAGTTGAAAATCGACCGTGCATTTTCGCTGGACTTGGGCTTAAAGGGTGTGAAAATAGCTCGGAACGTCACGAAAGTTGGCCTGCACACTTGTCTACCAACGGGACATCCAAATCTATTCTCATATTTCAATTCCGAGAAGTTGGTCAAAGTCGAAATGCCACCATGCCTTTTCGCTAGACTTGATCTTAAAGGGTGTGAAATTAGCTCGTAATGTCACGAAAGTTGTTGTGCGCGAATGTCTACAAATGGAACATCCAAATCTATGCTCAATTTTCAATTCCGAGAAGTTGGTGAAAGTCGTAACTTGACCGTCACGTTTTCGCTACAGTTGGGCTTAAAGGGGGAGAAAATAGCTCAGAAAGTAACGAATGTTGGTGTGGACGCTTGTCTACCAATGGGACATCCAAAACTATTCTCAAATTTCAATTCCGAGAAGTTGGTCAAAGTTGAAACTCGATCGTGCGTTTTCGCTAGACTTGGGTTTAAAGGGTGTGAAAATAGCTCAGAACGTGACGAAAGTTGGCGTGGACGCTCTTCTACAAATGTGACATCCAAATCCATTCTCAAATTTAAATTCCAAGAAGTTGGTCAAAGTTGAAAATCGACCATGCATTTTCGCTAGACTTAGGCTTAAAGGGTGAGAAAATAGCTCGGAACGTCACGAAAGTTGGCGCATTTTTCTACCAACGGGACATCCAAATCTATGCTCAATTTTCAATTCCAAGAAGTTGGTCAAATTCAAAACTCGACCGTGCGTTTTCGCTAGACTTGGGCTTAAAGGGGGAGAAAATAGCTCGGAACGTCACGAAAGTTGGTGTGGACGCTTGTCTACCAATGGGACCTCCAAAACTATTTTCAAATTTCAATTCTGAAAAGTTGGTCAAAGTTGAAACTCGATCGTGCATTTTCGCTAGACTTGGGCTTAAAGGTTGTGAAATTAGCTCATAATGTCACGAAAGTTGCTGTGCGCATGTCTACAAATGGGACATCCAAATCTATTCTCAATTTTCAATTCCGAGAAGTTGGTCAAAGATGAAATGCGACCGTGCGTTTTCTCTGGTGTTGGGCTTAAATAGGAAGAAAATAGCTCGGAATGTCACAAAAGTTGGTGTGGACGCTTGCCTACCAATGGGACATCCAAATCTATTCTCAAATCTATATTCCGAGAAGTTAGTAAAAGTTGAAAATTGACTGTGCGTTTTCGCTAGACTTGGGCTTAAAGGGCAAGAAAATAACTTGGAACGACACGAACGTTGGCGTGCGCACTTGTCTACCAACGGGACATTCAAATCTATTCTCAAATTTCAACTCCGACAAGTTGGTCAAAGTCGAAAAGCCACCATGCGTTTTCGCTAGACTTGAGCTTAAAGGGTGTGAAATTAGGTCGGAACGTAACGAATGTTGCTGTGGACGCTATTCTACCAATGGGACATCCAAAACTATTCTCAAATTTCAATTCCGAGAAGTTGGTCAAAGTTGAAACTCGACCGTGCGTTTTCGCTAGACTTGGGCTTAAAGGGGCAGAAAATAGCTCGGAACGTCACGAAAAGTTGTTGTGCGCGAATGTCTATAAGTGGGACATCCAAATCTATGCTCAATTTTCAATTCCGAGAAGTTGGTCAAATTCGAAACTCGACCGTGCGTTTTCGCTAGACTTAGGCTTAAAGGGCGGGAAAATAGCTCAGAACATAACGAATGTTGGTGTGGATGCTTGTCTACCAATGGGACATCCAAAACTATTCTCAAATTTCAATTCCGAGAAGTTGGTCAAAGTTGAAAATTGACCGTGCATTTTCGCTAGACTAGGGCATAAAGGGTGAGAAAATAGCTCGGAATGTCACGAAAGTCCAACGGGACATCCAAATCTATGCTCAATTTTTAATTCCGAGAAGTTGGTCAAATTCGAAACTCGACCGTGCATTTTCGCTAGACTTGGGCTTAAAGGGGGAGAAAATAGCTCGGAACGTCACGAAAGTTGGTGTGGACGCTTGTCTACCAATGGGACATCCAAAAATATTCTCAAATTTAAATTCCGAGAAGTTGGTCAAAGTTGAAACTCGATCGTGCGTTTTCACTAGACTTGGGCTTAAAGGGTGGGAAAATAGCTCGGAACGTCACGAAAGTTGGCGTGCGCACTTGTCTACCAACGGGACATCCAACTCTATTCTCATATTTCAATTCCGAGAAGTTGGTCAAAGTCGAAATGCCACCATACGTTTTCGCTAGACTTGAGCTTAAAGGGTGTGAAATTAGCTCTTAATGTGACGAAAGTTGTTGTGCGCGAATGTCTACAATTGGGACATCCAAATCTATGCTCAATTTTCAATTCCGAGAAGTTGGTGAAAGTCGTAACTCGACCGTATGTTTTCGCTACAGTTGGGCTTAAAGGGGGAGAAAATAGCTCGGAACGTAACGAATGTTGGTGTGGACGCTTGTCTACCAATCGGACATCCAAAACTATTCTCAAATTTCAATTCCGAGAAGTTGGTCAAAGTTGAAACTCGATCGTGCGTTTTCGCTAGACTTGGGCTTAAAGGGTGTGAAAATAGCTCGGAACATCACGAAAGTTAGCGTGGACGCTCGTCTACCAATGTGACATCCAAATCTATTCTCAAATTTAAATTCCGAGAAGTTGGTCGAAGTTGAAAAATCGACCGTGCATTTTCACTAAACTAGGTCTTTAAGGGTGAGAAAATACCTCGGAACGTCACGAAAGTTCGTGTGCGCATTTGTCTACCAACGGGACATCCAAATCTATGCTCAATTTTTTAATTCCAAGAAGTTGGTCAAATTCAAAACTCGACCGTGCGTTTTTGCTAGACTTGAGCTTAAAGTGGGAGAAAATAGCTTGGAACGTCATGAAAGTTGGTGTGTACGCTTGTCTACCAATGGGACATCCAAAACTATTCTCAAATTTCAATTCCGAGAAGTTGGTAAAAGTTGAAACTCGATCGTGCGTTTTCGCTAGACTTGGGCTTAAAGGATGTGAAAATAGCTCGGAACGTCACGAAAGTTGGCGTGGACGCTCGTCTACCAATGTGACATCCGAATCTATTCTCAAATTTAAATTCCGAGAAGTTGGTCAAAGTTGAAAATTGACTGTGCATTTTGCTAGACTTAGGCTTAAAGGGTGAGAAAATAGCTCGGAACCTCACGAAAGTTGGCATGCGCACTTGTCTACCAACGGGACTTCCAAATCTATGCTCAATTTTTAATTCCAAAAAGTTGGTCAAATTCGAAACTCGACCATGCGTTTTTTTTAGACTTGGGCTTAAAGGGGGAGAAAATAGCTTGGAACATCATGAAAGTTGGTGTGGACGCTTGTCTACCAATGGGACATCCAAAACTATTCTCAAATTTCAATTCCAAGAAATTGGTCAAAGTCAAAACGCCACCATGTGTTTTCTCTAGACTTGGGCTTAAAGGGTGTGAAATTAGCTGGGAACGTCACAAAAGTTGGCGTGGACGCTCGTCTACCAATGTGACATCCAAATCTATTCTGAAATTTAAATTCCGAGAACTTGGTCAAATTCGAAACTCGACCGTGCGTTTTCGCTACACCTGGGCTTAAAGGGGGAGAAAATAGCTCGGAATGTCATGAAAGTTGGCGTGCGCATTTGTCTACCAACGGGACATACAAATCTATGCTCAATTTTCAATTCCGAGAAGTTGGTCAAATTTGAAACTGGACCGTGTGTTTTCGCTAGACTTGGGCTTAAAGGGGGAGAAAATAGCTCGGAACGTCACGAAAGTTGGTGTGGACGCTTGTCTACCATTGGGACATCCAAAACTATTCTCAAATTTCAATTCCGAGAAGTTGGTCAAAGTTTAAACTCGATTAGGCGTTTTCGCTAGACTTGGGATTCAAGGGTGGGAAAATAGCTCGGAACGTCACGAAAGTTGGCGTGCGCACTTGTCTACCAACGGGACATCCAAATCTATTCTCATATTTCAATTCCAAGAAGTAGGTCAAAGCCGAAACATGATCGTGCGTTTTCTCTAGAGTTGGGCTTAAAGGGGAAGAAAATAGCTCAGAACGTAATGAAAGTTGTCGTGTGCACTTATCTACCAACGGGACATCCAAATCCATTCTCAAATTTAAATTCCGAGAAGTTGGTCAAAGTTGAAAATCGACCGTGCATTTTTGCTAGACTTAGGCTTAAAGGGTGAGAAAATAGCTCGGAACATCACTAAAGTTGGTGTGCGCATTTGTCTACCAATGGGATATCCAAATCTATGCTCAATTTTCAATTCTGAGAAGTTGGTCAAATTCGAAACTCGACCGTGCGTTTTCGCTAGACTTGGGCTTAAAGGGAGAGAAAATAGCTCGGAACGTCACGAAAGTTGGTGTGGACGCTTGTCTACAAATGGGACATCCAAAACTATTCTCTAATTTCAATTCCGAGAAGTTGGTCAAAGTTGAAACTCGATCGTGCGTTTTCACTAGACTTGGGCTTAAAGGGTGGGAAAATAGCTTGGAACGTCATGAAAGTTGGCGTGCGCACTTATCTACCAACGGGATATCCAAACATATTCTCATATTTCAATTCCGAGAAGTTGGTCAAAGTCGAAACGCAAACATGCGTTTTCGCTAGATTTGAGCTTAAAGGGTGTGAAATTAGCTCGTAATGTGACGAAAGTTGTTGTGCACGAATGTCTACAAATGGGACATCCAAATCTATGCTCAATTTTCAATTCCGAGAAGTTGGTGAAAGTCGTAACTTGACCGTGTGTTTTCGCTACAGTTGGGCTTGAAGGGGGAGAAAATAGCTCAGAACGTAACAAATGTTGGTGTGGATGCTTGTCTACCAATGGGACATCCAAAACTATTCTCAAAATTTTATCCCGATAAGTTGGTCAAAGTTGAAACTCAATCATGCATTTTCGCTAGACTTGGGCTTAGAGGGTGTGAAAATAGCTCAGAACATCACGAATGTTGGCGTGCGCATTTGTCTACCAATGGGATATCCAAATCTATGCTCAATTTTCAATTCCGAGAAGTTGGTCAAATTCGAAGCTCGATTGTGCGTTTTCTCTAGACTTGGGCTTAAAGGGTGTGAAATTAGCTCGTAATGTCACGAAAGTTGCTGTGCGCGCATGTCTACAAATGGGACATCCAAATCTATGCTCAATTTTCAATTCGGAGAAGTTGGTCAAATTCGAAACTCGACCGTGCATTTTCGCTAGACTTGGGCTTAAAGGGTGTGAATATAGCTCGGAACATCACGAAAGTTGGCGTGGACGCTCGTCTACCAATGTGACATTCAAATCTATTCTCAAATTTAAATTCCAAGAAGTTGGTCAAAGTTGAAAATCGACTGTGCATTTTCGCTAGACTTGTGCTTAAAGGGTGAGAAAATAGCTTGGAACGTCACGAAAGTTGGCGTGCGCACTTGTCTACCAACAGGACATCCAAATCTATTCTCAAATTTCAATTCCGAGAAGTTGGTCATAGTCGAAACGCCACCATGCGTTTTCGCTAGACTTGAGCTTAAAGGGTGTGAAATTAGCTCGTAACATCACGAATGTTGCTGTGCACGCATGTCTACAAATGGGACATCCAAATCTATGCTCAATTTTGAATTCCGAGAAGTTGGTGAAAGTCGAAACTCGACCGTACGTTTTTGCTAGAGTTGGGCTTGAAGGGGGAGAATATAGCTCGAAATGTCACGAAAGTTTCTGTGGACGCTTTTCTACCAATGGTACATCCAAAACTATTCTCAAATTTTAATTCCGAAATGTTTGTGAAAGTTGAAACTCGACCGTGCATTTTCGCTAGACTTGTGCTTAAAGGGGCAGAAAATAGCTCGGAACGTCACGAAAGTTGGCGTGCACGCTTGTCTACCAATGGGACATCCAAATCTATTTTCAAATTTCAATTCTCAGAAGTTGGTCAAAGTCGAAATGCAACCATGGGTTTTCACTAGACTTGGGAATAAAGGGCGTGAAATTAGCTCGTAACGTCATGAAAGTTGCTATGCGCGCATTTCTACATATGGGACGTCCAAATCTATTCTCAATTTTCAATTCCGAGAAGTTGGTCAAAAATGAAACTCGACCGTGCGTTTTCTCTAGAGTTGGGCTTAAATGGGATGAAAATAGCTTGGAATGTCTACCAATGGGACATCCAAATCTATTCTCAAATTTAAATTCCAAGAAGTTGGTCAAAGATGAAAATTGACTGTGCGTTTTCGCTAGACTTGGGCTTAAAGGGCGAGAAAATAGCTTGGAACGTCACGAAAGTTGGCGTGCACACTTGTCTACCAATGGGATATCCAAATCTATTCTCAAATTTCAATTCCAAGAAGTTGGTCAAAGCCGAAACGCCACCGTGCGTTTTCGCTAAACTTGAGCTTAAAGGGCATAAAACTAGCTTGTAACATCACGAACGTTGTTGTGCGTGCATGTCTACAAATGGGACATCCAAATCTATTCTCAATTTTCATTTCCGAGAAGTAGGTCAAAGCCGAAACACGATCGTGCGTTTTCTCTAGAGTTGGGCTTAAAGGGGAAGAAAATAGCTCGGAACGTTAGGAAAGTTGGCGTGTGAACTTATCTACCAACGGGACATCCAAATCCATTCTCAAATTTAAATTCCGAGAAGTTGGTCAAAGTTGAAAATCGACCGTGCATTTTCGCTAGACTTAGGCTTAAAGGGTGAGAAAATAGCTCGGAACGTCACGAAAGTTGGCGTACGCATTTTTCTACCAACGGGACATCCAGATCTATGCTCAATTTTCAATTCGGAGAAGTTGGTCAAATTCGAAACTCGACCGTGCGTTTTCGTTAGACTTGGGCTTAAAGGGGGAGAAAATAGCTCGGAACGTCACGAACGTTGGTGTGGACGCTTGTCTACCAATGGGACATCCAAAACTATTCTCAAATTTCAATTCCGAGAAGTTGTTCAAAGTTGAAACTCGATCGTGCATTTTCGCTAGACTTGCGCTTAAAGGGTGGGAAAATAGCACGGAAAGTCACGAAAGTTGGCGTACGCACTTGAGCTTAAAGGGTGTGAAATTAACTCGTAATGTGACGAAAGTTGTTGTGCGCGAATGTCTACCATTGGGACATCCAAATCTATGCTCAATTTTCAATTCCGAGAAGTTGGTGAAAGTCGTAACTCGACCGTACGTTTTCGCTACAGTTGGGCTTAAAGGGGCAGAAAATAGCTCGGAACGTAACGAATGTTGGTGTGGACGCTTGTCTACCAATGGGACATCCAAAACTATTCTCAAATTTCAATTCCGAGAAGTTGGTCAAAGTTGAAACTCGATCATGCGTTTTCGCTAGACTTGGGCTTAAAGGGTGTGAAAATAGCTCGGAACATCAAGAAAGTTGGCATGGACGCTCGTCTACCAATGTGACATCCAAATCTATTCTCAAATTTTAATTCCGAGAAGTTGGTCAAAGTTGAAAATCGCCTGTGCATTTTCTCTAGACTTAGGCTTAAAGGGTTAGAAAATAGCTCGGAACGTCACAAAAGTTGGCGTGCACATTTGTCTACCAACGGGACATCCAAATCTATGCTCAATTTTCAATTCCGAGAAGTTGGTCAAATTCGAAACTCGACCGTGCGTTTTCGCTAGACTTGGGCTTAAAGGGGGAGAAAATAGCTCGGAACGTCACAAAAGTTGCTGTGGATGCTTTTCTACCAATGGGACATCCAAAAATATTCTCAAATTTCAATTCCGAGAAGTTGGTCAAAGTTGAAACTTGATCGTGCGTTTTCGCTAGACTTGGGCTTAAAGGGTGTGAAAATAGCTCGAAACGTCACGAAATTTTGCGTGCGCATTTGTCTACCAATGGGAGATCCAAATATATTCTCAAATTTCAATTCGGAGAAGTTGGTCAAAGCCGAAACGCCACCGTGCGTTTTCCCTAGACTTGAGCTTAAAGGGTGTGAAATTAGCTCGTAACATCACGAAAGTTGCTGTGCACGCATGTCTACAAATGGGACATCCAAATCTATGCTCAATTTTGAATTCCGAGAAGTTGGTGAAAGTCGAAACTCAACCGTACGTTTTCGCTAGAGTTGGTCAAAGTCGAAATGCCACCATGGGTTTTCACTAGACTTGGGAATAAAGGGCGTGAAATTAGATCGTAACGTCATGAAAGTTGCTGTGCGTGCATGTGTGCAAATGGGACATCCAAATCTATTCTCAATTTTAAATTCCAAGAAGTTGGTCAAAGATGAAACGCGACCGTGCGTTTTCTCTGGAGTTGTGCTTAAAGGGGAAGAAAATAGCTCAGAACGTCACGAAAGTTGGCATGTGCACTTGTCTGCCAACGGGACATCCAAATCTATTTTCAAATGTCAACTCGCAAAAGTTGGTCAAAGTCGAAACGCCACCATGCGTTTTGGTTAGACTTAAGCTTAAAGGGTGTTAAATTAGCTCGTAACGTCACGAAAGTTGTTGTGCGTGCATGTCTACAAATGGGAAATCCAAATATATTCTCAATTTTCATTTTCGAGAAGTAGGTCAAAGCCAAAACACGATCGTGCGTTTTCTCTACAGTTGGGCTTAAAGGGAAAGAAAATACCTCGGAACGTCACAAAAGTTGGTGTGTGCACTTATCTACCAACAGGACATCCAAATCCATTCTCAAATTTAAACTTCGAGAAGTTGGTCAAAGTTGAAAATCGACGGTGCATTTTCACTAGACTTAGGCTTAAAGGGTGGGAAAATAGCTCGGAACGTCATGAAAGTTGGCGTGCGCATTGGTCCACCAACAAGACATCCAAATCTATGCTCAATTTTCAATTCGGAGAAGTTGGTCAAATTCGAAACTCGACCGTGCGTTTTCGTTAGACTTGGGCTTAAAGGGGGAGAAAATAGCTCGGAACGTCACGAAAGTTGGTGTGAACGCTTGTCTACTAATCGGACATCCAAAACTATTTTCAAATTTCAATTCCGAGAAGTTGGTCAAAGTCGAAATGCCACCATACGTTTTTGCTAGACTTGGGCTTAAAGGGTGAGAAAATAGCTCGAAATGTCACAAAAGTTGGCGTGCGCATTTGTCTACCAACGGGACATCCAAATCTATGCTCAATTTTTAATTCTGAGAAGTTGGTCAAATTCGAAACTCGACCGTGCGTTTTTGCTAGACTTGGGCTTAAAGGGGGAGAAAATAGCTCGGAACGTCATGAAAGTTGGTGTGGACGCTTGTCTACCAATGGGACATCCAAAACTATTCTCAAATTTCAATTCCGAGAAGTTGGTCAAAGTTGAAACTCAATCGTGCGTTTTCGCTAGACTTGGGCTTAAAGGGTGTGAAATTAGCTCGTAATGTCACGAAAGTTGGCGTGCGCACTTGTCTACCAATGTGACATACAAATCTATTCTCAAATTTAAATTCTGAGAAGTTGGTCAAAGTTGAAAATCGACCGTCCATTTTCGCTAGACTTGGGCTTAAAGGGTGAGAAAATAGCTTGGAATGTCACGAAAGTTGGCGTGCGCATTTGTCTACCAACGGGACATCCAAATCTATGCTCAATTTTTAATTCCGAGAAGTTGGCCAAATTCGAAACTCGACCGTGCGTTTTCGCTAGACTTGGGCTTAAAGGGGGAGAAAATAGATCGGAACGTCACGAAAGTTTGTGTGGACGCGTGTCTACCAATGGGACATCCAAAACTATTCTCAAATTTCAATTCTGAGAAGTTGGTCAAAGTGTAAACTCGATCGTGCATTTTCGCTAGACTTGGGCTTAAAGGCTCGGAAAATAGCTCGGAACATCACGAAAGTTGGCGTGCGCACTTGTCTACCAATGGGACATCCAAATCTATGCTCAATTTTCAATTCTGAGAATTTGGTCCAAGTCGAAACTCGATCGTGCATTTTCCCTAGACTTGGGCTTAAAGGGTGTGAAATTAGCTCGAAACGTCACGAAAGTTGGCGTGGACGCTCGTCTACCAATGTGACATCCAAATCTATTCTCAAATTTAAATTCCGAGAAGTTGGTCAAAGTTGAAACTCGACCGTGGATTTTCGCTAGACTTGGGCTTAAAGGGGGAGAAAATAGCTCGGAACGCCACGAAAGTTGGCGTGCGCATTTGTCTACCAACGGGACATCCAAATCTATGCTCAATTTTCAATTCTGAGAAGTTGGTCACATTTGAAACTCGACCGTGCGTTTTCGCTAGACTTGGGCGTAAAGGGGGAGAAAATAGCTCGGAACGTCACGAAAGTTGGTGTGGACGCTTGTCTACCAATGGGACATCCAAAACTATTGTCAAATTTCAATTCCAAGAAGTTGGTCAAATTCGAAACTCGACCGTGCATTTTCGCTAGACTTGGGCTTAAAGCGTGTGAAAATAGTTCGAAACGTAACGAAAGTTGGTGTGGACGCTTGTCTACCAATGGGACATCCAAAACTATTCTGAAATTTCAATTCCGAGAAGTTGGTCAAATTCGAAACTCGATCGTGCGGTTTCACTAGACTTGGGCTTAAAGGGTGTGAAAATAGCTCGGAACGTCACGAAAGTTGGCGTGGACGCTCGTCTACCAATGTGACATCCAAATCTATTCTTAAATTTAAATTCCGAGAAGTTGGTCAAAGTTGAAAATCGACCGTGCGTTTTCACTAGACTTAGGCTTAAAGGTTGAGAAAATAGCTCGGAACGTCACGAAAGTTGTTGTGCGTGAATGTCTACAAATGGGACATCCAAATCTATGCTCAATTTTCAATTCTGAGAAGTTGGTGAAAGGCGTAACTCGACCGTACGTTTTCGCTACAGTTGGGCTTAGAGGGGGAGAAAATAGCTCGGAACGTAACGAATGTTGGTGTGGACGCTTGTCTACCAATGGGACATCCAAAAATATTCTCAAATTTCAATTCTGAGAAGTTGGTCAAAGTTGAAACTCGATCGTGCATTTTCGCTAGACTTGGGCTTAAAGGGTGTGAAATTAGCTCGTAATGTCACGAAAGTTGTTGTGCGCAAATTTCTACAAATGGGACATCCAAACCTATGGTCAATTTTCAATTCCAAGAAGTTGGTGAAAGTTGAAACTCGACCGTACGTTTTCGCTAGAGTTGGGCTTAAATGGGGAGAAAATAGCTAGTAACATCACGAAAGTTGGTGTGGACGCTTGTCTACCAATCGTACATCCAAAACTATTCTCGAATTTCATTTCCAAGAAGTTGGTCAAAGTCGAAACACCACCATGCGTTTTCTCTAGACTAGGGATTAAAGTGTGTGAAATTAGCTCGTAAAATCATGAAAGTTGTAGTGCCCACATGTCTAAAAATGTGACATCCAAATCTATTCTCAAATTTAAATTGCGAGAAGTTGGTCAAAGTTGAAAATCGACCGTGCGTTTTCCCTAGACTTCGACTTAAAGGGTGTGAAATTAGCTCGGAACATCACGAAAGCTGGCGTGCGCACTTGTCTACCAACGGGACATCCAAATCTATGCTCAATTTTCAATTCTGAGAATTTGGTCAAAGTTGAAACTCGATCGAGCGTTTTCCCTAGACTTGGGCTTAAAGGGTGTGAAATTAGCTCGTGACACTCGTCTACCAATGTGACATCTAAATCTATTCTCAAATTTAAATTCCGAGAAGTTGGTCAAAGTTGAAAATCGACCGTGCATTTTCACTAGACTTGGGCTTAAAGGGTGAGAAAATAGCTCGGAACGTCACGAAAGTTGGCATGCGCATTTGTCTACCAACGGGACATCCAAATCTATGCTCAATTTTCAATTCCGAGAAGTTGGTCAAATTCGAAACTCGACCGTGTGTTTTCGCTAGACTTGGGCTTAAAGGGGGAGAAAATAGCTCGGAACATCAGGAAAGTTGGTGTGGACGCTTGTCTGCCAATGGGACATCGAAACCTATTCTCAAATTTAAATTCTGAGAAGTTGGTCAAAGTTGAAAATTAACTGTGCGTTTTCGCTAGACTTAGGCTTAAAGGGCGAGAAAATAGCTTGGAACGTCACGAAAGTTGGCATGCGCACTTGTCTACCAATGGGACATCCAAATCTATTCTCAAATTTCAATTCCGAGAAGTTGGTCAAAGTCGAAACGCCACCATGCATTTTCGCTAGACTTGAGCTTAAAGGGTGTGAAATTAGCTCGTAACATCACGAAAGTTGGTGTGCACGCATGTCTACAATTGGGACATCCAAATCTATGCTCAATTTTGAATTCCAAGAAGTTGGTTAAAGTCGAAACTCGACCGTACGTTTTCGCTAGAGTTAGGCTTGAAGGGGGAGAAAATAACTCGAAATGTCACGAGAGTTGGTGTGGACGCTTGTCTACCAATGGTACATCCAAAACTATTCTCAAATTTTTATTCCGAAATGTTTGTCAAAGTTGAAACTCGACCGTGTATTTCCGCTAGACTTGGGCTTAAAGGGGCAGAAAATAGCTCGGAACGTCATGAAAGTTTGCGTGCACGCTTGTCTACCAATGGGACATCCAAATCTATTTTCAAATTTCAATTCCCAGAAGTTGGTCAAAATCGAAATGCCACCATGGGTTTTCACTAGACTTGGGAATAAAGGGCGTGAAATTAGCTCATAACGTCATGAAAGTTGCTGTGCGCGCATGTCTACAAATGGGACATCCAAATCTATTCTCAATTTTCAATTCCGAGAAGTTGGTCAAAGACGAAACGCGACCGTGCGTTTTCTCTAGAGTTGGGCTTAAATGGGATGAAAATAGCTCGGAATTTTCTTTGCTAGTTCAGTTGTTCATGGTGGTGATCCAACTCAGGGGTGGAGTTGTTATAGTGGATTTTCTATCCTCTTCTATGGTTGGGAGGAACTGAATCTCCAAGTGTCTTTTCCCATACTTTTCAAGAACTGAATCTCCAAGTGTCTTTCCCCATACTTTTCAGCTAAGTGTTTTATGGCTTGTTTGTCTTAATGATTTATTTGAAGTTCTAGTAGCTTAGTTTGTTTATACAAATTTTTGGCTACGTTACATCATGTATCTATGAATCAAGTATCATTACACAAAACTTTCACTACCATACCATAAAAGGCTATGAAGATAAATTCCACTTTTTAAAAGAGACTCAAGAATTCTCCAAGTAAGCAAGTGGCCTAGAGGGACACCTCAACATGGCTCTTTTGACCATATATATATTACAAGGGAATTTTCCTTCTTAAAGGCTCAATGCATCTAGGGAATGTGGCTTAAGCACCTATATCTTTACCAACATCAACACATCCAAAAATATTGCACCCAATTATGCATTTGTCTTATCATTCTCTTATCTTCTAATATATATACATATCATTCAATATATATACTTGCATGTTCACATTATAATATACGTAGTAATATATATGCTAACATGGATGTATACTAATATATATATATTAGAATGCGTAGAAGATTAACCTACCACCATACACATATATCTAGACATGCGTACTTGCATGTATATCTATCATGCTAGGCATATATGAGCCAATGTTATTCTTACCTATATAAGTTGGCATATGATTCGTAACTTACTTTGTGTTTTTGATATATGTGTGTATATTAAAAAAAGCAGAATATAATTCGAATTTTGAAAAATATATTTTAAAATTTCAATTACATCTTTGTTAAATTTAAATTTAAATATGTTTAATACTTAAAATATTAAAGAAAACTTACCTTTACCATAGACATGGAAATGAACATAAAATTATAACCATCTATGAAGCATTTTATAAATATAATAAATTCAAATGTTTTATAATTATTCTATATTTAATTAATCGGATTCTTATTATTTAACATTATATTAAAAATTCAAATTTTCAATAATCATAACAATTCATAAATTACATTAAAATACATTTAGCTAATAGCATGATATTTCCTCTTTCATTGATGGTAAAATATAATTTAACCATATTTACTTTATTTTAAATTTTGGCATTGGTGTTTCCTTTTTCATAAATGGAACTCCATGTTGACTCATTTGTTTCATAATGTCACTTGTCAAAATATATAATTTGAGAAGAAAGTTATCAAAGAAAACTTACCACTAACTATTTTAGTAGTGATTACATTATTAATAAAAATATATTAAAAAAAAATATTTTTAATACTAAAATACAATTTCTAATGATTTTAAAATTTGATATAAAAAAATAAAAATTTATATTTATATTTACTAAACATAGAAATGAATTAAATTTCTTCACATATAAATTATTTTATGCTTTCATATTTTTGACATTATACATTGTAAAATACCTAACTTATTATAATCATATAACATTTTTTAAATATAATAACAACAATTTAACTATTTACATTATTTAATATAATAAAATGAATTTATTTAAATAGAATAACAAATAATTTAACTATTTAGAATTGGTTAGTATAATAAAAGAAATTTATTTATATTTCAATTTTTTAGTATGATAAAAAAAAAATTATTTTTAATTTAATAAGATATTTTTTATTGAAATAAGTGTTTATTCCATTTTAAAATGAATAAGTGTTTTTTTTATTTATTTACAAAAATATAGGATTATTTTGAATATTAATTTAACCAATTCTAAAATTTTAGAATATATATTTAAAAATAAAAATATTTTATTCTATTTTGAAAATATGAAAACACCTCTTTATGTCACTAAGCATATGTTTTGATAAAAATTAATATAAATTTACTTTTATAAATTTTTATGAAATCTACATTTAATTATAAAAAAAATATTTTAATTTTATATTTTATATAATATGAATTAATGCAATTTTTAATAGCATTTTTTTTCTAATTTTATTTAGTATTCAAAATTTTTGGATTTTAAATCTTGTTAAATTGTTGTATGTAGTATTTATTTTGAGGATTTAATTAATAAAATAAAAAATACAAATTAATAAGAGTAAAACCTTTTATTATCAATATAATCTTTTATTATCTATAAAGTCTTTTCATTAAATTTTATTATTTATTTTTATACACATCTATCATAAAAAAGAGTGTTTTTAAACTGCTTAACAATTTTTTATATAAAGTTTTTTCTCTAAATTTTATTATTTATTTTTATACACATCTATCATAAAAAAGAGTGTTTTTAAAGTGTTTAACAGTTTTTTATGGAAGAAAATTTCCATGTAATGTTAACACTTTGATCTCCATTTATATCATGATTTTAGACAAAACCTAACTACTTAAAATAATAAGTAGTAACAAAAAATACTTCAAAAGTCCTACAATGAAAAAAATATAGTCAAATATAAAATCAAACCTAAATACATTACAAATTATATTTATTTAATACTATATTAAAAATTCAAAATTTTAATAATCAATAAATACATTTAACTAATCAAATTGTATATATATAGCATTATAAAAAAGGTTCATTTTTTCAATAATCATAATTATCCATAAAATATATTATACAATTAATAAATAGATTAATATAAATACACACTATTTTTATGTACACTAAAAGCAATTTATTAACATAACTTTATAATTGATGATTTAATGAAAGCTGTTTTCCTTTCATCTAAAAGATAAAGTAAAAAAAATGTCATATTTAATTACAATTTTGAAATTCAAATATTATAAAAAATGGAAAAACAAATCATATTTACAATATTTTGCATTTTTAAATTTAAATAAATCCTTTACATTTTTAAATTAAAATAAATACTTTAAAATATACCAACTGAATATTCTAATTATTAACAATTAAACATGTAATATAATTAACTTTTCAATGTTTATTAATACAGGTTAAAGTTAATGCTCCTAGTAGTTTCAAGTTTGTCCCATTCGCAAGGCAAATTGGGAATAAATTGCAGCGCTATTTTGATTGATGACGGGTACTCCTCCCTCTCTGATCCCTGATAAACTGAACGGGTGGATACCGATTTAACAGACTCTGGTACGACCTCAATTATTTTGATACCTTATTCAAAATTATCTTTGCTGTCGCTGCACGAATCAATATCTAGTGTTTCGGTGAAGAGAAAACCTATCTTAAGATGCTAAATTTTACTTTTAAATATCCACTCTAATCAAAAGTGGCAGCCATGAATCAAAACCGTCACCAAAGTTTACACTATTAGTGGTCTCGTTATTCCCGGCTCTCCAAAAATGCTGAGCGTTGTCCACGTCAGATAAAGAAAAGCATTTCAAATTTTGACTAGCTGTTGTATGAACGGCATTTTTTATAAAAAAAAAAATCGTTTAATGGAATGCCATATGCGTGTTTTTCTGTATGTTCATTTGTTGTATGATGGAGGATCATTTGTTGTGTGATGGAGGAGAGAGAGGAGCAACGTTCATACACATATTTGATAATCAAACGGAGGAGCTCCCAAGCCGTGACCGTGGTGGTAACTAGTTGGACGGTGTTGCGAAAATAAGATTAGGGCAGAGGAGGAATCAATCTAGGTCTGCAGTTCACTCCAATCTTGAAGGTCGTCGGCTCCTAGTGAAGCAGGTCGCGTGCCCGTGTGATGGCATGCCATTGGTGGGCACAGAGTGCCTGGAAGGATGAGATTATCTCTGTGCTTTGAATTACTCCAGTTGGCTCTGTCCTTTAGCGTCAAGATTGTCTGCTTGCTGAACTAAAATACTTTTTCACTCAGCACAGGCGGGGAGAATCTGTTGAGAGTGTTGCAGGAGCCTTCTATGTCGAAACGCCAGCTGTGAAGGTCGTCGGCTCCTAGTTAAGCAGGTCGCGTGCCCGTGTGATGGCATGCCATAGGTGGGCACAGAGTGCCTGGAAGGATGAGATTACCTCTATGCTTTGAAGTACTACAGTTGGCTCTGTCCTTTAGCATCAAGATTGTCTGCTTGCTGAACTAAAATACTTTTTCACTCAGCACAGGCGGGGAGAATCTGTTGAGAGTGTTGCAGGAGCCTTCTATGTCGAAACGCCGGCTGTGAAGGGGAGGGTGAGAGAATATGGCCACTCCTCTGCAGTGATCCGCCCATGAGTTTATAAAATGCCGGAGTGATGTCCTGTCTAGGACCGCGTGGTTGATTGTGAAGCCTAGCGCGAATCCATCCCTCAGTTTAGTTACCTGATCATAGGAAAAAAAAGTTGAATAATACTCTTAAACCCGACATAAGGGGTTTAGCATATAAAATTTCCCGAACTGACCTGAACCAGAAGCAAAGGGAGAAAATGACCATCCAGGTTGATAGCGCCATCGAGATCAAAGAATTGGTAAATTTGATTCCCTGCAGTACTTTCTTCCCTGTTTTGATTAGGGTTTCGATAGATTCTTTAATATTTCTTCATGAAATGGGGAAATAGCTGATGGGTTTATGTATGCAGCGGACGAAGATCCTCAAATTCTTGATAACTGCACTGCGTTTGTGTATGGAGCGTTCTGATAGGGAGATCCTCAAATTCTTGAGCACTGCACAATGCTCCGAGGAGTGCATCATCGTGGCGGTGATCAGAGCGATGGAGATTAACTGCCCTCTTCATAATATTGTTGTCGCGTTCACGTTCTCTCTCTCGCTGCCTGCATGGTGTAGGATTCATGGCCTTCCTGGTCACTGTTCAAACGGTTCCCATTAGATTTGTCCCTTTCAATGGTTAACAGTTATATCTTAATGTTTGTGGAGTAGTATCATCTATTGTGGAACTTTTACCTTCGCTGTATGCTTGTGGTTGTTTTTGTTGTTGTCTTCGTTAGGGTTTTGGATGCAGCATAGTAATTATTTTTAAATGGATGTAAACTGTTTAACGCCCCCTGGCTATTTTCATGTCCGCGTCGTCTGACCATTGGCAGTGCTCTGCTGCGTAGAGACATTTTTGTTATGCTCTGTTATTTATGCTTATTGTGACTCTAGTGATAAATGGCTGTGCATTTTTTTGCCTCTACCATCTTGTAATCATTGCTAAGAAATCTCGATCCCGACAACTGGTGTCTGTGGACTATCTTCACATTCATTCCTACGCCGGGCGTTTTATATATTAATGTGTTTTATTTAACTTCTAAATGCTAAGTACTGTCAGGTTCTGTCAATGCAGGGTTGTCATACTACATCTATTTTCTCCAAAGCTGCAAACCACGGTTCTAGAGGATTCGAACCCAGGACGAGGACGAGGACGAGGTTCCCAAATGCTGCCAATTTCCCTCTCTGTCGCTCCAATGTTATTGGTTCTTCAGGTAACATAGCTCTGCTAGACGAGATCAGTTATGTTATCAATAGTGAAAGTAAAATGTTGCCCACTAAATATAAATATCGTTTCCGTTCTTCAATGTAGTAATAAATCCGATAGCATATAGTAGCATTCTCAACAATTTTTTCTTAAATTATAAATTTGAGCCGTGAAAGATTTTTTCTCTTGCAGTTCTTGTACGTTTTACCATTTTTTTTCATTTAGTTTCTTTCATCAAAACTGCAATCCTTTCTTCACCCTAGGGTTTTCTTTGTTGTTTAACAGGTCTGGAAAATGTCTCGAATACTGTATTCTGTCGATGATATCTATGAGTATAGGTATCATACATTTCTTCATTGAAGAAATTTGAATTATTGATTCTTTGAATTTCTCCCTTCACTGTATACAAATTAGGGTATAAAGGAAATAATAATTTCCTTTCAGATTCAGCTTTAAAAATAGGGTAAATTTAAAGACCGAAGTCATTTTTCTCAGCTTTAAAATTAGGGCTTAAAGACCGAAGTTATTTTTCTCAGCTTTAATAATTTCCTTTCAGATTCAGCTTTAAAAATAGGGTAAATTTAAAGACCGAAGTCATTTTTCTGAGCTTTAAAATTAGGGCTTAAAGACCTAAGCCATTTTTCTCTTACAGTTATGTATGTTCATTTAGCTTCTTTCATCGAAACTACATTCCTTTCTTAACGATGAGAAACGCTAGGTTTTTTTTGTTGTTTAACAGGCCTCTAAAATGTCTCAAATACTTTTGATGATATCTATGAGTACAGGTCTGATACATTTCTTGTTTCCAGGCATTTGAATGATTGATTCTTTGAAATTCTTCATTCATAGTTTAAAATACCAAACTCGATAATAATAAAATGCGTTGAATCGTCATCGTGTTTGTTTATATGTTCAGGCGTTGAATCGTCGTAGTGTTTGTTTATATGTTCAAGCATGTGACACTCTCTCGTGATGTTGCGCGGCTTCTTCTCGAGGACCGCATATTGATTGAGGTAAGCCATGTCTTCTTTTGGGTCTACTTATTGGTTTGTTTTGCTCGATAAATTCTTTCTTATATTCTCATATTAATACTGTATGAAACTTTAGTAGAGAATAGAGAATGTACACTAGATTCGGCCATTAATGTAACCATGGATTACAATTCCATCGGAACATAAAGATTCATGTGGACTGAAACTAGAGGTGTTTTCTCTGCTTTCTGCTTTCGTCGAGATATGTTCATTTTGCATATAAGTTTTAAATAATCTAAATTACCATCTTTGCAGTCATCCCTTCAAGCTGAAATCCTCTGCATTTGCTTAGCTATATGAGCTACTTAACACTATTCTTGCAGTTTTCTCTTCTGGATTAAAGGCATTTAAATCTGAAAGTTACCACTCCCTTCTACTTTGTTGTGGGTCGAATTGGATGTGGTTGCAGGTTCAAAGTCCAGCAGTAACCATTTTGGACACCGAAGTAACCACAGTCCTCTCAGTTTCTTGAACATTATGCTTAAAATAAAAGTTGTACATTTAACATTGAACCTCTTATTAGAAGCTTCTTTGTTTAAATAATTCAGATGTTTGTCAACTGCCTTTAAAATAGTTTTAATTTAAATTTTAGTATAGATAATTTTCATTTTCATTTGGTTTAACTTAAAGTCAAAATTTCTTGAACATTATGCTTGAAATAAAAGTTGTAGATTTAACATTGAACCTTTTATTAGAAGCTTCTCTGTTTAAATAATTAAGATGTTTATTAACTGCCTTTAAAATAATTTTAGTTTAAATTTTAGTATTTTGATTTTCATTTAGTTTAACTTAAATTCAAAAAGTTAGGTGCAGATAAAACACATGTAGAATTTTTCTGAAATCTACTTCAATCCGGGTGCTCCGGTGGAACTCTTTGTCTTAAAGTTTTGATGCCAGAGAATCTATATGTTCAAGTAACTTAACGATTAATTGAATCAGAATAATTTTTTATAGAATCTTTGAAGGAAATACTTAAGGTATTTGTATTAGTCTATTTTAATTTAGTTTAGCTGAATGACATATTGGCAGATTACTTTGGTAGATCTGATCAAATTTAACTTAGTAGTTGCAACTTTTAAGTAGAAAAATGAATAAGCTGGACTGTTACCATCTAATCCATGTTTTTCTTCTCATATTACCCCTTTCTGAAAAAAATTATAAATTCTCTTTGTAAGAATCTTTGATATCACTTTGAACATGTTTTATTTGATTTGATGTGATTTTGTATATATTTATTTTTTAAGATATTAGTTTCAAATTCAAATAATTTTGCTTCACCTATTATTGCTATAAAAAAACAGAGTATTCCCTACTGGATCATGATTCATACGCCTCATTATAAAAAAAAAAAGATTATTCCCTATTGGATCATGATTCATAAGCCTCAAAACTTCCATTTAACTGTTTTTTTAAAGAAAATACCAAATATTATTTTTACGCATATTTCGTCATTTAAGAAGGTTATGTATTAATGCTGGCGAACCCAATGCTATACTATCATAGTAGCATCAATTTCATATTATCAATCAAATTATATTTGATCAATTAAGGTTTATCAATTTCCTCATCAGAGATCAAATTAGATTTTATCGATTATTAACAATTACCTGACTTTGACGTGACGTGAAATATGATGTTGACATGAAATATGAAATGAAAATGCTGGCGGTGCTAATGTCTGCTAAATTCCAATATTTAGTACACACGTATCAATCCCAGCCTTATGGTCAAACATACAGGCTTTGTCATAAAAATATCACCATTCTTTATCAGTCCCGCATTACCATTGCAATCATTTCCAGCTAAATTATGTCTATGTAAGTTTATATTTTCATATGTGTTCCTTTACATATATTTATATTTTATAGTTTTTCTATATATATGTATGTTTGCAGTCAATTTATGTGAGTTCATATTTATTTTCTTGTGAAATAAAAAAAAAAATTTACATGGATTTTTTATTAAATAATAAAATTTTTTACATGAATTTTTTATTAAAAAACATAAAGATACTTTTTATTTCATTTAATCGTTTTTTCTATATATATGTTTGTAGTCAATTTATGTGAATTCATATTCATTTTCTTATCAAATAAAAGAAAATGTGTATGGATTTTTTATTAAAAAACTTAAGAATACTCTTTATTTTATTTAGTAGACAAAAAAGTACTTTTTTATTTTGTAAAAAATTAATTTTTTTATTTTTAAAGTTTTGAGCCAAATTATGGAATTTGTATAAATTTTATGATATATATGTTATTTTTTTGGATAATTGCTATAATTCAATCATAATTTTTTTGTGACATGATTAAAACTTGTACATTATATATTGTGAAAATTATGTTATATTGTTATATATAATTTGATAATAATATAAACTCTATATATATTAAATAAAATTGGACAATTTTTAATTTTTTAAGTATTAGCTTAATGATAATTAGTTGAAATAGTATCTTGCTAGTGATAAGCAACATAAAAAGACTCATGTGTGACATCCTCTTTGTGGTCAACTTCTTCAAGTATGCACATATTTGTGTAAGTTTGTATTTTATCTCTTTTTATTTTGAGTAATTTTTAATATTATCATAGTTACATTAATTTTTATTTTAGGGTTTATTTTTTTTGTATATAGGGTTTTTTTGATCATTTGTTTATATAGATTGGATGATTGTACATAAGAGGAGACTTTGAGGAGAAGAAGATTGGACTCAATGGATAACAAATCAACCATTTTCATGTTAGATGATGAACACACAAAGGTATGTATATCCATGGATGGATTCTCTCTCATTTAACCTATACCATTAATGAAAGAAAAGAAAGAAAACAATAAATTAAATTAGAGATTGTTTTGCTGTAATCACTTTGATAGCTATCATTTTCAAAATGTATTAATGTACATAACTTTGCACAATAAAAGATATATAAAAAAATCAATTATTGAAACAAATTAGATTTAATAATTTATTTTTGATATAAGTGATTTGATAAAGTGTTTTTCTTAATAAAAAGTTTATGTTTACTAAACTCCATACCATACTAAGGAAGTTACAAATAATTTCAAAATTAGTTTAAATCCACATAATTTTACCCTCCATTGTGTTGTTAGGTTTCTTTCTCATGCATTACAATGACAACTCTAGTCTTTCCTAGAATATATTATATTATATCTAAGACCCTTTATAATTATTCTTGCTTTAAAATGGTTTATATTGGTATTTGCTTTGTGTGCAGGTAATAGGTGTAAGGAGCTGGATCTCTAGAGCTGCATCAGTTAGGATTACCCAAGGACAATCACTGGTATGGACCATTCTTATCTTCATTTTAAGTCTTTTCTGTCCGTCCCTACTGAAAATAAAATCCAAATCGTTGTGTTTGAACAATTCGCTTAGAAGCTCAAATGCTTAAGTCACCAAATTCAACCCAAATTAATTTTTCCAGGTCATTTTTTCAAAGTCCCATGTTGCAGACCTATAGCAATTCCTATGAGACAACTACCTCTCCACCTTATAGTATCCTCCATGATTGTTATGGAAAACATAGGTTGACCTAGCCAATCTCATCCCTTTACTTATGCCATAAGATTAAGAATATTGAAAGAATATTAAATCTAGATAATTGATTGCTACAACTGATAAAAAAGAAAAATACGTTGTGGGATTCTGCCCAAACACGCTTGCTTATAGTTAAAAAACGTAAGCACATAGTTAATCATTATTATTTATTTGAAATATTTGTTTAGTAAATAATTATTATTTATTTTAAATATTTATTAATTTTAAATCATGAAATTAATAGTCCACTTCTTAAAAAATCATATTTTATTATACAATAAATACTAAAAGTGGATACTTTTATTCTCTGTTTATGGAACTGGTCCGACCTCCTATTCTGAATCTTTTGTGCAAGCAGAAATCCCCGATTTTAGCATAGAAGACGGCGAGTATAGCACGTTGATGTGGATCTTAGTTAAGATTTCTTCGGTGAAATTTGTGAGATGATAGTGTCTAAGGTATTGCCAAGGATCATGACGTTGTGGCGGGCTATCTAAATCAGTACCATAAGAATCGTGCTTTGGGTACTCTACTGAGTTGTATAAGGGTTAACTAAAATGCCTTAGACTAGCTAGAATTTGGCAGAGCAATTCTTGTCTAAATTTTAAGCTGTATAAGGGTTAACTAAAACGCTTCAGACTAACCAGAATTTGGAAGAGCAATTCTTGTCTAAATCTTAATTTGGAGTGTTTAGATTGCCAACATTTTTTGCGATCTGGATAATGTTAGAATTGGACATATAGTATAGAATAGAGAATCCCAATTACTAAAATCCCCAAAATACAAAAATAACAATTTCCAACCAAAATTTTAACCCATTTTTATCCCAAAATCACCGCAAAAGCGAAGCTTTTTGGTTGTCTTTTATCCTACGCGTCTCTGTGGTCTTCTCAGCTACCCCACCTGGATGAGTGGGTCAATCAATAATCAGAGAGGCATTGGTCTTCTCATAATTCGTTTGCATGATCTCATGAACGCCATGCTTATGTTGACATTGCTTGCATGGAATTAATAAATCATCAGACACTTTTCTCTTCTGTTCTGTCATGAATTTACCTACTGATGGTCTGTCATGAATTATTGAGTGAAACGGACGGTTTCTGCAGTTTGCGTAATCTTAAAGTGAGTTTGAAGAGCATGTCAAGTATTCTCCCGATTGCTCCGATGAAAAGTTACTTCGATGTGGATGGCGCCGGGCCGCTCCATCGAGGACGGAATTTTTATAATCAGGCTTGGAATCCAGCTGTGATCCTGGATTGAATCGCAACTTAATTCTACTCCCAAATTAATCTCATGGAAGAAAATCATATATGCGCACTGTATATATTATAAAATTCATTGGGTATATAACCCAGCACTCCCTCGCTACTTCATAGCATGTTCTTGATTGATATAAGAGCGCATGTTATATATTCATTATTTAGACGCAGCATTCCCTCAGTACTTTAGAGCTTGTTCTTGATTGATATAAGAGCTTGCAGGTTTGCCTAATTGCTAGGATTTAGAATTAATATATAAGAGATACACAGTACATCTGTCGTGGAAGAAAAAACTTTGGAGTTTCTTTGACTGAGTTGTGGATAGATGGAACAGCTATAGAGCTGCAAGAGTTAGATTTCATATCAATTTGCTTGATAAGCTCTGGTGTTGGAATCAATATAGATGAGATATACGGACCAAGGAATTTGAGGTTGAAGAGAAGAGGCTTCTATATGGACCCCCCGCAGCACTATGATGGATTACAAAGTCAGAAAGAGGATTCGAAGAGAAGAGGAGACGAATAATCGAAAGTACTGATGAGTTCGTAGCCGGAGATGGGGGAAGTGGGTGTCTGAGATTCGTCTGATCTCAGTGTGATGGCGACAGACTCTGAAAGAACCCAAAGATGCGTTATTGCCGCGATGTTTCAAAACCCTTCCATTTTGGAGAAAGGTTCTTTGGCATTTTTGGTTATTGCCGCGATGTTTCTAAACCCTTCCATTTTGGAGAAAGGCTCAACCCAGAAACCTGTTTCTAAACCCTTCCATTTTGGATAAAGGTTCAACCCAGAGAAACCTGTGCTATCCAGCAAAACGACAGAGCTTAGAAACTTCTCTTCTGATATTTCATCCACTTTACACTTTACCTAGTATTTATTTATGGATTTGATATTATTTTATGACATTAAAGTATAGATTTTTTTAATTTGAAATTAATTTATAATATTAAAACATAGATTTCAAATGAATATGATTTATAATAATATTTAGTTTCATAATGGTATTTAGTTTGTTACTTATTTTTCTAAAAAATCGCAGCAGTTTATTAAAAAACAATTACATTTTTCTCACAATAGAAAAATTCATAATGATATTTATTTAGTGTATTAAATTTAATATCTATATATAATTTGTAAATCTATTTTATTTATTTATATGAATTTATTTTATAATGGTATTTAGTTTTCTCTTTTTTTTAATAATTATAAATATAGTTTAATTATATTTCTTAATTCAATAAATAAATTTTGTATTAATTTTTATTTTGTTTATTTTTTATATTTCTAGTAAAATTTTCATAATTTTCTACTACTAATTTAAAAATGAACACTTAATATTTCATGTGGTTTGTTTTAGTGTGAAATTTTATGAGATGTGAGATGTAAATTTTCTAGTAGTACTAGACATCACACATGGAAAATTGTTCTAGTTTTTTTTTCCAATAATAATTTAGTTTTTTCTTGTTGAAATATTGTAGTGTCGATGTTATTCCCCTTAATAATTTAGTTTATTTCCTATTAAGAGTTCGTTGAACTAGTTTAAAGTTTCCCTTAATAATTAAGAGTTTGTTAAAATAGGTTAGAGTTGGACTCTTAATAATTTAGAGTTTTTCTCCTTGTGGGTGTTAGAAATAGTTTAGAGTTCTTAGATTATAAAGTGTCATTGAGAGAGTTTAGAGTTTTATTAGATTATAAATTGCTACCTTGTTTACTTTTGGTAAATTGTTTTTCAATGTTTTTTTCATAGTTATATATATATCAATTTAATTGGAATATTTAAAATTAGAATAAGAATGTAGAAAATCTTTGCTTTTTATGAATATTAAACTATATACATTATTTTATATTGTTTGCATTAGTAGGTTGACCATAGGGGTTCTATTGAAAGTCTTGTGTAGAGTGTTTTCAAAGGACCATTTTGGGAAATTGCCTGGAAACAATTTCCTAACTCGGTATCTTGACACATGTGCCTTTGTTGTAGCTGGAAACTGGGATGCCGTTGCGCTAGTAATAGGTGGAGGGAGGTAACTCCCAGAGAAGCCCTCCCAGTACGCCCCAAGTTGGGTGGTCGACCATGTATACACAAGGTTTTTAAAGTGGTCTAACGAGGGACCCCCCTTTGTTGACACTCTATTCATGCAACCTAGGAGTTAGGATCTATTTCCTTGAAAATTATAAGTTTAATCCCTATCACACCTAAATCCTCTAAACCTTAGTTACTTTACCCACTATATCATCCAACTTATATAACTTGTAATCGTTATCCCTCATAAGTACTAAAACATATAATGCCTAACCCTTAACCCATAACACATATAAATATGAACCTAGATAACCCCTATGCCCATAATCCTCAATTCATATAATCCCTAGGCTCTAATCATTCATACATTAAAACCTTAATCCCCCCCTCTCTCTCTCTCTTAACACGTAAACCACAATCTCTCTCTCTCTCTCTCTCTCTCTAACACCCACTCCTCACCCTCTCACCCCTCCCTCCCACTTTATCTATCTATCCCCCACACCACTAAAAATCCATATCCCCCCCGCCCCCCCCCCCCCCCGTGATCTCTCTCCCTCTATAAATCCCCAATATATCTCTCTCCCTCTCTCTCTCTCTCTAAACACCTAACCCCTAATCTCTCTCTCTCTAAACCCCTAGCATTTATGCTCTCTCTCTCTCTCTAAACCCCTGACCTCCAATCTCTCTCTCTCTCTCTCTAAAATCCTAAACATCGATATCTTTCTTCTATATCTATCTCCAAACACCCAACCCATCTCTCTCTTTAAATTCCTAAACCCCAATCTCTCTCTCTCTCTCTCTCTCTCTCTCTCTCTCTCTCCCTCTCTCTCTCTCTCTCTACATCCATAACCCCCAATCTCTCTCTTTCTCTCTACATCTGTAATCCAAATCTCTCTCTCTCTCTCTCTCATTCCCTAAAACCCAATCTCTCTCTCTCTATGAACTCCCAACCACCAATCTCTCTCTCTCTCTCTCTCTCTCTCTCTCTCTCTCTCTCTGTGTGTGTGTAAACCCCTAACTACCAATATCTTTCTGTCTACGTCCCTCTTCCTATCTCCCCAATGTGCCCCCTCCCTCTCTCTCTCTCTCTCTTTACAGCCCTGCCTTTCCCTACCCACCCTCCCTCTCTCTAATCCAACCCCCCCATCTCTCTCTTGATTTCCCTAACCCCCGTTCTTTCTCTCTCAACCCCACATATTCCCCTATAACATAAAACCTAACCCTTAATCTCTAATCTCTCTCTCTCAACCCCCCATCTCTCTATGTACCTCTTTATTACCATAAATCCCTAACCCCTTGATCTCTCAATTTCTGTAAGCTTCCCTCTCTCCTCTTCTGCCTCTCTCTCTCTCTCTCTCTCTCTCTCTCTCTCTCTCTCTCTCTCTCTCTGGCTCTCTCTCTCTCACACACACATCCCTAACCCTACTCCCCCAAACAATATACCCACATCACTAACAATTAATGCCCCCCCCGTGATCTCTCTCTCTCTCTCTAAACCCCAAACCCCTAATATCTCTCTCTCTCTTTATCTCCTCCCACAAACCCCCACTCTTCACATTCCTACACATAGCCCCTAGACTCTATCTCTCTCTCTTCCCCACTGTTAACCACTCCCCATTCCTCTCTCTCTATATAAACAACTAACCCTCGATCTCTCTATCTCTATATACCCCTAACCCCCAATATCTCTCTCTAAACACCTAACCACCAATCTCTTTCTTTTTGTCTCTCTCTCTCTCTAAACCCTTAACCACCAATCTCTCTCTCTCTCTCTCTCTCTCTCTCTCTCTCTACATTCCTAACCTTCAATCTCTCTCTCTCTCTCTCTCTCTCTAAACTCCAAACCACCAATCTCTCTCTCTCTAAACCCTTAACCCTTAACCTCTAATCTCTCTCTAAACCCTTAAATTCTAATCTCTCTCTATCTCTCTCTCTAAGTTTCTAACCCCCAATATCTCTCTCTCTAGACCCCTAAGCCCCAATTTCTCTCTCCCTCTAAACCCCTAACCATCAATCCCTCTCTTTCTATATTTATTCTCTTCCTCTCTACATGGCCCCCCCTCTCCCTCTCTCACTAACCATTGTCATCCTCGTCTCTCTATCTATCTCCCTCTCTATAGCCCCAAATTTCTGTAGCCCCCCTCCCTCTCTCTAACACAACCCCCCCTCTCTCTACTCCTTTCACTAACCTCACTCCCTCATTATAACTCCACTGCCTCTCTCTCTCTCAAACCCCCATCCTTCCCTATAATAGAAATCCTAAATCCCCCATCCCTCTATGTGCCCTCTTTATTACCCTAAACCATAACCCCCTCCTCTCACTATTTATCTAAGCATATGTCTCTCCTCTTCCCCATATCTCTCTCTCTCTCTCTCTCTCTCTCTAATCCCTAACCATATACTGACATCACTAACCATCAATGCTCCCCAGATGATCTCTCTCTCTCTCTCTCTCTAAACCCCTAACTCACAATATCTCCCTCCCTCTCTCTCTCCCAACCACCACCCCCTCACCCTCCTACCCCTCTATCCCATTCTATCTAACTCCTCTCCCTCTCTCTCTCTCTCTAAACATGTAAACCACAATTTATATATCTCTCTCTCTCAAACACCCATTCCTCACCCTCCTACCCCTCCCTCCCACTTTATCTATCTCTCCCCCCACACCACTAAAAATCCATACTCCCCTTGCGATCTCTCTCTCTCTCTCTAAACTGCTAACCCCCAATCTCTTCCTCTCTCTCTCTCTCTCTCTCTAAACTCCCAAACTCCAATCTCTCTCTCTCTAAACCCATAACCTATAATCTCTCTCTCTCTCTCTAAACCAACAGCCACCAATATCTCTCTCTCTCTAAACACCTAACCTCCAATCTCTCTCTCTCTAAACCCCTAACATCTATTCTCTCTCTCTCTCTCTACACCCTAACCCCCAATCTCTCTCTCTCTCTCTCTCTTTAAACACCTAACCTCCAATATATCTCTCTCTCTCTAAACTCCTAAAAACCAATCTCTCTCTTCTATATTTCTCTCTTAAACCCCAACACATATCTATATTTAAACCCCTAAACCCCAATCTCTCTCTCTCTAAATCCCTAACCCCATTATCTCTTTCTCTCTCTAAACCCGAAACCACCATTCTCTCTCTTTCTAACACTCTTTCTCTTTATAAATCCCTAACCCCCAATCTCTCTATTTCTCTCTACATCTATAACCCCAATATCTCTCTCTCCCTCTATCTAAATCCCTAACCCTCAACCTCTCTCTCTCTCTAAATCCCTATCCCCAAATCTCTCTCTCTCTCTCTCTCTCTCTCTCCTCTCTCTCTCTCTCTCTCTCTTGCTGTAAAACCCTAACCACCAATATCTTTCTATCTACCTCTCTCTTCCTCTCTCCCCAATGCACCCCCTCTCTCTCTCTCCAACCCCACCTTTCATTACCCTCCCTCACTCTCTCTAATCCATCCCCCCCCCTCTCTCTCTCTATTGCTTTCCCTAACCCCCGTTCTTTCTCTCTTAACCCTGTGTCTTCTCTTATAACATAAAACCTAATCCTTAATCTCTAATATATCTTCCTCAACCCCCCATCTCTCTATAAACCTCCTTATTACCCTAAGGCCATAACCCCTTGATCTCTCAATTTCTGTAAGCCTCCCTCTCTCTCCCTCCCTCTCTCCTCTTCTGGTTCTCTCTCTCTCTCTCTAAACCCCAAACCCCTAATATCTCTCTCTCTTTATCTCCTCCCACAAAACCCCACTCTTCACACTCCTACGCATAGCTCCCACACTCTATCTCTCTCACTTCCCCACTATTAACCAATCCCCATTCCTCTCTCTCTATATAAAAAACTAACCTTCGATCTCTACCCCATTCTATCTAACTCTCCCCCACACCACTAACCATCCATCCTTCCCTTGTGATCTATCTCTCTCTAAACCACTATTAACTCCCAATCTCTCTCTATATATTTAAACCCTTAACCCCCAATCTCTATCTCACTCTAAACCCCTAACTACCAATATCTCTCTCTATCCAAAACCTAACCTCCAATCTCTCTCTGTCTCTCTCTCTAAATCCCTAACCTCCAATATCTCTCTCTAAACCCCTAACTGCCAATATCTCTCTCTAAACCACTAACTGTTAATCTCTCTCTCTCTCTCTCTCTCAATCTATCTAAGCTCCTACCCCCCAATATCCCCCTCTCTCTCTCTAAACCCCTCACCACAAATCTCTCTCTCTCTAAACCACTAACCCCTAATCTCTATATCCCTCTCTAAAACCCTAACCTCCAATCTATCTCTTTCTCTCTCTATATAAATCCTAATCTCTCTCATTATTTAAGCCCATAACCTCCAATCTCTCACTGTCTAAACCCCTAACCACCAATATCTCTATGTATATCTCTCTCTTCCTCACTTCCAAATTCTGCCTCTCTCCCTCTCTCACTAACGCTCCTCTCTCTCTCTAAACTACTAACTCCCAATATCTTTCTCTCTGTCTCTGTAAATACCTAACTCCCAATCTCTATTTCTCTCTGTCTCTCTAAACCCCTAACCTCCAATCTCTCTCTTTGTGTCTCTAAACCCTTAACCTCCCATCTCTCTCTCTCTCTCCATTAACAACAATCTGTAACACTCCATCCCTCTCTATAACCTAAACCCCCCTCTCTCTCCTCCTTTACCTAACCCATCATCCCTCTTTATAATCCCACTCCTTCCCTCTCTCTCTTTCTCTCAACCTCCCATCTTCCCCTATACCATAAATCCTAAGCCCGCATAGATCAATGTACCCTTTTTATTACCCTAAACCATAAACCCATGCTCTCCATTTTTCTCTAAGCATCCCTCTCTCTCCCTCCCTTTCTCCTTTCCCCCTTCACTTTGTCTCTCTCATTATCGTGTAATCCATAATCTTACTCCACCTAACCATATACATGTATCACTAACCATCGATACTTCCCTACCAATATCTCTCCCTCTGTCTTTATCTTAACCCCTAGCACCTAATATCTCTCCCTCTCTCCTCCCCCAAACCCCCACTCCTCACCCTCCTAACCCTTACCCCCACTATATCTCTATCTCTCTCCTACCAATAACAATATCCCCATCCTTCTCTCTCTCTCTTCCCCAAACTCCCCCAGTCTCTCTCTCTTTATCTCTTTTTATCTCTCTCTCTCTCGCTAAACACCTAACCCCTAGTCTTTCTCTCTCTCTAAATATCTAACCTCCTCCTCCTCCTCTTTCTCTCTCTCTTTAAATCCCTAACCCCCAATCTCTCTCTAAACCCCTAACCCCCAATCTCTCTCTCTTTCTCTAAACCCCTAACCTCTAATATTTCTCTTTCTATCTATCTCTTCCTCTCTACACAATGATCCCCCTCTCCCTCTCCTACAAACCCTCCTCCTCCTCCTTTACCTCCCCTCTCCCTCTCTCTCTCTCTCTCTCTCTCTCTCTCACCACCTTTCCCTAAGCCCCTTCCTCTCTCTCTCCCCCTTTCCATAGCATCTCCCCACTCTCTCTCTCCAACTACATATCTATCTAACTCCCTTCCCTCTCTCTAACTGAAACACCCCTCTCATCCCTCCTTTCCCTAACCTCTCCTTGCTCTTTATAACCCCATTCCCCTTCTCCCTCTCTCAATACTCCATATTCCCCTAATCCATAGAGTGTAACCCCGCCATCTTTCTATGTACCCTCTTTATTACCCTAAACCCTAACTCATTTCTCTCTCTATTTCTCTAAACCTCCCTACCTCCCTCTCTCCTCTTCCCATTCTCTCTCTTTCTCTCTATCTCCATAATCCCAAACCCTAATCCCCCTAACCGTATACCTTCATTAGTAACCATCAATGCTCCCCCATGATCTCTCTCTCTCTCTCTAAACTCTTAGCCCATAATCTCTCTAACTTTCTCTCCCCTTGAAACCCCTAATCCTCACCATCCTAACCCTATATCCTTTACCACTAACAATCTCACCATCCCCCTCTCTCTCTCTATTCATCTAGCCCCTTCCCCCAATCTCTCTCTCACTCTCTCTAGAGAATCCAAACCCCTAATCTATCTCTCTCTTTAAACCCCTAATCCCTAATCTCTCTCACTCTCTCTCTCTCTCTATATATATTTTCCCTCAAAGACACAAACTTAATCTGTGTACCCCTACACCCCATATTCTCTCTCTCTCTCTCACCACTAACAAAATCCCCATCCATATCTCCCTATATATATATATCCCTCTCCCCCTACTCCTCCACTACACCTAACTACCCACTTCTACTCCTACTGCTAACCACCACCTTGAATCTCTCTCTTTCTCTCTACCAATACGACCCCTCCCCCTTATTCTCTCTCTCTCTCTCTTTAAAAACCTCTGAACCTGAATCTCTCATCTCTATCTCTAACTTTATCCCTCTCACTAAATCCATAAACGCACTACTCTCTCTATCTCTCTCTAAATCCTCAACCTCAAATCTCTCTCTCTCTCTCTCTCTCTCTCTCTCTCTCTCTTCAAATCCTTAACCACCGATCTCTCTTTTTCCCTAAACACCAAACCCTAATCACTATGTATCTCTAAACTTGTAAACCCCAATTTCTCTCTCTCTCTTTCTCTATCTCTCTCTAAACCCCTAACCACCAATCTATATTTATCTCTCTAAACCCCTAGCCCCCAATCTCTCACCCTCCCTCTCTCTCTTTCTTTAAACCCCTAACCTCCAATCTCTCTCTCTCTAAACCCCTAACTACCATTCTCTCTCTTTCTATCTCTCTCTCTGAAGCCCTAACCCCTAATATATCTATCTCCCTCTAAACGACTAACCCTAGTATCTCTCTCTCTAAACCCTTAACCTCCAATATCTCTCTCTCTCTCTCTTTGTCTAAATACCTAACCCCCAATTTTCTCTCTCTCAGCCACTAACACCCATTCTCTCTCTCTCTCTCTAAACCATTAAAAACTAATATATCTCCCTTTATTCCCCCCAAAACCCCCACTTCTCACCCTCCTAACCCTATCTCCCCTAGCTCTGGAAATATCACCATACTTCTCTCTGTCTCTATCCCTCTAGCCCCTCCCCACAATCTCTCTCTATCTCTAGAAAATCCCAACCCCTAATCTATCTCTCTTTAAAACCCTAATCCCTAATACCTCTCTCTCTTTATATATATATTCCCTCAAAGACCCACACTAAACCTGTGTACCCCTACACCCCCCATTCTTTCTCTATCTCTCTCACCATTAACCAATGTTCCATCCATCTCTCCCTCTATATTCATCCCTCTCCCCCTACTCCTCCGCTACACCTAACTACCCACTCCTACTCCTACTACTAATTGCCACCCTCGAATCTCTCTCTCTCTCACCCAATACTACCCCTCCACCTTATGCTCTCTCTCTCTCTAAAAACCTCTGAACTCCAATCTCTCATCTCTATCTCCATATTTATCCCTCTCTCTAAATGCATAAACCCAAAACTCTTTCTCTCTCTAAATCCCTAACCTCAAATATCTCTCTCTCTCTCTCTCTCTCTCTCTCTCTCTCTCTCTCTCTTCAAATCCTTAACCACCATCTCTCTCTCTCTATCTAAACTCCAAACGCCTAATCAGTATGTCTCTCTAAACTTGCAAAACCACAATTTCTCTCTCTAATCCGCTAACCCCCAATATCTCACACTCCCTCTCTCTCTTTTTGTAAACCCCTAACCTGCAATCTCTCTCTCTCTAAACCCCTAACCACAATTCTCTCTCTTTCTATCTCTCTCTCCCTGAATCCCTAATATCTCTATATCTCTCTAAACACCTAACCCTAGTCTCTCTCTCTGAACACTTAAACTCCAATCTGTGTGTGTGTGTGTCTAAATACCTAGCCCTCAATTTCTCTCTCTAAGCAACTAACACCTAATCTCTCTCTCTCTCTCTCTCTAAACCCTTAATAACTAATATATCTCCTTCTATTCCCCCCAAAACACCCACTCCTCACCCTCCTAACCCTATATCCCCTACCACTAACAATATCACCATCCCTCGCTTTCTCTCTATATGCCTCTAGCCCCACCCCACAATCTCTCTCTCTCTAGAAAATCCTAACCCCTAATCTATCTCTCTTTAAACCTCTAATCCCTAATCTCTCTCTCCATCTCTATATCTCTTTATGTATGTCTGTATGTTTCTCTCTCTCTCTCCCTATCTCCACCCCCCACGACTAACCAACCCCCCATCCCTCTCTCCCTCTATATATATCCCTACCCCCCCTACTCCTCCCCTACACCTAACTAGCCACTCCTACTGCTACTAACTTCCACCCTTCAATCTCTCTCTTTCTCTCTCTCTCTCTACCAATACTACCCCTCCCCCTTCTGCTCCCTCTCTCTCTTTAAAAACATCTTAACCCCCAATCTCTCATATCTATCTTTATCTTTATCTCTCTCTCTAAATGCATAAACCCCAAACTCTCTCTCTCTAAATCCCTAACCTCGAATATCTCTTTCTCTCTTCAAATCCTTAACAACCAATCTCTCACTCTCTAAACACCAAAACCCTAATGACTTTGTCTCTCTAAACATGTAAACCCCAATTTCTCTCTCTCTCTCTCTAAACCCCTAACCACCAATCTATATTTCTCTCTCTAAACCCCTAATCCCCAATCTCTTGTCATACCTCTCTCTCTCTTTGTAAACCCCTAACACCCAATCTCTCTATCTCTCTCTAAACCCCTAACCCCAGTCTCTCTCTTTCTATCTCTATCTCTAAACCTCTAACCCCCAATATATATATATATATTTATATAAATCCCTAACCCCCAATGTATCTCTCTCTAAGCCACCGACAACCAATCTTTCTCTCTCTCTCTAAACCCTTAATTGCTAAAATATCTCCCTCTCTCCCCCCAAAACCTCCACTCCTCACCCACCAAACCCTATCTTCTCTACCAATAACAATCTCCCCATCCCCATCCCTATCTCTTTCTCTATCCCTCTAGCCCTCCCCCTAATCTCTCCCTCTCTCTCTAGAAATTCACAACCCCTAATCTATCTCTCTCTTTAAACCCCTACTTCGTAATCTCTCTTGCTCTCTCTCTCTCTCTATACATTTTTCTTCAAAGACCCACACTTAACCTGTGTACCACTACACCCCGCATTCTCTCTCTCTCTCTCTCCCCCACCACTAACCGACCCCCATCCCTCTCTCCTTCTATATATATACCTATCCCCCTACTCCTCCCTTACACCTAACTACCCACTCCTACTCCTACTAGTAATCGCCACCCTTCAATCTCTCTCTCTCTCTCTCGACCAATACTACCCCTCCCCCTTATGCTCTCTCTCTCTCGCTCTTTCTATCTCTCTCTATAAACCCCTAACCTCCAATATCTCTCTCTAAACCCATAACACCAATCTCTCTCCTTCTATCTAAAACCCTAACCCCCAATCTCTCTCTCCTTCTCTCTCTCTCTCTCTCCCTCTCTCTCTCTCTCTAAACACCTAACCTCCAATCTCTCTCACACACTCTCTCTGAACACCTAACCTCCAATCTCTCTCTCTCTCTCTATCTATGTATATAAACCGCCAAACCTAAATCTCTCTATCTCTAAACTACTAACCCCCAATCTATCTCTCTCTAAACCCCCAATATCTCTCTCCAAACCCCTAACCCATAATCTCTCTCTCTCTCTGGCAACCCTTAATGACTAATCTCTCTCATTCTATATATCTCTTCATCTCTAACCAATGCACCCCCCTTTGCCTCTCTCACTAACTCTCTCTCTCTCAATCCCTAAGACTCAATATCTCTCTCTCTCTAAACCCCCAACCCCCAATATCTCTCTCTCTCTAAACCCCTAACCACCATTATCTCAATCTCTCTCTTGCTTTAAAATCATGACTTTCATTCTCTCACTCTCTCTATAATCCCCTAACTGCCAATCTCTCTCTCTCTCTAAATCCCCAACCCCTAATATCTCTCTCTAAACCCCTAATAACCAATCTCTCTCTCTCTCTCTAAACCCCTTGCCTCTATTTTCTCTCTCTCTCTCTAAACCCCTTGCCTATATTCTCTCTCTCTCTCTCTCTCTCTCTCTCTCTCTAAATCCCTAACCCCTAATCTCTCTCTCTCACTATAAACCCCTAACCACCAATCTCTCTCTTCGTCTCTCTCTCTAAACCCCTAAACTCTAATCTCTCTCTCTCTCTATATATATATGTGTGTGTGTGTGTGTGTGTGTGTGTGTGTGTGTAAACCCCTAACCACCTATATCTCTTTGTCTATCTCTCTCTCTTTCTCTCTTCCCAAATCCCTCTCTCTCTTTATCTCTCCCTCTCTCTCCAGCCCCACCTTTCCCTAATACCCCCTTCTCCTCTATCTCCTCCTTTCCCTAACCATCCCCCTCTCTCTCTTTAGCCCCACATTTTCCTATCCCATTCCCTCTCTATAAGCTCACCCCCCCTCTCTCTTAAAACTCCATCTTCCCTTATAACATAAAACATAACCCTTAACCTCTCTCTCTTTCTCAACCCCCCAGCTCTATATGTACCCTATTTATTACCCAAAATCCTAAATATCGTCTCTCTCTATTACTCTAATCCTCCCTCTCTCCTCGTCCCCCTCTCTCTCTCCCTCTTTATCCCTCTTATCCCTAACCCTACTACCCCTAACCATATACCTATATCACTAACCATCGACACTCCCCCTATGACCCCTCTCTCCCTCTCGCTCTCTCTCTCTCTAAAACCCTAACCCATAATCTCTCTCTCTCTCTCTCTCTAAAACCCTAATACCTAATTTCTCTCTCTCTCTCCTTATCTCCTCCCCAAAACCCCCACTCTTCACACTCCTACCCTTAACCCTCCCATTCTATATCTCTCTTTCCCACACCATTAACCACCTCCCCATTCCTCTCTTTAAACTCCTAACCTTTAATATTTCTCTCTCTAAACAACTAACTCCCAATCTCTCTCTTTCTCTAAACGACTAACCACCAATCTCTCTCTTTCTATCTCTCTTTCTCTACACCCCTAAGCTCCAATATCTCTCTCTCTGAACCCCAAACCACCAATCTCTCTCTCTCTCTCTCTAAACTCCTAACCCCCAATCCCTCTCTCTCTATCTCTTAACCACTAACCACCAATCTCTCTCTTTATATATTTCTCTTCCTCTCTAGCTAGTGCAACCATCTCCTTCTCTCACTAACCATCCTCATCCTTGTCTCTCTCTCTAGCCACAACTTTGCCTAACACCCCCCCTCTCTCTCTCCTACACTCTATACAACCCCACCTTTCCTTAACCCCCCATCACTCTCTATAACCCAACCCCCATCTCTCTCCACTCCTTTCAATAACCCCCATCCCTCTTTATAACACGACTTCCTCTCTCTCTCTCTCAACCCCCCATCTGCTCCTATAGTATAAATCCTAACTCCCACTTCTCTCCATATACCCTCTTTATTATCCTAAACCCTAACCCCTTCTTCTCACTATTTTTCCAAGCCTCTATCTCTCCTCCTCCCCTTCTCTCTCTCTCTCTATCGCTCTATTTATCCCACTAATCCCTAACCCTAATCCCCTTAACCATATAACTGCATTGCTAACCATCGATGCTTCCCATGTGATCTCTCTATCTCTCTCCCTCTCAAACCCTAACCTACAATCTCTCTCTCTTCCCCTCCAAACCCCCACTCCTCACCCTCCTACAACTATCCCTTTCCCCACACCACTATCCTTCAATCCTTCCCATGTGATCTCTCTCTAAATATCTAACCTAAAATCTCTCTCTCTCTCTCTCTCTCTCTCTTCCTCTCTCACTCAAAACGACTAACCCCTAATCTCTCTCTCTCTCTAAACACCTAAGCCAAAATACATCTCTTTTTATCTCTCTATATCTCTAAAACCTTAACCCCCAATCTCTTTATCCCTCTCTAAACTGATAACCCCAATATCTCTCTTTCTATATCTCTCTCTCCCTACATCCCTAACCTCCAATATCTCTCTCTCAATATAAAACCCTAGCACCTAATATCTCTATCTCTCTATAAACCCTAACCACCAATATCTCTCTTTCTATCTATCTTTCATTCTCTAAAACCATAATCCCTAAACTATCTCTCTCTCTCTAAATCCATAACCCCCATCTCTCTCTCTCTCTCTCCAGTCCCACCTTTCCATAACCCTCCATTCTTCTCTCTCCTACTTTCCCTAACTACTCCCTCATATTTTCTCTCTTTATCTCTAAACCCCTAGATCATGATCTCTCTCTCTCTCTCTCTCTCTCTGTATATATATATATATATATATATATATATATATATATATATATATATATATATATATATATATATATACCCCCAATCTCTATCTGTTTCTCTCTAAACCCCTAAACCCCAATCTCTCTATCTCTCTAAACCCCTAACCTCCAATCTCTGTCTCTCTCTAAATCCCTAAACTCCAATATCTCTCTCTGTATCTATCAATCTATCAATCTATCTAAGCTCCTACCCCCAATCTCCCCCCCTCTCTCTCTCTCGAAACCCCAAACCCTTAATCTCTCTCTCTCTAAACACTCACCACAAATCTATCTCTCTCCAAACCCCTAACCCCTAATCTTTATATCCCTCTCTAATCCCCTACCTCAAATCTCTCTCTTTCTCTCTGTCTCTCTCACTGTAAACCCCTAACCTCCAATATTTCTCTCTCTCTCACTATAAAACCCTAACACATAATCATTCTTTCTATCTATCTCTCATTCTGTAAGCCCATAACCTCCAATCTCTCTCTCTCTCTCTCTCTCTAGATCCCTAACCCGTAATCTCTCTCTCTCTCTCTCTCCCCCCCACCACTAATTGAGCCCCCATCCCTCTCTCTCTCTCTCTCTATATATATATATATACCTATCCCACTACTCCTCCCTTACACCTAACTACCCACTCCTACTCCTACTAGTAACCACCACCCTTCAATCTCTCTCTCTCGACCAATACTCCCCCTCCCCCTTATGCTCTCTCTCTCTCTCGCTCGCTCTTTCTATCTCTCTCTCTAAACCCCTAACCTCCAATATCTCTCTCTAAACCCATAACACCAATCTCTTTTCGTCTATCTAAAACCCTAACCCCCAATCTCTCTCTCATTCTCTCTCTCTCTCTCCCTCTCTCTCTCTCTCTAAACACCTAACCTCCAATCTCTCTCACACACTCTCTCTAAACACCTAACCTCCAATCTCTCTCTCTCTCTCTCTATCTATCTATCTATCTATGTATATAAATTGCCAAACCTAAATCTCTCTCTCTCTAAACTGCTGACTCCCAATCTATCTCTCTCTAAACCTCCAATATCTCTCTCCAAATCCCTAACCCATAATCTATCTCTCTCTGTCAACCCTTAATGACTAATCTCTCTCTTTCTATATATCTCTTCATCTCTAACCAATGCACCCCCCTCTGCCTCTCTCACTAACTCTCTCTCTCTCAATTCCTAAGACTCGATATCTCTCTCTCTAAACCACCAACCCCCAATATCTCTCTCTCTCTAAACCCCTATCCGCCAATATCTCCATCTCTCTCTCTCTCTCTCTCTCTCTTCAAAATCATGACCTTCATTCTCTCAATCTCTCTATAATCCCCTAACTGCCAATCTCTCTCTCTCTCTCTAAACCCCTTGCCTCTATTCTCTCCCTCTCTCTCTCTCTAAATCCCTAACCCCTAATCTCTCTCTCTCTCTCTCTCTATATATATATATATATGTGTGTGTGTGTGTGTGTGTGTGTGTGTGTGTGTGTGTGTGTATAAACCCCTAACCACCTATATCTCTTTGTCTATCTCTCTCTCTTTCTCTCTTCCCAAAGACCCCTCTCTCTCTATCTCTTTCTCCAACCCCACCTTTCCCTAGTACCCCCCTTCTCCTCTATCTCCTCAAAGCCAAAACACGATCGTGGGTTTTCTCTAGAGTTGGGCTTAAAGGGGAAGAAAATAGCTCAGAACGTCATGAAAGTTGCCGTGTGCACTTATCTACCAACGGGACAACCAAATCCATTCTGAAATTTAAATTCCGAGAAGTTGGTCAAAGTTGAAAATCAACCGTGCATTTTCGCTAGACTTAGGCTTAAAGCATGAGAAAATAGCTCGGAACATCACGAAAGTTGGCGTGTGCATTTTTCTACCAACGGGACATCCAAATCTATGCTCAATTTTAAATTCCGAGAAGTTGGTCAAATTCGAAACTCGACCGTGCGTTTTCGCTAGACTTGGGCTTGAAGGGTGGGAAAATAGCTCGGAACGTCACAAAAGTTGGCGTGCGCACTTGTCTACCAACGGGACATCCAAATCTATTCTCATATTTCAGTTCCGAGAAGTTGGTCAAATTCGAAACTCGACCATGCGTTTTCGCTAGACTTGGGCTTAAAGGGGGAGAAAATAGATCGGAACGTCACGAAGTTGGTGTGGACGCTTGTCTACCAATGGGACATCCAAGACTATTCTCAAATTTCAATTCTGAGAAGTTGGTCAAAGTTGAAACTCGATCGTGCATTTTTGCTAGAATTGGGCTTAAAGGGTGGGAAAATAGCTCGCAACATCACGAAAGTTGGCGTGCGCACTTGTCTACCAACGGGACATCCAAATCTATTCTCATATTTCAATTCCGAGAAGTTGGTCAAAGTCGAAATGCCACCATGCGTTTTCTCTAGACTTGAGCTTAAAGGGTGTTAAATTAGCTTGTAATGTGACGAAAGTTGTTGTGCGCGAATGTCTACAAATGGGACATCCCGGAACGTAACGAATGTTGGTGTGGATGCTTGTCTACAAATGGGACATCCAAAACAATGCTCAGTCTTCAATTACGAGAAGTTGGTGAAAGTTGAAACTCGACCGTACGTTTTCGGTAGAGGAGAAAATAGCTTGGAACATCATGAAAGTTGGTCTGGATGCTTGTCTACCAATGGGACATCCAAAACTATTCTCAAATTTCAATTCCAAGAAATTGGTCAAAGTCGAAACGCCACCATGCGTTTTCTCTAGACTTGGGATTAAAGTGTGTGAACTTAGTTTGTAAAATCACGAAAGCTATAGTGCGCACATGTCTACAAATGTGACATCCAAATCTATTCTCAAATTAAAATTGTGAGAAGTTAGTCAAAGTTGAAAATTGAACGTGCGATTTCCCTAGACTTGGGCTTAAAGGGTGTGAAATTAGCTCAGAACGTCACGAAAGTTGGCATGCGCACTTGTCTACCAACGGGACATCCAAATCTATGCTCAATTTTCAATTCCCAGAAGTTGGTCAAATTTGAAACTCGACCGTGTGTTTTCGCTAGACTTGGGCTTAAAGGGTAAGAAAATAGCTCGGAATGTCATGAAAGTTGGTGTGCGCATTTGTCTACCAACGGGACATCCAAATCTTTGCTCAATTTTTATTTCCGAGAAGTTGGTCAAATTTGAAACTCGACCGTGCGTTTTCCCTAGACTTAGGCTTAAAGGGTGAGAAAATAGCTCGGAACGTCACGAAAGTTGGCGTGCGCATTTGTCTACCAACGGGACATCCAAATCTATGCTCAATTTTCAATTCCGAGAAGTTGGTCAAATTGGAAACTCGACCGTGCGTTTTCGCTAAACTTGGGATTAAAGGGGGAAAAAATTGCTCGGAACGTCACGACAGTTGGTGTGGACGCTTGTCTACCAATGGGACATCCAAAAACTATTCGCAAATTTCAATTCCAAGAATTTAATCAAAGTTGAAACTCGATCATGCGTTTTCGCTAGACCTGGGCTTAAAGGGTGTGAAAATAGCTCGGAACGTTACGAAAGTTTGCGTGGACGCTCGTCTACCAACGGGACAACCAAATCCATTCTCAAATTTAAATTCCGAGAAGTTGGTCAAAGTTGAAACTCGATCGTGCGTTTTCGCTAGACTTGGGCTTAAAGGGGGAGAAAATAGATCGGAACGTCACGAAAGTTGGCGTGGACGCTCGTCTACCAATGCGACATCCAAATCTATTCTCAAATTTATATTCCGAGAAGTTGGTCAAGGTTGAAAATCGACTGTGCATTTTCGCTAGACTTGGGCTTAAAGGGTGAGAAAATAGCTCGGAATGTCACGAAAGTTGGCGTGGACGCTTGTCTACCAATGGGACATCCAAAAACTATTCGCAAATTTCAATTCCAAGAATTTAATCAAAGTTAAAACTCGATCGTGCGTTTTCGCTAGACCTGGGCTTAAAGGGTGTGAAAATAGCTCGGAACGTTACGAAAGTTGGCGTGGACGCTCGTCTACCAACGGGACAACCAAATCCATTCTCAAATTTAAATTCCGAGAAGTTGGTCAAAGTTGAAACTCGATCGTGCGTTTTCGCTAGACTTGGGCTTAAAGGGGGAGAAAATAGCTCGAAATGTCACGAAAGTTGGCGTGGACGCTCGTCTACCAATGGGACAACCAAATCCATTCTCAAATTTAAATTCCGAGAAGTTGGTCAAAGTTGATACTCGATCGTGCGTTTTCGCTAGACTTGGGCTTAAAGGGTGAGAAAACAGCTCGGAATGTCACGAAAGTTGGCGTGGACGCTCGTCTACCAACGGGACAACCAAATCCATTCTCAAATTTAAATTCCGAGAAGTTGGTCAAAGTTGAAACTCGATCGTGCGTTTTCGCTAGACTTGGGCTTAAAGGGGGAGAAAATAGATCGGAACGTCACGAAAGTTGGCGTGGACGCTCGTCTACCAATGGGACATCCAAATCTATTCTCAAATTTATATTTCGAGAAGTTGGTCAAATTTGAAAATCGACCGTGCATTTTCGCTAGACTTGGGCTTAAAGGGTGGGAAAATAGCTCGGAATGTCACGAAATTTGTCGCGCGCATTTGTCTACCAACGGGACATCCAAATCTATGCTCAATTTTTAATTCCGAGAAGTTGGTCAAATTCAAAACTCGACCGTGCGTTTTCGTTAGACTTAGGCTTAAAGGGTGAGAAAATAGCTCGGAACGTCACGAAAGTTGGCGTGCGCATTTGTCTACCAGCGGGACATCCAAATCTATGCTCAATTTTCAATTCTGAGAAGTTGGTCAAATTCGAAACTCGACCGTGCGTTTTCGCTAGACTTGGGCTTTAAGGGGGAGAAAATAGCTCGAAACATCACGAAAGTTTGTGTGGACGCTTGTCTACAAATGGGACATCCAAAACTATTCTCAAATTTCAATTCCAAGAATTTAATCAAAGTTGAAACTCAATCATGCATTTTCGCTAGACTTGGGCTTAAAGGGTGTGAAAATAGCTCGGAACGTTACAAAAGTTGGCGTGGATGCTCGTCTACCAATGGGACAACCAAATCCATTCTCAAATTTAAATTCCGAGAAGTTGGTCAAAGTTGAACTCGATCATGCGTTTTCGCTAGACTTGGGCTTAAAGGGGGAGAAAATAGATCGGAACGTCACGAAAGTTGGCGTGGACGCTCATCTACCAATGTGACATCCAAATCTATTCTCAAATTTATATTCTGAGAAGTTGGTCAAAGCTGAAAATCGACCGTGCTTTTTCGCTAGACTTGGGCTTAAAGGGTGAGAAAATAGCTCGGAATGTCACGAAAGTTGGCGTGCGCATTTGTCTACCAACGGGACATCCAAATCTATGCTCAATTTTTAATTCCGAGAAGTTGGTCAAATTCGAAACTCGACCGTGCGTTTTCGCTAGACTTAGGCTTAAAGGGTGAGAAAATAGCTCGGAACGTCACGAAAGTTGGCATGGACGCTTTTCTACCAATGGGACATCCAAATCTATTCTCAAATTTCAATTCCGGGAAGTTGGTCAAAGTTGAAAATTTACCATGCGTTTTCGCTAGACTTGGGCTTAAAGGGCGAGAAAATATCTTGGAACGTCACGAAAGTTGGCGTGCGCACTTGTCTACCAACGGGACATCCAAATCTATTCTCAAATTTAAATTCCGAGAAGTTGGTCAAAGTTGAAAATTAACCGTGCCTTTTCGCTAGACTTGGGCTTAAAGGGCGAGAAAATATCTTGGAACGTCACGAAAGTTGGCGTGCGCACTTGTCTACCAACGGGACATCCAAATCTATTCTCAAATTTGAATTCCGAGAAGTTGGTCAAAGTTGAAAATTAACCGTGCGTTTTCGCTAGACTTGGGCTTAAAAGGCGAGAAAATAGCTTGGAACGTCACGAAAGTTGGCGTACGCACTTGTCTACCAATGGGACATCCAAATCTATTCTCAAATTTCAATTCCAAGAAGTTGGTCAAAGCAGAAACGCCACCGTGCGTTTTCGCTAAACTTGAGCTTAAAGGGTGTAAAATTAGCTCGTAACGTCACAAAAGTTGTTGTGCACGCATGTCTTGAAATGGGACATCCAAATCTATTCTCAATTTCATTTCTGAGAAGTAGGTCAAAGCCGAAACACGACCATGCGATTTCTCTAGAGTTGGGCTTAAAGGGGAAGAAAATAGCTCGGAACGTGACGAAAGTTGGCGTGTGAACTTATCTACCAACAGGACATCCAAATCCATTCTCAAATTTAAATTCAGAGAAGTTGGTCAAAGTTGAAAATAGACCATGCATTTTCGCTAGACGTAGGCTTAAAGCGTGAGAAAATAGCCCGGAACGTCACGAAAGTTCGCGTGCGCATTTTTCTACCAACGGGACATCCAAATCCATTCTCAAATTTAAATTCGGAGAAGTTGCTCGAAGTTGAAAATCGACCGTGCATTTTCGCTACACTTAGGCTTAAAGGGTGAGAAAATAGGTCGGAACGTAACGAAAGTTGGCGTGCGCATTTGTCTACCAACGGGACATCCAAATCTATGCTCAATTTTCAATTCCAAGAAGTTGGTCAAATTCGAAACTCGACCGTGCGTTTTCGCTATACTTGGGCTTAAAGGGGGAGAAAATAGCTCGGAAGGTAACGAGAGTTGGCGTGGACGCTTGTCTACCAATGGGACATCCAAAAATATTCTCGAATTTCAATTCCGAGAAGTTAGTCAAAGTTGAAATTCGATCGTGCGTTTTCGCTAGACTTGGGCTTAAAGGGCGTGAAAATAGCTTGGAAAGTTACGAAAGTTGGCGTGGACGCTTGTCTACCAATGTGACATCCAAATCCATTCTCAAATTTAAATTTCGAGAAGTTGGTCAAAGTTGAAAATCGACCGTGCATTTTCGCTAGACTTGGGCTTAAAGGGTGAGAAAATAGCTCGGAACGTCACGAAAGTTGGCGTGTGCACTTATCTACCAACTGGACATCCAAATCTATTCTCAAATTTAAATTCCGAGAAGTTGGTCAAAGTTGAAATTCGATTGTGCGTTTTCGCTAAAGCTGGGCTTAAAGGGTGTGAAAATAGCTCGGAAGGTCACGAAAGTTGGCGTGGACGCTCATCTACCAATGTGACATCCAAATCTATTCTCAAATTTATATTCCGAGAAGTTGGTCAAAGTTGAAAATCGACCGTGCATTTTCGCTAGACTTGGGCTTGAAGGGTGAGAAAATAGCTCGGAATGTCACGAAAGGTGGCATGCGCATTTTTCTACCAACGGGACATCCAAATCTATGCTCAATTTTCAATTCCGAGAAGTTGGTCAAATTCGAAACTCGACCGTGTGTTTTCGCTAGAGTTGGGCTTAAAGGCGAAGAAAATAGCTTGGAACGTCACGAAAGTTGGCATGTGCACTTGTCTACCAATGGGACATCCAAATCTAATTTCAAATTTCAACTCCCAAAAGTTGGTAAAATTCAAAACGCCACCATGCGTTTTTGCTAGACTTGAGCTTAAAGGGTGTGAAATTAGCTCGTAAAGTCACGAAAGTTGTTGTGCGTGCATGTCTACAAATGGGACATCCAAATATATTCTCAATTTTCATTTCCGAGAAGTAGGTCAAAGCCAAAACACGATCGTGGGTTTTCTCTAGAGTTGGGCTTAAAGGGGAAGAAAATAGCTCGAAACATCACGAAAGCTGGCGTGTGCACTTATCTACCAACGGGACAACCAAATCCATTCTGAAATTTAAATTCCGAGAAGTTGGTCAAAGTTGAAAATCGACCGTGCATTTTCGCTAGACTTAGGCTTAAAGTGTGAGAAAATAGCTTGGAACATCACGAAAGTTGGCGTGCGCATTTGTCTACCAACGGGACATCCAAATCTATGCTCAATTTTAAATTCCGAGAAGTTGGTCAAATTCGAAACTCGACAGTGCATTTCCGCTAGACTTGGGCTTGAAGGGTGGGAAAATAGCTCGGAACGTCACAAAAGTTGGCGTGCGTACTTGTCTACCAACGGGACATCCAAATCTATTCTCAAATTTCAGTTCCGAGAAGTTGGTCAAATTCGAAACTCGACCATGCGTTTTCGCTAGACTTGGGCTTAAAGGGGGATAAAATAGCTCGGAACGTCACGAAGTTGGTGTGGACGCTTGTCTACCAATGGGACATCCAAAAACTATTCGCAAATTTCAATTCCAAGAATTTAATCAAAGTTGAAACTCGATCGTGCGTTTTTGCTAGACCTGGGCTTAAAGGTGTGAAAATAGCTCGGAACGTTACGAAAGTTGGCGTGGACGCTCATCTACCAACGGGACAACCAAATCCATTCTCAAATTTAAATTCCGAGAATTTGGTCAGAGTTGAAACTCGATCGTGCGTTTTCGCTACACATGGGCTTAAAGGGGGAGAAAATAGCTCGGAACGTCACGAAAGTTGGTGTGGACGCTTGTCTACCAATGGGACATCCAAAACTATTCTCAAATTTCAATTCTGAGAAGTTGGTCAAATTTGAAACTCGATCGTGCGTTTTCGCTAGAATTGGGCTTAAAGGATGTGAAATTAGCTCGTAATGTCACGAAAGTTGCTGTGCGCGCATGTCTACAAATGGGACATCCAAATCTATTCTCAATTTAAATTCCGAGAAGTTGGTCAAAGTTCAAAATCGACCGTGCATTTTCGCTACACTTAGGCTTAAAGGTTGAGAAAATAGCCCGGAACGTCACGAAAGTTGGCGTGCGCATTTGTATACCTACGGGACATCCAAATCTATGCACAATTTTCAATTTCGAGAAGTTGGTCAAATTCGAAACTCGACCGTACGTTTTCGCTAGACTTGGGCTTAAAGCGGGAGAAAATAGCTCGAAACATCACGAAAATTTCGAGAAGTTGGTCAGAGTTGAAACTCGATCGTGCGTTTTCGCTAGACTTGCGTTTAAAGCGGGAGAAGATAGATCGGAACGTCACGAAAGTTAGCGTGGACGCTCATCTACCAATGCGACATCCAAATATATTCTCAAATTTATATTCCGAGAAGTTGGTGAAAGTGGAAAATCGACCGTGCATTTTTGCTAGACTAGAGCTTAAAGGGTGTGAAATTAGCTCGTAATGTGACAAAAGTTGGCGTCCGCATTTGTCTACCAACGGGACATCCAAATCTATGCTCAATTTTTAATTCCGAGAAGTTGGTCAAATTCGAAACTCGACCATGCGTTTTCCCTAGACTTGGGCTTAAAGGGTGTGAAAATAGATCGGAACGTCACGAAAGTTGGCGTGGACGCTCGTCTACCAATGTGACATCCAAATCTATTCTCAAATTTATATTTCAAGAAGTTGGTCAAAGTTGAAAATCGATCGTGCATTTTCGCTACACTTAGGCTTAAAGGGTGAGAAAATAGCTCGGAATGTCACGAAAGTTCGCGTGCGCATTTTTCTACCAACGGGACATCCAAATCTATGCTCAATTTTCAATTCCAAGAAGTTGTTCAGATTCGAAACTCGACCGTGCGTTTTCGCTAGAGTTGTGCTTAAAGGGTGTGAAAATAGCTTGGAACGTCAAGAAAGTTGGTGTGGACGCTTGTCTACCAATGGGACATCCAAAACTATTCTCAAATTTCAATTCCAAGAATTTAATCAAAGTTGAAACTCGATAGTGCGTTTTTGCTAGACTTGGGCTTAAAGGGTGTGAAAATAGCTAAGAACGTTACGAAAGTTGGCGTGGACGCTCGTCTATCAACGGGACAACCAAATCTATTCTCAAATTTAAATTCCGAGAAGTTGGTCAAAGTTGAAAATCGACCGTGCATTTTCGCTAGACTTGAGCTTAAAGGGTGTGAAATTAGCTCGTAATGTGACAAAAGTTGGCATGCGTATTTGTCTACCAACGGGACATCCAAATCTATGCTCAATTTTTAATTCCGAGAAGTTGGTCAAATTCGAAACTCGACCGTGCGTTTTCCCTAGACTTGGGCTTAAAGGGTGTGAAAATAGATCGGAATGTCACGAAAGTTGGCATGGACGCTCGTCTACCAATGTGACATCTAAATCTATTCTCAAATTTATATTTCGAGAAGTTGGTCAAAGTTGAAAATCGATCGTGCATTTTCGCTACACTTAGGCTTAAAGGGTGAGAAAATAGCTCGGAATGTCACGAAAGTTCGCGTGCGCATTTGTCTACCAACGGGACATCCAAATCTATGCTCAATTTTCAATTCCAAGAAGTTGTTCAGATTCGAAACTCGACCGTGCGTTTTCGCTAGTGTTCGGCTTAAAGGGTGTGAAAATAGCTCGGAACGTCAAGAAAGTTGGTGTGGACGCTTGTCTACCAATGGGACATCCAAAACTATTCTCAAATTTCAATTCCAAGAATTTAATCAAAGTTGAAACTCGATCGTGCGTTTTCGCTAGACTTGGGCTTAAAGGGTGTGAAAATAGCTAAGAACGTTACAAAAGTTGGCGTGAATGCTCGTCTATCAACGGGACAACCAAATCTATTCTCAAATTTAAATTCCGAGAAGTTGGTCAAAGTTGAAACTCAATCGTGCGTTTTCGTTAGACTTGGGCTTAAATGGGGAGAAAATAGATCGGAACGTCACGAAAGATGGCGTGGATGCTCGTCTACCAATGTGACATCCAAATCTATTCTCAAATTTATATTCCGAAAACTTGGTCAAAGTTGAAAATCGACCGTGCATTTTCGCTAGACTTGGGCTTAAAGGGTGAAAAAATAGCTTGAAACGTCACGAAAGTTGGCGTGCGCATTTGTCTACCAATTGGACATCCAAATCTATGCTCAATTTTCAATTCTGAGAAATTGGTAAAATTCGAAACTCGACTGTATGTTTTCGCTAGACTTGGGCTTAAAGGGGGAGAAAATAGCTCGGAACGTCACGAAAGTTGGTGTGGATGCTTGTCTACCAATGGGACATCCAAAACTATTCTCAAATTTCAATTCCGAGAAGTTGGTCAAAGTTGAAACTCGATCGTGCGTTTTCGCTAGACTTGGGTTTAAAGGGGGAGAAGATAGATCGGAACTTCACGAAAGTTAGAGTGGACTCTCGTCTACCAATGTGACATCCAAATCCATTCTCAAATTTATATTCCGAGAAGTTGATCAAAGTTGAAAATCGACCGTGCATTTTCGCTAGACTTGAGCTTAAAGGGTGTGAAATTAGCTCGTAATGTGACAAAAGTTGGCGTGCGTAACGGGACATCCAAATCTATGCTCAATTTTTAATTCCGAGAAGTTGGTCAAATTCGAAACTCGACCGTGCGTTTTCGCTAGACTTGGGATTAAAGGGTGTGAAAATAGCTCGAAACGTCACAAAAGTTGGCGTGGACGCTCGTCTAGCAATGTGACATCCAAATCTATTCTCAAATTTATATTCTGAGAAGTTGGTCCAAGTTGAAAATCGACCGTGCTTTTTCGCTAGACTTGGGCTTAAAGGGTGAGAAAATAGCTCGGAATATCACGAAAGTTGGCGTGCGCATTTTTCTACCAACGGGACATCCAAATCTATGCTCAACTTTTAATTCCGAGAAGTTGGTCAAATTCGAAACTCGACCGTGCGTTTTCGGTAGACTTAGGCTTAAAGGGTGAGAAAATAGCTCGGGACGTCACGAAACTTGGTGTGGACGCTTGTCTACCAATGGGACATCCAAAACTATTCTCAAATTTCAATTCCGAGAAGTTAGTCAAAGTTGAAACTCGATCGTGCGTTTTCGCTAGACTTGGGCTTAAAGGGTGTGAAAATGGCTCGGAATGTCACGAAAGTTGGCGTGGGCATTTGTCTACCAACGGGACATCCAAATCTATGCTCAATTTAAAATTCTGAAAAGTTGGTCAAATTTGAAACTCGACCGTGCGTTTTCGCTAGACTTGGGCTTAAAGGGGGAGAAAATAGCTCGGAACGTCATGAAAGTTGTTGTGGATGCTTGTCTACCAATGGGACATCCAAAACTATTCTCAAATTTCAATTCCGAGAAGTTGGTCAAAGTTGAAACTCGATCGTGCGTTTTCGCTAGACTTGGGCTTAAAGGGGAGAAAATAGATCGGAACGTCACGAAAGTTGGCGTGGACGCTCGTCTACCAATGTGACATCCAAATCTATTCTCAAATTTATATTTCGAGAAGTTGGTCAAAGTTGAAAATCGACCGTGCATTTTCGCTAGACTTGGGCTTAAAGGGTGAGAAAATAGCTCGGAATGTCACGAAAGTTGGTGTGGACGCTTGTTTACCAATGGCACATCCAAATCTATGCTCAATTTTTAATCCCGAGAAGTTGGTCAAATTCGAAACTTGACTGTGCGTTTTTGCTAGACTTGGGCTTAAAGGGTGTGAAAATGGCTCGGAATGTCACGAAAGTTGGCGTGGGCGTTTGTCTACCAACGGGACATCTAAATCTATGCTGAATTTAAAATTCTGAAAAGTTGGTCAAATTTGAAACTCGACCGTGCGTTTTCGCTAGACTTGGGCTTAAAGGGGGAGTCAATAGCTCGGAACGTCATGAAAGTTGTTGTGGACGCTTGTCTACCAATGGGACATCCAAAACTATTCTCAAATTTCAATTCCGAGAAGTTGGTCAAAGTTGAAACTCGATCGTGCATTTTCGCTAGACTTGGGCTTAAAGGGGAGAAAATAGATCGGAACGTCACGAAAGTTGGCGTGGACGCTCGTCTACCAATGTGACATCCAAATCTATTCTCAAATTTATATTTCGAGAAGTTGGTCAAAGTTGAAAACCGACCGTGCATTTTCGCTAGAGTTACGCTTAAAGAGTGAGAAAATAGCTCAGAACGTCACGAAAGCTGGCGTGCGCATTTGTCTGCCAACGGGACCTCCAAATCTATGCTCAATTTTCAATTCCGAGAAGTTGTTTAGATTCGAAACTCGACCGTGCGTTTTCGCTAGAGTTGGGCTTAAAGGGTGTGAAAATAGCTCGGAACGTCACGAAAGTTGGTGTGGACGCTTGTCTACCAATGGGACATCCAAAACTATTCTCAAATTTCAATTCCGAGAAGTTAGTCAAAGTTGAAACTCGATCGTGCGTTTTCGCTAGACTTGGGCTTAAAGGATGAGAAAATAGCTCGGAACATCACGAAAGTTGGCGTGCGCATTTGTCTACCAACGGGACATCCAAATCTATGCTCAATTTTCAATTCTGAGAAGTTGGTCGAATTTGAAACTCGACTGTGCGTTTTCGCTAGACTTAGGCCTAATGGGTGAGAAAATTGCTCGGAACGTCACGAAAGTTGGCGTGCACATTTGTCTGCCAACGGGACATCCAAATCTATGCTCGATTTTACATTCCAAGAAGTTGGTGAAATTCAAAACTCGACCGCGCGTTTTCGCTAGACTTGGGCTTAAAGGGGGAAAAGATAGCTCAGAATTTCACGAAAGTTGGCGTGGACGCTCGTCTACCAATGTGACATCCAAATCTATTCTCAAATTTAAATTCCAAGAATTTGGTCAAAGTTGAAAATCGACTATGCATTTTCGTTAGACTTAGGCTTAAAGGGTGAGAAAATAACTCGGAACGTCACGAAAGCTGTCATGCGCATTTGTCTACCAACGGGACATCCCAATCTATGCTCAATTTTCAATTCCGAGAAGTTGGTCAAATTGGAAACTCGACCGTGCGTTTTCGCTAGACTTGGGCTTAAAGGGGGAGAAAATAGCTCGAAATGTCACGAAAGTTGGTGTGGACGCTTGTCTACCAGTGGGACATTCAAAACTATTCTCAAATTTCAATTCCGAGAAGTTGGTCAAAGTTAAAACTCGATCGTGCGTTTTCGCTAGAATTGAGCTTAAAGGATGTGAAATTAGCTCGTAATGTCATGAAAGTTGCTGTGCGCACATGTCTACAAATGGGACATCAAAATCTATTCTCAATTTAAATTTCGAGAAGTTGGTCAAAGTTGAAAATCGACCGTGGGTTTTCGCTAGACTTGGGCTTAAAAGGCGAGAAAATAGCTTGAAACGTCACGAAAGTTGGCGTGCACTTTTGTCTACCAACGGGACATCCAAATCTATGTTCAATTTCAATTCCGAGAAGTTGGCCAAATTTGAAACTCGACCGTGCATTTTCGCTAGACTTGGGATTAAAGGGGGAGAAAATAGCTCGGAATGTCACGAACGTTGGTGTGGACGCTTGTCTACCAATGGGACATCCAAATCTATTCTCAAATTTCAATTCCGAGAAGTTAGTCAAAGTTGAAACTCGATCGTGCGTTTTCCTTAGGACTTGGGCTTAAAGGGGCGTGAAAATAGCTCGGAACGTCACCAAAGTTGGCATGGACGCTCGTTCTACCAATGTGACATCCAAATCTATTCTCAAATTTATATTCCGAGAAGTTGGTCAAAGTTGAAAATCGACCGTGCATGTTTCGCTAGACTTGGGCTTAAAGGGTGAGAAAATAGTTCGGAATGTCACGAAAGTTGGCGTGTGCATTTGTCTACCAATGGGACATCCAAATCTATGCTCAATTTTTAATTCCGAGAAGTTGGTCAAATTCGAAACTCGACCGTGCGTTTTCTCTAGACTTAGGCTTAAAGGGTGAGAAATTAGCTATGAACGTCACGAAATTTAGCGTGCGCATTTGTCTACCAACGGGACATCCAAGTCTATGCTCAATTTTCAATTCCGAAAAAGTTGGTCCAATTCGAAACTCGACCGTGCGTTTTCGCTAGAGTTGGGCTTAAAGGGGTAGAAAAATAGCTCGGGAACGTCACGAAAGTTGGTGTGGACGCTTGTCTACCAATGGGACATCCAAAACTATTCTCAAATTTCAATTCCGAGAAAGTTTGTCAAAGTTGAAACTCGACCGTGCATTTTCGCTAGACTTGGGCTTAAAGGGTGAGAAAATAGCTCGGAATGTCACGAAAGTTGGTGTGCGCATTTGTCTACCAACGGGACATCCAAATCTATGCTCAATTTTTATTTCCGAGAAGTTGGTCAAATTCGAAACTCGATGGTGCGTTTTCGCTTAGACTTAGGCTTAAAGGGTGAGAAAATAGCTCGGAACGTCACGAAAGTTGGCGTGCGCATTTGTCTACCAACGGGACATCCAAATCTATGCTCGATTTTAAAATTCGAGAAGTTGGTCAAATTGGAAAAATCGACCGTGCGTTTTCGCTAGACTTGGGCTTAAAGGGGGAGAAAATAGATCGGAATGTCACGAAAGTTGATGTGGACGCTTGTCTACCAATGGAACATCCAAAAGTATTCTCAAATTTCAATTCCGAGAAGTTGGTCAAAGTTGAAACTCGATCATGCGTTTTCGCTAGACTTGGGCTTAAAGGGTGCGAAAATAGCTCGGAAGTCACGAAAGTTGGCGTGGACGCTCGTCTACCAATGGGACATCCAAAACTATTCTCAAATTTAAATTTTGAGAAGTTGGTCAAAGTTGAAGCTCGATCGTGCATTTTCGCTAGACTTGGGCTTAAAGGGGGAGAAAATAGCTCGGAACGTCACGAAAGTTGGCGTGGACGCTCGTCTACCAATGTGACATCCAAATCTATTCGCAAATTTAAATTCCGGAGAAGTTGGTCAAAGTTGAAAATCGACCGTGCATTTTCTCTACACTTAGGCTTAAAGGGTGAGAAAATAGCTCGGAACGTCACGAAAGTTGGCGTGCGCATTTGTCTACCAACGGGACATCCAAATCTATGCTAAATTTTTACTTCCGAGAAGTTGGTCAAATTCGAAACTCGACCGTGCGTTTTCGTTAGACTTAGGCTTAAAGGGTGAGAAAATAGCTCGGAACGTCTCGAAAGTTGGCATGCGCATTTGTCTACCAACGGGGACATCCAAATCTATGCTCAATTTTCAATTCCGAGAAGTTGGTCAAATTCGAAACTCGACCGTGCGTTTTCACTAGACTTGGGATTAAAGTGGGAGAAAATAGCTCGGAACGTCACGAAAGTTGGTGTGGACGCTTGTCTACCAATGGGACATCCAAAACTATTCTCAAATTTCATTTCCGAGAAGTTAGTCAAAGTTGAAACTCGATCGTGCGTTTTCGCTAGACTTGGGCTTAAAGGGTGCGAAAATAGCCCGGAACGTCATGAAAGTTGGCGTGGACGCTCGTTCTACCAATGCGACATCCAAATCTATTCGCAAATTTAAATTCCGAGTAGTTGATCAAAGTTGAAAATCGACCGTGCATTTTTCGCTACACTTAGGCTTAAAGGGTGAGAAAATAGCTCAGAACGTCACGAAAGTTGGCGTGCGCATTTGTCTACCAACGGGACATCCAAATCTATGCTCAATTTTCAATTCCGAGAAGTTGGTCAAATTCGAAACTCGATCGTGTGTTTTCGCTAGACTTGGGCTTAAAGGGGGAGAAAATAGCTCGGAACGCCACGAAAGTTGGCGTGGATGCTCGTCTACCAATGGAGACATCCAAAACTATTCTCAAATTTAAATTCCGAGAAGTTGGTAAAAGTTGAAACTCGATCGTGTGTTTTCGCTAGAACTGGGCTTAAAGGGTGTGAAAATAGCTCGGAACATTACGAAAGTTGGCGTGGACGCTCGTCTACCAATGGGACATCCAAATCTATTCTCAAATTTAAATTCGAGATGTTGGTCAAAGTTGAAACTCGATCGTGCGTTTTCGCTAGATTTGGGCTTAAAGGGGGAGAAAACAGCTCGGAACGTCACGAAAGTTCGCGTGAGCATTTGTCTACCAATGGGACATCCAAATCTATGCTCAATTTTCAATTCCGAGAAGTTGGTCAAATTTGAAACTCGACCATGCGTTTTCGCTAGACCTAGGCTTAAAGGGTGATAAAATAGCTCAGAACGTCACGAAAGTTGGCGTGCGCATTTGTCTACCAACGGGACATCCAAATCTATGCTCAATTTTCAATTCCGAGAAGTTGGTCAAATTCGAAACTCGATCGTGCGTTTTTGCTAGACTTGGGCTTAAAGGGGGAGAAAATAGCTCGGAACGTCACGAAAGTTGGCGTGGACGCTCGTCTACCAATGTGACATCCAAATCTATTCGCAAATTTAAATTCCGAGAAGTTGGTCAAAGTTGAAAATCGACCATGCATTTTCTCTACACTTAGGCTTAAAGGGTGAGAAAATATCTCAGAACGTCACGAAAGTTGGCGTGAGCATTTGTCTACCAACGGGACATCCAAATCTATGCTCAATTTTCAATTCCGAGAAGTTGGTCAAATTCGAAATTCGACCGTGCGTTTTCGCTAGACTTGTGCTTAAGGAGGGAGAAAATAGCTCGGAACGTCACGAAAGTTGGCGTGGACGCTCGTCTACCAATGTGACATCAAAATCCATTCGCAAATTTAAATTCCGAGAAGTTGGTCAAAGTTGAAAATCGACCGTGCGTTTTCACTAGACTTGGGCTTAAAGGGGTAGAAAATAGCTCGGAATGTCACGAAAGTTGGCGTGCACGCTCGTCTACCAATGGGACATCCAAAACTATTCTCAAATTTCAATTCCGAGAAGTTGGTCAAAGTTGAAACTCGATCGTGCGTTTTCGCTAGACTTGGGCTTAAAGGGTGTGAAAATAGCTCGGAACGTCACGAAAGTTGGCGTGGACGCTCGTCTACCAATGCGACATCCAAATCTATTCTAAAATTTATATTCCAAGAAGTTGGTCAAAGTTGAAAATCGACTGTGTATTTTCGCTAGACTTAGGCTTAAATGGTGAGAAAATAGATCGGAACGTCACCAAAGTTGGCGTGCGCATTTGTCTACCAACGGGACATCGAAATCTATGCTCAATTTTCAATTCCGAGAAATTGGACAAAGTTGAAACTCGATCGTGCGTTTTCACTAGACTTGGGCTTAAAGAGGGAGAAAATAGCTCGGAACGTCACGAAAGTTGGTGTGGACGCTTGTCTACCAATGGGACATCCAAATCTATTCTCAAATTTATATTCCGAGAAGTTGGTCAAAGTTGAAACTCGATCGTGCGTTTTCGCTAGACTTGGGCTTAAAGGGTGTGAAAATAGCTCGGAACGTCACGAAAGTTGGCGTGCGCATTTGTCTACCAACGGGGACATCCAAATCTACGCTCAGTTTTCAATTCCGAGAAGTTGGTCAAATTCGAAACTCGACCGTCGCGTTTTCGCTAGACTTAGGCTTAAAGGGGGGAGAAAAATAGCTTGGAACGTCACGAAAGTTGGTGTGGACACTTTTCTACCAATGGGACATCCAAAACTATTCTCAAATTTCAATTCCGAGAAGTTGGTCAAAGTTGAAACTCGATCGTGCGTTTTCGCTAGACTTGGGCTTAAAGGGTGTGAAAATAGCTCGGAACGTCACGAAAGTTGGCGTGGACGCTCGTCTACCAATGTGACATCCAAATCTATTCTAAAATTTATATTTCGAGAAGTTGGTCAAAGTTGAAAATCGACTGTGCATTTTCGCTAGACTTAGGCTTAAATGGTGAGAAAATAGCTCGGAACGTCACCAAAGTTGGCGGTGCGCATTTGTCTACCAACGGGACATAGAAATCTATGCTCAATTTTCAATTCCGAGAAGTTGGACAAATTCGAAACTCGATCGTGCTTTTTCACTAGACTTGGGCTTAAAGAGAGAGAAAATAGCTCGGAACGTCACGAAAGTTGGTGTGGACGCTTGTCTACCAATGGGACATCCAAATCTATTCTCAAATTTATATTCCGAGAAGTTGGTCAAAGTTGAAAATCGACCGTGCATTTTCGCTAGACATGGCTTAAAGTGTGAGAAAATAGCTCGGAATGTCACGAAAGTTGGCGTGGACGCTCGTCTACCAATGTGACATACACATCCATTCTCAAATTTAAATTCCGAGAATTTGGTCAAAGTTGAAAATCGACCGTGCATTTTCGCTACACTTAGGCTTAAAGGGTGAGAAAATAGCTCGGAACGTCACGAAAGTTGGCGTGCGCATTTGTCTACCAACGGGACATTGAAATCTATGTTCAATTTTCAATTCTGAGAAGTTGGTCAAATTCGAAACTCGACCGTGCGTTTTCGCTAGACTTGGGCTTAAAGGGGGAGAAAATAGCTCGAAACGTCACGAAAGTTGGTGTGGACGCTTGTCTACCAATGAGACATCCAAAACTATTCTCAAATTTCAATTCCGAGAAGTTGGTCAAAGTTGAAACTCGATCGTGCGTTTTCGCTAGACTTGTGCTTAAAGAGGGAGAAAATAGCTCGGAACGTCACGAAAGTTGTTGTGGACGCTTTTTTACCAATGGGACATCCAAAACTATTCTCAAATTTCAATTCCGAGAAGTTAGTCAAAGTTGAAACTTGATCGTGCATTTTCGCTAGACTTGGGCTTAAAGGGTACGAAAATAGCTCGGAACGTCACGAAAGTTGGCGTGGACGCTCATCTACCAATGGGACAACCAAATCTATTCGCTAATTTAAATTTCGAGAAGTTGGTCAAAGTTGAAAATCGACCGTGCATTTTCGCTACACTTAGGCTTAAAGGGTGAGAAAATAGCTCCGAACGTCACGAAAGTTGGCGTGCGCATTTGTCTACCAACGGGACATCCAAATCTATACTCAAATTTAAATTCTGAGAAGTTGGTCAAATTCGAAACTCGACCGTGTGTTTTCGCTAGACTTAGCCTTAAAGGGTGAGAAAATAGCTCGGAACGTCACGAAAGTTGGCGTGCGCATTTGTCTACCAACGGGACAACAAAATCTATGCTCAATTTTCAATTCCGAGAAGTTGGTCAAATTCGAAACTCGACCGTGCGTTTTCACTAGACTTGGGATTAAAGTGGGAGAAAATAGCTCGGAACGTCACGAAAGTTGGTGTGGACGCTTGTCTACCAATGGGACCTCCAAAAATATTCTCAAATTTCAATTCCGAGAAGTTGGTCAAAGTTGAAACTCGATCGTGCGTTTTCGCTAGACTTGGGCTTAAACGGGGAGAAAATAGCTCGGAACGTCACGAAAGTTGGTGTGGACGCTTGTCTACCAATGGGAGATCCAAAACTATTCTCAAATTTCAATTCCGAGAAGTTGGTCAAATTCGAAACTCAATCGTGCGTTTTCGCTTGACTTGGGCTTAAACGGGGAGAAAATAGCTCGAAACGTCACGAAAGTTGGTGTGGACGCTTGTCTACCAATGGGACATCCAAAACTATTCTCAATTTTCAATTCTGAGAAGTTAATCAAATTCGAAACTCGACCGTGCGTTTTCGCTAGACTTGGGCTTAAAGGGGGAGAAAATAGCTTGGAACGTCACGAAAGTTGGTGTGGACGCTTGTCTACCAATGGGACATCCAAAACTATTATCAAATTTCAATTCCGAGAAGTTGGTCAAAGTTGAAACTCGATCGTGCGTTTTCGCTTGACTTGGGCTTAAACGGGTAGCTCGGAACGTCACGAAAGTTGGTGTGGACGCTTGTCTACCAATGGGACATCCAAAACTATTCTCGAATTTCGATTCCGAGAAGTTGGACAAAGTTGAAATCGATCGTGCGCTTTCGCTAGACTTGGGCTTAAAGGGTGTGAAAATAGCTCGGAACGTCACGAAAGTTGGCGTGCGCATTTGTCTACCAACGGGACATCCAAATCTATGCTCAATTTTCAATTCCGAGAAGTTGGTCAAATTCGAAACTCGACCGTGCGTTTTCACTAGACCTGGGCTTAAAGTGGGAGAAAATAGCTCGGATCGTCACGAAAGTTGGTGTGGACGCTTGTCTACCAATGCGACATCCAAAACTATTCTGACATTTCAATTCCGAGAAGTTAGTCAAAGTTGAAACTCGATCGTGCATTTTCGCTAGACTTGGGCTTAAAGGGTGTGAAAATAACTCGGAACGTTATGAAAGTTGGCATGGACGCTCGTGTACCAATGGGACATCCAAAACTATTCTCAAATTTCAATTCCGAGAAGTTAGTCAAAGTTGAAACTCGATCGTGCGTTTTCGCTAGACTTGGGCTTAAAGGGGGATAAAATAGCTCGGAACGTCACGAAAGTTGGCGTGAGCATTTGTCTACCAACGGGACATCCAAATCTATGCTCAATTTTCAATTCCGAGAAGTTGGTCGAATTTGAAACTCGACCATGCGTTTTCGCTAGACTTAGGCTTAAAGGGTGAGAAAATAGCTCAGAACGTCACGAAAGTTGGCGTGCGCATTTGTCTACCAACGGGACATCCAAATCTATGCTCAATTTTCAATTTTGACAAGTTGGTCAAATTCGAAACTCGATCGTGCGTTTTCGCTAGACTTGGGCTTAAAGGATGTGAAAATAGCTCGGAACATTACGAAAGTTGGTGTGGATGCTTGTCTACTAATGGGACATCCAAAACTATTCTCAAATTTCAATTCCGAGAAGTTAGTCAAAGTTGAAACTCGATCGTGCGTTTTCGCTAGACTTGTGCTTAAAGGGGGAGAAAATAGCTCGGAACGTCACGAAAGTTGGCGTGGACGCTCGTCTACTAATGGGACATCCAAAAATATTCTAAAATTTAAATTCCGAGAAGTTGGTCAAAGTTGAAACTCGATCGTGCGTTTTCGCTAGACTTGGGCTTAAAGGGTGCGAAAATAGCTCGGAACGTCATGAAAGTTGGCGTGGACGCTCGTCTACCAATGTGACATCCAAATCCATTCGAAAATTTAAATTCCGAGAAGTTGGTCAAAGTTGAAAATCGACCGTGCCTTTTCGCTACACTTAGGCTTAAAGGGTGAGAAAATAACTCGGAACATCACGAAAGTTGGCGTGTGCATTTGTCTACCAACGGGACATCCAAATCTATGCTCAATTTTGAATTCCGAGAAGTTGGTCAAATTCGAAACTCGACCGTGCGTTTTCACTAGGCTTCGGCTTAAAGGGGGAGAAAATAGCTCGGAACGTCACGAAAGTTGGTGTGGACGCTTGTCTACCAATGGGACATCCAAAACTATTCTCGAATTTCGATTCCGAGAAGTTGGACAAAGTTGAAACTCGATCGTGCGCTTTCGCTAGATTTGGGCTTAAAGGGTTTGAAAATAGCTCGGAACGTCAGGAAAGTTGGTGTTCGCATTTCTCTACCAACGGGACATCCAAATCTATGCTCAATTTTTAATTCCGAGAAGTTGGTCAAATTCGAATCTCGACCGTGGGTTTTCGCTAGACTTAGGCTTAAAGCGTGAGAAAATAGCTCGGAACGTCACGAAAGTTGGCGTGCGCATTTGTCTACCAACGGGACATCCAAATCTATGCTCAATTTTTAATTCCGAGAAGTTGGTCAAATTCAAAACTCTACCGTGCGTTTTCACTAGACTTGGGATTAAAGGGGGAGAAAATAGCTCGGAACGTCATGAAAGTTGGTGTGGACGCTTTTCTACCAATGGGACATCCAAAACTATTCTCAAATTTCAATTCCGAGAAGTTAGTCAAAGTTGAAACTCGATCGTGTGTTTTCGCTAGACTTGGGCTTAAAGGGTGCGAAAATAGCTCGGAACGTCACGAAAGTTGGCGTGGACGCTCGTGCACCAATCGGACATCCAAAACTATTCTCAAATTTCAATTCCGAGAAGTTAGTCAAAGTTGAAACTCGATCGTGCGTTTTCGCTAGACTTGGGCTTAAAGGGTTCGAAAATAGCTGGGAACGTCACGAAAGTTGGCGTGGACGCTCGTCTACCAATGTGACATCCAAATCCATTCGCAAATTCAAATTCTGAGAAGTTAGTCAAAGTTGAAAATCGACCGTGCATTTTCGCTACACTTAGGCTTAAAGGGTGAGAAAATAGCTCGGAACGTTACGAAAGTTGGCGTGCGCATTTGTCTACCAACGGGACATTCAAATCTATGCTCAATTTTTTAATTCCAAGAAGTTAGTCAAATTCGAAACTCGACCGTGCGTTTTCACTAGACTTGGGCTTAAAGGGGGAGAAAATAGCTCAAGAACATCACGAAAGTTGGTGTGGATGCTTGTCTACCAATGGGACATCCAAAACTATTCTCAAATTTCAATTCCGAGAAGTTAGTCAAAGTTGAAACTCGATCGTGCGTTTTCGCTAGACTTGGGCCTAAAGGGTATGAAAATAGCTCGAAACGTCACGAAAGTTGGCGTGGACGCTCGTCTATCAATGTGACATCCAAATCCATTAGCTCGTAATGTGACAAAAGTTGGCGTGCGCATTTGTCTACCAACAGGACATCCAAATCTATGTTCAATTTTTAATTCCGAGAAGTTGGTCAAATTCGAAACTCGACCGTGCGTTTTCGCTAGACTTAGGATTAAAGGGTGAGAAAATAGCTCAGAACATCACGAACGTTGGCGGTGCGCATTTGTCTACCAACGTGACATCCAAATCTATGCTCAATTTTCTATTCCGAGAAGTTGGTCAAATTTGAAACTCGACCGTGCGTTTTTGCTAGACTTGGGCTTAAATGGGGAGAAAATAGCTCGCAACGTCACGAAAGTTGGTGTGGACGCTTGCCTACCAATGGGACATCCAAAACTATTCTCAAATTTCAATTCCGAGAAGTTGGTCAAAGTTGAAACTCGATCGTGCGTTTTCGCTAGACTTGGGCTTAAAGGGTGTGAAAATAGCTCGGAACGTCACGAAAGTTGGCGTGGACGCTCGTCTACCAATGGGACATCCAAATCTATTCTCAAATTTATATTCCGAGAAGTTGGTCAAAGTTGAAAATCGACTGTGCATTTTCGCTAGACTTCGGCTTAAATGGTGAGAAAATATCTCGGAACGTCACCAAAGTTGGCGTGCGCATTTGTCTACCAACGGGACATCGAAATCTATGCTCAATTTTCAATTCCGAGAAGTTGGTCAAATTCGAAACTCGACCGTGCGTTTTCACTAGACTTGGGCTTAAACAGGGAGAAAATAGCTCGGAACGTCACGAAATTTTGGTGTGGACGCTTGTCTACCAATGGGACATCCAAATCTATTCTCAAATTTATATTCCGTAAAGTTGGTCAAAGTTGAAAATCGACCCTGCATTTTCGCTAGACTTGGGCTTAAAGGGGGAGAAAATAGCTTGGAATGTCACGAAAGTTGGCGTGGATGCTCGTCTACCAATGGGACATCCAAAACTATTCTCAAATTTTAATTCCGAGAAGTTGGTCAAAGTTGAAACTCTATCGTGCGTTTTCGCTAGACTTGGGCCTTAAAGGGTGTGAAAATAGCTCGGAACGTCACGAAAGTTGGCGTGCGCATTTGTCTATAAACGGGACATCCAAATCTATGCTCAATTTTTAATTCCGAGAAGTTGGTCAAATTCAAAACTTGACTGTGCGTTTTCGCTAGACTTAGGCTTAAAGGGTGAGAAAATAGCTCGGAACGTCACGAAAGTTGGCGTGCGCATTTGTCTACCAACGGGACATCCAAATCTATGCTCAATTTTCAATTCTGATAAGTTGGTCAAATTCGAAACTCGATCGTGCGTTTTCGCTAGACTTGGGCTTAAAGGGTGTGAAACTAGCTCGGAACATTACGAAAGTTGGTGTGGGACGCTTGTCTACTAATGGGACATCCAAAACTATTCTCAAATTTCAATTCCGAGAAGTTAGTCAAAGTTGAAACTCGATCGTGCGTTTTCGCTAGACTTGGGCTTAAAGGGGGAGAAAATAGCTCGGAACGTCACGAAAGTTGGCGTGGACGCTCGTCTACCAATGTGACATCCAAATCTATTCGCAAATTTAAATTCCGAGAAGTTGGTCAAAGTTGAAAATCGACCGTGCATTTTCTCTACACTTAGGCTTAAAGGGTGAGAAAATAGCTCAAAACGTCACGAAAGTTGGCGTGAGCATTTGTCTACCAACGGGACATCCAAATCTATGCTCAATTTTCAATTCCGAGAAGTTGGTCAAATTCGAAATTCGACCGTGTGTTTTCGCTAGACTTGTGCTTAAGGAGGGAGAAAATAGCACGGAACGTCACGAAAGTTGTTGTGGACGCTTTTCTACCAATGGGACATCCAAAACTATTCTCAAATTTCAATTCCGAGAAGTTTGTCAAAGTCGAAACTCGACCGTGCGTTTTCGCTAGACTTGGGCTTAAAGGGGGAGAAAATAGCTTGGAACGTCACGAAAGTTGGTGAGGACACTTTTCTACCAATGGGACATCCAAAACTATTCTCAAATTTCAATTCCGAGAAGTTGGTCAAAGTTGAAACTCGATCGTGCGTTTTCGCTAGTCTTGGGCTTAAAGGGTGTGAAAATAGCTCGGAACGTCACGAAAGTTGGCGTGGACGCTCGTCTACCAATGCGACATCCAAATCTATTCTAAAATTTATATTCCGAGAAGTTGGTCAAAGTTGAAAATCGACTGTGTATTTTCGCTAGTCTTAGGCTTAAATGGTGAGGAAATAGCTCGGAACGTCACCAAAGTTGGCGTGCGCATTTGTCTACCAACGGGACATCGAAATCTATGCTCAATTTTCAATTCCGAGAAGTTGGACAAAGTTGAAACTCGATCGTGTGTTTTCACTAGACTTGGGCTTAAAGAGGGAGAAAATAGCTCGGAACGTCACGAAAGTTGGTGTGGACGCTTGTCTACCAATGGGACATCCAAATCTATTCTCAAATTTATATTCCAAGAAGTTGGTCAAAGTTGAAACTTGATCGTGCGTTTTCGCTAGACTTGGGCTTAAAGGGTGTGAAAATAGCTCGGAACGTCACGAAAGTTGGCGTGCGCATTTGTCTACCAACGAGACATCCAAATCTACGCTCAGTTTTCAATTCCGAGAAGTTGGTCAAATTCGAAACTCGACCGTGCGTTTTCGCTAGACTTGGGCTTAAAGGGGGAGAAAATAGCTTGGAACGTCACGAAAGTTGGTGTGGACACTTTTCTACCAATGGGACATCCAAAACTATTCTCAAATTTCAATTCCGAGAAGTTGGTCAAAGTTGAAACTCGATCGTGCGTTTTCGCTAGACTTGGGCTTAAAGGGTGTGAAAATAGCTCGGAACGTCACGAAAGTTGGCGTGGACGCTCGTCTACCAATGCGACATCCAAATCTATTCTAAAATTTATATTCCGAGAAGTTGGTCAAAGTTGAAAATCGACTGTGCATTTTCGCTAGACTTAGGCTTAAATGGTGAGAAAATAGCTCGGAACGTCACCAAAGTTGGCGTGCGCATTTGTCTACCAACGGGACATCGAAATCTATGCTCAATTTTGAATTCCGAGAAGTTGGTCAAATTCGAAACTCGACCGTGCGTTTTCGCTAGACTTGTGCTTAAAGAGGGAGAAAATAGCTCGGAACGTCACGAAAGTTGTTGTGGACGTTTTTCTACCAATGGGACACCCAAAACTATTCTCAAATTTCAATTCCGAGAAGTTAGTCAAAGTTGAAACTTGATCGTGCGTTTCGCTAGACTTGGGCTTAAAGGGTGCGAAAATAGCTCGGAACGTCATGAAAGTTGGCGTGGACGCTCATCTACCAATGCGACAACCAAATCTATTCGCAAATTTAAATTTCGAGAAGTTGGTCAAAGTTGAAAATCGACCGTGCATTTTCGCTACACTTAGGCTTAAAGGGTGAGAAAATAGCTCCGAACGTCACGAACGTTGGCGTGCGCATTTGTCTACCAACGAAACATCCAAAGCTATACTCAAATTTAAATTCTGAGAAGTTGGTCAAATTCGAAACTCGACCGTGCGTTTTCGCTAAACTTAGCCTTAAAGTGTGAGAAAATAGCTCGGAACGTCACGAAAGTTGGCGTGCACATTTGTCTACCAACGGGACAACAAAATCTATGCTCAATTTTCAATTCCGAGAAGTTGGTCAAATTCGAAACTCGATCGTGCGTTTTCGCTAGACTTGGGCTTAAAGGGGGAGAAAATAGCTCGGAACGTCACGAAAGTTGGCGTGGATGCTCGTCTACCAATGGGACATCCAAAACTATTCTCAAATTTAAATTCCGAGAAGTTGGTCAAAGTTTAAACTCGATCGTGCGTTTTCGCTAGACTTGGGCTTAAAGGGTGTGAAAATAGCTCGGAACATTACGAAAGTTGGCGTGGACGCTCGTCTACGAATGGGACATCCAAATCCATTCCCAAATTTAAATTCCGAGATGTTGGTTAAAGTTGAAACTCGATCGTGCGTTTTGGCTAGACTTGGGCTTAAAGGGTGAGAAAATAGCTCGGAACGTCACGAAAGTTGGCGTGAGCATTTGTCTACCAACGGGACATGCAAATCTATGCTCAATTTTCAATTCCGAGAAGTTGGTCAAATTCGAAACTCGACCATGCGTTTTTGCTAGACCTAGGCTTAAAGGGTGAGAAAATAGCTCAGAATGTCACGAAAGTTGGCGTGCGCAATTGTCTACCAACGGGACATCCAAATCTATGCTCAATTTTCAATTCCGAGAAGTTGGTCAAATTCGAAACTCGATCGTGCGTTTTCCCTAGACTTGGTCTTAAATGGAGTGAAAATAGCTCGGTACATTACGAAAGTTGGTGTGGACGCTTGTCTACCAATGGGACATCCAAAACTATTCTCAAATTTCAATTCCGAAAAGTTAGTCAAAGTTGAAACTCGATCGTGCGTTTTCGCTAGACTTGGGCTTAAAGGGGGAGAAAATAGCTCGGAACGTCACGAAAGTTGGCGTGGACGCTCGTCTATCAATGGGACATCCAAAACAATTCTCAAATTTAAATTCCGAGAAGTTGGTCAAAGTTGAAACTCGATCGTGCGTTTTCGCTAGACTTGGGCTTAAAGGGTGTGAGAATAGCTCGGAACGTTACGAAAGTTGGCGTGGACGCTCGTCTACCAATGTGACATCCAAATCTATTCGCAAATTTAAATTCTGAGAAGTTGGTCAAAGTTGAAAATCGACCGTGCATTTTCTCTACACTTAGGCTTAAAGGGTTAGAAAATAGCTCGGAACGTCACGAAAGTTGGCGTGAGCATTTGTCTACCAACGGGACATCCAAATCTATGCTCAATTTTCAATTCCAAGAAGTTGGTCAAATTCGAAACTCTAACCTGCGTTTTCGCTAGACTTGGGCTTAAAGGGGGAGAAAATAGCTCGAAACGTCACGAAAGTTGGTGTGGACGCTTGTCGACCAATGGGACATCCAAAACTATTCTCAAATTTCAATTCCGAGAAGTTGGTCAAAGTTGAAACTCGATCGTGCGTTTTCGCTTGACTTGGGCTTAAACGGGGAGAAAATAGCTCGGAACGTCACGAAAGTTGGTGTGGACGCTTGTCTACCAATGGGACATCCAAAACTATTCTCGAATTTCGATTCTGTGAAGTTGGACAATGTTGAAACTCGATCGTGTGCTTTCGCTAGACTTGGGCTTAAAGGGTGTGAAAATAGCTCAGAATGTCACGAAGGTTGGCGTGCGCATTTGTCTACCAACGGGACATCCAAATCTATGCTCAATTTCCAATTCTGAGAAGTTGGTCAAATTTGAAACTCGACCATGCGTTTTCGCTAGACTTGGGCTTAAATGGGGAGAAAATAGCTCGGAACGTCACGAAAGTTGGTGTGGACGCTTGTCTACCAATGGGACATCCAAAACTATTCTCGAATTTCGATTCCGAGAAGTTGGACAAAGTTGAAACTCGATCGTGCGCTTTCGCTAGACTTGGGCTTAAAGGGTGTGAAAATAGCTCGTAACGTCACGAAAGTTGGCGTGCGCATCTGTCTACCAACGGGACATCCAAATCTATGCTCAATTTTCAATTCCGAGAAGTTGGTCAAATTTGAAACTCAACCATGCGTTTTCGCTAGACTTGGGCTTAAAGGGGGAGAAAATAGCTCGGAACGTCACGAAAGTTGGCGTGGACGCTCGTCTACCAATGGGACATCCAAAACTATTCTCAAATTTAAATTCCGAGAAGTTGGTCAAAGTTGAAACCCGATCGTGCGTTTTCGCTAGACTTGGGCTTAAAGGGTGTGAAAATAGCTCGGAACGTTACGAAAGTTGGCGTGGACGCTCGTCTACCAATGTGACATACACGTCCATTCTCAAATTTAAATTCCGAGAAGTTGGTCAAAGTTGAAAATCGACCTTGCATTTTCGCTACACTTAGGCCTAAAGGGTGAGAAAATAGCTCGGAACGTCACGAAAGTTGGCGTGCGCATTTGTCTACCAATGGGACATCCAAATCTATGTTCAATTTTCAATTCCGAGAAGTTGGTCAAATTCGAAACTCGACCGTGCGTTTTCACTAGACTTGTGCTTAAAGAGGGAGAAAATAGCTCGGAACGTCACGAAAGTTGTTGTGGATGCTTGTCTACCAATGGGACATCCAAAACTATTCTCAAATTTCAATTCCGAGAAGTTAGTCAAAGTTGAAACTTGATCGTGCGTTTTCGCTAGACTTGGGCTTAAAGGATGAGAAAATAGCTCGGAATGTCACGAAAGTTGGCGTGCGCATTTGTCTACCAACGAGACATCCAAATCTATGCTCAATTTTTAATTCCGAGAAGTTGGTCAAATTCGAAACTCGACCGTGCGTTTTCGCTAGACTTAGGCTTAAAGGGTGAGAAAATAGCTCGGAAAGTCACAAAAGTTGGCGTGCGCATTTGTCTACCAACGGGAAATCCAAATCTATGCTCAATTTTTAATTCCGAGAAGTTGGTCAAATTCGAAACTCGACCGTGCGTTTCGCTAGACTTAGGCTTAAAGGGTGAGAAAATAGCTCGGAAAGTCACAAAAGTTGGCGTGCGCATTTGTCTACCAACGGGACATCCAACTCTATGCTCAATTTTCAATTCCGAGAAGTTGGTCAAATTCGAAACTCGACCGTGCATTTTCACTAGACTTGGGATTAAAGTGGGAGAAAATAGCTCGGAACGTCACGAAAGTTGGTGTGGACGCTTGTCTACCAATGGGACATCCAAAACTATTCTCAAATTTCAATTTCGAGAAGTTAATCAAAGTTGAAACTCGATCGTGCGTTTTCGCTAGACTTGGGCTTAAAGGGTGTGAAAATAGCTCGGAACGTCACGAAAGTTGGCGTGGACGCTCGTCTACCAATGCGACATCCAAATCTATTCGCAAATTTAAATTCTGAGAAGTTGGTCAAAGTTGAAAATCGACCGTGCATTTTCGCTACACTTAGGCTTAAAGGGTGAGAAAATAGCTCAGAACGTGACGAAAGTTGGCGTGCGCATTTTTCTACCAACGGGACATCCAAATCTATACTCAAAATTAAATTCCGAGAAGTTGGTCAAATTCGAAACTCGACCGTGCGTTTTCGCTAGACTTAGCCTTAAAGGGTGAGAAAATAGCTCGGAACGTCACGAATGTTGGCGTGCGCATTTGTCTACCAACGGGACATCCAAATCTATGCTCAATTTTCAATTCCGAGAAGTTGGTCAAATTCGAAACTCGACTGTGCCTTTTCACTAGACTTGGCCTTAAAGGGGGAGAAAATAGCTCGGAACGTCATGAAAGTTGGTGTGGACGCTTGTCTACCAATGGGACATCCAAAACTATTCTCAAATTTCAGTTCCGAGAAGTTGGTTAAAGTTGAAACTCGATCGTGCGCTTTCACTTGACTTGGGCTTAAACGGGGAGAAAATATCTCGTAACGTCACGAAAGTTGGTGTGGACGCTTGTCTACCAATGGGACATCCAAAACTATTCTCGAATTTCGATTCCGAGAAGTTGGACAAAGTTGAAACTCGATCGTGCGCTTTCACTAGACTTGGGCTTAAAGGGTGTGAAAATAGCTCGGAACGTCACGAAAGTTGGCGTGCGCATTTGTCTACCAACGGGACATCCAAATCTATGCTCAATTTTCAATTTTGAGAAGTTGGTCAAATTTGAAACTCGACCGTGCGTTTTCGCTAGACTTGGGATTAAAGGGGGAGAAAATAGCTCGGAACGTCACGAAAGTTGGTGTGGACACTTGTCTACCAATGGGACATCCAAAACTATTCTCGAATTTCGATTCCGAGAAGTTGGTCAAATTCGAAACTCGACCGTGCGTTTTCACTAGACTTGGGCTTAAAGGGGGAGAAAAAAGCTCGGAACGTCACGAAAGTTGGTGTGGACGCTCGTCTACCAATGGGACATCCAAAACTATTCTCAAATTTAAATTTTGAGAAGTTGGTCAAAGTTGAAACTCGATCGTGCGTTTTCGCTAGACTTGGTCTTAAAGGGTGTGAAAATAGCTCGGAACGTTGCGAAAGTTGGCGTGGACGCTCGTCTACCAATGTGACATCCAAATCTATTCGCAAATTTAAATTCCCAGAAGTTGGTCAAAGTTGAAAATCGACCGTGCATTTTCTCTACACTAAGGCTTAAAGGGTGAGAAAATAGCTCGGAACGTCACGAAAGTTGGCACGAGCATTTGTCTACCAACGGGACATCCAAATCTATGCTCAATTTTCAATTCCGAGAAGTTGGTCAAATTTGAAACTCGACCGTGCGTTTTCGCTAGACTTGGGCTTAAAGGGGGAGAAAATAGCTCGGAACGTCACGAAATTTGGTGTGGACGCTTGTCTACCAATGGGACATCCAAAACTATTCTCAAATTTCAACTCCGAGAAGTTGGTCAAAGTTGAAACTCGATCGAGCGTTTTCACTAGACTTGGGCTTAAACGGGGAGGAAATAGCTCGGAACGTCACGAAAGTTGGTGTGGACGCTTGTCTACCAATGGGACATCCAAAACTATTCTCAATTTTCAATTCCGAGAAGTTAATCAAATTCGAAACTCAACCGTGCGTTTTCGCTAGACTTGGGCTTAAAGGGGGAGAAAATAACTCGGAACGTCGCGAAAGTTGGTGTGGACGCTTGTCTACCAATGGGACATCCAAAACTATTCTCAATTTTCAATTTCAAGAAGTTAATCAAATTCAAAACTCGACCGTGCGTTTTCGCTAGACTTGGGCTTAAAGGGGCAGAAAATATCTCGGAACGTCACAAAAGTTGGCGTGGATGCTCGTCTACCAATGGGACATCCAAAACTGTCCTCAAATTTAAATTCCAAGAAGTTGGTCAAAGTTGAAACTCGATCGTGCGTTTTCACTAGACTTGGGCTTAAAGGGTGTGAAAATAGCTCGGAACGTCACGAAAGTTGGTGTGGACGCTTGTCTACCAATGGGACATCCAAATCCATTCTCAAATTTAAATTCCGAGATGTTGGTCAAAGTTGAAACTCGATCGTGCGTTTTCGCTAGACTTGGGCTTAAACGGGGAGAAAATAGCTCGGAACGTCACGAAAGTTGGTGTGGACGCTCGTCTACCAATGGGACATCCAAAACTATTCTCAATTTTCAATTCCGAGAAGTTAATCAAATTCGAAACTCGACCGTGCGTTTTCGCTAGACTTGGGCTTAAAGGGGGAGAAAATAGCTCGGAACGTCACGAAAGTTGGTGTGGATGCTTGTCTGCCAATGGGACATCCAAAACTATTATCAAATTTCAATTCCGAGAAGTTGGTAAAAGTTGAAACTCAATCGTGCGTTTTCGCTTGACTTGGGCTTAAACGGGGAGAAAATAGCTCGGAATGTCACGAAAGTTGGTGTGGACGCTTGTCTACCAATGGGACATCCAAAACTATTCTCAAATTTGAATTCCGAGAAGTTGGTCAAAGTTGAAACTCGATCGTGCGTTTTCGCTTGACTTGGGCTTAAACGGGGAGAAAATAGCTCGAAACGTCACGAAAGTTGGTGTGGACGCTTGTCTACCAATGGGACATCCAAAACTATTCTCAAATTTCAATTCCGAGAAGTTGGTCAAATTCGAAACTCAATCGTGCGTTTTCGCTTGACTTGGGCTTAAACGGGGAGAAAATAGCTCGAAACGTCACGAAAGTTGGTGTGGACGCTTGTCTACCAATGGGACATCCAAAACTATTCTCAATTTTCAATTCCGAGAAGTTAATCAAATTCGAAACTCGACCGTGCGTTTTCGCTAGACTTGGGCTTAAAGGGGGAGAAAATAGCTCGGAACGTCACGAAAGTTGGTGTGGACGCTTGTCTACCAATGGGACATCCAAAACTATTATCAAATTTCAATTCCGAGAAGTTGGTCAAAGTTGAAACTCGATCGTGCGTTTTCGCTTGACTTGGGCTTAAACGGGGAGAAAATAGCTCGGAACGTCACGAAAGTTGGTGTGGACGCTTGTCTACCAATGGGACATCCACAACTATTCTCGAATTTCGATTCCGAGAAGTTGGACAAAGTTGAAATCGATCGTGCGCTTTCGCTAGACTTGGGCTTAAAGGGTGTGAAAATAGCTCGGAACGTCACGAAAGTTGGCGTGCGCATTTGTCTACCAACGGGACATCCAAATCTATGCTCAATTTTCAATTCCGAGAAGTTGGTCAAATTCAAAACTCGACCGTGCGTTTTCACTAGACCTGGGCTTAAAGGGGGAGAAAATAGCTCGGAACGTCACGAAAGTTGTTGTGGACGCTTGTCTACCAATGCGACATCCAAAACTATTCTGAAATTTCAATTCCGAGAAGTTAGTCAAAGTTGAAACTCGATCGTGCATTTTCGCCAGACGTGGGCTTAAAGGGTGTGAAAATAACTCGGAACGTTATGAAAGTTGGCGTGGACGCTCGTGTACCAATGGGACATCCAAAACTATTCTCAAATTTCAATTCCGAGAAGTTAGTCAAAGTTGAAACTCGATCGTGCATTTTCGCTAGACTTGGGCTTAAAGGGGGATAAAATAGCTCGAAACGTCACGAGAGTTGGCGTGAGCATTTGTCTACCAACGGGACATCCAAATCTATGCTCAATTTTCAATTCCGAGAAGTTGGTCGAATTTGAAACTCGACCATGCGTTTTTGCTAGACCTAGGCTTAAAGGGTGAGAAAATAGCTCAGAATGTCACGAAAGTTGGCGTGCGCAATTGTCTACCAACGGGACATCCAAATCTATGCTCAATTTTCAATTCCGAGAAGTTGGTCAAATTCGAAACTCGATCGTGCGTTTTCCCTAGACTTGGTCTTAAATGGAGTGAAAATAGCTCGGTACATTACGAAAGTTGGTGTGGACGCTTGTCTACCAATGGGACATCCAAAACTATTCTCAAATTTCAATTCCGAAAAGTTAGTCAAAGTTGAAACTCGATCGTGCGTTTTCGCTAGACTTGGGCTTAAAGGGGGAGAAAATAGCTCGGAACGTCACGAAAGTTGGCGTGGACGCTCGTCTATCAATGGGACATCCAAAACAATTCTCAAATTTAAATTCCGAGAAGTTGGTCAAAGTTGAAACTCGATCGTGCGTTTTCGCTAGACTTGGGCTTAAAGGGTGTGAGAATAGCTCGGAACGTTACGAAAGTTGGCGTGGACGCTCGTCTACCAATGTGACATCCAAATCTATTCGCAAATTTAAATTCTGAGAAGTTGGTCAAAGTTGAAAATCGACCGTGCATTTTCTCTACACTTAGGCTTAAAGGGTTAGAAAATAGCTCGGAACGTCACGAAAGTTGGCGTGAGCATTTGTCTACCAACGGGACATCCAAATCTATGCTCAATTTTCAATTCCAAGAAGTTGGTCAAATTCGAAACTCTAACCTGCGTTTTCGCTAGACTTGGGCTTAAAGGGGGAGAAAATAGCTCGAAACGTCACGAAAGTTGGTGTGGACGCTTGTCGACCAATGGGACATCCAAAACTATTCTCAAATTTCAATTCCGAGAAGTTGGTCAAAGTTGAAACTCGATCGTGCGTTTTCGCTTGACTTGGGCTTAAACGGGGAGAAAATAGCTCGTAACGTCACGAAAGTTGGTGTGGACGCTTGTCTACCAATGGGACATCCAAAACTATTCTCGAATTTCGATTCTGTGAAGTTGGACAATGTTGAAACTCGATCGTGCGCTTTCGCTAGACTTGGGCTTAAAGGGTGTGAAAATAGCTCAGAATGTCACGAAGGTTGGCGTGCGCATTTGTCTACCAACGGGACATCCAAATCTATGCTCAATTTCCAATTCTGAGAAGTTGGTCAAATTTGAAACTCGACCATGCGTTTTCGCTAGACTTGGGCTTAAATGGGGAGAAAATAGCTCGGAACGTCACGAAAGTTGGTGTGGACGCTTGTCTACCAATGGGACATCCAAAACTATTCTCGAATTTCGATTCCGAGAAGTTGGACAAAGTTGAAACTCGATCGTGCGCTTTCGCTAGACTTGGGCTTAAAGGGTGTGAAAATAGCTCGTAACGTCACGAAAGTTGGCGTGCGCATCTGTCTACCAACGGGACATCCAAATCTATGCTCAATTTTCAATTCCGAGAAGTTGGTCAAATTTGAAACTCAACCATGCGTTTTCGCTAGACTTGGGCTTAAAGGGGGAGAAAATAGCTCGGAACGTCACGAAAGTTGGCGTGGACGCTCGTCTACCAATGGGACATCCAAAACTATTCTCAAATTTAAATTCCGAGAAGTTGGTCAAAGTTGAAACCCGATCGTGCGTTTTCGCTAGACTTGGGCTTAAAGGGTGTGAAAATAGCTCGGAACGTTACGAAAGTTTGCGTGGACGCTCGTCTACCAATGTGACATACACATCCATTCTCAAATTTAAATTCCGAGAAGTTGGTCAAAGTTGAAAATCGACCTTGCATTTTCGCTACACTTAGGCCTAAAGGGTGAGAAAATAGCTCGGAACGTCACGAAAGTTGGCGTGCGCATTTGTCTACCAATGGGACATCCAAATCTATGTTCAATTTTCAATTCCGAGAAGTTGGTCAAATTCGAAACTCGACCGTGCGTTTTCACTAGACTTGTGCTTAAAGAGGTAGAAAATAGCTCGGAACGTCACGAAAGTTGTTGTGGATGCTTGTCTACCAATGGGACATCCAAAACTATTCTCAAATTTCAATTCCGAGAAGTTAGTCAAAGTTGAAACTTGATCGTGCGTTTTCGCTAGACTTGGGCTTAAAGGATGAGAAAATAGCTCGGAATGTCACGAAAGTTGGCGTGCGCATTTGTCTACCAACGAGACATCCAAATCTATGCTCAATTTTTAATTCCGAGAAGTTGGTCAAATTCGAAACTCGACCGTGCGTTTTCGCTAGACTTAGGCTTAAAGGGTGAGAAAATAGCTCGGAAAGTCACAAAAGTTGGCGTGCGCATTTGTCTACCAACGGGAAATCCAAATCTATGCTCAATTTTTAATTCCGAGAAGTTGGTCAAATTCGAAACTCGACCGTGCGTTTCGCTAGACTTAGGCCTAAAGGGTGAGAAAATAGCTCGGAAAGTCACAAAAGTTGGCGTGCGCATTTGTCTACCAACGGGACATCCAACTCTATGCTCAATTTTCAATTCCGAGAAGTTGGTCAAATTCGAAACTCGACCGTGCATTTTCACTAGACTTGGGATTAAAGTGGGAGAAAATAGCTCGGAACGTCACGAAAGTTGGTGTGGACGCTTGTCTACCAATGCGACATCCAAAACTATTCTCAAATTTCAATTTCGAGAAGTTAATCAAAGTTGAAACTCGATCGTGCGTTTTCGCTAGACTTGGGCTTAAAGGGTGTGAAAATAGCTCGGAACGTCACGAAAGTTGGCGTGGACGCTCGTCTACCAATGCGACATCCAAATCTATTCGCAAATTTAAATTCTGAGAAGTTGGTCAATGTTGAAAATCGACCGTGCATTTTCGCTACACTTAGGCTTAAAGGGTGAGAAAATAGCTCAGAACGTGACGAAAGTTGGCGTGCGCATTTTTCTACCAACGGGACATCCAAATCTATACTCAAAATTAAATTCCGAGAAGTTGGTCAAATTCGAAACTCGACCGTGCGTTTTCGCTAGACTTAGCCTTAAAGGGTGAGAAAATAGCTCGGAACGTCACGAATGTTGGCGTGCGCATTTGTCTACCAACGGGACATCCAAATCTATGCTCAATTTTCAATTCCGAGAAGTTGGTCAAATTCGAAACTCGACCGTGCCTTTTCACTAGACTTGGCCTTAAAGGGGGAGAAAATAGCTCGGAACGTCATGAAAGTTGGTGTGGACGCTTGTCTACCAATGGGACATCCAAAACTATTCTCAAATTTCAGTTCCGAGAAGTTGGTTAAAGTTGAAACTCGATCGTGCGTTTTCACTTGACTTGGGCTTAAACGGGGAGAAAATATCTCGTAACGTCACGAAAGTTGGTGTGGACGCTTGTCTACCAATGGGACATCCAAAACTATTCTCGAATTTCGATTCCGAGAAGTTGGACAAAGTTGAAACTCGATCGTGCGCTTTCACTAGACTTGGGCTTAAAGGGTGTGAAAATAGCTCGGAACGTCACGAAAGTTGGCGTGCGCATTTGTCTACCAACGGGACATCCAAATCTATGCTCAATTTTCAATTTTGAGAAGTTGGTCAAATTTGAAACTCGACCGTGCGTTTTCGCTAGACTTGGGATTAAAGGGGGAGAAAATAGCTCGGAACGTCACGAAAGTTGGTGTGGACACTTGTCTACCAATGGGACATCCAAAACTATTCTCGAATTTCGATTCCGAGAAGTTGGTCAAATTCGAAACTCGACCGTGCGTTTTCACTAGACTTGGGCTTAAAGGGGGAGAAAAAAGCTCGGAACGTCACGAAAGTTGGTGTGGACGCTCGTCTACCAATGGGACATCCAAAACTATTCTCAAATTTAAATTTTGAGAAGTTGGTCAAAGTTGAAACTCGATCGTGCGTTTTCGCTAGACTTGGTCTTAAAGGGTGTGAAAATAGCTCGGAACGTTGCGAAAGTTGGCGTGGACGCTCGTCTACCAATGTGACATCCAAATCTATTCGCAAATTTAAATTCCCAGAAGTTGGTCAAAGTTGAAAATCGACCGTGCATTTTCTCTACACTAAGGCTTAAAGGGTGAGAAAATAGCTCGGAACGTCACGAAAGTTGGCACGAGCATTTGTCTACCAACGGGACATCCAAATCTATGCTCAATTTTCAATTCCGAGAAGTTGGTCAAATTTGAAACTCGACAGTGCGTTTTCGCTAGACTTGGGCTTAAAGGGGGAGAAAATAGCTCGGAACGTCACGAAATTTGGTGTGGACGCTTTTCTACCAATGGGACATCCAAAACTATTCTCAAATTTCAATTCCGAGAAGTTGGTCAAAGTTGAAACTCGATCGAGCGTTTTCACTAGACTTGGGCTTAAACGGGGAGGAAATAGCTCGGAACGTCACGAAAGTTGGTGTGGACGCTTGTCTACCAATGGGACATCCAAAACTATTCTCAATTTTCAATTCCGAGAAGTTAATCAAATTCGAAACTCAACCGTGCGTTTTCGCTAGACTTGGGCTTAAAGGGGGAGAAAATAACTCGGAACGTCGCGAAAGTTGGTGTGGACGCTTGTCTACCAATGGGACATCCAAAACTATTCTCAATTTTCAATTTCAAGAAGTTAATCAAATTCAAAACTCGACCGTGCGTTTTCGCTAGACTTGGGCTTAAAGGGGCAGAAAATATCTCGGAACGTCACAAAAGTTGGCGTGGATGCTCGTCTACCAATGGGACATCCAAAACTGTCCTCAAATTTAAATTCCAAGAAGTTGGTCAAAGTTGAAACTCGATCGTGCGTTTTCACTAGACTTGGGCTTAAAGGGTGTGAAAATAGCTCGAAACGTCACGAAAGTTGGTGTGGACGCTTGTCTACCAATGGGACATCCAAATCCATTCTCAAATTTAAATTCCGAGATGTTGGTCAAAGTTGAAACTCGATCGTGCGTTTTCGCTAGACTTGGGCTTAAACGGGGAGAAAATAGCTCGGAACGTCACGAAAGTTGGTGTGGACGCTCGTCTACCAATGGGACATCCAAAACTATTCTCAATTTTCAATTCCGAGAAGTTAATCAAATTCGAAACTCGACCGTGCGTTTTCGCTAGACTTGGGCTTAAAGGGGGAGAAAATAGCTCGGAACGTCACGAAAGTTGGTGTGGATGCTTGTCTGCCAATGGGACATCCAAAACTATTATCAAATTTCAATTCCGAGAAGTTGGTAAAAGTTGAAACTCGATCGTGCGTTTTCGCTTGACTTGGGCTTAAACGGGGAGAAAATAGCTCGGAATGTCACGAAAGTTGGTGTGGACGCTTGTCTACCAATGGGACATCCAAAACTATTCTCAAATTTGAATTCCGAGAAGTTGGTCAAAGTTGAAACTCGATCGTGCGTTTTCGCTTGACTTGGGCTTAAACGGGGAGAAAATAGCTCGAAACGTCACGAAAGTTGGTGTGGACGCTTGTCTACCAATGGGACATCCAAAACTATTCTCAAATTTCAATTCCGAGAAGTTGGTCAAATTCGAAACTCAATCGTGCGTTTTCGCTTGACTTGGGCTTAAACGGGGAGAAAATAGCTCGAAACGTCACGAAAGTTGGTGTGGACGCTTGTCTACCAATGGGACATCCAAAACTATTCTCAATTTTCAATTCCGAGAAGTTAATCAAATTCGAAACTCGACCGTGCGTTTTCGCTAGACTTGGGCTTAAAGGGGGAGAAAATAGCTCGGAACGTCACGAAAGTTGGTGTGGACGCTTGTCTACCAATGGGACATCCAAAACTATTATCAAATTTCAATTCCGAGAAGTTGGTCAAAGTTGAAACTCGATCGTGCGTTTTCGCTTGACTTGGGCTTAAACGGGGAGAAAATAGCTCGGAACGTCACGAAAGTTGGTGTGGACGCTTGTCTACCAATGGGACATCCACAACTATTCTCGAATTTCGATTCCGAGAAGTTGGACAAAGTTGAAATCGATCGTGCGCTTTCGCTAGACTTGGGCTTAAAGGGTGTGAAAATAGCTCGGAACGTCACGAAAGTTGGCGTGCGCATTTGTCTACCAACGGGACATCCAAATCTATGCTCAATTTTCAATTCCGAGAAGTTGGTCAAATTCAAAACTCGACCGTGCGTTTTCACTAGACCTGGGCTTAAAGGGGGAGAAAATAGCTCGGAACGTCACGAAAGTTGTTGTGGACGCTTGTCTACCAATGCGACATCCAAAACTATTCTGAAATTTCAATTCCGAGAAGTTAGTCAAAGTTGAAACTCGATCGTGCATTTTCGCCAGACGTGGGCTTAAAGGGTGTGAAAATAACTCGGAACGTTACGAAAGTTGGCGTGGACGCTCGTGTACCAATGGGACATCCAAAACTATTCTCAAATTTCAATTCCGAGAAGTTAGTCAAAGTTGAAACTCGATCGTGCATTTTCGCTAGACTTGGGCTTAAAGGGGGATAAAATAGCTCGAAACGTCACGAGAGTTGGCGTGAGCATTTGTCTACCAACGGGACATCCAAATCTATGCTCAATTTTCAATTCCGAGAAGTTGGTCGAATTTGAAACTCGACCATGCGTTTTCGCTAGACTTAGGCTTAAAGGGTGAGAAAATAGCTCAGAACGTCACGAAAGTTGGCGTGCGCATTTGTCTACCAACGGGACATCCAAATCTATGCTCAATTTTCAATTCCGAGAAGTTGGTCAAATTCGAAACTCGATCGTGCGTTTTCGCTAGACTTGGGCTTAAAGGATGTGAAAATAGCTCGGAACATTACGAAAGTTGGTGTGGACGCTTGTCTACTAATGGGACATCCAAAACTATTCTCAAAATTCAATTCCGAGAAGTTAGTCAAAGTTGAAACTCGATCGTGCATTTTTGCTAGACTAGGGCTTAAAGGGGGAGAAAATAGCTCAGAACGTCACGAAAGTTGGCGTGGACGCTCGTCTATCAATGGGACATCCAAAACTATTCTAAAATTTAAATTCCGAGAAGTTGGTCAAAGTTGAAACTCGATCGTGCGTTTTCACTAGACTTGGGCTTAAAGGGTGCGAAAATAGCTCGGAACGTCATGAAAGTTCGCGTGGACGCTCGTCTACCAATGTGACATCCAAATCCATTCGCAAATTTAAATTCCGAGAAGTTGGTCAAAGTTGAAAATCGACCGTGCCTTTTCGCTACACTTAGGCTTAAAGGGTGAGAAAATAACTCGGAACGTCACGAAAGTTGGCGTGTGCATTTGTCTACCAACGGGACATCCAAATCTACGCTCAATTTTTAATTCCGAGAAGTTGGTCAAATTTGAAACTCGACCGTGCGTTTTCACTAGGCTTCGGCTTAAAGGGGGAGAAAATAGCTCGGAACGTCACGAAAGTTGGTGTGGACGCTTGTCTACCAATGGGACATCCAAAACTATTCTCGAATTTCGATTCCGAGAAGTTGGACAACGTTGAAACTCGATCGTGCGCTTTCGCTAGACTTGGGCTTAAAGGGTGTGAAAATAGCTCGGAACGTCACGAAAGTTGGTGTGCGCATTTGTCTACCAACGGGACATCCAAATCTATGCTCAATTTTTAATTCCGAGAAGTTGGTCAAATTCGAAACTCGACCGTGCATTTTCGCTAGACTTAGGCTTAAAGTGTGAGAAAATAGCTCGGAACGTCACGAAAGTTGGCGTGCGCATTTGTCTACCAACGGGACATCCAAATCTATGCTCAATTTTCAATTCCGAGAAGTTGGTCAAATTCAAAACTCGACCGTGCGTTTTCACTAGACTTGGGATTAAAGTGGGAGAAAATAGCTCGGAACGTCACGAAAGTTGGTGTCGACGCTTGTCTACTAATGGGACATCCAAAACTATTCTCAAATTTCAATTCCGAGAAGTTAGTCAAAGTTGAAACTCGATCGTGCGTTTTCGCTAGACTTGGGCTTAAAGGGTGCGAAAATAGCTCGGAACGTCACGAAAGTTGGCGTGGACGCTCGTGTACCAATCGGACATCCAAAACTATTCTCAAATTTCAATTCCGAGAAGTTAGTCAAAGTTGAAACTCGATCGTGCGTTTTCGCTAGACTTGGGCTTAAAGGGTTCGAAAATAGCTCGAAACGTCACGAAAGTTGGCGTGAACGCTCGTCTACCAATGTGACATCCAAATCCATTCGCAAATTCAAATTCTGAGAAGTTGGTCAAAGTTGAAAATCGACCGTGCATTTTCGCTACACTTAGGCTTAAAGGGTGAGAAAATAGCTCGGAACGTTACGAAAGTTGGCGTGCGCATTTGTCTACCAACGGGACATTCAAATCTATGCTCAATTTTTAATTCCGAGAAGTTAGCCAAATTCGAAACTCGACCGTGCGTTTTCACTAGACTTGGGCTTAAAGGGGGAGAAAATAGCTCAGAACATCACGAAAGTTGGTGTGGACGCTTGTCTACCATTGGGACATCCAAAACTATTCTCAAATTTCAATTCTGAGAAGTTAGTCAAAGTTGAAACTCGATCGTGCGTTTTCGCTAGACTTGGGCCTAAAGGGTATGAAAATAGCTCGGAACGTCACGAAAGTTGGCGTGCACGCTCGTCTATCAATGTGACATCCAAATCCATTAGCTCGTAATGTGACAAAAGTTGGCGTGCGCATTTGTCTACCAACAGGACATCCAAATCTATGCTCAATTTTTAATTCCGAGAAGTTGGTCAATTTCGAAACTCGACCGTGCGTTTTCGCTAGACTTAGGCTTAAAGGGTGAGAAAATAGCTCAGAACGTCACGAACGTTGGCGTGCGCATTTGTCTACCAACGTGACATCCAAATCTATGCTCAATTTTCTATTCCGAGAAGTTGGTCAAATTTGAAACTCGACCGTGCGTTTTTGCTAGACTTGGGCTTAAAGGGGGAGAAAATAGCTCGCAACGTCACGAAAGTTGGTGTGGATGCTTGCCTACCAATGGGACATCCAAAACTATTCTCAAATTTCAATTCCGAGAAGTTGGTCAAAGTTGAAACTCGATCGTGCGTTTTCGCTAGACTTGGGCTTAAAGGGTGTGAAAATAGCTCGGAACGTCATGAAAGTTGGCGTGGACGCTCATCTACCAATGCGACATCCAAATCTATTCTCAAATTTATATTTCGAGAAGTTGGTCAAAGTTGAAAATCGACTGTGCATTTTCGCTAGACTTCGGCTTAAATGGTGAGAAAATATCTCGGAACTTCACCAAAGTTGGCGTGCGGATTTGTCTACCAATGGGACATCGAAATCTATGCTCAATTTTCAATTCCGAGAAGTTGGTCAAATTCGAAACTCGACCGTGCGTTTTCACTAGACTTGGGCTTAAAGAGGGAGAAAATAGCTCGGAACGTCACGAAAGTTGGTGTGGACGCTTGTCTACCAATGGGACATCCAAATCTATTCTCAAATTTATATTCCGTAAAGTTGGTCAAAGTTGAAAATCGACCCTGCATTTTCGCTAGACTTGGGCTTAAAGGGTGAGAAAATAGCTCGGAAAGTCACGAAAGTTGGTGTGCGCATTTGTCTACCAACGGGACATCCAAATCTATGCTCAATTTTCAATTCCGAGAAGTTGGTCAAATTCGAAACTCGACCGTGCGTTTTCACTGGACTTGGGCTTAAAGGGGGAGAAAATAGCTTGGAACGTCACGAAAGTTGGCGTGGATGCTCGTCTACCAATGGGACATCCAAAACTATTCTCAAATTTTAATTCCGAGAAGTTGGTCAAAGTTGAAACTCGATCGTGCGTTTTCGCTAGACTTGGGCTTAAAGGGTGTGAAAATAGCTCGGAACATTATGAAAGTTGGTGTGGACGCTCGTCTACCAATGGGACATCCAAATCCATTCTCAAATTTAAATTCCGAGATGTTGGTCAAAGTTGAAACTCGATCGTGCGTTTTCGCTAGACTTGGGCTTAAAGGGGGAGAAAATAGCTCGGAACGTCACGAATGTTGGCGTGAGCATTTGTCTACCAACGGGACATCCAAATCTATGCTCAATTTTCAATTCCGAGAAGTTGGTCTAATTCGAAACTCGACCATGCGTTTTCGCTAGACCTAGGCTTAAAGGGTGAGAAAATAGCTCAGAACGTCACGAAAGTTGGCGTGCACATTTGTCTACCAACGGGACATCCAAATCTATGCTCAATTTTCAATTCCGAGAAGTTGGTCAAATTCAAAACTCGATCGTGCGTTTTCGCTAGACTTGGGCTTAAAGGGTGTGAAAATAGCTCGGAATATTACGAAAGTTGGTGTGGACGCATGTCTACCAATGGGACATCCAAAACTATTCTCAAATTTCAATTCCCAAAAGTTAGTCAAAGTTGAAACTCGATCGTAGGTTTTCGCTAGACTTGGGCTTAAAGGGGGAGAAAATAGCTCGAAACGTCACGAAAGTTGGGGTGGACGCTCGTCTACCAATGGGACATCCAAAACTATTCTCAAATTTAAATTCCGAGATGTTTGTCAAAGTTGAAACTTGATCGTGCATTTTCGCTAGACTTGGGCTTAAAGGGTGTGAAAATAGCTCGGAACTTCACGAAAGGTTGCGTGGACCCTCGCCTACCAATGCGACATCCAAATCTATTCTCAAATTTATATTCCAAGAAGTTGGTCAAAGTTGAAAATCGACCGTGCATTTTCGCTAGACTTAGGATTAAAGGGTGCGAAAATAGCTCAGAACGTCACGAAAGTTGGCGTGCGCATTTGTCTACCAACGGGACATCCAAATCTATTCTCAATTTTTAATTCCGAGAAGTTGGTCAAATTCGAAACTCGATCGTGCGTTTTCGCTAGACTTGGGCTTAAAGGGTGTGAAAATAGCTCGGAACATTACGAAAGTTGGTGTGGACGCTTGTCTACTAATGGGACATCCAAAACTATTCTCAAATTTTAATTCCGAGAAGTTAGTCAAAGTTGAAACTCGATCGTGCGTTTTCGCTAGACTTGGGCTTAAAGGGGGAGAAAATAGCTCGGAACGTCACGAAAGTTGGCGTGGACGCTTGTCTACCAATGGGACATCCAAAACTATTCTAAAATTTAAATTCCGAGAAGTTGGTCAAAGTTGAAAATCGACCGTGCATTTTCTCTACACTTAGGCTTAAAGGGTGAGAAAATAGCTCGGAACGTCACGAAAGTTGGTGTGGACGCTTGTCTACCAATGGGACATCCAAAACTATTCTCAAATTTCAATTCCAAGAAGTTGGTCAAAGTTGAAACTCGATCGTGCTTTTTCGCTTGACTTGGGCTTCAATGGGGAGAAAATAGCTCGGAACGTCACGAAAGTTGGTGTGGACGCTTGTCTACCAATGGGACATCCAAAACTATTCTCAAATTTCAATTCCAAATTGGCGTGCGCATTTCTCTACCAACGGGACAGCCAAATCTATGCTCAATTTTCAATTTCGAGCAGTTGGTGAAATTTGAAACTCGACCGTGCGTTTTCACTAGACTTGGGCTTAAAGAGGGAGAAAATAGCTCGAAACGTCACGAAAGTTGGCGTGGACGCTCGTCTACCAATGCGACATCCAAATCTATTCTGAAATTTATATTCCGAGAAGTTGGTCAAAGTTGAAAATCGACCGTGCCTTTTCGCTACACTTAGGCTTAAAGGGTGAGAAAATAACTCGGAACGTCACGAAACTTGGCGTGTGCATTTGTCTACCAACGGGACATCCAAATCTACGCTCAATTTTTAATTCCGAGAAGTTGGTCAAATTCGAAACTCGACCGTGCGTTTTCACTAGGCTTCGGCTTAAAGGGGGAGAAAATAGCTCGGAACGTCACGAAAGTTGGTGTGGACGCTTGTCTACCAATGGGACATCAAAAACTATTCTCGAATTTCGATTCCGAGAAGTTGGACAACGTTGAAACTCGATCGTGCGCTTTCGCTAGACTTGGGCTTAAAGGGTGTGAAAATAGCTCGGAACGTCATGAAAGTTGGCGTGCGCATTTGTCTACCAACGGGACATCCAAATCTATGCTTAATTTTCAATTCCGAGAAGTTGGTCAAATTCGAAACTCGACCGTGCGTTTTCACTAGACTTGGGCTTAAATGGGGAGAAAATAGCTCGGAACGTCACGAAAGTTGGTGTGGACGCTTGTCTACCAATGCGACATCCAAGACTATTCTGAAATTTCAATTCCGAGAAGTTAATCAAAGTTGAAACTCGATCGTGCGTTTTCGCTAGACTTGGGCTTAAAGGGTGTGAAAAGAACTCAAAACATGACGAAAGTTGGCGTGGACGCTCATGTACCAATGGGACATCCAAAACTAGTCTCAAATTTCAATTCCGAGAAGTTAGTCAAAGTTGAAAATCGACCGTGCATTTTCGCTACACTTAGGCTTAAAGGGTGAGAAAATAGCTCGGAACGTCACAAAAGTTGGCGTGCGCATTTGTCTACCAACGGGGCATCCAAATCTATGCTCAATTTTTAATTCCGAGAAGTTGGTCAAATTCAAAACTTGACCGTGCGTTTTCACTAGACTTGGGCTTAAAGGGGGAGAAAATAGCTCAGAACGTCACGAAAGTTGGTGTGGACGCTTGTCTACCAATGGGACATCCAAAACTATTCTCAAATTTCAATTCCGAGAAGTTAGTCAAAGTTGAAACTCGATCGTGCGTTTTCGCTAGACTTGGGCCTAAAGGGTGTGAAAATAGCTCGGAATGTCACGAAAGTTGGCGTGGACGCTCGTCTACTAATATGACATCCAAATCCATTAGCTCGTAATGTGACGAAAGTTGGCGTGCGCATTTTTCTACCAACGGGACATCCAAATCTATGCTCAATTTTTAATTCCGAGAAGTTGGTCAAATTCGAAACTCGACCGTGTGTTTTCGCTAGACTTAGGCTTAAAGGGTGAGAAAATAGCTCAGAACGTCACGAACGTTGGCGTGCGCATTTGTCTACCAACATGACATCCAAATCTATGCTCAATTTTCTATTCCGAGAAGTTGGTCAAATTGGAAACTCGACCGTGCGTTTTCGCTAGACTTGGGCTTAAAGGGGGAGAAAATAGCTCGGAACGTCACGAAAGTTGGTGTGGATGCTTGTCTACCAATGGGACATCCAAAACTATTCTCAAATTTCAATTGCGAGAAGTTGGTCAAAGTTGAAACTCGAACGTGCATTTCCGCTAGACTTGGGCTTAAAGGGTGTAAAAATAGCTCAGAACTTCACGAAAGTTGGCGTGGACCCTCGCCTACCAATGCGACATCCAAAACTATTTTCAAATTTAAATTTCGAGAAGTTGGTCAAAGTTTAAACTCGATCGTGCATTTTCGCTAGACTTGGGCTTAAAGGGTGTGAAAATAGCTCGGAACTTCACGAAAGTTGGCGTGGACCCTCGCCTACCAATGCGACATCCAAATCTATTCTCAAATTCATATTCCGAGAAGTTGGTCAAAGTTGAAAATCGACTGTGCATTTTCGCTAGACTTAGGATTAAAGGGTGAGAAAATAGGTCGGAAAGTCACGAAAGTTGGCGTGCGCATTTGTCTACCAACGGGACAGCCAAATCTATGCTCAATTTTTAATTCTGAGAAGTCGGTCAAATTTGAAACTCGACCGTGCGTTTTCACTAGACTTGGGCTTAAAGGGTGTGAAAATAACTCGGAACGTTACAAAAGTTGGCGTGGACGCTCGTGTACCAATGGGACATCCTAAACTATTCTCAAATTTCAATTCCGAGAAGTTAGTCAAAGTTGAAACTCGATCGTGCGTTTCGCTAGACTTGGGCTTAAAGGGGGAGAAAATAGCTCGGAACATCACGAAAGTTGGTGTGGACGCTTTTCTACCAATGGGACATCCAAAACTATTCTCGAATTTCGATTCCGAGAAGTTGGTCAAAGTTGAAAATCGACTGTGCATTTTCGCTAGACTTCGGCTTAAAAGGTGAGAAAATAGCTCGGAACGTCACCAAAGTTGGCGTGCGCATTTGTCTACCAACGGGACATTGAAATCTATGCTCAATTTTCAATTCTGAGAAGTTGGTCAAATTCGAAACTCGACCGTGCATTTTCACTAGACTTGGGCTTAAAGGGGGAGAAAATAGCTCGGAACGTCACGAAAGTTGGTGTGGACGCTTGTCTACCAATGCGACATCCAAAACTATTCTGAAATTTCAATTCTGAGAAGTTAATCAAAGTTGAAACTCGATCGTGCATTTTCACTAGACTTGGGCTTAAACGGTGTGAAAATAACTCGGAACGTTACGAAAGTTGGCGTGGACGCTCGTGTACCAATGGGACATCCAAAACTATTCTCAAATTTCAATTCCGAGAAGTTAGTCAAAGTTGAAACTCAATCGTGTGTTTTCGCTAGACATGGGCTTAAAGGGTGCGAAAATAGCTCGGAACGTCAGGAAAGTTGGCGTGGACGCTCGTCTACCAATGTGCCATCCAAATCCATTCGCAAATTTAAATTCCGAGAAGTTGGTCAAAGTTGAAAATCGACCGTGCATTTTCGCTACACTTAGGCTTAAAGGGTGAGAAAATAGCTCGGAACGTCACGAAAGTTGGCGTTCGCATTTGTCTACCAACAGGACATCCAAATCTATGCTCAATTTTTAAATAGCTCGGAACGTCACGAAAGTTGGTGTGGATGCTTGTCTAACAATGGGACATCCAAAACTATTCTCGAATTTCGATTCTGAGAATTTGGACAAAGTTGAAACTTGATCATGCGTTTTCGCTAGACTTGGGCTTAAAGGGTGTGAAAATAGCTCGGAACGTCACAAAAGTTGGCGTGGACGCTCGTCTACCAATGCGACATCCAAATCTATTCTGATATTTATATTCCGAGAAGTTGGTCAAAGTTGAAAATCGACCGTGCATTTTCGCTAGACTTGGGCTTAAAGGGGGAGAAAATAGCTCGGAAAGTCACGAAAGTTGGTGTGGACGCTTGTCTAACAATGGGACATCCAAAATTATTCTCGAATTTCGATTCCGAGAAGTTGGACAAAGTTGAAACTCGATCGTGCGCTTTCGCTAGACTTGGGCTTAAAGGGGGAGAAAATAGCTCGGAACGTCACGAAAGTTGGTGCGGATGCTTGTCTACCAATGGGACATCAGAAAACTATTCTCGAATTTTGATTCCGAGAAGTTGGAAAAAGTTGAACCCGATCGTGCGCTTTCGCTAGACTTGGGCTTAAAGGGTGTGAAAATAGCTCGGAACGTCACGAAAGTTGGCGTGCGCATTTGTCTACCAACGGGACATCCAAATCTATGCTCAATTTTCAATTCCAAGAAGTTCGTCAAATTCGAAACTCGACCGTGCGTTTTCACTAGACTTGGGCTTAAAGGGGGAGAAAATAGCTCGGAACGTCACGAAAGTTGGTGTGGACGCTTGTCTACCAATGCGACATCCAAAACTATTCTGAAATTTCAATTCCGAGAAGTTAATCAAAGTTGAAACTCGATCGTTCATTTTCGCTAGACTTGGGCTTAAAGGGTGTGAAAATAACTCGGAACGTTACGAAAGTTGGCGTGGACGCTCGTCTACCAATGTGACATCCAAATCCATTCGCAAATTTAAATTTTGAGAAGTTGGTCAAAGTTGAAAATCGACCGTGCATTTTCGCTACACTTAGGCTTAAAGGGTGAGAAAATAGCTCGGAACGTCACGAAAGTTGGCGTGCCCATTTGTCTAACAACGGGACATCCAAATCTATGCTCAATTTTTAATTCTGAGAAGTTGGTCAAATTCGAAACTCGACCGTGCGTTTTCACTAGGCTTGGGCTTAAAGGGGGAGAAAATAGCTCGGAACGTCACGAAAGTTGGTGTAGATGCTTGTCTACCAATGGGACATCCAAAACTATTCTCGAATTTCGATTCCGAGAAGTTGGACAAAGTTGAAACTCGATCGTGCGCTTTCGGTAGACTTAGGCTTAAAGGGTTAGAAAATAGCTCGGAACGTAACGAAAGTTTGTGTGGACGCTTGTCTAACAATGGGACATCCAAAACTATTCTCAATTTTCAATTCTGAGAAGTTGGTCAAATTCAAAACTCGATCGTGCGCTTTCGCTAGACTTGGCCTTAAAGGGGGAGAAAATAGCTCAGAACGTCACGAAAGTTGGTGTGGACGCTTGTCTACCAATGGGACATCCAAAACTATTCTCAAATTTCAATTCCGAGAAGTTAATCAAAGTTGAAACTCGATCGTGCGTTTTCGCTAGACTTAGGCTTAAACGGTGATAAAATAGCTCGGAACATCACGAAAGTTGGCGTGCGCATTGGTCTATAAACGGGACATCCAAATCTATGATCAATTTTCAATTCCGAGAAGTTGGACAAACTTGAAACTCGACCGTGCGTTTTCGCTCCACTTGAGCTTAAAGGGTGTGAAATTAGCTCGTAATGTGAAGAAAGTTGGCGTGCGCATTTGTCTACCAACGGGACATCCAAATCTATGCTCAATTTTTAATTCCGAGAAGTTGGTCGAATTCGAACCTCGACCATGCGTTTTCGCTAGACCTAGGCTTAAAGGGTGAGAAAATAGCTCAGAACGTCACGAAAGTTGGCGTGCGCATTTGTCTACCAACGGGACATCCAAATCTATGCTCAATTTTCAATTCCGAGAAGTTGGTCAAATTCGAAACTCGATCGTGCGCTTTCGCTAGACTTGGGCTTAAAGGGGGAGAAAATAGCTCGGAACGTCACGAAAGTTGGCGTGGATGCTCGTCTACCAATGGGACATCTAAAACTATTCTCAAATTTAAATTCTGAGAAGTTGGTCAAAGTTGAAACTCGATCGTGCGTTTTCGCTAGACTTGGGCTTAAAGGGTGTGAAAATAGCTCGGAACATTGCGAAAGTTGGTGTGGATGCTCGTCTACCAATGGGACATCCAAATCCATTCTCAAATTTAAATTCCGAGATGTTGGTCAAAGTTGAAACTCGATCGTGCGTTTTCGCTAGACTTGGGCTTAAAGGGGGAGAAAATAGCTCGGAACGTCACGAAAGTTGGCGTGCGCATTCGTCTACCAACGGGACATCCAAATCTATGCTCAATTTTTAATTCCGAGAAGTTGGTCAAATTCAAAACTCGACCATGCGTTTTCGCTAGACCTAGGCTTAAAGGGTGAGAAAATAGCTCAGAACGTCACGAAAGTTGGCGTGCGCATTTTTCTACCAACGGGACATCCAAATCTATGCTCAATTTTCAATTCCCATAAGTTGGTCAAATTCGAAACTCGATCGTGCGTTTTCGCTAGACTTGGGCTTAAAGGGTGTGAAAATAGCTCGGAACATTACGAATGTTGGCGTGTACGCTCGTCTACCAATGTGACATCCAAATCTATTCGCAAATTTAAATTCCGAGAAGTTGGTCAAAGTTGAAAATCGACCGTGCATTTTCTCTACACTTAGGCTTAAAGGGTGAGAAAATAGCTCGGAACGTCACGAAAGTTGGCGCGAGCATTTGTCTACCAACGGGACATTCAAATCTATGCTCAATTTTCAATTCCGAGAATTTGGTCAAATTCGAAACTCGACCGTGCGTTTTCGTTAGACTTGGGCTTAAAGGGGGAGAAAATAGCTTGGAACGTCACGAAAGTTGGTGTGGATGCTTGTCTACCAATGGGACATCCAAAACTATTCTCAAATTTCAATTCCGAGAAGTTGAACAAAGTTGAAACTCGATCGTGCGTTTTCGCTTGACTTGGGCTTAAACCGGGAGAAAATAGCTCGGAACGTCACGAAAGTTGGTGTGGACGCTTGTCTACCAATGGGACATCCAAAACTATTCTCAAATTTCAATTCCGAGAAGTTGGTCAAAGTTGAAACTTGATCGTGCGTTTTCGCTTGACTTGGGCTTACACGGGGAGAAAATAGCTCGGAACGTCACGAAAGTTGGTGTGGACGCTTGTCTACCAATGGGACATCCAAAACTATTCTCAATTTTCAATTCCGAGAAGTTAATCAAATTCGAAACTCGACCATGCGTTTTTGCTAGACTTGGGCTTAAAGGGGGAGAAAATAGCTCGGAATGTCACAAAAGTTGGTGTGGACGCTTGTCTACCAATGGGACATCCAAAACTATTCTCGAATTTCGATTCCGAGAAGTTGGACAAAGTTGAAACTCGATCGTGCGCTTTCGCTAGACTTGGGCTTAAAGGGTGTGAAAATAGCTCGGAACGTCACGAAAGTTGGCGTGCGCATTTGTCTACCAACGGGACATCCAAATCTATACTCAAATTTAAAGTCCGAGAAGTTGGTCAAATTCAAAAATCGACCGTGCGTTTTCGCTAGACTTAGCCTTAAAGGGTGAGAAAATAGCTCGGAACGTCACGAAAGTTGGCGTGCGCATTTGTCAAAAAACGGGACATCCAAATCTATGTTCAATTTTCAATTCCGAGAAGTTGGTCAAATTCGAAACTCGACCGTGCGTTTTCGCTAGACTTAGGCTTAAAGGGTGAGAAAATAGCTCGGAATGTAACGAAAGTTGGCGTGCGCATTTGTCTACCAACGGGGCATCCAAATCTATGCTCAATTTTTAATTCTGAGAAGTTGGTCAAATTCAAAACTCGTCCGTGCGTTTTCGCTAGACTTAGGCTTAAAGGGTGACAAAATAGTTCGGAATGTCACAAACGTTGGCGTGCGCATTTGTCTACCAATGGGACATCCAAGACTATTCTCAATTTTCAATTGGGAGAAGTTAATCAAATTCGAAACTTGACCGTGCGTTTTCGCTAGACTTGGGCTTAAAGGGGGAGAAAATAGCTCGGAACGTCACGAAAGTTGGTGTGGACGCTTGTCTACCAATGGGACATCCAAACTATTCTCGAATTTCGATTCCGAGAAGTTGGACAAAGTTGAAACTCGATCGTGCGTTTTCGCTTGAATTGGGCTTAAACGGGGAGAAAATAGCTCGGAACGTCACGAAAGTTGGTGTGGACGCTTGTCTACCAATGGGACATCCAAAACTATTCTCAAATTTCAATTCTGAGAAGTTGGTCAAAGTTGAAACTCGATCGTGCGTTTTCTATTGACTTGGGCTTAAACGGGGAGAAAATAGCTCGGAACGTCATGAAAGTTAGTGTGGACGCTTGTCTACCAATGGGACATCCAAAACTATTCTCGAATTTCAATTCCGAGAAGTTGGACAAAGTTGAAACTTGATCGTGCGCTTTCGCTAGACTTGGGCTTAAAGGGTGTGAAAATAGCTCGGAACGTCACGAAAGTTGGCGTGCGCATTTGTCTACCAACGGGACATCCAAATCTATGCTCAATTTTCAATTCCGCGAAGTTGGTCAAATTTGAAACTCGACCGTGCGTTTTCGCTAGACTTGGGCTTAAAGGGGGAGAAAATAGCTCAGAACGTCACGAAAGTTGGTGTGGACGCTTGTCTAACAATGGGACATCCAAAACTATTCTCGAATTTCGATTCCGAGAAGTTGGACAAAGTTGAAACTCGATCGTGCGCTTTCGCTAGACTTGAGCTTAAAGGGTGTGAAAATAGCTCATAACGTCACGAAAGTTGGCGTGCGCATTTGTCTACCAACAAGACATCCAAATCTATGCTCAATTTTCAATTTCGAGAAGTTGGTCAAATTTGAAACTCGACCGTGCGTTTTCGCTAGAATTGGGATTAAAGGGGGAGAAAATAGCTCGGAACGTCACGAAAGTTGGTGTGGACGCTTGTCTACCAATGCGACATTCAAAACTATTCTGAAATTTCAATTCCGAGAAGTTAATAAAAGTTGAAACTCGATCGTGCATTTTTGCTAGACTTGGGCTTAAAGGGTGTGAAAATAACTCGGAACATTACGAAAGTGGGCGTGCGCATTTGTCTACCAACGGGACATCCAAATCTATGCTCAATTTTCAATTCCGAGAAGTTGGTCAAATTCGAAACTCGACCGTGCGTTTTCGCTAGACTTGTGCTTAAAGGGGGAGAAAATAGCTCGGAACGTCACGAAAGTTGGTGTGGACGCTTGTCTACCAATGGGACATCCAAACTATTCTCAAATTTCAATTCCGAGAAGTTGGTCAAAGTTGAAACTCGATCGTGCGTTTTCGCTTGACTTGCGCTTAAACAGGGAGAAAATAGCTCAGAACGTCACGAAAGTTGGTGTGGACGCTTGTCTAACAATGGGACATCCAAAACTATTCTCGAATTTCGATTCCGAGAAGTTGGACAAAGTTGAAACTCGATCGTGCACTTTCGCTAGACTTGGGCTTAAAGGGTGTGAAAATAGCTCGGAACGTCACGAAAGTTGGCGTGCGCATTTGTCTACCAACGGGACATCCAAATCTATGCTCAATTTTCAATTCCGAGAAGTTGGTCAAATTCCAAACTCGACCGTTCGTTTTCACTAGACTTGGGCTTAGAGGGGGAGAAAATAGCTCGGAACGTCACAAAAGTTGGTGTGGACGCTTGTCTACCAATGCGACATCCAAAACTATTCTGAAATTTCAATTCCGAGAAGTTAATCAAAGTTGAAACTCGATCGTGCATTTTCGCTAGACTTGGGCTTAAAGGGTGTGAAAGTAAGTCGGAACGTTACGAAAGTTGGCATGGACGCTCGTGTACCAATGGGACATCATAAACTATTCTCAAATTTCAATTCCGAGAAGTTAGTCAAAGTTGAAACTCGATCGTGCATTTTCGCTAGACTTGGGCTTAAAGGGTGTGAAAATAAATCGGAACGTCACGAAATTTGGCGTGCGCATTTGTCTACCAACGGGACATCCAAATCTATGCTCAATTTTCAATTCCGAGAAGTTGGTCAAATTCGAAACTTGACCATGCGTTTTCACTAGACTTGGGCTTAAGGAGGGAGAAAATAGCTCGGAACGTCACGAAAGTTGGTGTGGTCACTTTCCTACCAACGGGACATCCAAATCTATGCTCAATTTTTAATTCCGAGAAGTTGGTCAAATTCGAAACTCGACCGTGCGTTTTCGCTATACTTAGGCTTAAAGGGTGAGAAAATAGCTCGGAACGTGATGAAAGTTGGCGCGCGCATTTGTCTTCCAACGGGACATCCAAATCTATGCTCAATTTTTAATTCCGAGAAGTTGGTAAAATTTGAAACTCGACCGTGCGTTTTCACTAGACTTGGGATTAAAGTGGGAGAAAATAGCTCGGAACGTCACGAAAGTTGGTGTGGACGCTTGTCTACTAATGGGACATCCAAAACTATTCTCGAATTTCGATTCCGAGAAGTTGGACAAAGTTGAAACTCGATCGTGCGCTTTCGCTAGACTTGGGCTTAAAGGGTGTGAAAATAGCTCGGAACGTCACGAAAGTTGGCGTGCGCATTTGTCTACCAACGGGACATCCAAATCTATGCTCAATTTTCAATTCCGAGAAGTTGGTCAAATTCCAAACTCGACCGTTCGTTTTCACTAGACTTGGGCTTAGAGGGGGAGAAAATAGCTCGGAACGTCACAAAAGTTGGTGTGGACGCTTGTCTACCAATGCGACATCCAAAACTATTCTGAAATTTCAATTCCGAGAAGTTAATCAAAGTCGAAACTCGATCGTGCATTTTCGCTAGAATTGGGCTTAAAGGGTGTGAAAGTAAGTCGGAACGTTACGAAAGTTGGCATGGACGCTCGCGTACCAATGGGACATCATAAACTATTCTCAAATTTCAATTCCGAGAAGTTAGTCAAAGTTGAAACTCGATCGTGCATTTTCGCTAGACTTGGGCTTAAAGGGTGTGAAAATAAATCGGAACGTCACGAAATTTGGCGTGCGCATTTGTCTACCAACGGGACATCCAAATCTATGCTCAATTTTCAATTCCGAGAAGTTGGTCAAATTCGAAACTCGACCATGCGTTTTCACTAGACTTGGGCTTAAGGAGGGAGAAAATAGCTCGGAACGTCACGAAAGTTGGTGTGGTCGCTTTCCTACCAACGGGACATCCAAATCTATGCTCAATTTTTAATTCCGAGAAGTTGGTCAAATTCGAAACTCGACCGTGCGTTTTCGCTATACTTAGGCTTAAAGGGTGAGAAAATAGCTCGGAACGTGACGAAAGTTGGCGCGCGCATTTGTCTACCAACGGGACATCCAAATCTATGCTCAATTTTTAATTCCGAGAAGTTGGTAAAATTTGAAACTCGGCCGTGCGTTTTCACTAGACTTGGGATTAAAGTGGGAGAAAATAGCTCGGAACGTCACGAAAGTTGGTGTGGACGCTTGTCTACTAATGGGACATCCAAAACCATTCTCAAATTTCAATTCCAAGAAGTTAATCAAAGTTGAAACTCGATCGTGTGTTTTCGCTAGAGTTGGGCTTAAAGGGTGTGAAAATAGCTCGGAGCGTTACGAAAGTTGGCGTGGACGCTCGTCTACCAATGTGACATACACATTCATTCTCAAATTTAAATTCCGAGAAGTTGGTCAAAGTTGAAAATCGACCGAGCATTTTCGCTACACTTAGTCTTAAAGGGTGAGAAAATAGCTCGGAACGTCACGAAAGTTGGCGTGCGCATTTGTCTACCAACGGGACATCCAAATCTATGTTCAATTTTCAATTCCGAGAAGTTGGTCAAATTCAAAACTCGACCGTGCGTTTTCGCTAGACTTGGGCTTAAAGGGGGAGAAAATAGCTCGGAACGTCACGAAGGTTGGCGTGGACGCTCGTCTACCAATGTGACATCCAAATCTATTCTGAAATTTCGATTCCGAGAAGTTGGTGAAAGTTTAAAATCGACCGTGCGTTTTCGCTAGACTTGGGCTTAAAGGGTGTGAAAATAGCTCGGAACGTCACGAAAGTAGGCGTGTGCATTTGTCTACCAATGGGACATCCAAATCTATGCTCAATTTTCAATTCCGAGAAGTTGGTCAAATTCAAAACTCGACCGTGCGTTTTCACTAGACTTGGGCTTAAGGGGGAGAAAATAGCTCGGAACGTCACGAAAGTTGGTGTGGACGCTTGTCTACCAATGCGACATCCAAAACTATTCTGAAATTTCAATTCCGAGAAGTTAATCAAAGTTGAAACTCGATCGTGCGTTTTCAATAGACTTGGGCTTAAAGTGTGTGAAAATAACTCGGAACGTTACAAAAGTTGGCGTGGATGCTCGTGTACCAATGGGACATCCTAAACTATTCTCAAATTTCAATTCCGAGAATTTAGTCAAAGTTGAAACTCGATCGTGCGTTTTCGCTAGACTTGGGCTTAAAGGGGGAGAAAATAGCTCAGAACGTCACGAAAGTTGGTGTGGACGCTTGTCTACCAATGGGACATCCAAAACTAATCTCGAATTTCGATTCCGAGAAGTTGGACAAAGCTGAAACTCGATCGTGCGCTTTCGCTAGACTTGGGCTTAAAGGGTGAGAAAATAGCTCGGAACGTCAGGAAAGTTGGCGTCCGCATTTGTCTACCAACGGGACATCCAAATCTATGCTCAATTTTTAATTCCGAGAAGTTGGTCAAATTCGAAACTCGACCGTGCGTTTTCACTAGACTTGGGCTTAAAGGGGGAGAAAATAGCTCGGAACGTCACGAAAGTTGGTGTGGACGCTTGTCTACCAATGGGACATCCAAAACTATTCTCGAATTTCGATTCTGAGAAGTTGGTCAAAGTTGAAACTCGATCGTGCGTTTTCGCTAGACTTGGGCTTAAAGGGGGAGAAAATAGCTCGGAACGTCACGAAAGTTGGTGTGGACGCTTGTCTACCAATGGGACATCCAAAACTATTCTCGAATTTCGATTCCGAGAAGTTGGACAAAGTTGAAACTCGATCGTGCGCTTTCCCTAGACTTGGGCTTAAAGGGTGTGAAAATAGCTCGGAACGTCACGAAAGTTGGCGTGCGCATTTGTCTACCAATGGGACATCCAAATCTATGCTCAATTTTCAATTCCGAGAAGTTGGTCAAATTTGAAACTCGATCGTGCGTTTTCGCTAGACTTGGGCTTAAAGGGGGAGAAAATAGCTCGGAACGTCACGAAAGTTGGCGTGCGCATTTGTCTACCAACGGGACATCCAAATCTATGCTCAATTTTCAATTCCGAGAAGTTGGTCAAATTCGAAACTCGACCGTGCGTTTTCACTAGACTTGGGCTTAAAGGGGGAGAAAATAGCTCGGAACGTCACGAAAGTTGGTGTAGACGCTTGTCTACCAATGCGACATCCAAAACTATTCTGAAATTTCAATTCCGAGAAGTTAATCAAAGTTGAAACTCGATCGTGCGTTTTCGCTAGACTTGGGCTTAAAGGGTGTGAAAATAACTCGGAACGTTACGAAAGTTGGCGTGGACGCTCGTGTACCAATGGGACATCCAAAACTATTCTCAAATTTCAATTCCGAGAAGTTAGTCAAAGTTGAAATTCGATCGTGCGTTTTCGTTAGACTTCGGCGTAAAGGGTGCGAAAATAGCTCGGACCTCACGAAAGTTGGCGTGGACGCTCGTCTACCAATGTGACATCCAAATCCATTCGCAAATTTAAATTCTGAGAAGTTGGTTAAAGTTGAAAATTGACCGTGCATTTTCGCTACACTTTGGCTTAAAGGGTGAGAAAATAGCTCGGAACGTGACGAAAGTTGGCGTGCGCATTTGTCTACCAACGGGACATCCAAATCTATGCTCAATTTTTAATTCCGAGAAGTTGGTCAAATTCGAAACTCGACAGTGCGTTTTCACTAGACTTGGGCTTAAAGGGGGAGAAAATAGCTCGGAACTTCACGAAAGTTGGCGTGGACGCTCGTCTACCAATGGGACATCCAAAACTATTCTCAAATTTAAATTCCGAGAAGTTGGTCAAAGTTGAAACTCGATCGTGCGTTTTCGCTAGACTTGGGCTTAAAGGGTGTGAAAATAGCTCGGAACTTCACGAAAGTGTGCGTGGACCCTCGCCTACCAATGCAACATCCAAATCTATTCTCAAATTTATATTCCGAGAAGTTGGTCAAAGTTGAAAATCGACCATGCATTTTCGCTAGACTTAGGCTTAAAGGTTGAGAAAATAGGTCAGAAAGTCACGAAAGTTGGCATGCGCATTTGTCTACCAACGGGACAGCCAAATCTATGCTCAATTTTCAATTCCGAGAAGTTGGTCAAATTTTAAACTCGACCGTGCGTTTTCACTAGACTTGGGCTTAAAGAGGGAGAAAATAGCTCGGAACGTCACGAACGTTGGCGTGGACGCTCGTCTACCAATGCGACATCCAAATCTATTCTGAAATTTATATTCCGAGAAGTTGGTCAAAGTTGAAAATCGACCGTTCGTTTTCAATTCCGAGAATTTAGTCAAAGTTGAAACTCGATCGTGCGTTTTCGCTAGACTTGGGCTTAAAGGGGGAGAAAATAGCTCAGAACGTCACGAAAGTTGGTGTGGACGCTTGTCTACCAATGGGACATCCAAAACTATTCTCGAATTTCGATTCCGAGAAGTTGGACAAAGCTGAAACTCGATCGTGCGCTTTCGCTAGACTTGGGCTTAAGGGGTGAGAAAATAGCTCGGAACGTCAGGAAAGTTGGCGTGCGCATTTGTCTACCAACGGGACATCCAAATCTATGCTCAATTTTCAATTCCGAGAAGTTGGTCAAATTCCAAACTCGACCGTTCGTTTTCACTAGACTTGGGCTTAGAGGGGGAGAAAATAGCTCGGAAGGTCACGAAAGTTGGTGTGGACGCTTGTCTAACAATGGGACACCCAAAATTATTCTCGAATTTCGATTCCGAGAAGTTGGACAAAGTTGAAACTCGATCGTGCGCTTTCGCTAGGCTTGGGCTTAAAGGGTGTGAAAATAGCTCGGAACGTCACGAAAGCTGGCATGCGCATTTGTCTACCAACGGGACATCCAAATCTATGCTCAATTCTCAATTCTGAGAAGTTGGTCAAATTTGAAACTCGACCGTGCGTTTTCGCTAGACTTGGGCTTAAAGGGGGAGAAAATAGCTCAGAACGTCACGAAAGTTGGTGTGGACGCTTGTCTAACAATGGGACATCCAAAACTATTCTCGAATTTCGATTCCGAGAAGTTGGACAAAGTTGAAACTCGATCGTGCGCTTTCGCTAGACTTGGGCTTAAAGGGTGTGAAAATAGCTCGGAACGTCACGAAAGTTGGCGTGCGCATTTGTCTACCAACGGGACATCCAAATCTATCCTCAATTTTCAATTCCGAGAAGTTGGTCAAATTCCAAACTCGACCGTTCGTTTTCACTAGACTTGGGCTTAGAGGGGGAGAAAATAGCTCGGAACGTCACAAAAGTTGGTGTGGACGCTTGTCTACCAATGCGACATCCAAAACTATTCTGAAATTTCAATTCCGAGAAGTTAATCAAAGTTGAAACTCGATCGTGCATTTTCGCTAGACTTGGGCTTAAAGGGTGTGAAAGTAAGTCGGAACGTTACGAAAGTTGGCATGGACGCTCGTGTACCAATGGGACATCATAAACTATTCTCAAATTTCAATTCCGAGAAGTTAGTCAAAGTTGAAACTCGATCGTGCATTTTCGCTAGACTTGGGCTTAAAGGGTGTGAAAATAAATCGGAACGTCACGAAATTTGGCGTGCGCATTTGTCTACCAACGGGACATCCAAATCTATGCTCAATTTTCAATTCCGAGAAGTTGGTCAAATTCGAAACTCGACCATGCGTTTTCACTAGACTTGGGCTTAAGGAGGGAGAAAATAGCTCGGAACGTCACGAAAGTTGGTGTGGTCGCTTTCCTACCAACGGGACATCCAAATCTATGCTCAATTTTTAATTCCGAGAAGTTGGTCAAATTCGAAACTCGACCGTGCGTTTTCGCTATACTTAGGCTCAAAGGGTGAGAAAATAGCTCGGAACGTGACGAAAGTTGGCGTGCGCATTTGTCTACCAACGGGACATCCAAATCTATGCTCAATTTTTAATTCCGAGAAGTTGGTAAAATTTGAAACTCGACCGTGCGTTTTCACTAGACTTGGGATTAAAGTGGGAGAAAATAGCTCGGAACGTCACGAAAGTTGGTGTGGACGCTTGTCTACTAATGGGACATCCAAAACTATTCTCGAATTTCGATTCCGAGAAGTTGGACAAAGTTGAAACTCGATCGTGCGCTTTCGCTAGACTTGGGCTTAAAGGGTGTGAAAATAGCTCGGAACGTCACGAAAGTTGGCGTGCGCATTTGTCTACCAACGGGACATCCAAATCTATGCTCAATTTTCAATTCTGAGAAGTTGGTCAAATTCCAAACTCGACCGTTCGTTTTCACTAGACTTGGGCTTAGAGGGGGAGAAAATAGCTCGGAACGTCACAAAAGTTGGTGTGGACGCTTGTCTACCAATGCGACATCCAAAACTATTCTGAAATTTCAATTCCGAGAAGTTAATCAAAGTCGAAACTCGATCGTGCATTTTCGCTAGAATTGGGCTTAAAGGGTGTGAAAGTAAGTCGGAACGTTACGAAAGTTGGCATGGACGCTCGTGTACCAATGGGACATCATAAACTATTCTCAAATTTCAATTCCGAGAAGTTAGTCAAAGTTGAAACTCGATTGTGCATTTTCGCTAGACTTGGGCTTAAAGGGTGTGAAAATAAATCGGAACGTCACGAAATTTGGCGTGCGCATTTGTCTACCAACGGGACATCCAAATCTATGCTCAATTTTCAATTCCGAGAAGTTGGTCAAATTCGAAACTCGACCATACGTTTTCACTAGACTTGGGCTTAAGGAGGGAGAAAATAGCTCGGAACGTCACGAAAGTTGGTGTGGTCGCTTTCCTACCAACGGGACATCCAAATCTATGCTCAATTTTTAATTCCGAGAAGTTGGTCAAATTCGAAACTCGACCGTGCGTTTTCGCTATACTTAGGCTTAAAGGGTGAGAAAATAGCTCGGAACGTGACGAAAGTTGGCGCGCGCATTTGTCTACCAACGGGACATCCAAATCTATGCTCAATTTTTAATTCCGAGAAGTTGGTAAAATTTGAAACTCGACCGTGCGTTTTCACTAGACTTGGGATTAAAGTGGGAGAAAATAGCTCGGAACGTCACGAAAGTTGGTGTGGACGCTTGTCTACTAATGGGACATCCAAAACCATTCTCAAATTTCAATTCCAAGAAGTTAATCAAAGTTGAAACTCGATCGTGTGTTTTCGCTAGACTTGGGCTTAAAGGGTGTGAAAATAGCTCGGAGCGTTACGAAAGTTGGCGTGGACGCTCGTCTACCAATGTGACATACACATTCATTCTCAAATTTAAATTCCGAGAAGTTGGTCAAAGTTGAAAATCGACCGAGCATTTTCGCTACACTTAGTCTTAAAGGGTGAGAAAATAGCTCGGAACGTCACGAAAGTTGGCGTGCGCATTTGTCTACCAACGGGACATCCAAATCTATGTTCAATTTTCAATTCCGAGAAGTTGGTCAAATTCAAAACTCGACCGTGCGTTTTCGCTAGACTTGGGCTTAAAGGGGGAGAAAGTAGCTCGGAACGTCACGAAGGTTGGCGTGGACGCTCGTCTACCAATGTGACATCCAAATCTATTCTGAAATTTCGATTCCGAGAAGTTGGTGAAAGTTTAAAATCGACCGTGCGTTTTCGCTAGACTTGGGCTTAAAGGGTGTGAAAATAGCTCGGAACGTCACGAAAGTAGGCGTGTGCATTTGTCTACCAATGGGACATCCAAATCTATGCTCAATTTTCAATTCCGAGAAGTTGGTCAAATTCAAAACTCGACCGTGCGTTTTCACTAGACTTGGGCTTAAGGGGGAGAAAATAGCTCGGAACATCACGAAAGTTGGTGTGGACGCTTGTCTACCAATGCGACATCCAAAACTATTCTGAAATTTCAATTCCGAGAAGTTAATCAAAGTTGAAACTCGATCGTGCGTTTTCGCTAGACTTGGGCTTAAAGTGTGTGAAAATAACTCGGAACGTTACAAAAGTTGGCGTGGATGCTCGTGTACCAATGGCACATCCTAAACTATTCTCAAATTTCAATTCCGAGAATTTAGTCAAAGTTGAAACTCGATCGTGCGTTTTCGCTAGACTTGGGCTTAAAGGGGGAGAAAATAGCTCAGAACGTCACGAAAGTTGGTGTGGACGCTTGTCTACCAATGGGACATCCAAAACTATTCTGGAATTTCGATTCCGAGAAGTTGGACAAAGCTGAAACTCGATCGTGCGCTTTCGCTAGACTTGGGCTTAAAGGGTGAGAAAATAGCTCGGAACGTCACGAAAGTTGGCGTGCGCATTTGTCTACCAACGGGACATCCAAATCTATGCTCAATTTTCAATTCCGAGAAGTTGGTCAAATTCGAAACTCGACCTGCGTTTTCACTAGACTTGGGCTTAAAGGGGGAGAAAATAGCTCGGAACATCACGAAAGTTGGTGTGGACGCTTGTCTACCAATGCAACATCCAAAACTATTCTGAAATTTCAATTCCGAGAAGTTAATCAAAGTTGAAACTCGATCGTGCGCTTTCGCTAGACTTGGGCTTAAAGGGGGAGAAAATAGCTCGGAACGTCACGAAAGTTGGTGTGGACGCTTGTCTACCAATGCGACATCCAAAACTATTCTGACATTTCAATTCCGAGAAGTTAATCAAAGTTGAAACTCGATCGTGCATTTTCGCTAGACTTGGGCTTAAAGGGTGTTAAAATAACTCGGAATGTTACGAAAGTTGGCGTGGACGCTCATGTACCAATGGGACATCCAAAGCTATTCTCAAATTTCAATTCCGAGAAGTTGGTCAAATTTGAAACTCGATCGTGCGTTTTCGCTAGACTTGGGCTTAAAGGGTATGAAAATACCTCGGAACGTTACGAAAGTTGGCGTGGACGCTCGTGTACCAATGGGACATCCAAAACTATTCTCAAATTTCAATTCCGAGAAGTTAGTCAAAGTTGAAACTCGATCGTGCGTTTTCGCTAGACTTGGGCTTAAAGGGTGCTAAAATAGCTCGGACGTCACGAAAGTTGGCGTGGACGCTCGTCTACCAATGTGACATCCAAATCCATTCGCAAATTTAAATTCCGAGAAGTTTGTCAAAGTTGAAAATTTACCGTGCATTTTCGCTACACTTAGGCTTAAAGGGTGAGAAAATAGCTCGGAACGTCACGAAAGTTGGCGTGCGCATTTGTTTACCAACGGGACATCCAAATCTATGCTCAATTTTTAATTCTGAGAAGTTGGTCAAATTCGAAACTCGACCGTGCGTTTTCACTAGACTTGGGCTTAAAGGGGGAGAAAATAGCTCGGAACGTCACGAAACTTGGCGTGGACGCTCGTCTACCAATGGGATATGCAAAACTATTCTCAAATTTAAATTCCGAGAAGTTGGTCAAAGTTGAAACTCGATCGTGCGTTTTCGCTAGTCTTGGGCTTAAAGGGTGTTAAAATAGCTCAAAACCTCACGAAAGTTGGCGTGGACCCTCTCCTACCAATGTGACATCCAAATCTATTCTCAAATTTATATTCCGAAAAGTTGGTCAAAGTTGAAAATCGACGGTGCATTTTCGCTAGACTTAGGCTTAAAGGGTGAGAAAATAGGTCAGAAAGTCACGAAAGTTGGCGTGCGCATTTGTCTACCAACGGGACAGCCAAATCTATTGTCAATTTTCAATTTCGAGCAGTTGGTCAAATTTGAAACTCGACCATGCGTTTTCACTAGACTTGGGCTTAAAGAGGGAGAAAATAGCTCGGAACGTCACGAAAGTTGGCGTGGACGCTCGTCTACCAATGCGACATCCAAATCTATTCTGAAATTTATATTCCGAGAAGTTGGTCAAAGTTGAAAATCGACCGTGCATTTTCGCTAGACTTGGGATTAAAGGGGGAGAAAATAGCTCGGAACGTCACGAAAGTTGGTGTGGACGCTTGTCTAACAATGGGACATCCAAAACTATTCTCGAATTTCGATTCCGAGAAGTTGGACAAAGTTGAAACTCGATCGTGCGTTTTCGCTAGACTTGGGCTTAAAGGGTGTGAAAATAGCTCGGAACATCACGAAAGTTGGCGTGCGCATTTGTCTACCAACGGGACATCCAAATCTATGCTTAATTTTCAATTCCGAGAAGTTGGTCAAATTCGAAACTCGACCGTGCGTTTTCACTAGACATGGGCTTAAAGGGGGAGAAAATAGCTCGGAACGTCACGAAAGTTGGTGTGGACGCTTCTCTACCAATGCGACATCCAAGACTATTCTGAAATTTCAATTCTGATAAGTTAATCAAAGTTGAAACTCGATCGTGCGTTTTCGCTAGACTTGGGCTTAAAGGGTGTGAAAAGAACTCGAAACGTTACGAAAGTTGGCGTGGACGCTCGTGTACCAATGGGACATCCAAAACCATTCTCAAATTTCAATTCCGAGAAGTTAATCAAAGTTGAAACTCGATCGTGCGTTTTCGCTAGACTTGGCCTTAAAGGGGGAGAAAATAGCTCGGAAAGTCACGAAAGTTGGCGTGGATGCTCGTCTACCAATGGGACGTCCAAAACTATTCGCAAATTTGAATTCCGAGAAGTTGGTCAAAGTTGAAACTCGATCGTGCGTTTTCGCTAGACTTGGGCTTAAAGGGTGTGAAAATAGCTCGGAACTTCACGAAAGTGTGCGTGGACCTCGCCAACCAATGCGACATCCAAATCTATTCTCAAATTTATATTCCGAGAAGTTGGTCAAAGTTGAAAATCGACCATGCATTTTCGCTAGACTTAGGCTTAAAGGTTGAGAAAATAGGTCAGAAAGTCACGAAAGTTGGCGTGCGCATTTGTCTACCAACGGGACAGCCAAATCTATGCTCAATTTTCAATTCCGAGAAGTTGGTCAAATTTGAAACTCGACCGTGCGTTTTCACTAGACTTGGGCTTAAAGAGGGAGAAAATAGCTCGGAACGTCACGAAAGTTGGTGTGGACGCTTGTCTACCAATGCGACATCCAAAACTATTATGAAATTTCAATTCCGAGAAGTTAATCAAAGTTGAAACTCGATCGTGCATTTTCGCTAGACTTGGGCTTAAAGGGTGTGAAAAAAACTCGGAACGTTACGAAAGTTGGCGTGGACGCTCATGTACCAATGGGACATCCAAAACTATTCTCAAATTTCAATTCCGAGAAGTTAGTCAAAGTTGAAACTCGATCGTGCGTTTTCGCTAGACTTGGGCTTAAAGGGTGCGAAAATAGCTCGGACGTCACGAGAGTTGGCGTGGATGCTTGTCTACCAATGTGACATCCAAATCCATTCGCAAATTTAAATTCCGAGAAGTTGGTCAAAGTTGAAAATCGAATGTGCATTTTCGCTACACTTAGTCTTAAAGGGCGAGAAAATAGCTCGGAACGTCACGAAAGTTGGTGTGGACGCTTGTCTACCAATCCGACATCCAAAACTATTCTGAAATTTCAATTCCGAGAAGTTAATCAAAGTTGAAACTCGATCATGCATTTTCGCTAGACTTGGGATTAAAGGGGGAGAAAATAGCTCGGAACGTCACGAAAGTTGGTGTGGACTCTTGTCTACCAATGCGACATCCAAAACTATTCTGACATTTCAATTCCGAGAAGTTAATCAAAGTTGAAACTCGATCGTGCATTTTCGCTAGACTTGGGCTTAAAGGGTGTTAAAATAACTCGGAACGTTACGAAAGTTGGCGTGGACGCTCATGTACCAATGGGACATCCAAAACTATTCTCAAATTTCAATTCCGAGAAGTTGGTCAAATTTGAAACTCGACCGTGCGTTTTCACTAGACTTGGGCTTAAAGAGGGAGAAAATAGCTCGGAATGTCACGAAAGTTGGCGTGGAGGCTCGTCTACCAATGTGACATCCAAATCTATTCTGAAATTTATATTCCGAGAAGTTGGTCAAAGTTGAAAATCGACCGTGCATTTTCGCTACACTTAGGTTTAAAGGGTGAGAAAATAGCTCGGAACGTCACGAAAGTTGGCGTGCGCATTTGTCTACCAACGGGACATCCAAATCTATGCTCAATTTTCAATTCCGAGAAGTTGGTCAAATTCGAAACTCGACCGTGCGTTTTCACTAGACTTGGGCTTAAAGGGGGAGAAAATAGCTCGGAACGTCACGAACGTTGGCGTGCGCATTTGTCTACCAACGTGACATCCAAATCTATGCTCAATTTTCTATTCCCAGAAGTTGGTCAAATTTGAAACTCTACCGTGCGTTTTCGCTAGACTTGGGCTTAAAGGGGGAGAAAATAGCTCGGAACGTCATGAAAGTTGGTGTGGACGCTTGACTACCAATGGGACATCCAAAACTATTCTCAAATTTCAATTCCGAGAAGTTGTTCAAATTCGAAACTCGACCGTGCGTTTTCGCTAGACTAGGGCTAAAGGGGGAGAAAATAGCTCGGAACTTCACGAAAGTTGGTGTGGACGCTTGTATACCAATGTTACATCCAAAACTATTCTGAAATTTCAATTCCGAGAAGTTAATCAAAGTTGAAACTCGATCGTGCATTTTCGCTAGACTTGGGCTTAAAGGGCGTGAAAATAACTCGGAACGTTACGAAAGTTGGCGTGGACGCTCATGTACCAATAGGACATCCAAAACTATTCTCAAATTTCAATTCTGAGAAGTTAGTCAAAGTTGAAACTCGATCGTGCGTTTTCGCTAGACTTGGGCTTAAAGGGTGCGAAAACAGCTCGGAACGTCAAGAAAGTTGGCGTGGACGCTCGTCTACCAATGTGACATCCAAATCCATATGCAAATTTAAATTCCGAGAAGTTGGTCAAAGTTGAAAATCGACAGTGCATTTTCGCTACACTTAGGCTTAAAGGGTGAGAAAATAGCTCGGAACGTCATGAAAGTTGGCGTGCGCGTTTGTTTACCAACGGGACATCCAAATCTATGCTCAATTTTTAATTCCGCGAAGTTGGTCAAATTCGAAACTCGACCGTACGTTTTCGCTAGACTTGGGCTTAAAGGGGGAGAAAATAGCTCAGAACGTCACGAAAGTTGGTGTGGACGCTTGTCTAACAATGGGACATCCAAAACTATTCTTGAATTTCGATTCCAAGAAGTTGGACAAAGTTGAAACTCGATCGTGCGCTTTCGCTAGACTTGGGCTTAAAGGGTGTGAAAATAGCTCGGAACGTCATGAAAGTTGGCGTGCGCATTTGTCTACCAACGGGACATCCAAATCTATGCTCAATTTTCAATTCCGAGAAGTTGGTCAAATTCGAAACTCGATCGTGCGTTTTCACTAGACTTGGGCTTAAAGGGGGAGAAAATAGCTCGGAACGTCACGAAAGTTGGCGTGGACGCTCGTCTACCAATGTGACATCCAAATCCATTCGCAAATTTAAATTCCGAGAAGTTAGTCAAAGTTGAAACTCGATCGTGCGTTTTCGCTAGACTTGGCCTTAAAGGGTGCGAAAATAGCTCAGACGCTCGTCTACCAATGTGACATCCAGATCCATTCGCAAATTTAAATTCCGAGAAGTTGGTCAAAGTTTAAAATCGACCGTGCATTTTCGCTACACTTAGGCTTAAAGGGTGAGAAAATAGCTCGGAACGTCACGAAAGTTGGCATGCGCATTTGTCTACCAACGGGACATCCAAATATATGCTCAATTTTTAATTCCGAGAAGTTGGTCAAATTCGAAACTCGACCGTGCGTTTTCACTAGACTTGGGCTTAAAGGGGGAGAAAATAGCTCGGAACATCACGAAAGTTGGCGTGGACGCTCGTCTACCAATGGGACATCCAAAACTATTCTCAAATTTAAATTTCGAGAAGTTGGTCAAAGTTGAAACTCGATCGTGCATTTTCGCTAGACTTGGGCTTAAAGGGTGTGAAAATAGCTCGGAACTTCACGAAAGTTGGCGTGGACTCTCGCCTACCAATGCGACATCCAAATCTATTCTCAAATTTATATTCCGAGAAGTTGGTCAAAGTTGAAAATCGACCGTGCATTTTCGCTAGACTTAGGATTAAAGGGTGATAAAATAGGTCAAAAAGTCACGAAAGTTGGCGTGCGCATTTGTCTACCAACCGGACAGCCAAATCTATGCTCAATTTTCAATTCCAAGAAGTTGGTCAAATTTGAAACTCGACCGTGCGTTTTCACTAGACTTGGGCTTAAAGTGTGTGAAAATAACTCGGAACGTTACGAAAGTTGGCATGGACGCTCGTGTACCAATGGGACATCCTAAACTATTCTCAAATTTCAATTCCGAGAAGTTAGTCAAAGTTGAAACTCGATCGTGCGTTTTCGCTAGACTTGCGCTTAAAGGGGGAGAAAATAGCTCGGAACGTCACGAAAGTTGGTGTGGACGCTTTTCTACCAATGGGACATCCAAAACTATTCTCGAATTTTGATTCTGAGAAGTTGGACAAAGTTGAAACTCGATCGTGCGCTTTCGCTAGACTTGGGCTTAAAGGGTGTGAAAATAGCTCGGAACGTCACGAAAGTTGGTGTGCGCATTTGTCTACCAACGGGACATCCAAATCTATGCTCAATTTTTAATTCTGAGAAGTTGGTCAAATTCGAAACTCGACCGTGCGTTTTCGCTAGACTTACGCTTAAAGGGTGAGAAATTAGCTCGAAACGTGACGAAAGTTGGCGCGCGCATTTGTCTACCAACGGTACATCCAAATCTATGCTCAATTTTTAATTCCGAGAAGTTGGTCAAATTCGAAACTCGACCGTGCGTTTTCGCTAGACTTAGGCTTAAAGGGTGAGAAAATAGCTCGGAACGTCACAAAAGTTGTCGTCCGCAGTTGTCTAAAATTTGAAGTTGGTAAAATTTGAAACTCGACCATGCGTTTTCACTAGACTTGGGATTAAAGTGGGAGAAAATAGCTCGGAACGTCACGAAAGTTGGTGTGGACGCTTGTCTACTAATGGGACATCCAAAACCATTCTCAAATTTCAATTCCGAGAAGTTAATCAAAGTTGAAACTCGATCGTGCGTTTTCGCTAGTCTTGGGCTTAAAGGGTGTGAAAATAGCTCGGAGCGTTACGAAAGTTGGCGTGGACGCTCGTCTACCAATGTGACATACACATCCATTCTCAAATTTAAATTCCGAGAAGTTGGTCAAAGTTGAAAATCGACCGTGCATTTTTGCTACACTTAGGCTTAAAGGGTGAGAAAATAGCTCGGAACGTCACAAAAGTTGGCGTGCGCATTTGTCTACCAACGGGACATCCAAATCTATGTTCAATTTTCAATTCCGAGAAGTTGGTCAAATTCGAAACTCGACCGTGCGTTTTCGCTAGACTTGTGCTTAAAGAGGGAGAAAATAGCTCGGAACGTCACGAAAGTTGTTGTGGATGCTTGTTTACCAATGGGACATCCAAAACTATTCTCAAATTTCAATTCCGAGAAGTTAGTCAAAGTTGAAACTCGATCGTGCGTTTTCGCTAGACTTGGGCTTAAAGGGGGAGAAAATTGCTCGGAACGTCACGAAAGTTGTTGTGGACGCTTGTCTACCAATGGGACATCCAAAACTATTCTCAAATTTCAATTTCGAGAAGTTGGTCAAAGTTGAAACTCCATCGTGCCTTTTCGCTAGACTTGGGCTTAAAGGGGGAGAAAATAGCTCGGTAAGTCATGAAAGTTGGTGTGGACGCTTGTCTACCAATGGGACATCCAAAACTATTCTCAAATTTCAATTCTGAGAAGTTAGTCAAAGTTGAAACTCGGTCGTGCGTTTTCGCTAGACTAGGGTTTAAAGGGGGAGAAAATAGCTCGGAACGTCACGAAAGTTGGCGTGGCCGCTTGTCTACCAATGGGACATCCAAAACTATTCTCAAATTTCAATTCCGAGAAGTTGGTCAAAGTTGAAACTCCATCGTGCCTTTTCGCTAGACTTGGGCTTAAAGGGGGAGAAAATAGCTCGGAACGTCACGAAAGTTGGTGTGGACGCTTGTGTACCAATGGGACATCCAAAACTATTCTAAAATTTCAATTCCGAGAAGTTAGTCAAAGTTGAAACTCGTTCGTGCGTTTTCCCTAGACTAGGGTTTAAAGGGGGAGAAAATAGCTCGGAACGTCACGAAAGTTGGCATGGACGTTCGTCTACCAATGGGACATCCAAAACTATTCTCAAATTTCAATTCCGAGAAGTTGGTCAAAGTTGAAACTCCATCGTGCCTTTTCGCTAGACTTGGCTTAAAGGGGGAGAAAATAGCTCGGAACGTCACGAAAGTTGGTGTGGACGCTTGTCTACCAACGGGACATCCAAATCTATGCTCAATTTTTAATTCCGAGAAGTTGGTCAAATTCGAAACTCGACCGTGCGTTTTCGCTAGACTTAGGCTTAAAGGGTGAGAAAATAGCTCGGAACGTCAAGAAAGTTGGCGTGCGCATTTGTCTACCAACGGGACATCCAAATCTATGCTCAATTTTCAATTCCGAGAGAGTTGGTCAAATTCGAAACTCGACCGTGCGTTTTCACTAGACTTGGGATTAAAGTGGGAGAAAATAGCTCGAAACGTCACGAAAGTTGGTGTGGCCGCTTGTCTACCAATGGGACATCCAAAACTATTCTCAAATTTCAATTACGAGAAGTTAGTCAAAGTTGAAACTCGATCGTGCGTTTTCGCTAGACTTGGGCTTAAAGGGTGCGAAAATAGCTCGGAACGTCACGAAAGTTGGCGTGGACGCTCGTCTACCAATGTGACATCCAAATCCATTCGCAAATTTAAATTCCGAGAAGTTGGTCAAAGTTGAAAATCGACCGTGCATTTTCGCTACACTTAGGCTTAAAGGGTGAGAAAATAGCTCGGAACGTCACGAAAGTTGGCGTGCGCATTTGTCTACCAACAGGACATCCAAATCTATGCTCAATTTTTAATTCCGAGAAGTTGGTCAAATTCGAAACTCGACGTGCGTTTTCCCTAGGCTTGGGCTTAAAGGGGGAGAAAATAGCTCGGAACGTCACGAAAGTTGGTGCGGACGCTTGTCTACCAATGGGACATCCAAAACTATTCTCAAATTTCAATTTCGAGAAGTTGGTCAAAGTTGAAACTCCATCGTGCCTTTTCGCTAGACTTGGGCTTAAAGGGGGGAGAAAATAGCTCGGAACGTCACGAATGTTGGTGTGGACGCTTGTCTACCAATGGGACATCCAAAACTATTCTCAAATTTCAATTCCGAGAAGTTAGTCAAAGTTGAAACTCGATCGTGCGTTTTCGCTAGACTAGGGTTTAAAGGGGGAGAAAATAGCTCGGAACGTCACGAAAGTTGGCGTGGACGCTCGTCTACCAATGGGACATCCAAAACTATTCGCAAATTTAAATTCCAAGAAGTTGGTCAAAGTTGAAACTCGATCATGCGTTTTCGCTAGACTTGGTTTTAAAGGGTGTGAAAATAGCTCGGAACGTTACGAAAGTTGGCGTGGACGCTTGTCTACGAATGGGACATCCAAAACTATTCTCAAATTTCAATTCCGAGAAGTTGGCCAAAGTTGAAACTCCATCGTGCCTTTTCGCTAGACTTGGGCTTAAAGGGGGAGAAAATAGCTCGGAACGTCACGAAAGTTGGTGTGGACGCTTGTCTACCAATGGGACATCCAAAACTATTCTCAAATTTCAATTCCGAGAAGTTAGTCAAAGTTGAAACTCGATCGTGCGTTTTCGCTAGACTAGGGTTTAAAGGGGGGAGAAAATAGCTCGGAACGTCACGAAAGTTGGCTTGGACGCTCGTCTACCAATGGGACATCCAAAACTATTCTCAAATTTCAATTCCGAGAAGTTGGGTCAAAGTTGAAACTCCATCGTGCCTTTTCGCTAGACTTGGGCTTAAAGGGGGAGAAAATAGCTCGGAACGTCACGAAAGTTGGTGTGGATGTTTGTCTACCAATGGGACATCCAAAACTATTCTCAAATTTCAATTCCGAGAAGTTAGTCAAAGTTGAAACTCGATCATGCGTTTTCGCTAGACTAGGGTTTAAAAGGGGGAGAAAATAGCTCGGAACGTCACGAAAGTTGGCGTGGGACACTCGTCTACCAATGGGACATCCAAAACTATTCTCAAATTTTCAATTCCGAGAAGGTTGGTCAAAGTTGAAACTCCATCGTGCCTTTTCGCTAGACTTGGGCTTAAAGGGGGAGAAAATAGCTCGGAACGTCACGAAAGTTGGTGTGGACGCTTGTCTACCAATGGGACATCCAAAACTATTCTCAAATTTCAATTCTGAGAAGTTGGTCAAAGTTGAAACTCGATCGTGCGTTTTCGCTTGACTTGGGTAAACGGGGAGAAAATAGCTCGGAACGTCAAGAAAGTTGGTGTGGACGCTCGTCTACCAATGGGACATCCAAAACTATTCTCAAATCTCAATTCCGAGAAGTTGGTCAAATTTGAAACTCGATCGTGCATTTTCACTAGACTTGGGCTTAAAGGGGAAGAAAATAGCTCGGAATGTCACGAAAGTTGGTGTGGACCCTTGTCTACCAATGGGACCATCCAAAACTATTCTCAAATTTCAATTCCGAGAAGTTGGTCAAAGTTGAAACTCCATCGTGCCTTTTCGCTAGACTTGGGCTTAAAGGGGGAGAAAATAGCTCGGAACGTCACGAAAGTTGGTGTGGACGCTTGTCTACCAATGGGACATCCAAAACTATTCTCAAATTTCAATTCTGAGAAGTTGGTCAAAGTTGAAACTCGATCGTGCGTTTTCGCTTGACTTGGGCGTAAACGGGGAGAAAATAGCTCGGAACGTCAAGAAAGTTGGTGTGGACGCTCGTCTACCAATGGGACATCCAAAACTATTCTCAAATCTCAATTCCGAGAAGTTGGTCAAATTTGAAACTCGATCGTGCATTTTCACTAGACTTGGGCTTAAAGGGGAAGAAAATAGCTCGGAATGTCACGAAAGTTGGTGTGGACGCTTGTCTACCAATCGGACATCCAAAACTATTCTCAAATTTTAATTCCGAGAAGTTAATCAAAGTTGAAACTCGATCGTGCGTTTTCGCCAGACTTGGATTAAAGGGTGTGAAAATAGCTCGGAACGTTACGAAAGTTGGCGTGGACACTCGTCTACCAATGTGAGATACACATCCATTCTCAAATTTAAATTCCGAAAAGTTGGTCAAAGTTGAAAATCGACCGGGAATTTTCGCTACACTTAGGCTTAAAGGTGTGAGAAAATAGCTCGGAACGTCACGAAAGCTGGCGTGCGCATTTGTCTAGCAACGGGACATCCAAATCTATGCTCAATTTTTAATTCCGAGAAGTTGGTAAAATTCGAAACTCGACCGTGCGTTTTCGCTAGACTTAGGCTGAAAGGGTGAGAAAATAGCTCGGAACGTCACGAAAGTTGGCATGCGCATTTGTCTACCAACGGGACATCCAAATCTATGCTCAATTTTCATTTCCGAGAAGTTGGTCAAATTCGAAACTCGACCGTGCGTTTTCACTAGACTTGGGATTAAAGTGCGAGAAAATAGCTCGGAACATCACGAAAGTTGGTGTGGCCGCTTGTCTACCAATGGGACATCCAAAACTATTCTCAAATTTCAATTACGAGAAGTTAGTCAAAGTTGAAACTCGATCGTGCGTTTTCGCTAGACTTGGGCTTAAAGGGTGCGAAAATAGCTCGGAATGTCACGAAAGTTGGCGTGGACGCTTGTCTACCAATGTGACATCCAAATCCATTCGCAAATTTAAATTCCGAGAAGTTGGTCAAAGTTGAAAATCGACCATGCATTTTTCGCTACACTTAGGCTTAAAGGGTGAGAAAATAGCTCGGAACGTCACGAAAGTTGGCGTGCGCATTTGTCTACCAATAGGACATCCAAATCTATGCTCAATTTTTAATTCCGAGAAGTTGGTTAAATTCGAAACTCGACCGTGCGTTTTCCCTAGGCTTGGGCTTTAAAGGGGGAGAAAATAGCTCGGAACGTCACGAAAGTTGGTGCGGACGCTTGTCTACCAATGGGATATCCAAAACTATTCTCGAATTTCGATTCCGAGAAGTTGGACAAAGTTGAAACTCGATCGTGCGCTTTCGCTAGACTTGGGCTTAAAGGGTGTGAAAATAGCTCGGAACGTCACGAAAGTTGGCGTGCGCATTTGTCTACCAACGGGACATCCAAATCTATGCTCAATTTTTAATTCCGAGAAGTTTGTCAAATTCGAAACTCGACCGTGCGTTTTCGCTAGACTTAGGCTTAAAGGTTGAGAAAATAGCTCGGAACGTCACGAAAGTTGGAGTGCGCATTTGTCTACCAACGGGACATCCAAATCTATGCTGAATTTTCAATTCCAAGAAGTTGGACAAATTCGAAACTCGACCGTGCGTTTTCACTAGACTTGGGATGCTTGTCTACCAATGGGACATCCAAAACTATTCTCAAATTTCAATTCCGAGAAGTTAGTCAAAGTTGAAACTCGATCGTGCGTTTTCGCTAGACTTGGGCTTAAAGGGTGCGAAAATAGCTGGGGAACGTCATGAAAGTTGGTGTGGACGCTTGTTTACCAATGGGACATCCAAAACTATTCTCGAATTTCGATTACGAGAAGTTGGACATCCAAATCCATTCGCAAATTTAAATTCCGAGAAGTTGGTCAATGTTGAAATCGACCGTGCATTTTCGCTACACTTAGGCTTAAAGGGTGAGAAAATAGCCCGGAACGTCACGAAAGTTGGCGTGGACGCTCGTCTACTAATGGGACATCCAAATCCATTCGCAAATTTAAATTCTTAGAAGTTGGTCAAAGTTGAAACTCGATTGTGCGTTTTCGCTAGACTTGGGCTTAAAGGTTGTGAAAATAGCTCGGAACATTACGAAAGTTGGCATGGACGCCGGTCTACCAATGGGACATCCAAATCCATTCTCAAATTTAAATTCCGAGATGTTGGTCAAAGTTGACACTCGATCGTGCGTTTTCGCTAGACTTGGGCTTAAAGGGGGAGAAAATAGCTCGGAACGTCACGAAAGTTGGCGTGGACGCTCGTCTACCAATGGGACATCCAAAACTATTCTCAAATTGAAATTCCGAGAAGTTAGTCAAAGTTGAAACTCGATCGTGCGTTTTCGCTAGACTTGGGCTTAAAGGGTGTGAAAATAGCTCGGAACGTCACGAAAGTTGGCTTGGATGCTCGTCTACCAATGGGACATCCAAAACTATTCTCAAATTTAAATTCCGAGAAGTTGGACAAAGTTGAAACTCGATCGTGCGCTTTCGCTAGACTTGGGATTAAAGGGTGTGAAAATAGCTCAGAACGTCACGAAAGTTGGCGTGAGCATTTGTCTACCAACTGGACATCCAAATCTATGCTGAATTTTCAATTCCGAGAAGTTGGTCAAATTCGAAACTCGACCGTGCGTTTTCGCTAGACTTGGGCTTAAAGGGGGAGAAAATAGCTCGGAACGTCACGAAAGTTGGTGTGGACGCTTGTCTACCAATGGGACATCCAAATCTATGCTCAATTTTGAATTCTGAGAAGTTGGTCAAATTTGAAACTCGACCATGCGTTTTCGCTAGACTTGGGCTTAAATGGGGAGAAAATAGCTCGGAACGTCACGAAAGTTGGTGTGGACGCTTGTCTACCAATGGGACATCCAAAACTATTCTCAAATTTCAATTCCCAGAAGTTGGTCAAAGTTGAAACTCGATCGTGCGTTTTCGCTTGACTTGGGCTTAAACGGGCAGCAAATAGCTCGGAACGTCACGAAAGTTGTTGTGGACGCTTGTCTACCAATGGGACATCCAAAACTATTCTCAATTTTCAATTCCGAGAAGTTAGTCAAAGTTGAAACTCGATCGTGCGTTTTCGTTAGACTTGGGCTTAAAGGGGGAGAAAATAGCTTGGAACGTCACGAAAGTTTCCGTGGATGCTCGTCTACCAATGGGACATCCAAAACTATTCTCAAATTTCAATTCCGAGAAGTTGGTCAAAGTTGAAACTCCATCGTGCCTTTTCGCTTGACTTGGGCTTAAACGGGGAGAAAATAGCTCGGAACGTCAAGAAAGTTGGTGTGGACGCTTGTCTACCAATGGGACATCCAAAACTATTCTCAAATTTCAATCCGAGAAGTTAGTCAAAGTTGAAACTCGATCGTGCGTTTTCGCTAGACTTGGGCTTAAAGGGGGGAGAAAATAGCTCGGAACGTCACGAAAGTTGGCTTGGATGCTCGTCTACCAATGGGACATCCAAAACTATTCTCAAATTTAAATTCCGAGAAGTTGGACAAAGTTGAAACTCGATCGTGCGCTTTCGCTAGACTTGGGCTTAAAGGGTGTGAAAATAGCTCGGAACGTCACGAAAGTTGGCGTGAGCATTTGTGTACCAACGGGACATTCAAATCTATGCTCAATTTTCAATTCCGAGAAGTTAATCAAATTCAAAACTCGACCGTGCGTTTTCGCTAGACTTGGGCTTAAAGGGGGAGAAAATAGCTCGGAACGTCACGAAAGTTGGTGTGGACGCTTGTCTACCAATGGGACATCCAAAACTATTCTCAAATTTCAATTCTGAGAAGTTGGTCAAAGTTGAAACTCGATCGTGCGTTTTCGCTTGACTTGGGCTTAAACGGGGAGAAAATAGCTCGGAACGTCACGAAATTTGGTGTGGATGCTTGTCTACCAATGGGACATCCAAAACTATTCTTAATTTTCAATTCCGAGAAGTTGGCGTGGACGCTCGTCTACCAATGTGACATCCAAAATCTATTCTGAAATTTATATTCCAAGAAGTTGGTGAAAGTTGAAAATCGACCGTGCATTTTCGCTAGACTTGGGATTAAAGGGGGAGAAAATAGCTCGAAACGTCACGAAATTTGGCGTGCGCATTTGTCTACCAACGGGACATCCAAATCTATGCTCAATTTTCAATTCCGAGAAGTTGGTCAAATTTGAAACTCACGTTTAAAGGGGGAGAAAATAGCTCGGCACGTCACGAAAGTTGGTGTGGACGCTTTGTCTAACAATGGGACATCCAAAACTATTCTCGAATTTCGATTCCGAGAAGTTGGACAAAGTTGAAACTCGATCGTGCGCTTTCGCTAGACTTGGGCTTAAAGGGTGTGAAAATAGCTCGGAACGTCACGAAAGTTGGCTGTGCGCATTTGTCTACCAACGGGACATCCAAATCTATGCTCAATTTTCAATTCCGAGAAGTTGGTCAAATTCGAAACTCGACCTGCGTTTTCACGAGACTTGGGTTTAAAGGGGGAGAAAATAGCTCGAAACGTCACGAAAGTTGGTGTGGACGCTTGTCTACCAATGCGACATCCAAAACTATTCTTAAATTTCAATTCCGAGAAGTTAATCAAAGTTGAAACTCGATCGTGCATTTTCGCTAGACTTGGGCTTAAAGGGGGAGAAAATAGCTCGGAATGTCACGAAAGTTGGTGTGGATGCTTGTCTACCAATGCGACATCCAAAACTATTCTGAAATTTCAATTCCGAGAAGTTAATCAAAGTTGAAACTCGATCGTGCATTTTCGCTAGAATTGGGCTTAAAGGGTGTGAAAATAACTCGGAACGTTACGAAAGTTGGCGTGGACGCTCGTGTACCAATGGGACATCCAAAACTATTCTCAAATTTCAATTCCGAGAAGTTGGTCAAATTTGAAACTCCATCGTGCGTTTTCGCTAGACTTGGGCTTAAAGGGTGTGAAAATACCTCGGAACGTTACAAAAGTTGGCGGGACGCTCGTGTAGCAATGGGACATCCAAAACTATTCTCGAATTTCGATTCCGAGAAGTTGGACAAAGTTGAAACTCGATCGTGCACTTTCGCTAGACTTGGGCTTAAAGGGTGTGAAAATAGCTCGGAACGTCACGAAAGTTGGCGTGCGCATTTGTCTACCAACGGGACATCCAAATCTATGCTCAATTTTCAATTCCGAGAAGTTGGTCAAATTTGAAACTCGATCGTGCGTTTTCACTAGAATTGGGCTTAAAGGGGGAGAAAATAGCTCGGAACGTCACGAAAGTTGGTGTGCGCATTTGTCTACCAACGGAACATCCAAATTTATGCTCAATTTTCAATTCCGAGAAGTTGGTCAAATTCGAAACTCGACCGTGCGTTTTCACTAGACTTGGGCTTAAAGGGGGAGAAACTAGCTCGGAACGTCACGAAAGTTGGTGTCGACGCTTGTCTACCAATGCGGCATCCAAAACTATTCTTAAATTTCAATTCTGAGAAGTTAATCAAAGTTGAAACTCGATAGTGCGTTTTTGCTAGACTTGGGCTTAAAGGGTGCGAAAATAGCTCGGAACGTCACGAAAGTTGGCGTGGACGCTCGTCTAACAATGTGACATCCAAATCCATTCGCAAATTTAAATTCTGAGAAGTTGGTCAAAGTTGAAAATGGACCGTGCATTTTCGCTACACTTAGGCTTAAATGGTGAGAAAATAGCTCGGAACGTCACGAAAGTTGGTGTGCGCATTTGTCTACCAACGGGACATCCAAATCTATGTTTAATTTTCAATTCCGAGAAGTTGGTCAAATTCGAAACTCGACCGTGCGTGTTCGCTAGACTTGTGCTTAAAGAGGGAGAAAATAGCTCGGAACGTCACGAAAGTTGGTGTGGACGCTTGTCTAACAATGGGACATCCAAAACTATTCTCGAATTTAGATTCCGAGAAGTTGGACAAGGTTGAAACTCGATCGTGCGCTTTCGCTAGACTTGGGCTTAAAGGGTGTGAAAATAGCTCGGAACGTCACGAAAGTTGGCGTGCGCATTTGTCTACCAACGGGACATCCAAATCTATGCTCAATTTTAAATTCCGAGAAGTTGGTCAAATTCGAAACTCGACCGTGCGTTTTCACTAGACTTGGGCTTAAAGGGGGAGAAAAATAGCTCGGAACCTCACAAAAGTTGGTGTGGACGCTTGTCTAACAATGGGACATCCAAAACTATTCTCGAATTTCGATTCCGAGAAGTTGGACAAAGTTGAAACTCGATCGTGCGCTTTCGCTAGACTTGGGCTTAAAGGGTGTGAAAATAGCTCAGAACGTCACGAAAGTTGGCGTGCGCATTTGTCTACCAACGGGACATCCAAATCTATGCTCAATTTTAAATTCCGAGAAGTTGGTCAAATTCGAAACTCGACCGTGCGTTTTCACTAGACTTGGGCTTAAAGGGGGAGAAAATAGCTCGGAACGTCACGAAAGTTGGTGTGGACGCTTGTCTACCAATGCGACATCCAAAACTATTCTGAAATTTCAATTCCGAGAAGTTAATCAAAGTTGAAAACTCGATCGTGCATTTTCGCTAGACTTGGGCTTAAACGGTGTGAAAATAACTCGGAACTTTACGGTGTGAAAGGTGGACGCTCGTCTACCAATGTGACATCCAAATCCATTCGCAAATTTAAATTCCGAGAAGTTGGTCAAAGTTGAAAATCGACCGTGCATTTTCGCTACACTTAGGCTTAAAGGGTGAGAAAATAGCTCGGAACGTCACGAAAGTTGGTGTGCGCATTTGTCTACCAACGGGACATCCAAATCTATGCTCAATTTTTAAATAGCTCGGGACGTCACGAAAGTTGGTGTGGACGCTTGTCTAACAATGGGACATCCAAAACTATTTTCGAATTTCGATTCCGAGAATTTGGAAAAAGTTGAAACTTGATCATGCGTTTTCTCTAGACTTGGGCTTAAAGGGTGTGAAAATAGCTCAGAACGTCACAAAAGTTGGCGTGGACGCTCGTCTACCAATGCGACATCCAAATCTATTCGCAAATTTAAATTCCGAGAAGTTGGTCAAAGTTGAAAATCAACCAAGCATTTTCGCTACGCTCGTCTACCAACAGGACAGCCAAATCTATGCTCAATTTTCAATTCCGAGAAGTTGGTCAAATTTGAAACTCGACCGTGCGTTTTCACTAGACTTGGGCTTAAAGGGTGTGAAAATAACTCGGAACGTCACGAAAGTTGGCGTGGATGCTCGTGTACCAATGGGATATCCTAAACTATTCTCAAATTTCAATTCCGAGAAGTTAGTCAAAGTGGAAACTCGATCGTGCGTTTCGCTAGACTAGGGCTTAAAGGGGGAGAAAATAGCTCGGAACATCACGAAAGTTGGTGTGGACGCTTTTCTACCAATGGGACATCCAAAACTATTCTCGAATTTCGATTCCGAGAAGTTGGACAAAGTTGAAACTCGATCGTGCGCTTTCGCTAGACTTGGGCTTAAAGGGTGTGAAAATAGCTCGGAACGTCACGAAAGTTGGCGTGCGCGTTTGTCTACCAACGGGACATCCAAATCTATGCTCAATTTTCAATTCCAAGAAGTTGGTCAAATTCGAAACTCGACCGTGCGTTTTCACTAGACTTGGGCTTAAAGGGGGAGAAAATAGCTCGGAACGTCACGAAAGTTGGTGTGGACGCTTGTCTACCAATGGGACATCCAAAACTATTCTCAAATTTCAATTCCGAGAAGTTGGTCAAATTCGAAACTCGACCGTGCGTTTTCACTAGACTTGGGCTTAAAGGGGGAGAAAATAGCTCGGAACGTAACGAAAGTTGGTGTGGACGCTTGTCTACCAATGGGACATCCAAAACTATTCTCAAATTTCAATACCGAGAAGTTGGTCAAAGTTGAAACTCGATCCGGCGTTTTTGCTAGACTTGGGCTTAAAGGGTGTGAAAATAGCTCGGAACATCACGAAAGTTGGCGTGGACGCTCGTCTACCAATGCGACATCCAAATCTATTCTCTAATTTATATTCCGAGAAGTTCGTCAAAGTTGAAAATCAACCGTGCGTTTTCGCTAGACTTAGCCTTAAAGGGTGAGAAAATAGCTCGGAACGTCACGAAAGTTGGCGTGGACGCTCGTCTACCAATGGGACATGCAAAACTATTCTCAAATATCAATTCCGAGAAGTTGGTCTTAGTTGAAACTCGATCGTGCGTTTTCGCTAGACTTGGGCTTAAAGGGTGTGAAAATAGCTCGGAACGTCACAAAAGGTTGGTGTGGACGCTCGTCTACCAATTCGACATCCAAATCTATTATCACATTTATATTCCGAGAAGTTGGTCAAAGTTGAAAATCAACCGTGCGTTTTCGCTAGAATTAGGCTTAAAGGGTGAGAAAATAGCTCGGAACGTCACGAAAGTTGGCGTGCGCATTTGTCTACCAACGGGACATCCAAATATATGCTCAATTTTTAATTCTGATAAGTTGGTCAAATTCATAACTCGACCGTGCGTTTTCGCTAGACTTAGGCTTAAAGGGTGAGAAAATAGCTCGGAACGTCACAAAAGTTGGCGTGCGCATTTGTCTACCAACGGGACAGCCAAATCTATGCTCAATTTTCAATTCCGAGAAGTTGGTCAAATAAGAAAACCCGACCGTGCGTTTTCACTAGACTTGGGCTTAAAGGCGGAGAAAATAGCTCGAAACTTCACAAACGTTAGTGTGGACGCTTGTCTAACAATGGGACATCCAAAACTATACTCGAATTTCGATTCCGAGAAGTTGGACAAAGTTGAAACTCGATCGTGCGTTTTCGCTAGACTAGGGCTTAAAGGGTGTGAAAATAGCTCGGAACGTCACGAAAGTTGGCGTGCGCATTTGTCTACCAACGGGACATCCAAATCTATGCTCAATTTTCAATTCCGAGAAGTTAGTCAAATTCGAAACTCGACCGTGCGTTTTCACTAGACTTGGGCTTAAAGGGGGGAGAAAATAGCTTGGAACGTCACGAAAATTGGTGTGGTCGCTTGTCTACCAATGCGACATCCAAAACTATTCTGAAATTTCAATTCCGAGAAGTTAATCAAAGTTGAAACTCGATCGTGCGTTTTCGCTAGACATGGACTTGAAGGGACAATGTGACATCCAAATCCATTCGTAAATTCAAATTCCGAGAAATTGGTCAAAGTTGAAAATCGACCGTGCATTTTCGCTACACTTAGCCTTAAAGGGTGAGAAAATAGCTCGGAACGTCACGAAAGTTGGCGTGCGCATTTTTCTACCAATGGGACATCCAAATCTATGCTCAATTTTCAATTCCGAGAAGTTGGTCAAATTTAAAACTCGACCGTGCATTTTCACTAGACTTGGGCTTAAAGGGGGAGAAAATAGCTTGGAACGTCACGAAAGTTGGTGTGGACGCTTGTCTAACAATGGGACATCCAAAACTATTCTCGAATTTCGATTCCGAGAAGTTGGACAAAGTTGAAACTCGATCGTGCGTTTTTGCTAGACTTGGGCTTAAAGGGTGTGAAAATTGCTCGGAACGTCACGAAAGTTGGTCTGTTCATTTGTCTACAAACGGGACATCCAAATCTATGCTCAATTTTCAATTCTTAGAAGTTGGTCAAATTCGAAACTCGACCGTGCGTTTTCACTAGACTTGGGCTTAAAGGGGGAGAAAATAGCTCGGAACGTCACGAAAGTTGGTGTGGACGCTTGTCTACCAATGCGACATCCAAAACTATTCTGAAATTTCAATTCCGAGAAGTTAATCAAAGTTGAAACTCGATCGTGCGTTTTCGCTAGACATGGGCTTAAAGGGTGTGAAAATAACTCGGAACGTTACGAAAGTTGGCGTGGACGAGCGTCTACCAATGTGACATCCAAATCCATTCGTAAATTCAAATTCCAAGAAGTTGGTCAAAGATGAAAATCGACCGTGCATTTTCGCTACACTTAGGCTTAAAGGGTGAGAAAATAGCTCGGAACGTCACGAAAGTTGGTGTGCGCATTTTTCTACCAACGGGACATCCAAATCTATGATCAATTTTCAATTCCGAGAAGTTGGTCAAATTTGAAACTCGACCGTGCGTTTTCACTAGACTTGGGCATAAAGGGGGAGAAAATAGCTTGGAACGTCTCGAAAGTTGGTGTGGACGCTTGTCTAACAATGGGACATCCAAAACTCTTCTCGAATTTCGATTCCGAGAAGTTGGACAAAGTTGAAACTCGATCGTGCGTTTTTGCTAGACTTGGGCTTAAAGGGTGTGAAAATAACTCGGAACGTTACGAAAGTTGGCGTGGACGCTCGTGTACCAATGGGACATCCAAAACTATTCTCAAATTTCAATTCCGAGAAGTTAGTCAAAGTTGAAACTCGATCGTGTGTTTTCGCTAGACTTGGGCTTAAAGGGTTCGAAAATAGATCAGAACGTCACGAAAGTTGGCGTGGCCACTTGTCTACAAATGTGACATCCAAATCCATTCGCAAATTCAAATTCCGAGAAGTTGGTAAAAGTTGAAAATCGACCGTGCATTTTCACTACACTTAGGCTTAAAGGGTGAGAAAATAGCTCGGAACGTTACGAAAGTTGGCGTGCGCATTTGTCTACCAACGGGACATGCAAATCTATGCTCAATTTTTAATTCTGAGAAGTTAGTCAAATTCGAAACTCGACCGTGCGTTTTCACTAGACTTGGGCTTAAAGGGGGATAAAATAGCTCAGAACGTCACGAAAGTTGGTGTGAACGCTTGTCTACCAATGGGACATCCAAAACTATTCTCAAATTTCAATTCCGAGAAGTTAGTCAAAGTTGAAACTCGATCGTGCGTTTTCCCTAGACTTGGGCCTAAAGGGTGTGAAAATAGCTCGGAACGTAATGAAAGTTGGCGTGGACGCTTGTCTACCAATGTGACATCCAAATCCATTAGCTCGTAATGTGACAAAAGTTGGCGTGCGCATTTGTCTACCAACGGGACATCCAAATCTATGCTCAATTTTCAATTCTGAGAAGTTCGTCAAATTCGAAACTCGACCGTGCGTTTTCGCTAGACTTAGGCTTAAAGGGTGAGAAAATAGCTCGGAACGTCACGAAAGTTGGTGTGGACGCTTGTCTACCAATGGGACATCCAAAACTATTCTCGAATTTTGATTTCGAGAAGTTGGACAAAGTTGAAACTCGATCGTGCGCTTTCGCTAGACTTGGGCTTAAAGGGTGCGAAAATAGCTCGGAACGTCACGAAAGTTGGCGTGGACGCTCGTGTACCAATGGGACATCCAAAACTATTCTCAAATTTCAATTCCGAGAAGTTAGTCAAAGTTGAAACTCGATCGTGCGTTTTCGCTAGACTTGGGCTTAAAGGGTTCGAAAATAGCTCGGAACGTCACGAAAGTTGGCGTAGACGCTCGTCTACCAATGTGACATCCAAATCCATTCGCAAATTCAAATTCCGAGAAGTTGGTCAAAGTTGAAAATCGACCGTGCATTTTCGCTACACTTAGGCTTAAAGGGTGAGAAAATAGCTCGGAACGTCACGAAAGTTGGCGTGCGCATTTGTCTACCAACGGGACATCCAAATCTATGCTCAATTTTCAATTCGGAGAAGTTGGTCAAATTCGAAACTCGACCGTGCGTTTTCACTAGACTTGGGCTTAAAGGGGGAGAAAATAGCTCGGAACGTCACGAAAGTTGGTGTGGACGCTTGTCTACCAATGCGACATCCAAAACTATTCTGAAATTTCAATTCCGAGAAGTTAATAAAAGTTGAAACTCGATGGTGCATTTTCGCTAGACTTGGGCTTAAAGGGTGTGAAAATAACTCGGAACGTTACGAAAGTTGGCGTGGACACTCGTGTACCAATGGGACATCCAAAACTATTCTCAAATTTCAATTCCGAGAAGTTAGTCAAAGTTGAAACTCGATCGTGCGTTTTCGCTAGACTTGGGCTTAAAGGGGGAGAAAATAGCTCGAAACGTCACGAAAGTTGGCGTGGACGCTCGTCTACCAATGGGACATCCAAAACTATTCTCAAATTTAAATTTTGAGAAGTTGGTCAAAGTTGAAACTCGATCGTGTGTTTTCGCTAGAATTGGGCTTAAAGGGTGTGAAAATAGCTCGGAACGTTACGAAAGTTGGCGTGGATGCTCGTCTACCAATGTGACATCCAAATCTATTCGGAAATTTAAATTCCCAGAAGTTGGTCAAAGTTGAAAATCGACCGTGCATTTTTTCTACACTAAGGCTTAAAGAGTGAGAAAATAACTCGGAACGTCACGAAAGTTGGCACGAGCATTTGTCTACCAACGGGACATCCAAATCTATGCTCAATTTTCAATTCCGAGAAGTTGGTCAAATTTGAAACTCGACCGTGCGTTTTTGCTAGACTTGGCCCTAAAAGCGGAGAAAATAGCTCGGAACGTCACGAAAGTTGGTGTGGACGCTTGTCTACCAATGGGACATCCAAAATGATTCTCAAATTTTAATTCCGAGAAGTTGGTCAAAGTTGAAACTCGATCGTGCGTTTTCGCTTGACTTGGGCTTAAACGGGGAGAAAATAGCTCGGAACGTCACGAAAGCTGGTGTGGACGCTTGTCTACCAATGGGACATCCAAAACTATTCTCAAATTTCAATTCCGAGAAGTTGGTCAAAGTTGAAACTCGATCGTGCGTTTTCGCTTGACTTGCGCTTAAACGGGGAGAAAATAGCTTGGAACGTCACGAAAGTTGGTGTGGACGCTTGTCTACCAATGGGACATCCAAAACTATTCTAAATTTTCAATTCCGAGAAGTTAATCAAATTCGAAACCTGACCGTACGTTTTCGCTAGACTTGGGCTTAAAGGGTGTGAAAATAGCTCGGAACGTCACGAAAGTTGGCGTGCGCATTTGTCTACCAACGGGACATCCAAATCTATGCTCAATTTTCAATTCCGCGAAGTTGGTCAAATTTGAAACTCGACCATGCGTTTTCACTAGACTTGGGCTTAAAGGGGGAGAAAATAGCTCGGAAAGTCACGAAAGTTGGTGTGGACGCTTGTCTAAAAATGGGACATCCAAAACTATTCTCGAATTTCGATTCCGAGAAGTTGGACAAAGTTGAAACTCGATCGTGCGCTTTCGCTAGACTTGGGTTTAAAGGGTGTGAAAATAGCTCGGAACGTCACGAAAGTTGGTGTGTGCATTTGTCTACCAACGGGACATCCAAATCTATGCTCAATTTTCAATTCCGAGAAGTTGGTCGAATTCGAAACTCGACCATGCGTTTTCGCTAGACTTGGGCTTAAAGGGGGATAAAATAGCTCGGAACGTCACGAAAGTTAGTGTGGACGCTTGTCTACTAATGGGAAATCCAAAACTATTCTACAATTTTAATTCCGAGAAGTCTGTCAAAGTTGAAACTCGATCGTGCGTTTTCGCTTGACTTGGGCTGAAACGGGGAGAAAATAGCTCGGAACGTCAAGAAAGTTGGTGTGGACGCTTGTCTACCAATGAGACATCCAAAACTATTCTCAAATTTCAATTCCGAGAAGTTGGTCAAAGTTGAAACTCGATCATGCGTTTTCGCTTGACTTAGGCTTAAACGGGGAGAAAATAGCTCGGAACGTCACGAAAGTTGGTGTGGACGCTTTTCTACCAATGGGACATCCAAAACTATTTTCAATTTTCAATTCCGAGAAGTTAATCAAATTCGAAACTCGACCGTGCGTTTTCGCTAGACTTGGGCTTAAAGGTGGATAAAATACCTCGGAACGTCACGAAAGTTGGTGTGGACGCTTGTCTACCAATGGGACATCCAAAACTATTCTCGAATTTCGATTCCGAGAAGTTGGACAAAGTTGAAACTCGATCGTGCGCTTTCGCTAGACTTGGGCTTAAAGGGTGTGAAAATAGCTCGGAACGTCACGAATGTTGGCGTGCGCATTTGTCTACCAACGGGACATCCAAATCTATGCTCAATTTTCAATTCCGCGAAGTTGGTCAAATTCGAAACTCGACCGTGCGTTTTCGTTAGACTTGGGCTTAAAGGGGGAGAAAATAGCTCGGAACATAACGAAAGTTGGTGTGGACGCTTGTCTAACAATGAGACATCCAAAACTATTCTCGAATTTTGATTCCGAGAAGTTGGACAAAGTTGAAACTCGATCGTGCGCTTTCGCTAGACTTGGGCTTAAAGGGTGTGAAAATAGCTCAGAACGTCACGAAAGTTGGCGTGAGCATTTGTCTACCAACGGGACATCCAAATCTATGCTCAATTTTCAATTCCGAGAAGTTGGTCAAATTCGAAACTCGACCGTGCGTTTTCACTGGACTTGGGCTTAAAGGGGGAGAAAATAGCTTGGAACGTCTCGAAAGTTGGTGTGGATGCTTGTCTAACAATGGGACATCCAAAACTATTCTCGAATTTCGATTCCGAGAAGTTGGACAAAGTTTAAACTCGATCGTGCGTTTTTGCTAGACTTGGGCATAAAGGGTGTGAAAATAACTCGGAACGTTACGAAAGTTGGCGTGGACGCTCGTGTACCAATGGGACATCCAAAACTATTCTCAAATTTCAATTCCGAGAAGTTAGTCAAAGTTGAAACTCGATCGTGCGTTTTCGCTAGACATGGACTTAAAGGGTGTGAAAATAACTCGGAACGTTACGAAAGTTGGCGTGGACGAGCGTCTACCAATGTGACATCCAAATCCATTCGTAAATTTAAATTCCGAGAAGTTGGTCAAAGTTGAAAATCGACCGTGCATTTTCGCTACACTTAGCCTTAAAGGGTGAGAAAATAGCTCGGAACGTCACGAAAGTTGGCGTGCGCATTTTTCTACCAACGGGACATCCAAATCTATGCTCAATTTTCAATTCCGAGAAGTTGGTCAAATTTGAAACTCGACCGTGCGTTTTCACTAGACTTGGGCTTAAAGGGGGAGAAAATAGCTTGGAACGTCTCGAAAGTTGGTGTGGATGCTTGTCTAACAATGGGACATCCAAAACTATTCTCGAATTTCGATTCCGAGAAGTTGGACAAAGTTTAAACTCGATCGTGCGTTTTTGCTAGACTTGGGCATAAAGGGTGTGAAAATAACTCGGAACGTTACGAAAGTTGGCGTGGACGCTCGTGTACCAATGGGACATCCAAAACTATTCTCAAATTTCAATTCCGAGAAGTTAGTCAAAGTTGAAACTCGATCGTGCGTTTTCGCTAGACTTGGGCTTAAAGGGTTCGAAAATAGCTCGAAACGTCACGAAAGTTGGCGTGGACGCTCGTCTACCAATGTGACATCCAAATCCATTCGTAAATTCAAATTCTGAGAAGTTGGTCAAAGTTGAAAATCGACCGTGCATTTTCGCTACACTTAGGCTTAAAGGGTGAGAAAATAGCTCGGAACATTACGAAAGTTGGCGTGCGCATTTGTCTACCAACGGGACATTCAAATCTATGCTCAATTTTTAACTCTGAGAAGTTAGTCAAATTCGAAACTCGACCGTGCGTTTTCACTAGACTTGGGCTTAAAGGGGGAGAAAATAGCTCAGAACGTCACGAAAGTTGGTGTGGACGCTTGTCTACCAATCGGACATCCAAAAGTATTCTCAAATTTCAATTCCGAGAAGTTAGTCAAAGTTGAAACTCGATCGTGCGTTTTCGCTAGACTTGGGCCTAAAGGGTGTGAAAATAGCTCGGAACGTAATGAAAGTTGGTGTGGACGCTCGTCTACCAATGTGACATCCAAATCCATTAGCTCGTAATGTGACAAAAGTTGGCGTGCGCATTTGTCTACCAACAGAACATCCAAATCTATGCTCAATTTTTAATTCCGAGAAGTTGGTCAAATTCGAAACTTGACCGTGCATTTTCGCTTGACTTAGGCTTAAAGGGTGAGAAAATAGCTCAGAACGTCACGAACGTTGGCGTGCGCATTTGTCTACCAACGTGACATCCAAATCTATGCTCAAATTTCTATTCCGAGAAGTTGGTCAAATTTGAAACTCGACCGTGCGTTTTCGCTAGACTTGGGCTTAAAGGGGGAGAAAATAGCTCGGAACGTCACGAAAGTTGGTGTGGACGCTTGTCTACCAATGGGACATCCAAAACTATTCTCAAATTTCAATTCCGAGAAGTTGGTCAAAGTTGAAACTCGATCGTGCGTTTTCGCTAGACTTGGGCTTAAAGGGTGTGAAAATAGCTCAGAACGTCACGAAAGTTGGCGTGCGCATTTGTCTACCAACGGGACATCCAAATCTATGCTCAATTTTCAATTCCGAAAAGTTGGTCAAATTCGAAACTCGATCGTGCGTTTTCGCTAGACTTGGGCTTAAAGGGGGAGAAAATAGCTCGAAACGTCACGAAAGTTGGCGTGGATGCTCGTCTACCAATGGGACATCCAAAACTATTCTCAAATTTAAATTCCGAGAAGTTGGTCAAAGTTGAAACTCGATCGTGCGTTTTCGCTAGACTTGGGCTTAAGGGGTGCGAAAATAGCTCGGAACGTCACGAAAGTTGGCGTGGACGCTCGTCTACCAATGTGACATCCAAATCCATTCGCAAATTTAAATTCTGAGAAGTTGGTCAAAGTTGAAAATCGACCGTGCCTTTTCGCTACACTTAGGCTTAAAGGGTGAGAAAATAACTCGGAACGTCACGAAAGTTGGCATGCGCATTTGTCTACCAACGAGACATCCAAATCTATGCTCAATTTTTAATTCCGAGAAGTTGGTCAAATTCGAAACTCGACCGTGCGTTTTCACTAGGCTTCGCCTTAAAGGGGGAGAAAATAGCTCGGAACGTCACGAAAGTTGGTGTGGACGCTTGTCTACCAATGGGACATCCAAAACTATTGTCGAATTTCGATTCCGAGGAGTTGGACAAAGTTGAAACTTGATCGTGCGCTTTTGCTAGACTTGGGCTTAAAGGGTGTGAAAATAGCTCGGAACGTCACGAAAGTTGGCGTGCGCATTTGTCTACCAACGGGACATCCAAATCTATGCTCAATTTTCAATTCCGCGAAGTTGGTCAAATTCGAAACTCGACCGTTCGTTTTCGTTAGACTTGGGCTTAAAGGGGGAGAAAATAGCTCGGAACGTAACGAAAGTTGGTGTGGACTCTTGTCTAACAATGAGACATCAAAAACTATTCTCGAATTTTGATTCCGAGAAGTTGGACAAAGTTGAAACTCAATCGTGCGCTTTCGCTAGACTTGGGCTTAAAGGGTGTGAAAATAGCTCAGAACGTCACGAAAGTTGGCGTGAGCATTTGTCTACCAACGGGACATCCAAATCTATGCTCAATTTTCAATTCCGAGAAGTTGGTGAAATTCGAAACTCGACCGTGCGTTTTCGCTAGACTTGGGCTTAAAGGGGGAGAAAATAGCTCGGAACGTCACGAAAGTTGGTGTGGACGCTTGTCTACCAATGGGACATCCAAAACTATTCTCAAATTTCAATTCCGAGAAGTTGGTCAAAGTTGAAACTCGATCGTGCGTTTTCGCTAGACTTGGGCTTAAAGGGGCAAAAATAGCTCGGAACGTCACGAAAGTAGGTGTGGACGCTTGTTTACCAATGGGACATCCAAAACTATTCTCGAATTTTGATTTCGAGAAGTTGGACAAAGTTGAAATTCGATCGTGCGCTTTCGCTAGACTTGGGCTTAAAGGGTGCGAAAATAGCTCGGAACGTCACGAAAGTTAGCGTGGACGCTCGTCTACCAATGTGACATCCAAATCCATTCGCAAATTCAAATTCCGAGAAGTTGGTCAAAGTTGAAAATCGACTGTGCATTTTCGCTACACTTAGGCTTAAAGGGTGAGAAAATAGCTCGGAACGTCACGAAAGTTGGCGTGCGCATTTGTCTACCAACGGGACATCCAAATCTATGCTCAATTTTCAATTCGGAGAAGTTGGTCAAATTCGAAACTCGACCGTGCGTTTTAACTAGACTTGGGCTTAAAGGGGGAGAAAATAGCTCGGAACGTCACGAAAGTTGGTGTGGATGCTTGTCTACCAATGCGACATCCAAAACTATTCTGAAATTTCAATTCCGAGAAGTTAATAAAAGTTGAAACTCGATGGTGCATTTTCGCTAGACTTGGGCTTAAAGGGTGTGAAAATAACTCGGAACGTTACGAAAGTTGGCGTGGACACTCGTGTACCAATGGGACATCCAAAACTATTCTCAAATTTCAATTCCGAGAAGTTAGTCAAAGTTGAAACTCGATCGTGCGTTTTCGCTAGACTTGGGCTTAAAGGGGGAGAAAATAGCTCGAAACGTCACGAAAGTTGGCGTGGACGCTCGTCTACCAATGGGACATCCAAAACTATTCTCAAATTTAAATTTTGAGCAGTTGGTCAAAGTTGAAACTCGATCGTGCGTTTTCGCTAGAATTGGGCTTAAAGGGTGTGAAAATAGCTCGGAACGTTACGAAAGTTGGCGTGGATGCTCGTCTACCAATGTGACATCCAAATCTATTCGCAAATTTAAATTCCCAAAAGTTGGTCAAAGTTGAAAATCGACCATGCATTTTCTCTACACTAAGGCTTAAAGAGTGAGAAAATAACTCGGAACGTCACGAAAGTTGGCACGAGCATTTGTCTACCAACGGGACATCCAAATCTATGCTCAATTTTCAATTCCGAGAAGTTGGTCAAATTTGAAACTCGACCGTGCGTTTTTGCTAGACTTGGGCTTAAAAGGGGAGAAAATAGCTCGGAACGTCACGAAAGTTGGTGTGGACGCTTGTCTACCAATGGGACATCCAAAACTATTCTCAAATTTCAATTCCGAGAAGTTGGTCAAAGTTGAAACTCGATCGTGCGTTTTCGCTTGACTTGGGCTCAAACGGGGAGAAAATAGCTCGGAACGTCACGAAAGTTGGTGTGGACGCTTGTCTACCAATGCGACATCCAAAACTATTCTGAAATTTCAATTCCGAGAAGTTAATCAAAGTTGAAACTCGATCGTGCATTTTCGCTAGACTTGGGCTTAAAGGGTGTTAAAATAACTCGGAACGTTACGAAAGTTGGCGTGGACACTCGTGTACCAATGGGACATCCAAAACTATTCTCAAATTTCAATTCCGAGAAGTTGGTCAAATTTGAAACTCGATCGTGCGTTTTCGCTGGACTTGGGCTTAAAGGGTATGAAAATACCTCGGAACGTTACGAAAGTTGGCGTGGACGCTCGTGTACCAATGGGACATCCAAAACTATTCTCAAATTTCAATTCCGAGAAGTTGGTCAAATTTGAAACTCGATCGTGCGTTTTCGCTAGACTTGGGCTTAAAGGGTATGAAAATACCTCGGAACGTTACGAAAGTTGGTGTGGACGCTCGTGTACCAATGGGACATCCAAAACTATTCTCAAATTTCAATTCCGAGAAGTTAGTCAAAGTTGAAACTCGATCGTGCGTTTTCGCTAGACTTGGGCTTAAAGGGTGCTAAAATAGCTCGGACGTCACGAAAGTTGGCGTGGACGCTCGTCTACCAATGTGACATCCAAATCCATTCGCAAATTTAAATTCCGAGAAGTTGGTCAAAGTTGAAAATTGACCGTGCATTTTCGCTACACTTAGGCTTAAAGGGTGAGAAAATAGCTCGGAACGTCACGAAAGTTGGCGTGCGCATTTGTTTACCAACGGGACATCCAAATCTATGCTCAATTTTTAAATAGCTCGGGACGTCACGAAAGTTGGCGTGGACGCTTGTCTACCAATGGGATATGCAAAACTATTCTCAAATTTAAATTCCGAGAAGTTGGTCAAAGTTGAAACTCGATCGTGCGTTTTCGCTAGACTTGGGCTTAAAGGGTGTTAAAATAGCTCAAAACCTCACGAAAGTTGGCGTGGACCCTCGCCTACCAATGCGACATCCAAATCTATTCTCAAATTTATATTCCGAAAAGTTGGTCAAAGTTGAAAATCGACGGTGCATTTTCGCTAGACTTAGGCTTAAAGGGTGAGAAAATAGGTCAGAAACTCACGAAAGTTGGCGTGCGCATTTGTCTACCAACGGGACAGCCAAATCTATTGTCAATTTTCAATTTCGAGCAGTTGGTCAAATTTGAAACTCGACCGTGCGTTTTCACTAGACTTGGGCTTAAAGAGGGAGAAATAGCTCGGAACGTCAAGAAAGTTGGCGTGGAAGCTCGTCTACCAATGCGACATCCAAATCTATTCTGAAATTTATATTCCGAGAAGTTGGTCAAAGTTGAAAATCGACCGTGCATTTTCGCTAGACTTGGGCTTAAAGGGGGAGAAAATAGCTCGGAACGTCACGAAAGTTGGTGTGGACGCATGTCTAACAATGGGACATCCAAAACTATTCTCGAATTTCGATTCCGAGAAGTTGGACTAAGTTGAAACTCGATCGTGCGTTTTCGCTAGACTTGGGCTTAAAGGGTGTGAAAATAGCTCGGAACGTCACGAAAGTTGGCGTGCGCATTTGTCTACCAACGGGACATCCAAATCTATGCTTAATTTTCAATTCCGAGAAGTTGGTCAAATTCGAAACTCGACCGTGCGTTTTCACTAGACTTGGGCTTAAAGGGGGAGAAAATAGCTCGGAACGTCACGAAAGTTGGTGTGGACGCTTGTCTACCAATGCGACATCCAAGACTATTCTGAAATTTCAATTCCGAGAAGTTAATCAAAGTTGAAACTCGATCGTGCGTTTTCGCTAGACTTGGGCTTAAAGGGTGTGAAAAGAACTCGAAACGTTACGAAAGTTGGCGTGGACGCTCGTGTACCAATGGGACATCCAAAACCATTCTCAAATTTCAATTCCGAGAAGTTAATCAAAGTTGAAACTCGATCGTGCGTTTTCGCTAGACTTGGCCTTAAAGGGGGAGAAAATAGCTCGGAAAGTCACGAAAGTTGGCGTGGATGCTCGTCTACCAATGGGACGTCCAAAACTATTCGCAAATTTGAATTCCGAGAAGTTGGTCAAAGTTGAAACTCGATCGTGCGTTTTCGCTAGACTTGGGCTTAAAGGGTGTGAAAATAGCTCGGAACTTCACGAAAGTGTGCGTGGACCCTCGCCAACCAATGCGACATCCAAATCTATTCTCAAATTTATATTCCGAGAAGTTGGTCAAAGTTGAAAATCGACCATGCATTTTCGCTACACTTAGGCTTAAAGGGCGAGAAAATAGCTCGGAACGTCATGAAAGTTGGCGTGCGCATTTGTCTACCAACGGGACATCCAAATCTATGCTCAATTTTTAATTCCGAGAAGTTGGTCAAATTCGAAACTCGACCGTGCCTTTTCACTAGACTTGGGCTTAAAAGGGGAGAAAATAGCTCGGAACGTCACGAAAGTTGGCGTCCGCATTTGTCTACCAACAGGACATCCAAATCTATGCTCAATTTTCAATTCCGAGAAGTTGGTCAAATTTAAAACTCGGGCTTAAAGGGGGAGAAAATAGCTCGGAACGTCACGAAAGTTGGTGTGGACGCTTGTCTACCAACGCGACATCCAAAACTATTCTGAAATTTCAATTCCGAGAATTTAATCAAAGTTGAAACTCGATCGTGCATTTGGCTCTAGACTTGGGCTTAAAGGGTGTGAAAGTAACTCAGAACGTTACGAAAGTCGGCGTGGACGCTCGTGTACCAATGGGACATCCAAAACTATTCTCAAATTTCAATTCCGAGAAGGTCGTCAAAGTTGAAACTCGATCGTGCGTTTTCGCTAGACTTGGGCTTAAAGGGTGCGAAAATAGCTCGGACGTCACGAGAGTTGGCGTGGACGCTTGTCTACCAATGTGACATCCAAATCCATTCGCAAATTTAAATTCCGAGAAGTTGGTCAAAGTTGAAAATCGACCGTGCATTTTCGCTACACTTAGGCTTAAAGGGTGAGAAAATAGCTCAGAACGTCACGAAAGTTGGCGTACGCATTTGTCTACCAACGGGACATCCAAATCTATGCTCAATTTTTAATTCCGAGAAGTTGGTCAAATTTGAAACTCGACCGTTGCGTTTTCACTAGACTTGGGCTTAAAGAGGGAGAAAATAGCTCGGAATGTCACGAAAGTTGGCGTGGACGCTCGTCTACCAATGTGACATCCAAATCTATTCTGAAATTTATATTCCGAGAAGTTGGTCAAAATTGAAAATCGACCGTGCATTTTCGCTACACTTAGGTTTAAAGGGTGAGAAAATAGCTTGGAACGTCACGAAAGTTGGCGTGCGCATTTGTCTACCAACGGGACATCAAAATCTATGCTCAATTTTCAATTCCGAGAAGTTGGTCAAATTCGAAACTCGACCGTAGCGTTTTCACTAGACTTGGGCTTAAAGGGGGAGAAAATAGCTCGGAACGTCACGAACGTTGGCGTGCGCATTTGTCTACCAACGTGACATCCAAATCTTTGCTCAATTTTCTATTCCCAGAAGTTGGTCAAATTTGAAACTCGACCGTTTGTTTTCGCTAGACTTGGGCTTAAAGGGGGAGAAAATAGCTCGGAACGTCATGAAAGTTGGTGTGGACGCTTGACTACCAATGGGACATCCAAAACTATTCTCAAATTTCAATTCCGAGAAGTTGGTCAAATTCGAAACTCGACCGTGCGTTTTCGCTAGACTATGGCTAAAGGGGGAGAAAATAGCTCGGAACGTCACGAAAGTTGGTGTGGACGCTTGTATACCAATGTTACATCCAAAACTATTCTGAAATTTCAATTCCGAGAAGTTAATCAAAGTTGAAACTCGATCGTGCATTTTCGCTAGACTTGGGCTTAAAGGGCGTGAAAATAACTCGGAATGTTACGAAAGTTGGCGTGGACGCTCATGTACCAATAGGACATCCAAAACTATTCTCAAATTTCAATTCTGAGAAGTTAGTCAAAGTTGAAACTCGATCGTGCGTTTTCGCTAGACTTGGGCTTAAAGGGTGCGAAAACAGCTCGGAACGTCAAGAAAGTTGGCGTGGACGCTCGTCTACCAATGTGACATCCAAATCCATATGCAAATTTAAATTCCGAGAAGTTGGTCAAAGTTGAAAATCGACAGTGCATTTTCGCTTCACTGAGGCTTAAAGGGTGAGAAAATAGCTCGGAACGTCATGAAAGTTGGCGTGCGCGTTTGTTTACCAACGGGACATCCAAATCTATGCTCAATTTTTAATTCCGCGAAGTTGGTCAAATTCGAAACTCTACCGTGCGTTTTCGCTAGACTTGGGCTTAAAGGGGGAGAAAATAGCTCAAAACGTCACGAAAGTTGGTGTGGACGCTTGTCTAACAATGGGACATCCAAAACTATTCTTGAATTTCGATTCCGAGAAGTTGGACAAAGTTGAAACTCGATCGTGCGCTTTCGCTAGACTTGGGCTTAAAGGGTGTGAAAATAGCTCGGAACGTCACGAAAGTTGGCGTGCGCATTTGTCTACCAACGGGATATCCAAATCTATGCTCAATTTTCAATTCCGAAAAGTTGGTCAAATTCGAAACTCGATCGTGCGTTTTCACTAGACTTGGGCTTAAAGGGGGAGAAAATAGCTCGGAACGTCACGAAAGTTGGCGTGGACGCTCGTCTACCAATGTGACATCCAAATCCATTCGCAAATTTAAATTCCGAGAAGTTAGTCAAATTTGAAACTCGATCGTGCGTTTTCGCTAGACTTGGGCTTAAAGGGTGCGAAAATAGCTCAGACGCTCGTCTACCAATGTGACATCCAAATCCATTCGCAAATTTAAATTCCGAGAAGTTGGTCAAAGTTGAAAATCGACCGTGCATTTTCGCTACACTTAGGCTTAAAGGGTGAGAAAATAGCTCGGAACGTCACGAAAGTTGGCATGCGCATTTGTCTACCAACGGGACATCCAAATATATGCTCAATTTTTAATTCCGAGAAGTTGGTCAAATTCGAAACTCGACCGTAGCGTTTTCACTAGACTTGGGCTTAAAGGGGGAGAAAATAGCTCGGAAGATCACGAAAGTTGGCGTCAACGCTCGTCTACCAATGGGACATCCAAAACTATTCTCAAATTTAAATTTCGAGAAGTTGGTCAAAGTTGAAACTCGATCGTGCATTTTCACTAGACTTGGGCTTAAAGGGTGTGAAAATAGCTCGGAACTTCACGAAAGTTTGCGTGGACCCTCGCCTACCAATGCGACATCCAAATCTATTCTCAAATTTATATTCCGAGAAGTTGGTCAAAGTTGAAAATCGACCGTGCATTTTCGCTAGACTTAGCATTAAAGGGTGATAAAATAGGTCGAAAAGTCACGAAAGTTGGCGTGCGCATTTGTCTACCAACAGGACAGCCAAATCTATGCTCAATTTTCAATTCCGAGAAGTTGGTCAAATTTGAAACTCAACCGTGCGTTTTCACTAGACTTGGGCTTAAAGTGTGTGAAAATAACTCGAAACGTTACGAAAGTTGGCATGGACGCTCGTGTACCAATGGGACATCCTAAACTATTCTCAAATTTCAATTCCGAGAAGTTAGTCAAAGTTGAAACTCGATCGTGCGTTTTCGCTAGACTTGCGCTTAAAGGGGGAGAAAATAGCTCGGAACGTCACGAAAGTTGGTGTGGCCGCTTGTCTACCAATGGGACATCCAAAACTATTCTCAAATTTCAATTACGAGAAGTTAGTCAAAGTTGAAACTCGATCGTGCGTTTTCGCTAGACTTGGGCTTAAAGGGTGCGAAAATAGCTCGGAATGTCACGAAAGTTGGCGTGGACGCTTGTCTACCAATGTGACATCCAAATCCATTCGCAAATTTAAATTCCGAGAAGTTGGTCAAAGTTGAAAATCGACCGTGCATTTGCGCTACACTTAGGCTTAAAGGGTGAGAAAATAGCTCGGAACGTCACGAAAGTTGGCGTGCGCATTTGTCTACCAACAGGACATCCAAATCTATGCTCAATTTTTAATTCCGAGAAGTTGGTTAAATTCGAAACTCGACCGTGCGTTTTCCCTAGGCTTGGGCTTAAAGGGGGAGAAAATAGCTCGGAACGTCACGAAAGTTGGTGCGGACGCTTGTCTACCAATGGGATATCCAAAACTATTCTCGAATTTCGATTCCGAGAAGTTGGACAAAGTTGAAACTCGATCGTGCGCTTTCGCTAGACTTGGGCTTAAAGGGTGTGAAAATAGATCGGAACGTCACGAAAGTTGGCGTGCGCATTTGTCTACCAACGGGACATCCAAATCTATGCTCAAGTTTTAATTCCGAGAAGTTTGTCAAATTCGAAACTCGACCGTGCGTTTTCAATAGACTTAGGCTTTAAGGTTGAGAAAATAGCTCGGAACGTCACGAAAGTTGGCGTGCGCATTTTTCTACCAACGGGACATCCAAATCTATGCTCAATTTTCAATTCCAAGAAGTTGGACAAATTCGAAACTCGACCGTGCGTTTTCACTAGACTTGGGATTAAAGTGGGACAAAATAGCTCGGAACGTCACGAAAGTTGGTGTGGATGCTTGTCTACCAATGGGACATCCAAAACTATTCTCAAATTTCAATTCCGAGAAGTTAGTCAAAGTTGAAACTCGATCGTGCGTTTTCGCTAGACTTGGGCTTAAAGGGTGTGAAAATAGCTCGGAACATTACGAAAGTTGGCATGGACGCCGGCCTACCAATGGGACATCGAAATCCATTCTCAAATTTAAATTCGGAGATGTTGGTCAAAGTTGAAACTCGATCGTGCGTTTTCGCTAGACTTGGGCTTGAAGGGGGAGAAAATAGCTTGGAACGTCACGAAAGTTGGCGTGGACGCTCGTCTACCAATGGGACATCCAAAACTATTCTCAAATTTAAATTCCGAGAAGTTGGTCAAAGTTGAAACTCGATCGTGCGTTTTCGCTAGACTTGGGCTTAAAGGGTGTGAAAATATTTCGGAACGTCACGAAAGTTGGCGTGGACGCTCGTCTACCAATGTGACATCCAAATCCAATCGCAAATTTAAATTCCGAGATGTTGGTCAAATTTGAAAATCGATCGTGCATTTTCTCTACACTTAGGCTTAAAGGGTGAGAAAATAGCTCGGAACATCACGAAAGTTGGCGTGAGCATTTGTCTACCAACGGGACATCCAAATCTATGCTGAATTTTCAATTCCGAGAAGTTGGTCAAATTCGAAACTCGACCGTGCGTTTTCGCTAGACTTGGGCTTAAAGGGGGAGAAAATAGCTCGGAACGTCACGAAAGTTGGTGTGGACGCTTGTCTACCAATGGGACATCCAAAACTATTCTCAAATTTCAATTCCTAGAAGTTGGTCAAAGTTGAAACTCGATCGTGCGTTTTCGCTTGACTTGGGCGTAAACGGGGAGAAAATAGCTCAGAACGTCACGAAAGTTGGTGTGGACGCTTGTCTACCAATGGGACATCCAAAACTATTCTCAAATTTCAATTCCTAGAAGTTGGTCAAAGTTGAAACTCGATCGTGCGTTTTCGCTTGACTTGGGCTTAAAAGGGGAGCAAATAGCTCGGAACGTCACGAAAGTTGGTGTGGACGCTTGTCTACCAATGGGACATCCAAAACTATTCTCAATTTTCAATTCCAAGAAGTTAGTCAAAGTTGAAACTCGATCGTGCGTTTTCGTTAGACTTGGGCTTAAAGGGGGAGAAAATAGCTTGGAACGTCACGAAAGTTTCCGTGGATTCTCGTCTACCAATGGGACATCCAAAACTATTCTCAAATTTCAATTCCGAGAAGTTGGTCAAAGTTGAAACTCCATCGTGCCTTTTCGCTTGACTTGGGCTTAAACGGGGAGAAAATAGCTCGGAACGTCAAGAAAGTTGGTGTGGACCCTCGCCTACCAATGCGACATCCAAATCTATTCTCAAATTTATATTCCGAGAAGTTGGTCAAAGTTGAAAATCGACCGTGCATTTTCGCTAGACTTAGGATTAAAGGGTGATAAAATAGGTCGAAAAGTCACGAAAGTTGGCGTGCGCATTTGTCTACCAACAGGACAGCCAAATCTATGCTCAATTTTCAATTCCGAGAAGTTGGTCAAATTTGAAACTCGACCGTGCGTTTTCACTAGACTTGGGCTTAAAGTGTGTGAAAATAACTCGGAACGTTACGAAAGTTGGCATGGACGCTCGTGTACCAATGGGACATCCTAAACTATTCTCAAATTTCAATTCCGAGAAGTTAGTCAAAGTTGAAACTCGATCGTGCGTTTTCGCTAGACTTGCGCTTAAAGGGGGAGAAAATAGCTCGGAACGTCACGAAATTTGGTGTGGACGCTTTTCTACCAATGGGACATCCAAAACTATTCTCGAATTTCGATTCTGAGAAGTTGGACAAAGTTGAAACTCGATCGTGCGCTTTCGCTAGACTTGGGCTTAAAGGGTGTGAAAATAGCTCGGAACATCACGAAAGTTGGTGTGCGCATTTGTCTACCAACGGGACATCCAAATCTATGCTCAATTTTTAAATTTTGAGAAGTTGGTCAAATTCGAAACTCGACCGTGCGTTTTCGCTAGACTTACGCTTAAAGGGTGACAAAATAGCTCGAAACGTGACGAAAGTTGGCGCGCGCATTTGTCTACCAACGGGACATCCAAATCTATGCTCAATTTTTAATTCCGAGAAGTTGGTCAAATTCGAAACTCGACCGTGCGTTTTCGCTAGACTTAGGCTTAAAGGGTGAGAAAATAGCTCGGAACGTCACAAAAGTTGTCGTCCGCAGTTGTCTACAAACGGGACATCCAACTCTATGCTCAATTTTTAATTCCGAGAAGTTGGTAAAATTTGAAACTCGACCATGCGTTTTCACTAGACTTGGGATTAAAGTGGGAGAAAATAGCTCGGAACGTCACGAAAGTTGGTGTGGACGCTTGTCTACTAATGGGACATCCAAAACCATTCTCAAATTTCAATTCCGAGAATTTAATCAAAGTTGAAACTCAATCGTGCGTTTTCGCTAGTCTTGGGCTTAAAGGGTGTGAAAATAGCTCGGAGCGTTACGAAAGTTGGCGTGGACGCTCGTCTACCAATGTGACATACACATCCATTCTCAAATTTAAATTCCGAGAAGTTGGTCAAAGTTGAAAATCGACCGTGCATTTTCGCTACACTTAGGCTTAAATTGTGAGAAAATAGCTCGGAACGTCACGAAAGTTGGCGTGCGCATTTGTCTACCAACGGGACATCCAAATCTATGTTCAATTTTCAACTCCGAGAAGTTGGTCAAATTTGAAACTCGACCGTGCGTTTTCGCTAGACTTGTGCTTAAAGAGGGAGAAAATAGCTCGGAACGTCACGAAAGTTGTTGTGGATGCTTGTTTACCAATGGAACATCCAAAACTATTCTCAAATTTCAATTCCAAGAAGTTAGTCAAAGTTGAAACTCGATCGTGCGTTTTCACTAGACTTGGGCTTAAATGGGGAGAAAATAGCTCGGAACGTCACGAAAGTTGTTGTGGACGCTTGTCTACCAATGGGACATCCAAAACTATTCTCAAATTTCAATTTCGAGAAGTTGGTCAAAGTTGAAACTCCATCGTGCCTTTTCGCTAGACTTGGGCTTAAAGGGGGAGAAAATAGCTCGGAACGTCATGAAAGTTGGTGTGGACGCTTGTCTACCAATGGGACATCCAAAACTATTCTCAAATTTCAATTCCGAGAAGTTAGTCAAAGTTGAAACTCGATCGTGCGTTTTCGCTAGACTAGGGTTTAAAGGGGGAGAAAATAGCTCGGAACGTCACGAAAGTTGGCGTGGACGCTCGTCTACCAATGGGACATCCAAAACTATTCTCAAATTTCAATTCCGAGAAGTTGGTCAAAGTTGAAACTCCATCGTGCCTTTTCGCTAGACTTGGGCTTAAAAGGGGAGAAAATAGCTCGGAACGTCACGAAAGTTCGTGTGGACGCTTGTGAACCAATGGGACATCCAAAACTATTCTCAAATTTCTATTCCGAGAAGTTAGTCAAAGTTGAAACTCGATCGTGCGTTTTCGCTAGACTAGGGTTTAAAGGGGGAGAAAATAGCTCGGAACGTCACGAAAGTTGGCATGGACGCTCGTCTACCAATGGGACATTTAAACTATTCTCAAATTTCAATTCCGAGAAGTTGGTCAAAGTTGAAACTCCATCGTGCCTTTTCGCTAGACTTGGGCTTAAAGGGGGTGAAAATAGCTCGGAACGTCACGAAAGTTGGTGTGGACGCTTGTCTACCAATGGGACATCCAAAACTATTCTCAAATCTCAATTCCGAGAAGTTGGTCAAATTTGAAACTCGATCGTGCGTTTTCACTAGACTTGGGCTTAAAGGGGGAGAAAATAGCTCGGAACGTCACGAAAGTTGGTGTGGACGCTTGTCTACCAATCTGACATCCGAAACTATTCTCAAATTTCAATTCCGAGAAGTTAATCAAAGTTGAAACTCGATCGTGCGTTTTCGCCAGACTTGGGCTTAAAGGGTGTGAAAATAGCTCGGAACGTTACGAAAGTTGGCGTGGACACTCGTCTACCAATGTGAGATACACATCCATTCTCAAATTTAAATTCCGAGAAGTTGGTCAAAGTTGAAAATCGACCGGGAATTTTCGCTACACTTAGGTCTAAATGGTGAGAAAATAGCTCGGAACGTCACGAAAGCTGGCGTGCGCATTTGTCTACCAACGGGACATCCAAATCTATGCTCAATTTTTAATTCCGAGAAGTTGGTCAAATTCGAAACTCGACCGTGCGTTTTCACTAGACTTGGGATTAAAGTGGGAGAAAATAGCTCGGAACGTCACGAAAGTTGGTGTGGCCGCTTGTCTACCAATGGGACATCCAAAACTATTCTCAAATTTCAATTACGAGAAGTTAGTCAAAGTTGAAACTCGATCGTGCGTTTTCGCTAGACTTGGGCTTAAAGGGTGCGAAAATAGCTCGGAACGTCACGAAAGTTGGCGTGGACGCTCGTATACCAATGTGACATCCAAATCCATTCGCAAATTTAAATTCCGAGAAGTTGGTCAAAGTTGAAAATCGACCGTGCATTTTCGCTACACTTAGGCTTAAAGGGTGAGAAAATAGCTCGGAACGTCACGAAAGTTGGCGTGCGCATTTGTCTACCAACAGGACATCCAAATCTATGCTCAATTTTTAATTCCGAGAAGTTGGTCAAATTCGAAACTCGACCGTGCGTTTTCCCTAGGCTTGGGCTTAAAGGGGGAGAAAATAGCTCGGAACGTCACGAAAGTTGGTGCGGACGCTTGTCTACCAATGGGATATCCAAAACTATTCTCGAATTTCGATTCCGAGAAGTTGGACAAAGTTGAAACTCGATCGTGCGCTTTCGCTAGACTTGGGCTTAAAGGGTGTGAAAATAGCTCGGAGCGTTACGAAAGTTGGCATGGACGCTCGTCTACCAATGTGACATACACATCTATTCTCAAATTTAAATTCCGAGAAGTTGGTCAAAGTTGAAAATCGACCGTGCATTTTCGCTACACTTAGGATTAAAGGGTGAGAAAATAGCTCGGAACGTCACGAAAGTTGGCGTGCGCATTTGTCTACCAATGGGACATCCAAAACTATTCTCAAATTTCAATTCCGAGAAGTTAGTCAAAGTTGAAACTCGATCGTGCGTTTTCGCTAGACTAGGGTTTAAAGGGGGAGAAAATAGCTCGGAACGTCACGAAAGTTGGCGTGGACGCTCGTCTACCAATGGGACATCCAAAACTATTCTCAAATTTCAATTTCGAGAAGTTGGTCAAAGTTGAAACTCCATCGTGCCTTTTCGCTAGACTTGGGCTTAAAGGGGGAGAAAATAGCTCGGAACGTCACGAAATTTGGTGTGGACGCTTGTCTACCAATGGGACATCCAAAACTATTCTCAAATTTCAATTCCGAGAAGTTAGTCAAAGTTGAAACTCGATCGTGCGTTTTCGCTAGACTAGGGTTTAAAGGGGGAGAAAATAGCTCGGAACGTCACGAAAGTTGGCGTGGACGCTCGTCTACCAATGGGACATCCAAAACTATTCGCAAATTTAAATTCCAAGAAGTTGGTCAAAGTTGAAACTCGATCGTGCGTTTTCGCTAGACTTGGGTTTAAAGGGTGTGAAAATAGCTCGGAACGTTACGAAAGTTGGCGTGGACGCTCGTCTATCCAAAACTATTCTCAAATTTCAATTCCGAGAAGTTGGCCAAAGTTGAAACTCCATCGTGCCTTTTCGCTAGACTTGGGCTTAAAGGGGGAGAAAATAGCTCGGAACGTCACGAAAGTTGGTGTGGATGCTTGTCTACCAATGGGACATCCAAAACTATTCTCGAATTTCAATTCCGAGAAGTTAGTCAAAGTTGAAACTCGATGGTGCGTTTTCGCTAGACTAGGGTTTAAAGGGGGAGAAAATAGCTCGGAACGTCACGAAAGTTGGCGTGGACACTCGTCTACCAATGGGACATCCAAAACTATTCTCAAATTTCAATTCCGAGAAGTTGGTCAAAGTTGAAACTCCATCGTGCCTTTTTGCTAGACTTGGGCTTAAAGGGGGAGAAAATAGCTCGGAACATCACGAACGTTGGTGTGGACGCTTGTCTACCAATGGGACATCCAAAACTATTCTCAAATTTCAATTCTGAGAAGTTGGTCAAAGTTGAAACTCGATCGTGCGTTTTCGCTTGACTTGGGCGTAAATGGGCAGAAAATAGCTCGGAACGTCAAGAAAGTTGGTGTGGACGCTCGTCTACCAATGGGACATCCAAAACTATTCTCAAATCTCAATTCCGAGAAGTTGGTCAAATTTGAAACTCGATCGTGCATTTTCACTAGACTTGGGCTTAAAGGGGGAGAAAATAGCTCGGAACGTCACGAAAGTTGGTGTGGACGCTTGTCTACCAATCGGACATCCAAAACTATTCTCAAATTTCAATTCCGAGAAGTTAATCAAAGTTGAAACTGGATCGTGCGTTTTCGCCAGACTTGGGCTTAAAGGGTGTGAAAATAGCTCGGAACGTTACGAAAGTTGGCGTGGACACTCGTCTACCAATGTGAGATACACATCCATTCTCAAATTTAAATTCCGAGAAGTTGGTCAAAGTTGAAAATCGACCGGGAATTTTCGCTACACTTAGGCTTAAAGGGTGAGAAAATAGCTCGGAACGTCACGAAAGCTGGCGTGCGCATTTGTCTACCAACGGGACATCCAAATCTATGCTCAATTTTTAATTCCGAGAAGTTGGTCAAATTCGAAACTCGACCGTGCGTTTTCGCTAGACTTAGGCTGAAAGGGTGAGAAAATAGCTCGGAACGTCACGAAAGTTGGCATGCGCATTTGTCTACCAACGGGACATCCAAATCTATGCTGAATTTTCATTTCTGAGAAGTTGGTCAAATTCGAAACTCGACCGTGCGTTTTCACTAGACTTGGGATTAAAGTGGGAGAAAATAGCTCGGAACGTCACGAAAGTTGGTGTGGCCGCTTGTCTACCAATGGGACATCCAAAACTATTCTCAAATTTCAATTACGAGAAGTTAGTCAAAGTTGAAACTCGATCGTGCGTTTTCGCTAGACTTGGGCTTAAAGGGTGCGAAAATAGCTCGGAATGTCACGAAAGTTGGCGTGGACGCTTGTCTACCAATGTGACATCCAAATCCATTCGCAAATTTAAATTCCGACTAGTTGGTCAAAGTTGAAAATCGACCGTGCATTTTCGCTACACTTAGGCTTAAAGGGTGAGAAAATAGCTCGGAACGTCACGAAAGTTGGCGTGCGCATTTGTCTACCAACAGGACATCCAAATCTATGCTCAATTTTTAATTCCGAGAAGTTGGTTAAATTCGAAACTCGACCGTGCGTTTTCCCTAGGCTTGGGCTTAAAGTGGGAGAAAATAGCTCGGAATGTCACGAAAGTTGGTGCGGACGCTTGTCTACCAATGGGATATCCAAAACTATTCTCGAATTTCGATTCCGAGAAGTTGGACAAAGTTGAAACTCGATCGTGCGCTTTCGCTAGACTTGGGCTTAAAGGGTGTGAAAATAGCCCGGAACGTCACGAAAGTTGGCGTGCGCATTTGTCTACCAACGGGACATCCAAATCTATGCTCAATTTTTAATTCCGAGAAGTTTGTCAAATTCGAAACTCGACCGTGCGTTTTCGCTAGACTTAGGCTTAAAGGTTGAGAAAATAGCTTGGAACGTCACGAAAGTTGGCGTGCGCATTTGTCTACCAACGGGACATCCAAATCTATGCTCAATTTTCAATTCCAAGAAGTTGGACAAATTCGAAACTCGACCGTGCGTTTTCACTAGACTTGGGATTAAAGTGGGACAAAATAGCTCGGAACATCACGAAAGTTGGTGTGGATGCTTGTCTACCAATGGGACATCCAAAACTATTCTCAAATTTCAATTCCGAGAAGTTAGTCAAAGTTGAAACTCGATCGTGCGTTTTCGCTAGACTTGGGCTTAAAGGGTGTGAAAATAGCTCGGAACATTACGAAAGTTGGCATGGACGCCGGTCTACCAATGGGACATCGAAATCCATTCTCAAATTTAAATTCCGAGATGTTGGTCAAAGTTGAAACTCGATCGTGCGTTTTCGCTAGACTTGGGCTTAAAGGGGGAGAAAATAGCTCGGAACGTCATGAAAGTTGGCGTGGACGCTCGTCTACCAATGGGACATCCAAAACTATTCTCAAATTTAAATTCCGAGAAGTTGGTAAAAGTTGAAACTCGATCGTGCGTTTTCGCTAGACTTGGGCTTAAAGGGTGTGAAAATAGCTCGGAACGTCACGAAAGTTGGCGTGGACGCTCGTCTACCAATGTGACATCCAAATCCATTCGCAAATTTAAATTCTGAGATGTTGGTAAAAGTTGAAAATCGACCGTGCATTTTCTCTACACTTAGGCTTAAAGGGTGAGAAAATAGCTCGGAACATCACGAAAGTTGGCGTGAGCATTTGTCTACCAACGGGACATCCAAATCTATGCTGAATTTTCAATTCCGAGAAGTTGGTCAAATTCGAAACTCGACCGTGCGTTTTCGCTAGACTTGGGCTTAAAGGGGGAGAAAATAGCTCGGAACGTCACGAAAGTTGGTGTGGACGCTTGTCTACCAATGGGACATCCAAAACTATTCTCAAATTTCAATTCCTAGAATTTGGTCAAAGTTGAAACTCGATCGTGCGTTTTCGCTTGACTTGGGCGTAAACGGGGAGAAAATAGCTCGGAACGTCACGAAAGTTGGTGTGGACGCTTGTCTACCAATGGGACATCCAAAACTATTCTCAAATTTCAATTCCCAGAAGTTGGTCAAAGTTGAAACTCGATCGTGCTTTTTCGCTTGACTTGGGCTTAAAAGGGGAGCAAATAGCTCGGAACGTCACGAAAGTTGGTGTGGACGCTTGTCTACCAATGGGACATCCAAAACTATTCTCAATTTTCAATTCCGAGAAGTTAGTCAAAGTTGAAACTCGATCGTGCGTTTTCGTTAGACTTGGGCTTAAAGGGGGTGAAAATAGCTTGGAACGTCACGAAAGTTTCCGTGGATGCTCATCTACCAATGGGACATCCAAAACTATTCTCAAATTTCAATTCCGAGAAGTTGGTCAAAGTTGAAACTCCATCGTGCCTTTTCGCTTGACTTGGGCTTAAACGGGGAGAAAATAGCTCGGAAAGTCAAGAAAGTTGGTGTGGACCCTCGCCTACCAATGCGACATCCAAATCTATTCTCAAATTTATATTCCGAGAAGTTGGTCAAAGTTGAAAATCGACCGTGCATTTTCGCTAGACTTAGGATTAAAGGGTGAGAAAATAGCTCGGAACGTCACGAAATTTGGCGTGGACGCTCGTCTACCAATGTGACATCCAAATCCATTCGCAAATTTAAATTCCGAGATGTTGGTCAAAGTTGAAAATCAACCGTGCATTTTCTCTACACTTAGGCTTAAAGGGTGAGAAAATAGCTCGGAACATCACGAAAGTTGGCGTGAGCATTTGTCTACCAACGGGACATCCAAATCTATGCTGAATTTTCAATTCCGAGAAGTTGGTCAAATTTGAAACTCGACCGTGCGTTTTCGCTAGACTTGGGCTTAAAGGGGGAGAAAATAGCTCGGAACGTCACGAAAGTTGGTGTGGACGCTTGTCTACCAATGGGACATCCAAAACTATTCTCAAATTTCAATTCCTAGAAGTTGGTCAAAGTTGAAACTCGATCGTGCGTTTTCGCTTGACTTGGGCGTAAACGGGGAGAAAATAGCTCGGAACGTCACGAAAGTTGGTGTGGATGCTTGTCTACCAATGGGACATCCAAAACTATTCTCAAATTTCAATTCCGAGAAGTTGGTCAAAGTTGAAACTCGATCGTGCGTTTTCGCTTGACTTGGGCTTAAAAGGGGAGCAAATAGCTCGGAACGTCACGAAAGTTGGTGTGGACGCTTGTCTACCAATGGGACATCCAAAACTATTCTCAATTTTCAATTCCGAGAAGTTAGTCAAAGTTGAAACTCGATCGTGCGTTTTCGTTAGACTTAGGCTTAAAGGGGGAGAAAATAGCTTGGAACGTCACGAAAGTTTACGTGGATGCTTATCTACCAATGGGACATCCAAAACTATTCTCAAATTTCAATTCCGAGAAGTTGGTCAAAGTTGAAACTCCATCGTGCCTTTTCGCTTGACTTGGGCTTAAACGGGGAGAAAATAGCTCGGAACGTCAAGAAAGTTGGCGTGGACCCTCGCCTACCAATGCGACATCCAAATCTATTCTCAAATTTATATTCCGAGAAGTTGGTCAAAGTTGAAAATCGACCGTGCATTTTCGCTAGACTTAGGATTAAAGGGTGAGAAAATAGCTCGGAACGTCACGAAAGTTGGTGTGGACGCTTGTCTACCAATGGGACATCCAAAACTACTCTCAATTTTCAATTCCGAGAAGTTAGTTAAAGTTGAAACTCGATCGTGCGTTTTCGTTAGACTTGGGCTTAAAGGGGGAGAAAATAGCTTGGAACGTCACGAAAGTTTCCGTGGATGCTCATCTACCAATGGGACGTCCAAAACTATTCGCAAATTTGAATTCCGAGAAGTTGGTCAAAGTTGAAACTCGATCGTGCGTTTTCGCTAGACTTGGGCTTAAAGGGTGTGAAAATAGCTCGGAACTTCACGAAAGTGTGCGTGGACCTCGCCAACCAATGCGACATCCAAATCTATTCTCAAATTTATATTCCGAGAAGTTGGTCAAAGTTGAAAATCGACCATGCATTTTCGCTAGACTTAGGCTTAAAGGTTGAGAAAATAGGTCAGAAAGTCACGAAAGTTGGCGTGCGCATTTGTCTACCAACAGGACAGCCAAATCTATGCTCAATTTTCAATTCCGAGAAGTTGGTCAAATTTGAAACTCGACCGTGCATTTTCACTAGACTTGGGCTTAAAGAGGGAGAAAATAGCTCGGAACGTCACGAAAGTTGGTGTGGACGCTTGTCTACCAATCCGACATCCAAAACTATTCTGAAATTTCAATTCCGAGAAGTTAATCAAAGTTGAAACTCGATCGTGCATTTTCGCTAGACTTGGGCTTAAAGGGTGTGAAAAAAACTCGGAACGTTACGAAAGTTGGCGTGGACGCTCATGTACCAATGGGACATCCAAAACTATTCTCAAATTTCAATTCCGAGAAGTTAGTCAAAGTTGAAACTCGATCGTGCGTTTTCGCTAGACTTGGGCTTAAAGGGTGCGAAAATAGCTCGGACGTCACGAGAGTTGGCGTGGATGCTTGTCTACCAATGTGACATCCAAATCCATTCGCAAATTTAAATTCCGAGAAGTTGGTCAAAGTTGAAAATCGAATATGCATTTTCGCTACACTTAGGCTTAAAGGGCGAGAAAATAGCTCGGAACGTCATGAAAGTTAGCGTGCGCATTTGTCTACCAACGGGACATCCAAATCTATGCTCAATTTTTAATTCCGAGAAGTTGGTCAAATTCGAAACTCGACCGTGCCTTTTCACTAGACTTGGGCTTAAAGGGGGAGAAAATAGCTCGGAACGTCACGAAAGTTGGCGTCCGCATTTGTCTACCAACGGGACATCCAAATCTATGCTCAATTTTCAATTCCGAGAAGTTGATTAAATTTGAAACCCGGGCTTAAAGGGGGAGAAAAAAGCTCGGAACGTCACGAAAGTTGGTGTGGACGCTTGTCTACCAACGCGACAACCAAAACTATTCTGAAATTTCAATTCCGAGAAGTTAATCAAAGTTGAAACTCGATCGTGCATTTTCACTAGACTTGGGCTTAAAGGGTGTGAAAGTAACTCAGAACGTTACGAAAGTCGGCGTGGACGCTCGTGTACCAATGGGACATCCAAAACTATTCTCAAATTTCAATTCCGAGAAGGTCGTCAAAGTTGAAACTCGATCGTGCGTTTTCGCTAGACTTGGGCTTAAAGGGTGCGAAAATAGCTCGGACGTCACGAGAGTTGGCGTGGACGCTTGTCTACCAATGTGACATCCAAATCCATTCGCAAATTTAAATTCCGAGAAGTTGGTCAAAGTTGAAAATCGACCGTGCATTTTCGCTACACTTAGGCTTAAAGGGTGAGAAAATAGCTCGGAACGTCACGAAAGTTGGCGTGCGCATTTGTCTACCAACGGGACATCCAAATCTATGCTCAATTTTTAATTCCGAGAAGTTGGTCAAATTTGAAACTCGACTGTGCGTTTTCACTAGACTTGGGCTTAAAGAGGGAGAAAATAGCTCGGAATGTCACGAAAGTTGGCGTGGACGCTCGTCTACCAATGTGACATCCAAATCTATTCTGAAATTTATATTCCGAGAAGTTGGTCAAAGTTGAAAATCGACCGTGCATTTTCGCTACACTTAGGTTTAAAGGGTGAGAAAATAGCTCGGAACGTCACGAAAGTTGGCGTGCGCATTTGTCTACCAACGGGACATCCAAATCTATGCTCAATTTTCAATTCCGAGAAGTTGGTCAAATTCGAAACTCGACCGTGCGTTTTTCACTAGACTTGGGCTTAAAGGGGGAGAAAATAGCTCGGAACGTCACGAACGTTGGCGTGCGCATTTGTCTACCAACGTGACATCCAAATCTATGCTCAATTTTCTATTCCCAGAAGTTGGTCAAATTTGAAACTCGACCGTGCGTTTTCGCTAGACTTGGGCTTAAAGGGGGAGAAAATAGCTCGGAACGTCATGAAAGTTGGTGTGGACGCTTGACTACCAATGGGACATCCAAAACTATTCTCAAATTTCAATTCCGAGAAGTTGGTCAAATTCGAAACTCGACCGTGCGTTTTCGCTAGACTAGGGCTAAAGGGGGAGAAAATAGCTCGGAACGTCACGAAAGTTGGTGTGGACGCTTGTATACCAATGTTACATCCAAAACTATTCTGAAATTTCAATTCCGAGAAGTTAATCAAAGTTGAAACTCGATCGTGCATTTTCGCTAGACTTGGGCTTAAAGGGCGTGAAAATAACTCGGAACGTTACGAAAGTTGGCGTGGACGCTCATGTACCAATAGGACATCCAAAACTATTCTCAAATTTCAATTCTGAGAAGTTAGTCAAAGTTGAAACTCGATCGTGCGTTTTCGCTAGACTTGGGCTTAAAGGGTGCGAAAACAGCTCGGAACGTCAAGAAAGTTGGCGTGGACGCTCGTCTACCAATGTGACATCCAAATCCATATGCAAATTTAAATTCCGAGAAGTTGGTCAAAGTTGAAAATCGACAGTGCATTTTCGCTACACTTAGGCTTAAAGGGTGAGAAAATAGCTCGGAACGTCATGAAAGTTGGCGTGCGCGTTTGTGTACCAACGGGACATCCAAATCTATGCTCAATTTTTAATTCCGCGAAGTTGGTCAAATTCGAAACTCGACCGTGCGTTTTCGCTAGACTTGTGCTTAAAGGGGGAGAAAATAGCTCAGAACGTCACGAAAGTTGGTGTGGACGCTTGTCTAACAATGGGACATCCAAAACTATTCTTGAATTTCGATTCCGAGAAGTTGGACAAAGTTGAAACTCGATCGTGCGCTTTCGCTAGACTTGGGCTTAAAGGGTGTGAAAATAGCTCGGAACGTCACGAAAGTTGGCGTGCGCATTTGTCTACCAACGGGACATGCAAATCTATGCTCAATTTTCAATTCCGAGAAGTTGGTCAAATTCGAAACTCGATCGTGCGTTTTCACTAGACTTGCGCTTAAAGGGGGAGAAAATAGCTCGGAACGTCACGAAAGTTGGCGTGGACGCTCGTCTACCAATGTGACATCCAAATCCATTCGCAAATTTAAATTCCGAGAAGTTAGTCAAAGTTGAAACTCGATCGTGCGTTTTCGCTAGACTTGGGCTTAAAGGGTGCGAAAATAGCTCAGACGCTCGTCTACCAATGTGACATCCAGATCCATTCGCAAATTTAAATTCCGAGAAGTTGGTCAAAGTTGAAAATCGACCGTGCATTTTCGCTACACTTAGGCTTAAAAGGTGAGAAAATAGCTCGGAACGTCACGAAAGTTGGCATGCGCATTTGTCTACCAACGGGACATCCAAATATATGCTCAATTTTTAATTCCGTGAAGTTGGTCAAATTCGAAACTCGACCGTGCGTTTTCACTAGACTTGGGCTTAAAGGGGGAGAAAATAGCTCGGAACATCACGAAAGTTGGCGTGGACGCTCGTCTACCAATGGGACATCCAAAACTATTCTCAAATTTAAATTTCGAGAAGTTGGTCAAAGTTGAAACTCGATCGTGCATTTTTCGCTAGACTTGGGCTTAAAGGGTGTGAAAATAGCTCGGAACTTCACGAAAGTTGGCGTGGACTCTCGCCTACCAATGCGACATCCAAATCTATTCTCAAATTTATATTCCGAGAAGTTGGTCAAAGTTAAAAATCGACCGTGCATTTTCGCTAGACTTAGGATTAAAGGGTGATAAAATAGGTCAAAAAGTCACGAAAGTTGGCGTGCGCATTTGTCTACCAACCGGACAGCCAAATCTATGCTCAATTTTCAATTCCGAGAAGTTGGTCAAATTTGAAACTCGACCGTGCATTTTCACTAGACTTGGGCTTAAAGTGTGTGGAAATAACTCGGAACGTTACGAAAGTTGGCATGGACGCTCGTGTACCAATGGGACATCCTAAACTATTCTCAAATTTCAATTCCGAGAAGTTAGTCAAAGTTGAAACTCGATCGTGCGTTTTCGCTAGACTTGCGCTTAAAGGGGGAGAAAATAGCTCGGAACGTCACGAAAGTTGGTGTGGACGCTTTTCTACCAATGGGACATCCAAAACTATTCTCGAATTTCGATTCTGAGAAGTTGGACAAAGTTGAAACTCGATCGTGCGCTTTCGCTAGACTTGGGCTTAAAGGGTGTGAAAATAGCTCGAAACGTCACGAAAGTTGGTGTGCGCATTTGTCTACCAACGGGACATCCAAATCTATGCTCAATTTTTAATTCTGAGAAGTTGGTCAAATTCGAAACTCGACCGTGCGTTTTCACTAGACTTACGCTTAAAGGGTGAGAAAATAGCTCGAAACGTGACGAAAGTTGGCGCGCGCATTTGTCTACCAACGGGACATCCAAATCTATGCTCAATTTTTAATTCCGAGAAGTTGGTCAAATTCGAAACTCGACCGTGCGTTTTCGCTAGACTTAGGCTTAAAGGGTGAGAAAATAGCTTGGAACGTCACAAAAGTTGTCGTCCGCAGTTGTCTACAAACGGGACATCCAACTCTATGCTCAATTTTTAATTCCGAGAAGTTGGTAAAATTTGAAACTCGACCATGCGTTTTCACTAGACTTGGGATTAAAGTGGGAGAAAATAGCTCGGAACATCACGAAAGTTGGTGTGGACGCTTGTCTACTAATGGGACATCCAAAACCATTCTCAAATTTCAATTCCGAGAAGTTAATCAAAGTTGAAACTCGATCGTGCGTTTTCGCTAGTCTTGGGCTTAAAGGGTGTGAAAATAGCTCGGAGCGTTACGAAAGTTGGCGTGGACGCTCGTCTACCAATGTGACATACACATCCATTCTCAAATTTAAATTCCGAGAAGTTGGTCAAAGTTGAAAATCGACCGTGCATTTTTGCTACACTTAGGCTTAAAGGGTGAGAAAATAGCTCGGAACGTCACAAAAGTTGGCGTGCGCATTTGTCTACCAACGGGACATCCAAATCTATGTTCAATTTTCAATTCCGAGAAGTTGCTCAAATTCGAAACTCGACCGTGCGTTTTCGCTAGACTTGTGCTTAAAGAGGGAGAAAATAGCTCGAAACGTCATGAAAGTTGTTGTGGATGCTTGTTTACCAATGGGACATCCAAAACTATTCTCAAATTTCAATTCCGAGAAGTTAGTCAAAGTTGAAACTCGATCGTGCGTTTTCGCTAGACGTGGGCTTAAAGGGGGAGAAAATTGCTCGGAACGTCACGAAAGTTGTTGTGGACGCTTGTCTACCAATGGGACATCCAAAACTATTCTCAAATTTCAATTTCGAGAAGTTGGTCAAAGTTGAAACTCCATCGTGCCTTTTCGCTAGACTTGGGCTTAAAGGGGGATAAAATAGCTCGAAACGTCATGAAAGTTGGTGTGGACGCTTGTCTACCAATGGGACATCCAAAACTATTCTCAAATTTCAATTCCGAGAAGTTAGTCAAAGTTGAAACTCGATCGTGCGTTTTCGCTAGACTAGGGTTTAAAGGGGGAGAAAATAGCTCGGAACGTCACGAAAGTTGGCGTGTGACGCTCGTCTACCAATGGGACATCCAAAACTATTCTCAAATTTCAATTCCGAGAAGTTGGTCAAAGTTGAAACTCCATCGTGCCTTTTCGCTAGACTTGGGCTTAAAGGGGGAGAAAATAGCTCGGAACGTCACGAAAGTTGGTGTGGACGCTTGTCTACCAATGGGACATCCAAAACTATTCTCAAATTTCAATTCTGAGAAGTTGGTCAAAGTTGAAACTCGATCGTGCGTTTTCGCTTGACTTGGGCTTAAACGGGGAGAAAATAGCTCGGAACGTCAAGAAAGTTGGTGTGGACGCTCGTCTACCAATGGGACATCCAAAACTATTCTCAAATCTCAATTCCGAGAAGTTGGTCAAATTTGAAACTCGATCGTGCGTTTTCACTAGACTTGGGCTTAAAGGGGGAGAAAATAGCTCGGAACGTCACGAAAGTTGGTGTGGACGCTTGTCTACCAATCGGACATCCGAAACTATTCTCAAATTTCAATTCCGAGAAGTTAATCAAAGTTCAAACTCGATCGTGCGTTTTCGCCAGACTTGGGCTTAAAGGGTGTGAAAATAGCTCGGAACGTTACGAAAGTTGGCGTGGACACTCGTCTACCAATGTGAGATACACATCCATTCTCAAATTTAAATTCCGAGAAGTTGGTCAAAGTTGAAAATCGACCGGGAATTTTCGCTACACTTAGGTCTAAAGGGTGAGAAAATAGCTCGGAACGTCACGAAAGCTGGCGTGCGCATTTGTCTACCAACGGGACATCCAAATCTATGCTCAATTTTTAATTCCGAGAAGTTGGTCAAATTCGAAACTCGACCGTGCGTTTTCGCTAGACTTAGGCTTAAAGGGTGAGAAAATAGCTTGGAACGTCACGAAAGTTGGCGTGCGCATTTGTCTACCAACGGGACATCCAAATCTATGCTCAATTTTCAATTCCGAGAAGTTGGTCAAATTCGAAACTCGACTGTGCGTTTTCACTAGACTTGGGATTAAAGTGGGAGAAAATAGCTCGGAACGTCACGAAAGTTGGTGTGGCCGCTTGTCTACCAATGGGACATCCAAAACTATTCTCAAATTTCAATTACGAGAAGTTAGTCAAAGTTGAAACTCGATCGTGCGTTTTCGCTAGACTTGGGCTTAAAGGGTGCGAAAATAGCTCGGAACGTCACGAAAGTTGGCGTGGACGCTCGTCTACCAATGTGACATCCAAATCCATTCGCAAATTTAAATTCCGAGAAGTTGGTCAAAGTTGAAAATCGACCGTGCATTTTCGCTACACTTAGGCTTAAAGGGTGAGAAAATAGCTCGGAACGTCACGAAAGTTGGCGTGCGCATTTGTCTACCAACAGGACATCCAAATCTATGCTCAATTTTTAATTCCGAGAAGTTGGTCAAATTCGAAACTCGACCGTGCGTTTTCCCTAGGCTTGGGCTTAAAGGGGGAGAAAATAGCTCGGAACGTCACGAAAGTTGGTGCGGACGCTTGTCTACCAATGGGATATCCAAAACTATTCTCGAATTTCGATTCCGAGAAGTTGGACAAAGTTGAAACTCGATCGTGCGCTCTCGCTAGACCATGGCTTAAAGGGTGTGAAAATAGCTCGGAGCGTTACGAAAGTTGGCGTGGACGCTCGTCTACCAATGTGACATACACATCTATTCTCAAATTTAAATTCCGAGAAGTTGGTCAAAGTTGAAAATCGACCGTGCATTTTCGCTACACTTAGGCTTAAAGGGTGAGAAAATAGCTCGGAACGTCACGAAAGTTGGCGTGCGCATTTGTCTACCAACGGGACATCCAAAACTATTCTCAAATTTCAATTCCGAGAAGTTAGTCAAAGTTGAAACTCGATCGTGCGTTTTCGCTAGACTTGGGCTTAAAGGGGGAGAAAATAGCTCGGAACGTCACGAAAGTTGGTGTGGACGCTTGTCTACCAATGGGACATCCAAAACTATTCTCAAATTTCAATTTCGAGAAGTTGGTCAAAGTTGAAACTCCATCGTGCCTTTTCGCTAGACTTGGGCTTAAAGGGGGAGAAAATAGCTCGGAACGTCACGAAAGTTGCTGTGGATGCTTGTCTACCAATGGGACATCCAAAACTATTCTCAAATTTCAATTCCGAGAAGTTAGTCAAAGTTGAAACTCGATCGTGCGTTTTCGCTAGACTAGGGTTTAAAGGGGGAGAAAATAGCTCGGAACGTCACGAAAGTTGGCGTGGACGCTCGTCTACCAATGGGACATCCAAAACTATTCGCAAATTTAAATTCCAATAAGTTGGTCAAAGTTGAAACTCGATCATGCGTTTTCGCTAGACTTGGGTTTAAAGGGTGTGAAAATAGCTCGGAACGTTACGAAAGTTGGCGTGGACGCTTGTCTACGAATGGGACATCCAAAACTATTCTCAAATTTCAATTCCGAGAAGTTGGCCAAAGTTGAAACTCCATCGTGCCTTTTCGCTAGACTTGGGCTTAAAGGGGGAGAAAATAGCTCAGAACGTCATGAAAGTTGGTGTGGACGCTTGTCTACCAATGGGACATCCAAAACTATTCTCAAATTTCAATTCCGAGAAGTTAGTCAAAGTTGAAACTCGATCGTGCGTTTTCGCTAGACTAGGGTTTAAAGGGGGAGAAAATAGCTCGGAACGTCACGAAAGTTGGCTTGGACGCTCGTCTACCAATGGGACATCCAAAACTATTCTCAAATTTCAATTCCGAGAAGTTGGTCAAAGTTGAAACTCCATCGTGCCTTTTCGCTAGACTTGGGCTTAAAGGGGGAGAAAATAGCTCGGAACGTCACGAAAGTTGGTGTGGATGCTTGTCTACCAATGGGACATCCAAAACTATTCTCAAATTTCAATTCCGAGAAGTTAGTCAAAGTTGAAACTCGATCATGCGTTTTTGCTAGACTAGGGTTTAAAGGGGGAGAAAATAGCTCAGAACGTCACGAAAGTTGGCGTGGACACTCGTCTACCAATGGGACATCCAAAACTATTTTCAAATTTCAATTCCGAGAAGTTGGTCAAAGTTGAAACTCCATCGTGCCTTTTCGCTAGACTTGGGCTTAAAGGGGGAGAAAATAGCTCGGAACGTCACGAAAGTTGGTGTGGACGCTTGTCTACCAATGGGACATCCAAAACTATTCTCAAATTTCAATTCTGAGAAGTTGGTCAAAGTTGATACTCGATCGTGCGTTTTCGCTTGACTTGGGCGTAAACGGGGAGAAAATAGCTCGGAACGTCAAGAAAGTTGGTGTGGACGCTCGTCTACCAATGGGACATCCAAAACTATTCTCAAATCTCAATTCCGAGAAGTTGGTCAAATTTGACACTCGATCGTGCATTTTCACTAGACTTGGGCTTAAAGGGGAAGAAAATAGCTCGGAATGTCACGAAAGTTGGTGTGGACGCTTGTCTACCAATCGGACATCCAAAACTATTCTCAAATTTCAATTCCGAGAAGTTAATCAAAGTTGAAACTCGATCGTGCGTTTTCGCCAGACTTGGGCTTAAAGGGTGTGAAAATAGCTCGGAACGTTACGAAAGTTGGCGTGGACACTCGTCTACCAATGTGAGATACACATCCATTCCCAAATTTAAATTCCGAGAAGCTGGTCAAAGTTGAAAATCGACCGGGAATTTTCGCTACACTTAGGCTTAAAGGGTGAGAAAATAGCTCGGAACGTCACGAAAGCTGGCGTGCGCATTTGTCTACCAACGGGACATCCAAATCTATGCTCAATTTTTAATTCCGAGAAGTTGGTCAAATTCGAAACTCGACCGTGCGTTTTCGCTAGACTTAGGCTGAAAGGGTGAGAAAATAGCTCGGAACGTCACGAAAGTTGGCATGCGCATTTGTCTACCAACGGGACATCCAAATCTATGCTCAATTTTCATTTCCGAGAAGTTGGTCAAATTCGAAACTCGACCGTGCGTTTTCACTAGACTTGGGATTAAAGTGGGAGAAAATAGCTCGGAACGTCACGAAAGTTGGTGTGGCCGCTTGTCTACCAATGGGACATCCAAAACTATTCTCAAATTTCAATTACGAGAAGTTAGTCAAAGTTGAAACTCGATCGTGCGTTTTCGCTAGACTTGGGCTTAAAGGGTGCGAAAATAGCTCGGAATGTCACGAAAGTTGGCGTGGACGATTGTCTACCAATGTGACATCCAAATCCATTCGCAAATTTAAATTCCGAGAAGTTGGTCAAAGTTGAAAATCGACCGTGCATTTTCGCTACACTTAGGCCTAAAGGGTGAGAAAATAGCTCGGAACGTCACGAAAGTTGGCGTGCGCATTTGTCTACCAATAGGACATCCAAATCTATGCTCAATTTTCAATTCCGAGAAGTTGGTTAAATTCGAAACTCGACCGTGCGTTTTCCCTAGGCTTGGGATTAAAGGGGGAGAAAATAGCTCGGAACGTCATGAAAGTTGGTGCGGACGCTTGTCTACCAATGGGATATCCAAAACTATTCTCGAATTTCCATTCCGAGAAGTTGGACAAAGTTGAAACTCGATTGTGCGCTTTCGCTAGACTTGGGCTTAAAGGGTGTGAAAATAGCTCGGAACGTCACGAAAGTTGGCGTGCGCATTTGTCTACCAACGGGACATCCAAATCTATGCTCAATTTTTAATTCCGAGAAGTTTGTCAAATTCGAAACTCGACCGTGCGTTTTCGCTAGACTTAGGCTTAAAGGTTGAGAAAATAGCTCGGAACGTCACGAAAGTTGGCGTGCGCATTTTCCTACCAACGGGACATCCAAATCTATGCTCAATTTTCAATTCCAAGAAGTTGGACAAATTCGAAACTCGACCGTGCGTTTTCACTAGACTTGGGATTAAAGTGGGACAAAATAGCTCGGAACGTCACGAAAGTTGGTGTGGATGCTTGTCTACCAATGGGACATCCAAAACTATTCTCAAATTTCAATTCCGAGAAGTTAGTCAAAGTTGAAACTCGATCGTGCGTTTTCGCTAGACTTGGGCTTAAAGGGTGCGAAAATAGCTGGGAACGTCACGAAAGTTGGCGTGGACTATCGTCTACCAATGGGACATCCAAATCCATTCACAAATTTAAATTCCGAGAAGTTGGTCAATGTTGAAAATCGACCGTGCATTTTCGCTACACTTAGGCTTAAAGGGTGAGAAAATAGCCCGGAACGTCACGAAAGTTGGCGTGGACGCTCGTCTACTAATGGGACATCCAAATCTATTCGCAAATTTAAATTCTTAGAAGTTGGTCAAAGTTGAAACTCGATTGTGCGTTTTCGCTAGACTTGGGCTTAAAGGGTGTGAAAATAGCTCGGAACATTACGAAAGTTGGCATGGACGCCGGTCTACCAATGGGACATCCAAATCCATTCTCAAATTTAAATTCCGAGATGTTGGTCAAAGTTGACACTCGATCGTGCGTTTTCGCTAGACTTGGGCTTAAAGGGGGAGAAAATAGCTCGGAACGTCACGAAAGTTGGCGTGGACGCTCGTCTACCAATGGGACATCCAAAACTATTCTCAAATTTAAATTCCGAGAAGTTGGTCAAAGTTGAAACTCGATCGTGCGTTTTCGCTAGACTTGGGCTTAAAGGGTGTGAAAATAGCTCGGAACGTCACGAAAGTTGGCGTGGACGCTCGTCTACCAATGTGACATCCAAATCCATTCACAAATTTAAATTCCGAGATGTTGGTCAAAGTTGAAAATCGACCGTGCATTTTCTCTACACTTAGGCTTAAAGGGTGAGAAAATAGCTCGGAACATCACGAAAGTTGGCGTGAGCATTTGTCTACCAACGGGACATCCAAATCTATGCTGAATTTTCAATTCCGAGAAGTTGGTCAAATTCGAAACTCGACCGTGCGTTTTCGCTAGACTTGGGCTTAAAGGGGGAGAAAATAGCTCGGAACGTCACGAAAGTTGGTGTGGATGCTTGTTTACCAATGGGACATCCAAAACTATTCTCAAATTTCAATTCCTAGAAGTTGGTCAAAGTTGAAACTCGATCGTGCGTTTTCGCTTGACTTGGGCGTAAACGGGGAGAAAATAGCTCGGAACGTCACGAAAGTTGGTGTGGACGCTTGTCTACCAATGGGACATCCAAAACTATTCTCAAATTTCAATTCCCAGAAGTTGGTCAAAGTTGAAACTCGATCGTGCGTTTTCGCTTGACTTGGGCTTAAACGGGGAGCAAATAGCTCGGATCGTCACAAAAGTTGGTGTGGACGCTTGTCTACCAATGGGACATCCAAAACTATTCTCAATTTTCAATTCCGAGAAGTTAGTCAAAGTTGAAACTCGATCGTGCGTTTTCGTTAGACTTGGGCTTAAAAGGGGAGAAAATAGCTTGGAACGTCACGAAAGTTTCCGTGGATGCTCGTCTACCAATGGGACATCCAAAAATATTCTCAAATTTCAATTCCGAGAAGTTGGTCAAAGTTGAAACTCCATCGTGCCTTTTTGCTTGACTTGGGCTTAAACGGGGAGAAAATAGCACGGAACGTCAAGAAAGTTGGTGTGGACGCTTGTCTACCAATGGGACATCCAAAACTATTCTCAAATTTCAATTCCGAGAAGTTAGTCAAAGTTGAAACTCGATCATGCGTTTTCGCTAGACTTGGGCTTAAAGGGGGAGAAAATAGCTCGGAACGTCACGAAAGTTGGCTTGGATGCTCGTCTACCAATGGGACATCCAAAACTATTCTCAAATTTAAATTCCGAGAAGTTGGACAATGTTGAAACTCGATCGTGCGCTTTCGCTAGACTTGGGCTTAAAGGGTGTGAAAATAGCTCGGAACGTCACGAAAGTTGGCGTGAGCATTTGTGTACCCACGGGACATTCAAATCTATGCTGAATTTTCAATTCCGAGAAGTTAATCAAATTCGAAACTCGACCGTGCGTTTTCGCTAGACTTGGGCTTAAAGGGGGAGAAAATAGCTCGGAACGTCACGAAAGTTGGTATGGACGCTTGTCTACCAATGGGACATCCAAAACTATTCTCAAATTTCAATTCTGAGAAGTTGGTCAAAGTTGAAACTCGATCGTGCGTTTTCGCTTGACTTGGGCTTAAACGGGGAGAAAATAGCTCGGAACGTCACGAAAGTTGGTGTGGATGCTTGTCTACCAATGGGACATCCAAAACTATTCTAAATTTTCAATTCCGAGAAGTTAATCAAATTCGAAACTCGACCGTGCGTTTTCGCTAGACTTGGGCTTAAAGGGGGAGAAAATAGCTCGGAACGTCACGAAAGTTGGTGTGGACGCTTGTCTACCAATGGGACATCCAAAACTATTCTCGAATTTCGATTCCGAGAAGTTGGACAAAGTTGAAACTCGATCGTGCGCTTTCGCCAGACTTGGGCTTAAAGGGTGTGAAAATAGCTCAGAACGTCACGAAAGTTGGCGTGCACATTTGTCTACCAACGGGACATCCAAATCTATGCTCAATTTTCAATTCCGAGAAGTTGGTCAAATTCGAAACTCGACCGTGCGTTTTCACTAGACTTGGGCTTAAAGGGGGAGAAAATAGGTCGGAACATCACGAAAGTTGTTGTGGACGCTTGTCTACCAATGGGACATCCAAAACTATTCTCGAATTTCGATTCCGAGAAGTTGGACAAAGTTGAAACTCGATCGTGCGTTTTCGTTAGACTTGGGCGTAAAGGGTGCGAAAATAGCTCGGACGTCACGAAAGTTGGCGTGGACGCTCGTCTACCAATGTGACATCCAAATCCATTCGCAAATTTAAATTCCGAGAAGTTGGTCAAAGTTGAAAATCGACCGTGCATTTTCGCTACACTTAGGCTTAAAGGGTGAGAAAATAGCTCGGAACGTCACGAAAGTTGTCGTGCGCATTTGTCTACCAACGGGACATCCAAATTTATGCTCAATTCCGAGAAGTTGGTCAAATTCGAAACTCGATCGTAAGTTTTCACTAGGCTTGGGCTTAAAGGGGGAGAAAATAGCTCGGAACGTCACAAAAGTTGGCGTGCGCATTTGTCTACCAACGGGACATCCAAATCTTTGCTCAATTTTCAATTCCGAGAAGTTGGTCAAATTCGAAACTCGACCGTGCGTTTTCACTAGACTTGGGATTAAAGTGGGAGAAAATAACTCGAAACGTCACGAAAGTTGGTGTGGACGCTTGTCTACCAATGGGACATCCAAAACTATTCTCAAATTTCAATTCCGAGAAGTTAGTCAAAGTCGAAACTCGATCGTGCGTTTTCGCTAGACTTGGGCTTAAAGGGTGCGAAAATAGCTTGGAACGTCATGAAAGTTGGCGTGGACACTCGTCTACCAATGTGACATCCAAATCCATTCGCAAATTTAAATTCCGAGAAGTTGGTCAAAGTTGAAAATCGACCGTGCATTTTCGCTACACTTAGGCCTAAAGGGTGAGAAAATAGATCGAAACGTCACGAAAGTTGGCGTGCGCATTTGTCTACCAACGGGACATCCAAATCTATGCTCAATTTTTAATTCCGAGAAGTTGGTCAAATTCGAAACTCGACCGTGAGTTTTCACTAGGCTTGGGCTTAAAGGGGGAGAAAATAGCTCAGAACGTCACAAAAGTTGGCGTGCGCATTTGTCTACCGACGGGACATCCAAATCTTTGCTCAATTTTCAATTCCGAGAAGTTGGTCAAATTCGAAACTCGACCGTGCGTTTTCACTAGACTTGGGATTAAAGTGGGAGAAAATAGCTCGGTACGTCACGAAAGTTGGTGTGGACGCTTGTCTACCAATGGGACATCCAAAACTATTCTTAAATTTCAATTCCGAGAAGTTAGTCAAAGTTGAAACTCGATCGTGCATTTTCGCTAGACTTGGGCTTAAAGGGTGCGAAAATAGCTCGGAACGTCATGAAAGTTGGTGTGGACGCTTGTTTACCAATGGGACATCCAAAACTATTCTCGAATTTCGATTACGAGAAGTTGGACAAAGTTGAAACTCGATCGTGCGCTTTCGCTAGACTTGGGCTTAAAGGGTGTGAAAATAGCTCGGAACGTCACGAAAGTTGGCGTGCGCATTTGTCTACCAACGGGACATCGAAATCTATGCTCAATTTTTAATTCCGAGAAGTTGGTCAAATTCGAAACTCGACCGTGCGTTTTCGCTAGACTTAGGCTTAAAGGGTGAGAAAATAGCTCGGAACGTCACGAAAGTTGGCGTGCGCATTTGTCTACCAACGGGACATCCAAATCTATGCTCAATTTTCAATTACGAGAAGTTGGTCAAATTCGAAACTCGACCGTGCCTTTTCACTAGACTTGGCCTTAAAGTGGGAGAAAATAGCTCGGAACGTCACGAAAGTTGGTGTGGACGCTTGTCTACCAATGGGACATCCAAAACTATTCTTAAATTTAAATTTCGAGAAGTTAATCAAAGTTGAAACTCGATCGTGCGTTTTCGCTAGACTTAGGCTTAAACGGTGATAAAATAGCTCGGAACATCACGAAAGTTGGCGTGCGCATTTGTCTATACACGGGACATCCAAATCTATGATCAATTTTCAATTCCGAGAAGTTGGACAAACTTGAAACTCGACCGTGCGTTTTCGCTCGACTTGAGCTTAAAGGGTGTGAAATTAGCTCGTAATGTGAAGAAAGTTGGCGTGCGCATTTGTCTACTAACGGGACATCCAAATCTATGCTCAATTTTTAATTCCGAGAAGTTGGTCAAGTTCGAAACTCGACCATGCGTTTTCGCGAGACCTAGGCTTAAAGGGTGAGAAAATAGCTCAGAACGTCACGAAAGTTGGCGTGCACATTCGTCTACCAACGGGACATCCAAATCTATGCTCAATTTTCAATTCCGAGAAGTTGGTCAAATTCGAAACTCGATCGTGCGTTTTCGCTAGACTTGGGCTTAAAGGGGGAGAAAATAGCTCGGAACGTCACAAAAGTTGGCGTGGATGCTCGTCTACCAATGGGACATCCAAAACTATTCTCAAATTTAAATTCCGAGAAGTTGGTCAAAGTTGAAACTCGATCGCGTGTTTTCGCTAGACTTGGGCTTAAAGGGGGAGAAAATAGCTCGGAACGTCACGAAAGTTGGCGTGAGCATTTGTCTACCAACAGGACATCCAAATCTATGCTCAATTTTCAATTCCGAGAAGTTGGTCAAATTCGAAACTCGACCGTGCGTTTTCGCTAGACTTGGGCTTAAAGGGTGTGAAAATAGCTCGGAACATTACGAAAGTTGGTGTGGACGCATCTCTACCAATGGGACATCCAAAACTATTCTCAAATTTCAATTCCAAAAAGTTAGTCAAAGTTGAAACTCGATCGTGCGTTTTCGCTAGACTTGGGCTTAAAGGGGGAGAAAATAGCTCGGAACGTCACGAAAGTTGGGGTGGACGCTCGTCTACCAATGGGACATCCAAATCCATTCGCAAATTTAAATTCCGAGAAGTTGGTCAAAGTTGAAAATCGACCGTGCATTTTCGCTACACTTAGGCTTAAAGGGTGAGAAAATAGCTTGGAACGTCACGAAAGTTAGCGTGCGCATTTGTCTACCAACGGGACATCCAAATTTATGCTCAATTTTTAATTCCGAGAAGTTGGTCAAATTCGAAACTCGACCGTGCGTTTTCACTAGACTTGGGCTTAAAGGGGGAGAAAATAGCTCGGAACGTCACGAAAGTTGGTGTGGACGCTTGTATACCAATGGGACATCCAAACTATTCTCGAATTTCGATTCCGAGAAGTTGGACAAAGTTGAAACTCGATCGTGCGCTTTCGCCAGACTTGGGCTTAAAGGGTGTGAAAATAGCTCAGAACGTCACGAAAGTTGGCGTGCACATTTTTCTACCAACGGGACATCCAAATCTATGCTCAATTTTCAATTCCAGGAAGTTGGTCAAATTCGAAACTCGACCGTGCGTTTTCACTAGACTTGGGCTTAAAGGGGGATAAAATAGCTCGGAACGTCACGGAAATTGGTGTGGACGCTTGTCTACCAATTCGACATCCAAAACTATTCTGAAATTTCAATTCCGAGAAGTTAACCAAAGTTGAAACTCGATCGTGCATTTTCGCTAGACTTGGGCTTAAAGGGTGTGAAAGTAACTCGGAACGTTACGAAAGTTGGCGTGGACGCTCGTGTACCAATGGGACATCCAAAACTATTCTCAAATTTCAATTCCGAGAAGTTAGTCAAATTTGAAACTCGATCGTGCGTTTTCGTTAGACTTGGGCGTAAAGGGTGCGAAAATAGATCGGACGTCAGGAAAGTTGGCGTGGACGCTCATCTACCAATGTGACATCCAAATCCATTCGCAAATTTAAATTCCGAGAAGTTGGTCAAAGTTGAAAATCGACCGTGCATTTTCGCTACACTTAGGCTTAAAGGGTGAGAAAATAGCTCGGAACGTCACGAAAGTTGGTGTGGACGCTTGTCTACCAATGCGACATCCAAAACTATTCTGAAATTTCAATTCTGAGAAGTTAATCAAAGTTTAAACTCGATCGTGCGTTTTCGCTAGTTGGGCTTAAAGTGTGTGAAAATAACCCGGAACGTTACAAAAGTTGGCGTGGACGCTCGTGTACCAATGGGACATCCTAAACTATTCTCAAATTTCAATTCCGAGAAGTTAGTCAAAGTTGAAACTCGATCGTGCGTTTTCGCTAGACTTGGGCTTAAAGGGGGAGAAAATAGCTCGGAACGTCATGAAAGTTGGTGTGGACGCTTGTCTACCAATGGGACATCCAAAACTATTCTCGAATTTCGATTCCGAGAAGTTGGACAAAGTTGAAACTCGATCGTGCGCTTTCGCTTGACTTGGGCTTACACGGGGATAAAATAGCTAGGACATCCAATGGGACATCCAAATCTATGCTCAATTTTCAATTCCGAGAAGTTGGTCAAATTCGAAACTCGACCGTGCGTTTTCAGTAGACTTGGGCTTAAAGGGGGAGAAAATAGCTCGGAACGTCACGAAAGTTGGCGTGGACGCTCGTCTACCAATGTGACATCCAAATCTATTCTGAAATTTATATTCCAAGAAGTTGGTGAAAGTTGAAAATCGACCGTGCATTTTCGCTAGACTTGGGCTTAAAGGGGGAGAAAATAGCTCGAAACGTCACGAAAGTTGGCGTGCGCATTTGTCTACCAACGGGACATCCAAATCTATGCTCAATTTTCAATTCCGAGAAGTTGGTCAAATTTGAAACTCACGTTTAAAGGGGGAGAAAATAGCTCGGAACGTCACGAAAGTTGGTGTGGACGCTTGTCTAACAATGGGACATCCAAAACTATTCTCGAATTTCGATTCCGAGAAGTTGGACAAAGTTGAAACTCGATCGTGCGCTTTCGCTAGACTTGGGCTTAAAGGGTGTGAAAATAGCTCGGAACGTCACGAAAGTTGGCGTGCACATTTGTCTACCAACGGGACATCCAAATCTATGCTCAATTTTCAATTCCGAGAAGTTGGTCAAATTCGAAACTCGACCTGCGTTTTCACGAGACTTGGGTTTAAAGGGGGAGAAAATATCTCGGAACGTCACGAAAGTTGGTGTGGACGCTTGTCTACCAATGCGACATCCAAAACTATTCTGAAATTTCAATTCCGAGAAGTTAATCAAAGTTGAAACTCGATCGTGCATTTTCGCTAGACTTGGGCTTAAAGGGGGAGAAAATAGCTCGGAATGTCACGAAAGTTGGTGTGGACGCTTGTCTACCAATGCGACATCCAAAACTATTCTGAAATTTCAATTCCGAGAAGTTAATCAAAGTTGAAACTCGATCGTGCATTTTCGCTAGAATTGGGCTTAAAGGGTGTGAAAATAACTCGGAACGTTACGAAAGTTGGCGTGGACGCTCGTGTACCAATGGGACATCCAAAACTATTCTCAAATTTCAATTCCGAGAAGTTGGTCAAATTTGAAACTCCATCGTGCGTTTTCACTAGACTTGGGCTTAAAGGGTGTGAAAATACCTCGGAACGTTACGAAAGTTGGCATGGACGCTCGTGTAGCAATGGGACATCCAAAACTATTCTCGAATTTCGATTCCGAGAAGTTGGACAAAGTTGAAACTCGATCGTGCGCTTTCGCTAGACTTGGGCTTAAAGGGTGTGAAAATAGCTCGGAACGTCACGAAAGTTGGCATGCGCATTTGTCTACCAACGGGACATCCAAATCTATGCTCAATTTTCAATTCCGAGAAGTTGGTCAAATTTGAAACTCGATCGTGCGTTTTCACTAGACTTGGGCTTAAAGGGGGAGAAAATAGCTCGTAACGTCACGAAAGTTGGCGTGCGCATTTGTCTACCAATGGGACATCCAAAACTATTCTCAAATTTCAATTCCGAGAAGTTAGTCAAAGTTGAAACTTGATCATGCATTTTCGCTACACTTGGGCCTAAAGGGTGTGAAAATAGCTCGGAACGTCAGGAAAGTTGCCGTGGACGCTCGTCTACCAATGTGACATCCAAATCCATTAGCTCGTAATGTGACGAAAGTTGGCGTGCGCATTTGTCTGCCAACGGGACATCCAACTCTATGCTCAATTTTCAATTCTGAGAAGTTGGTCAAATTCGAAACTCGACCGTGCGTTTTCACTAGACTTTGGATTAAAGTGGGAGAAAATAGGTCGAAACGTCACGAAAGTTGGTGTGGACGCTTGTCTACCAATGGGACATCCAAAACTATTCTCAAATTTAAATTCCGAGAAGTTGGTCAAAGTTGAAAATCGACCGTGCATTTTCGCTACACTTTGGCTTAAAGGGTGAGAAAATAGCTCGGAACGTCACGAAAGTTGGCGTGCGCATTTGTCTACCAACAGGACATCCAAATCTATGTTTAATTTTCAATTCCGAGAAGTTGGTCAAATTCGAAACTCGACCGTGCGTTTTCGCTAGACTTGTGCTTAAAGAGGGAGAAAATAGCTCGGAACGTCACGAAAGTTGGTGTGGACGCTTGTCTAACAATGGGACATCCAAAACTATTCTCGAATTTCGATTCCGAGAAGTTGGACAAAGTTGAAACTCGATCGTGCGCTTTCGCTAGACTTGGGCTTAAAGGGTGTGAAAATAGCTCGGAACGTCACGAAAGTTGGCGTGCGCATTTGTCTACCAACGGGACATCCAAATCTATGCTCAATTTTCAATTCCGAGAAGTTGGTCAAATTCGAAACTCGACCGTGCGTTTTCACTAGACTTGGGCTTAAAGGGGGAGAAAATAGCTCGGAACGTCACAAAAGTTGGTGTGGACGCTTGTCTAACAATGGGACATCCAAAACTATTCTCGAATTTCGATTCCGAGAAGTTGGACAAAGTTGAAACTCGATCGTGCGCTTTCGCTAGACTTGGGCTTAAAGGGTGTGAAAATAGCTCAGAACGTCACGAAAGTTGGCGTGCGCATTTGTCTACCAACGGGACATCCAAATCTATGCTCAATTTTAAATTCCGAGAAGTTGGTCAAATTCGAAACTTGACCGTGCGTTTTCACTAGACTTGGGCTTAAAGGGGGAGAAAATAGCTCGGAACGTCACGAAAGTTGGTGTGGACGCTTGTCTACCAATGCGACATCCAAAACTATTCTGAAATTTCAATTCCGAGAAGTTAATCAAAGTTGAAACTCAATCGTGCATTTTCGCTAGACTTCGGCTTAAACGGTGTGAAAATAACTCGGAACTTTACGAAAGCTGGCGTGGACGCTCGTGTACCAATGGGACATCCAAAACTATTCTCAAAATTCAATTCCGAGAAGTTAGTCAAAGTTGAAACTCGATCTAGTGTTTTCGCTAGACTTGGGCTTAAAGGGTGCGAAAATAGCTCGGAACGTCACGAAAGTTGGCGTGGACGCTCGTCTACCAATGTGACATCCAAATCCATTCGCAAATTTAAATTCCGAGAAGTTGGTCAAAGTTGAAAATCGACCGTGCATTTTCGCTACACTTAGGCTTAAAGGGTGAGAAAATAGCTCGGAACGTCACGAAAGTTGGCGTGCGCATTTGTCTACCAACGGGACATCCAAATCTATGCTCAATTTTTAAATAGCTCGGGACGTCACGAAAGTTGGTGTGGACGCTTCTCTAACAATGGGACATCCAAAACTATTCTCGAATTTCGATTCCGAGAATTTGGAAAAAGTTGAAACTTGATCATGCGTTTTCTCTAGACTTGGGCTTAAAGGGTGTGAAAATAGCTCAGAACGTCACAAACGTTGGCGTGGACGCTCGTCTACCAATGCGACATTCAAATCTATTCGTAAATTTAAATTCCGAGAAGTTGGTCAAAGTTGAAAATCAACCAAGCATTATCGCTATGCTCGTCTACCAACAGGACAGCCAAATCTATGCTCAATTTTCAATTCCGAGAAGTTGGTCAAATTTGAAACTCGACCGTGCGTTTTCACTAGACTTGGGCTTAAAGGGTGTGAAAATAACTCGGAACGTTACGAAAGTTGGCGTGGACGCTAGTGTACCAATGGGATATCCTAAACTATTCTCAAATTTCAATTCCGAGAAGTTAGTCAAAGTGGAAACTCGATCGTGCGTTTCGCTAGACTTGGGCTTAAAGGGGGAGAAAATAGCTCGGAACATCACGAAAGTTGGTGTGGACGCTTTTCTACCAATGGGACATCCAAAACTATTCTCGAATTTCGATTCCGAGAAGTTAGACAAAGTTGAAACTCGATCGTGCGCTTTCGCTAGACTTGGGCTTAAAGGGTGTGAAAATAGCTCGGAACGTCACGAAAGTTGGCGTGCGCGTTTGTCTACCAACGGGACATCCAAATCTATGCTCAATTTTCAATTCCGAGAAGTTGGTCAAATTTAAAACTCGACCGTGCGTTTTCACTAGACTTGGGCTTAAAGGGTTCGAAAATAGCTCGGAACGTCACGAAAGTTGGCGTAGACGCTCGTCTACCAATGTGACATCCAAATCCATTCGCCAATTCAAATTCCGAGAAGTTGGTCAAAGTTGAAAATCGACCGTGCATTTTCGCTACACTTAGGCTTAAAGGGTGAGAAAATAGCTCGGAACGTCACGAAAGTTGGCGTGCGCATTTGTCTACCAACGGGACATCCAAATCTATGCTCAATTTTCAATTCGGAGAAGTTGGTCAAATTCGAAACTCGACCGTGCGTTTTCACTAGACTTGGGCTTAAAGGGGGAGAAAATAGCTCGGAACGTCACGAAAGTTGGTGTGGACGCTTGTCTACCAATGCGACATCCAAAACTATTCTGAAATTTCAATTCCGAGAAGTTAATAAAAGTTGAAACTCGATGGTGCATTTTCGCTAGACTTGGGCTTAAAGGGTGTGAAAATAACTCGGAACGTTACGAAAGTTGGCGTGGACACTCGTGTACCAATGGGACATCCAAAACTATTCTCAAATTTCAATTCTGAGAAGTTAGTCAAAGTTGAAACTCGATCGTGCGTTTTCGCTAGACTTGGGCTTAAAGGGGGAGAAAATAGCTCGAAACGTCACGAAAGTTGGCGTGGACGCTCGTCTACCAATGGGACATCCAAAACTATTCTCAAATTTAAATTTTGAGAAGTTGGTCAAAGTTGAAACTCGATCGTGCGTTTTCGCTAGAATTGGGCTTAAAGGGTGTGAAAATAGCTCGGAACGTTACGAAAGTTGGCGTGGATGCTCGTCTACCAATGTGACATCCAAATCTATTCGCAAATTTAAATTCCCAGAAGTTGGTCAAATTTGAAAATCGACCGTGCATTTTCTCTACACTAAGGCTTAAAGAGTGAGAAAATAACTCGGAACGTCACGAAAGTTGGCACGAGCATTTGTCTACCAACGGGACATCCAAATCTATGCTCAATTTTCAATTCCGAGAAGTTGGTCAAATTTGAAATTCGACCGTGCGTTCTTGCTAGACTTGGGCCTAAAAGGGGAGAAAATAGCTCAGAACGTCACGAAAGTTGGTGTGGACGCTTGTCTACCAATGGGACATCCAAAACTATTCTCAAATTTTAATTCCGAGAAGTTGGTCAAAGTTGAAACTCGATCGTGCGTTTTCGCTTGACTTGGGCTTAAACGGGGAGAAAATAGCTTCAGAACGTCACGAAAGTTGGTGTGGACGCTTGTCTACCAATGGGACATCCAAAACTATTCTCAAATTTCAATTCCGAGAAGTTGGTCAAAGTTGAAACTCGATCGTTCGTTTTCGCTTGACTTGCGCTTAAACGGGGAGAAAATAGCTTGGAACGTCACGAAAGTTGGTGTGGACGCTTGTCTACCAATGGGACATCCAAAACTATTCTCAATTTTCAATTCCGAGAAGTTAATCAAATTCGATACCTGACCGTACGTTTTCGCTAGACTTGGGCTTAAAGGGTGTGAAAATAGCTCGGAACGTCACGAAAGTTGGCGTGCGCATTTGTCTACCAACGGGACATCCAAATCTATGCTCAATTTTCAATTCCGCGAAGTTTGTCAAATTTGAAACTCGACCGTGCGTTTTCGCTAGACTTGGGCTTAAAGGGGGAGAAAATAGCTCGGAAAGTCATGAAAGTTGGTGTGGACGCTTGTCTAACAATGGGACATCCAAAACTATTCTTGAATTTCGATTCCGAGAAGTTGGACAAAGTTGAAACTCGATCTTGCGCTTTCGCTAGACTTGGGTTTAAAGGGTGTGAAAATAGCTCGGAACGTCACGAAAGTTGGTGTGTGCATTTGTCTACCAACGGGACATCCAAATCTATGCTCAATTTTCAATTCCGAGAAGTTGGTCGAATTCGAAACTCGACCATGCGTTTTCGCTAGACTTGGGCTTAAAGGGGGAGAAAATAGCTCGGAACGTCACGAAAGGTAGTGTGGACGCTTGTCTACTAATGGGACATCCAAAACTATTCTACAATTTTAATTCCGAGAAGTCTGTCAAAGTTGAAACTCGATCGTGCGTTTTCGCTTGACTTGGGCTGAAAAGGGGAGAAAATAGCTCGGAACGTCACGAAAGTTGGTGTGGACGCTTGTCTACCAATGAGACATCCAAAACTATTCTCAAATTTCAATTCCGAGAAGTTGGTCAAAGTTGAAACTCGATCGTGCGTTTTCGCTTGACTTAGGCTTAAACGGGGAGAAAATAGCTCGGAACGTCACGAAAGTTGGTGTGGACGCTTTTCTACCAATGGGACATCCAAAACTATTTTCAATTTTCAATTCCGAGAAGTTAATCAAATTCGAAACTCGACCGTGCGTTTTCGCTAGACTTGGGCTTAAAGGTGGATAAAATACCTCGGAACGTCACGAAAGTTGGTGTGGACGCTTGTCTACCAATGGGACATCCAAAACTATTCTCGAATTTCGATTCCGAGAAGTTGGACAAAGTTGAAACTCGATCGTGCGCTTTCGCTAGACTTGGGCTTAAAGGGTGTGAAAATAGCTCGGAACGTCACGAAAGTTGGCGTGCGCATTTGTCTACCAACGGGACATACAAATCTATGCTCAATTTTCAATTCCGCGAAGTTGGTCAAATTCGAAACTCGACCGTGCGTTTTCGTTAGACTTGGGCTTAAAGGGGGAGAAAATAGCTCGGAACGTAACGAAAGTTGGTGTGGACGCTTGTCTAACAATGAGACATCCAAAACTATTCTCGAATTTTGATTCCGAGAAGTTGGACAAAGTTGAAACTCGATCGTGCGCTTTCGCTAGACTTGGGCTTAAAGGGTGTGAAAATAGCTCAGAACGTCACGAAAGTTGGCGTGAGCATTTGTCTACCAACGGGACATCCAAATCTATGCTCAATTTTCAATTCCGAGAAGTTGGTCAAATTCGAAACTCGACCGTGCGTTTTCACTAGACTTGGGCTTAAAGGGGGAGAAAATAGCTTGGAACGTCCTGAAAATTGGTGTGGACGCTTGTCTACCAATGCGACATCCAAAACTATTCTGAAATTTCAATTCCGAGAAGTTAATCAAAGTTGAAACTCGATCGTGCGTTTTCGCTAGACATGGACTTAAAGGGTGTGAAAATAACTCGGAAGGTTACGAAAGTTGGCGTGGACGAGCGTCTACCAATGTGACATCCAAATCCATTCGTAAATTTAAATTCCGAGAAGTTGGTCAAAGTTGAAAATCGATCGTGCATTTTCGCTACACTTAGCCTTAAAGGGTGAGAAAATAGCTCGGAACATCACGAAAGTTGGCGTGCGCATTTTTCTACCAACGGGACATCCAAATCTATGCTCAATTTTCAATTCCGAGAAGTTGGTCAAATTTGAAACTCGACCGTGCGTTTTCACTAGACTAGGGCTTAAAGGGGGAGAAAATAGCTTGGAACGTCTCGAAAGTTGGTGTGGATGCTTGTCTAACAATGGGACATCCACTACTATTCTCGAATTTCGATTCCAAGAAGTTGGACAAAGTTGAAACTCGATCGTGCGTTTTTGCTAGACTTGGGCTTAAAGGGTGTGAAAATAACTCGGAACGTTATGAAAGTTGGCGTGGACGCTCGTGTAATGGGACATCCAAAACTATTCTCAAATTTCAATTCCGAGAAGTTAGTCAAAGTTGAAACTCGATCGTGCGTTTTCGCTAGACTTGGGCTTAAAGGGTTCGAAAATAGCTCGAAACGTCACGAAAGTTGGCGTGGACGCTCGTCTACCAATGTGACATCCAAATCCATTCGTAAATTCAAATTCCGAGAAGTTGGTCAAAGTTGAAAATCGACCGTGCATTTTCGCTACACTTAGGCTAAAGGGTGAGAAAATAGCTCGGAACATTACGAAAGTTGGCGTGCGCATTTGTCTACCAACGGGACATTCAAATCTATGCTCAATTTTTAACTCTGAGAAGTTAGTCAAATTCGAAACTCGACCGTGCGTTTTCACTAGACTTGGGCTTAAAGGGGGAGAAAATAGCTCAGAACGTCACGAAAGTTGGTGTGGACGCTTGTCTACCAATCGGACATCCAAAACTATTCTCAAATTTCAATTCCGAGAAGTTAGTCAAAGTTGAAACTCGATCGTGCGTTTTCGCTAGACTTGGGCCTAAAGGGTGTGAAAATAGCTCGGAACGTAATGAAAGTTGGCGTGGACGCTCGTCTACCAATGTGACATCCAAATCCATTAGCTCGTAATGTGACAAAAGTTGGCGTGCGCATTTGTCTACCAACAGAACATCCAAATCTATGCTCAATTTTTAATTCCGAGAAGTTGGTCAAATTCGAAACTCGACCGTGCATTTTCGCTTGACTTAGGCTTAAAGGGTGAGAAAATAGCTCAGAACGTCACAAATGTTGGCGTGCGCATTTGTCTACCAACGTGACATCCAAATCTATGCTCAATTTTCTATTCCGAGAAGTTGGTCAAATTTGAAACTCGACCGTGCGTTTTTGCTAGACTTGGGCTTAAAGGGGTAGAAAATAGCTCGGAACGTCACGAAAGTTGGTGTGGACACTTGTCTACCAATGGGACATCCAAAACTATTCTCAAATTTCAATTCCGAGAAGTTGGTCAAAGTTGAAACTCGATCGTGCGTTTTCGCTAGACTTGGGCTTAAAGGGTGTGAAAATAGCTCAGAACGTCACGAAAGTTGGCGTGCGCATTTGTCTACCAACGGGACATCCAAATCTATGCTCAATTTTCAATTCCGAAAAGTTGGTCAAATTCGAAACTCGATCGTGCGTTTTCGCTAGACTTGGGCTTAAAGGGGGAGAAAATAGCTCGAAACGTCACGAAAGTTGGCGTGGATGCTCGTCTACCAATGGGACATCCAAAACTATTCTCAAATTTAAATTCCGAGAAGTTGGTCAAAGTTGAAACTCGATCGTGCATTTTCGCTAGACTTGGGCTTAAGGGGTGCGAAAATAGCTCGGAACGTCACGAAAGTTGGCGTGGACGATCGTCTACCAATGTGACATCCAAATCCATTCGCAAATTTAAATTCTGAGAAGTTGGTCAAAGTTGAAAATCGACCGTGCCTTTTCGCTACACTTAGGCTTAAAGGGTGAGAAAATAACTCGGAACGTCACGAAAGTTGGCATGCGCATTTGTCTACCAACGAGACATCCAAATCTATACTCAATTTTTAATTCCGAGAAGTTGGTCAAATTCGAAACTCGACCGTGCGTTTTCACTAGGCTTCGCTTTAAAGGGGGAGAAAATAGCTCGGAACGTCACGAAAGTTGGTGTGGATGCTTGTCTACCAATGGGACATCCAAAACTATTGTCGAATTTCGATTCCGAGAAGTTGGACAAAGTTGAAACTCGATCGTGCGCTTTTGCTATACTTGGGCTTAAAGGGTGTGAAAATAGCTCGGAACGTCACGAAAGTTGGCGTGCGCATTTGTCTACCAACGGGACATCCAAATCTATGCTCAATTTTCAATTCCGCGAACTTGGTCAAATTCGAAACTCGACCGTGCGTTTTCGTTAGACTTGGGCTTAAAGGGGGAGAAAATAGCTCGGAACGTAACGAACGTTGGTGTGGACGCTTGTCTAACAATGAGACATCAAAAATTATTCTCGAATTTTGATTCCGAGAAGTTGGACAAAGTTGAAACTCGATCGTGCGCTTTCGCTAGACTTGGGCTTAAAGGGTGTGAAAATAGCTCAGAACGTCACGAAAGTTGGCGTGAGCATTTGTCTACCAACGGGACATCCAAATCTATGCTCAATTTTCAATTCCGAGAAGTTGGTGAAATTCGAAACTCGACCGTGCGTTTTCGTTAGACTTGGGCTTAAAGGGGGAGAAAATAGCTCGGAACGTCACGAAAGTTGGTGTGGACGCTTGTCTACCAATGGGACATCCAAAACTATTCTCAAATTTCAATTCCGAGAAGTTGGTCAAAGTTGAAACTCGATCGTGCGTTTTCGCTAGACTTGGGCTTAAAGGGGCAAAAATAGCTCGGAACGTCACGAAAGTAGGTGTGGACGCTTGTTTACCAATGGGACATCCAAAACTATTCTCGAATTTTGATTTCGAGAAGTTGGACAAAGTTGAAATTCGATCATGTGCTTTCGCTAGACTTGGGCTTAAAGGTGCGAAAATAGCTCGGAACGTCACGAAAGTTAGCGTGGACGCTCGTCTACCAATGTGACATCCAAATCCATTCGCAAATTCAAATTCCGAGAAGTTGGTCAAAGTTGAAAATCGACTGTGCATTTTCGCTACACTTAGGCTTAAAGGGTGAGAAAATAGCTCGGAACGTCACGAAAGTTGGCGTGCGCATTTGTCTACCAACGGGACATCCAAATCTATGCTCAATTTTCAATTCGGAGAAGTTGGTCAAATTCGAAACTCGACCGTGCGTTTTCACTAGACTTGGGCTTAAAGGGGGAGAAAATAGCTCGGAACGTCACGAAAGTTGGTGTGGATGCTTGTCTACCAATGCGACATCCAAAACTATTCTGAAATTTCAATTCCGAGAAGTTAATAAAAGTTGAAACTCGATGGTGCATTTTCGCTAGACTTGGGCTTAAAGGGTGTGAAAATAACTCGGAACGTTACGAAAGTTGGCGTGGACACTCGTGTACCAATGGGACATCCAAAACTATTCTCAAATTTCAATTCCGAGAAGTTAGTCAAAGTTGAAACTCGATCGTTCGTTTTCGCTAGACTTGGGCATAAAGGGGGAGAAAATAGCTCGAAACGTCACGAAAGTTGGCGTGGACGCTCGTCTACCAATGGGACATCCATAACTATTCTCAAATTTAAATTTTGAGAAGTTGGTCAAAGTTGAAACTCGATCGTGCGTTTTCGCTAGAATTGGGCTTAAAGGGTGTGAAAATAGCTCGGAACGTTACGAAAGTTGGCGTGGATGCTCGTCTACCAATGTGACATCCAAATCTATTCGCAAATTTAAATTCCCAGAAGTTGGTCAAAGTTGAAAATCGACCGTGCATTTTCTCTACACTAAGGCTTAAAGAGTGAGAAAATAACTCGGAACGTCACGAAAGTTGGCACGAGCATTTGTCTACCAACGGGACATCCAAATCTATGCTCAATTTTCAATTCCGAGAAGTTGGTCAAATTTGAAACTCGACCGTGCGTTTTTGCTAGACTTGGGCTTAAAAGGGGAGAAAATAGCTCGGAACGTCACGAAAGTTGGTGTGGACGCTTGTCTACCAATGGGACATCCAAAACTATTCTCAAATTTCAATTCCGAGAAGTTGGTCAAAGTTGAAACTCGATCGTCGCGTTTTCGCTTGACTTGGGCTCAAACGGGGAGAAAATAGCTCGGAATGTCACGAAAGTTGGTGTGGACGCTTGTCTACCAATGCGACATCCAAAACTATTCTGAAATTTCAATTCCGAGAAGTTAATCAAAGTTGAAACTCGATCGTGCATTTTCGCTAGACTTGGGCTTAAAGGGTGTTAAAATAACTCGGAACGTTACGAAAGTTGGCGTGACCGCTCGTGTACCAATGGGACATCCAAAACTATTCTCAAATTTCAATTCCGAGAAGTTGGTCAAATTTGAAACTCGATCGTGCGTTTTCGCTAGACTTGGGCTTAAAGGGTATGAAAATACCTTGGAACGTTACGAAAGTTGGCGTGGACGCTCGTGTACCAATGGGACATCCAAAACTATTCTCAAATTTCAATTCCGAGAAGTTGGTCAAATTTGAAACTCGATCGTGCGTTTTCGCTAGACTTGGGCTTAAAGGGTATGAAAATACCTCGGAACGTTACGAAAGTTGGCGTGGACGCTCGTGTACCAATGGGACATCCAAAACTATTCTCAAATTTCAATTCCGAGAAGTTAGTCAAAGTTGAAACTCGATCGTGGGATTTCGCTAGACTTGGGCTTAAAGGGTGCTAAAATAGCTCGGACGTCACGAAAGTTGGCGTGGACGCTCGTCTACCAATGTGACATCCAAATCCATTCGCAAATTTAAATTCCGAGAAGTTGGTCAAAGTTGAAAATTGACCGTGCATTTTCGCTACACTTAGGCTTAAAGGGTGAGAAAATAGCTCGGAACGTCACGAAAGTTGGCGTGCGCATTTGTTTACCAACGGGACATCCAAATCTATGCTCAATTTTTAATTCTGAGAAGTTGGTCAAATTCGAAACTCGACCGTGCGTTTTCACTAGACTTGGGCTTAAAGGGGGAGAAAATAGCTCGGAACGTCACGAAACTTGGCGTGGACGCTTGTCTACCAATGGGATATGCAAAACTATTCTCAAATTTAAATTCCGAGAAGTTGGTCAAAGTTGAAACTCGATCGTGCGTTTTCGCTAGACTTGGGCTTAAAGGGTGTTAAAATAGCTCAAAACCTCACGAAAGTTGGCGTGGACCCTCGCCTACCAATGCGACATCCAAATCTATTCTCAAATTTATATTCCGAAAAGTTGGTCAAAGTTGAAAATCGACGGTGCATTTTCGCTAGAATTAGGCTTAAAGGGTGAGAAAATAGGTCAGAAAGTCACGAAAGTTGGCGTGCGCATTTGTCTACCAACGGGACAGCCAAATCTATTGTCAATTTTAAATTTCGAGCAGTTGGTCAAATTTGAAACTCGACCGTGCGTTTTCACTAGACTTGGGCTTAAAGAGGGAGAAAATAGCTCGGAACGTCACGAAAGTTGGCGTGGAAGCTCGTCTACCAATGCGACATCCAAATCTATTCTGAAATTTATATTCCGAGAAGTTGGTCAAAGTTGAAAATCGACCATGCATTTTCGCTAGACTTGGGCTTAAAGGGGGAGAAAATAGCTCGGAACGTCACGAAAGTTGGTGTGGACGCTTGTCTAACAATGGGACATCCAAAGCTATTCTCGAATTTCCATTCCGAGAAGTTGGACAAAGTTGAAACTCGATCGTGCGTTTTCGCTAGACTTGGGCTTAAAGGGTGTGAAAATAGCTCGGAACGTCACGAAAGTTGGCGTGCGCATTTGTCTACCAACGGGACATCCAAATCTATGCTTAATTTTCAATTCCGAGAAGTTGGTCAAATTCGAAACTCGACCGTGCGTTTTCACTAGACTTGGGCTTAAAGGGGGAGAAAATAGCTCGGAACGTCACGAAAGTTGGTGTGGACGCTTGTCTACCAATGCGACATCCAAGACTATTCTGAAATTTCAATTCCGAGAAGTTAATCAAAGTTGAAACTCGATCGTGCGCTTTCGCTAGACTTGGGCTTAAAGGGTGTGAAAAGAACTCGAAACGTTACGAAAGTTGGCGTGGACGCTCGTGTACCAATGGGACATCCAAAACCATTCTCAAATTTCAATTCCGAGAAGTTAATCAAAGTTGAAACTCGATCGTGCGTTTTCGCTAGACTTGGGCTTAAAGGGGGAGAAAATAGCTCGGAAAGTCACGAAAGTTGGCGTGGATGCTCGTCTACCAATGGGACGTCCAAAACTATTCGCAAATTTGAATTCCGAGAAGTTGGTCAAAGTTGAAACTCGATCGTGCGTTTTCGCTAGACTTGGGCTTAAAGGGTGTGAAAATAGCTCGGAACTTCACGAAAGTGTGCGTGGACCCTCGCCAACCAATGCGACATCCAAATCTATTCTCAAATTTATATTCCGAGAAGTTGGTCAAAGTTGAAAATCGACCATGCATTTTCGCTACACTTAGGCTTAAAGGGCGAGAAAATAGCTCGGAACGTCATGAAAGTTGGCGTGCGCATTTGTCTACCAACGGGACATCCAAATCTATGCTCAATTTTTAATTCCGAGAAGTTGGTCAAATTCGAAACTCGACCGTGCCTTTTCACTAGACTTGGGCTTAAAAGGGGAGAAAATAGCTCGGAACGTCACGAAAGTTGGCGTCCGCATTTGTCTACCAACGGTACATCCAAATCTATGCTCAATTTTCAATTCCGAGAAGTTGGTCAAATTTGAAACCCGGGCTTAAAGGGGGAGAAAATAGCTCGGAACGTCACGAAAGTTGGTGTGGACGCTTGTCTACCAACGCGACATCCAAAACTATTCTGAAATTTCAATTCCGAGAAGTTAATCAAAGTTGAAACTCGATCGTGCATTTTCACTAGACTTGGGCTTAAAGGGTGTGAAAGTAACTCAGAACGTTACGAAAGTCGGCGTGGACGCTCATGTACCAATGGGACATCCAAAACTATTCTCAAATTTCAATTCCGAGAAGGTTGTCAAAGTTGAAACTCGATCGTCCGGTTTCGCTAGACTTGGGCTTAAAGAGTGCGAAAATAGCTCGGACGTCACGAGAGTTGGCGTGGACGCTTGTCTACCAATGTGACATCCAAATCCATTCGCAAATTTAAATTCCGAGAAGTTGGTCAAAGTTGAAAATCGACCGTGCATTTTCGCTACACTTAGGCTTAAAGGGTGAGAAAATAGCTCGGAACGTCACGAAAGTTGGCGTACGCATTTGTCTACCAACAGGACATCCAAATCTATGCTCAATTTTTAATTCCGAGCAGTTGGTCAAATTTGAAACTCGACCGTGCGTTTTCACTAGACTTGGGCTTAAAGAGGGAGAAAATAGCTCGGAATGTCACGAAAGTTGGCGTGGACGCTCGTCTACCAATGTGACATCCAAATCTATTCTGAAATTTATATTCCGAGAAGTTGGTCAAAGTTGAAAATCGACCGTGCATTTTCGCTACACTTAGGTTTAAAGGGTGAGAAAATAGCTCGGAACGTCACGAAAGTTGGCGTGCGCATTTGTCTACCAACGGGACATCCAAATCTATGCTCAATTTTCAATTCCGAGAAGTTGGTCAAATTCGAAACTAGACCATGCGTTTTCACTAGACTTGGGCTTAAAGGGGGAGAAAATAGCTCGGAACGTCACGAACGTTGGCGTGCGCATTTGTCTACCAACGTGACATCCAAATCTATGCTCAATTTTCTATTCCCAGAAGTTGGTCAAATTTGAAACTCGACCGTGCATTTTCGCTAGACTTGGGCTTAAAGGGGGAGAAAATAGCTCGGAACGTCATGAAAGTTGGTGTGGACGCTTGACTACCAATGGGACATCCAAAACTATTCTCAAATTTCAATTCCGAGAAGTTGGTCAAATTCGAAACTCGACCGTGCGTTTTCGCTAGACTAGGGCTAAAGGGGGAGAAAATAGCTCGGAACGTCACGAAAGTTGGTGTGGACGCTTGTATACCAATGTTACATCCAAAACTATTCTGAAATTTCAATTCCGAGAAGTTAATCAAAGTTGAAACTCGATCGTGCATTTTCGCTAGACTTGGGCTTAAAGGGCGTGAAAATAACTCGGAACGTTACGAAAGTTGGCATGGACGCTCATGTACCAATAGGACATCCAAAACTATTCTCAAATTTCAATTCTGAGAAGTTAGTCAAAGTTGAAACTCGATCGTGCGTTTTCGCTAGACTTGGGCTTAAAGGGTGCGAAAACAGCTCGGAACGTCAAGAAAGTTGGCGTGGACGCTCGTCTACCAATGTGACATCCAAATCCATATGCAAATTTAAATTCCGAGAAGTTGGTCAAAGTTGAAAATCGACAGTGCATTTTTGCTACACTTAGGCTTAAAGGCTGAGAAAATAGCTCGGAACGTCATGAAAGTTGGCGTGCGCGTTTGTTTACCAACGGGACATCCAAATCTATGCTCAATTTTTAATTCCGCGAAGTTGGTCAAATTCGAAACTCGACCGTTGCGTTTTCGCTAGACTTGGGCTTAAAGGGGGAGAAAATAGCTCAGAACGTCACGAAAGTTGGTGCGGACGCTTGTCTAACAATGGGACATCCAAAACTATTCTTGAATTTCGATTCCGAGAAGTTGGACAAAGTTGAAACTCGATCGTGCGCTTTCGCTAGACTTGGGCTTAAAGGGTGTGAAAATAGCTCGGAACGTCACGAAAGTTGGCGTGCGCATTTGTCTACCAACGGGACATCCAAATCTATGCTCAATTTTCGATTCCGAGAAGTTGGTCAAATTCGAAACTCGATCGTGCGTTTTCACTAGACTTGGGCTTAAAGGGGGAGAAAATAGCTCGGAACGTCACGAAAGTTGGCGTGGACGCTCGTCTACCAATGTGACATCCAAATCCATTCGCAAATTTAAATTCCGAGAAGTTAGTCAAATTTGAAACTCGATCGTGCGTTTTCGCTAGACTTGGGCTTAAAGGGTGCGAAAATAGCTCAGACGCTCGTCTACCAATGTGACATCCAAATCCATTCGCAAATTTAAATTCCGAGAAGTTGGTCAAAGTTGAAAATCGACCGTGCATTTTCGCTACACTTAGGCTTAAAGGGTGAGAAAATAGCTCGGAACGTCACGAAAGTTGGCATGCGCATTTGTCTACCAACGGGACATCCAAATATATGCTCAATTTTTAATTCCGAGAAGTTGGTCAAATTCGAAACTCGACCGTGCGTTTTCACTAGACTTGGGCTTAAAGGGGGAGAAAATAGCTCGGAAGATCACGAAAGTTGGCGTGAACGCTCGTCTACCAATGGGACATCCAAAACTATTCTCAAATTTACATTTCGAGAAGTTGGTCAAAGTTGAAACTCGATCGTGCATTTTCGCTAGACTTGGGCTTAAAGGGTGTGAAAATAGCTCGGAACTTCACTAAAGTTGGCGTGGACCCTCGCCTACCAATGCGACATCCAAATCTATTCTCAAATTTATATTCCGAGAAGTTGGTCAAAGTTGAAAATCGACCGTGCATTTTCGCTAGACTTAGGATTAAAGGGTGATAAAATAGGTCGAAAAGTCACGAAAGTTGGCGTGCGCATTTGTCTACCAACAGGACAGCCAAATCTATGCTCAATTTTCAATTCCGAGAAGTTGGTCAAATTTGAAACTCGACCGTGCGTTTTCACTAGACTTGGGCTTAAAGTGTGTGAAAATAACTCGGAACGTTACGAAAGTTGGCATGGACGCTCGTGTACCAATGGGACATCCTAAACTATTCTCAAATTTCAATTCCGAGAAGTTAGTCAAAGTTGAAACTCGATCGTGCGTTTTCGCTAGACTTGCGCTTAAAGGGGGAGAAAATAGCTCGGAACGTCTCGAAAGTTGGTGTGGACGCTTTTCTACCAATGGGACATCCAAAACTATTCTCGAATTTCGATTCTGAGAAGTTGGACAAAGTTGAAACTCGATCGTGCGCTTTCGCTAGACTTGGGCTTAAAGGGTGTGAAAATAGCTCGGAACGTCATGAAAGTTGGTGTGCGCATTTGTCTACCAACGGGACATCCAAATCTATGCTCAATTTTTAATTCTGAGAAGTTGGTCAAATTCGAAACTCGACCGTGCGTTTTCGCTACACTTACGCTTAAAGGGTGAGAAAATAGCTCGAAACGTGACGAAAGTTGGCCGCGCGCATTTGTCTACCAACGGGACATCCAAATCTATGCTCAATTTTTAATTCCGAGAAGTTGGTCAAATTTGAAACTCGACCGTGCGTTTTCGCTAGACTTAGGCTTAAAGGGTGAGAAAATAGCTCGGAACGTCACGAAAGTTGGCATGCACATTTGTCTACCAACGGGACATCCAAATCTATGCTCAATTTTCATTTCCGAGAAGTTGGTCAAATTCGAAACTCGACCGTGCGTTTTCACTAGACTTGGGATTAAAGTGGGAGAAAATAGCTCGGAACGTCACGAAAGTTGGTGTGGCCGCTTGTTTACCAATGGGACATCCAAAACTATTCTCAAATTTCAATTACGAGAAGTTAGTCAAAGTTGAAACTCGATCGTGCGTTTTCGCTAGACTTGGGCTTAAAGGGTGCGAAAATAGCTCGGAATGTCACGAAAGTTGGCGTGGACGCTTGTCTACCAATGTGACATCCAAATCCATTCGCAAATTTAAATTCCGAGAAGTTGGTCAAAGTTGAAAATCGACCGTGCATTTTCGCTACACTTAGGCTTAAATGGTGAGAAAATAGCTCGGAACGTCACGAAAGTTGGCGTGCGCATTTGTCTACCAACAGGACATCCAAATCTATGCTCAATTTTTAATTCCGAGAAGTTGGTTAAATTCGAAACTCGACCGTGCGTTTTCCCTAGGCTTGGGCTTAAAGGGGGAGAAAATAGCTCGGAACCTCACGAAAGTTGGTGCGGACGCTTGTCTACCAATGGGACATCCAAAACTATTCTCAAATTTCAATTTCGAGAAGTTGGTCAAAGTTGAAACTCCATCGTGCCTTTTCGCTAGACTTGGGCTTAAAGGGGGAGAAAATAGCTCGGAACGTCATGAAAGTTGGTGTGGACGCTTGTCTACCAATGGGACATCCAAAACTATTCTCAAATTTCAATTCCGAGAAGTTAGTCAAAGTTGAAACTCGATCGTGCGTTTTCGCTAGACTAGGGTTTAAAGGGGGAGAAAATAGCTCTCAACGTCACGAAAGTTGGCGTGGGCGCTCGTCTACCAATGGGACATCCAAAACTATTCTCAAATTTCAATTCCGAGAAGTTGGTCAAAGTTGAAACTCCATCGTGCCTTTTCGCTAGACTTGGGCTTAAAGGGGGAGAAAATAGGTCGAAACGTCACGAAAGTTGGTGTGGATGCTTGTCTACCAATGGGACATCCAAAACTATTCTCAAATTTCAATTCCGAGAAGTTAGTCAAAGTTGAAACTCGATCGTGCGTTTTCGCTAGACTAGGGTTTAAAGGGGGAGAAAATAGCTCGGAATGTCACGAAAGTTGGCGTGGACACTCGTCTACCAATGGGACATCCAAAACTATTCTCAAATTTCAATTCCGAGAAGTTGGTCAAAGTTGAAACTCCATCGTGCGTTTTCGCTAGACTTGGGCTTAAAGGGTGTGAAAATAGCTCGGAACGTCACGAAAGTTGGCGTGGACACTCGTCTACCAATGTGAGATACACATCCATTCTCAAATTTAAATTCCGAGAAGTTGGTCAAAGTTGAAAATCGACCGGGAATTTTCGCTACACTTAGGTCTAAAGGGTGAGAAAATAGCTCGGAACGTCACGAAAGCTGGTGTGCGCATTTGTCTACCAACGGGACATCCAAATCTATGCTCAATTTTTAATTCCGAGAAGTTGGTCAAATTCGAAACTCGACCGTGCGTTTTCGCTAGACTTAGGCTTAAAGGGTGAGAAAATAGCTCGGAACGTCACGAAAGTTGGCGTGCGCATTTGTCTACCAACGGGACATCCAAATCTATGCTCAATTTTCAATTCCGAGAACTTGGTCAAATTCGAAACTCGACCGTGCGTTTTCACTAGACTTGGGATTAAAGTGGGAGAAAATAGCTCGGAACGTCACGAAAGTTGGTGTGGCCGCTTGTCTACCAATGGGACATCCAAAACTATTCTCAAATTTCAATTACGAGAAGTTAGTCAAAGTTGAAACTCGATCGTGCGTTTTCGCTAGACTTGGGCTTAAAGGGTGCGAAAATAGCTCGGAACGTCACGAAAGTTGGCGTGGACGATCGTCTACCAATGTGACATCCAAATCCATTCGCAAATTTAAATTCCGAGAAGTTGGTCAAAGTTGAAAATCGACCGTGCATTTTCGCTACACTTAGGCTTAAAGGGTGAGAAAATAGCTCGGAACGTCACGAAAGTTGGCGTGGACACTCGTCTACCAATGGGACATCCAAAACTATTCTCAAATTTATATTCCGAGAAGTTGGTCAAAGTTGAAAATCGACCGTGCATTTTCGGTAGACATAGGCTTAAAGGGTGAGAAAATAGGTCGGAAAGTCACGAAAGTTGGTGTGGACGCTTGTCTACCAATGGGACATCCAAAACTATTCTCAATTTTCAATTCCGAGAAGTTAGTCAAAGTTGAAACTCGATCGTGCGTTTTCGTTAGACTTGGGCTTAAAGGGGGAGAAAATAGCTTGGAACGTCACGAAAGTTTCCGTGGATGCTCGTCTACCAATGGGACATCCAAAACTATGCTCAATTTTCAATTCCGAGAAGTTAGTCAAATTCGAACCTCGACCATGCGTTTTCGCTAGACCTAGGCTTAAAGGGTGAGAAAATAGCTCAGAACGTCACGAAAGTTGGCGTGCGCATTTGTCTACCAACGGGACATCGAAATCTATGCTCAATTTTCAATTCCGAGAAGTTGGTCAAATTCGAAACTCGATCGTGCGTTTTCGCTAGACTTGGGCTTAAAGGGGGAGAAAATAGCTCGGAACGTCACGAAAGTTGGCGTGGACGCTCGTCTACCAATGGGACATCCAAAACTATTCTCAAATTTAAATTCTGAGAAGTTGGTCAACGTTGAAACTCGTTCGTGCGTTTTCGCTAGACTTGGGCTTAAAGGGTGTGAAAATAGCTCGGAACGTTACGAATGTTGGGGTGTACGCTCATCTACCAATGTGACATCCAAATCTATTCGCAAATTTGAATTCCGAGAAGTTGGTCAAAGTTGAAAATCGACCGTGCATTTTCTCTACACTTAGGCTTAAAGGGTGAGAAAATAGCTCAGAACGTCACGAACGTTAGCGTGCGCATTTGGTGTGGACGCTTGTCTACCAATGGGACATCCAAAACTATTCTCAAATTTCAATTCCTAGAAGTTGGTCAAAGTTGAAACTCGATCGTGCGTTTTCGCTTGACTTGGGCGTAAACGGGGAGAAAATAGCTCGGAACGTCACGAAAGTTGGTGTGGACGCTTGTCTACCAATGGGACATCCAAAACTATTCTCAAATTTCAATTCCCAGAAGTTGGTCAAAGTTGAAACTCGATCGTGCGTTTTCGCTTGACTTGGGCTTAAAAGGGGAGCAAATAGCTCGGAACGTCACGAAAGTTGGTGTGGACGCTTGTCTACCAATGGGACATCCAAAACTATTCTCAATTTTCAATTCCGAGAAGTTAGTCAAATTTGAAACTCGATCGTGCGTTTTCGTTAGACTTGGGCTTAAAGGGGGAGAAAATAGCTTGGAACGTCACGAAAGTTTCCGTGGATGCTCGTCTACCAATGGGACATCCAAAACTATTCTCAAATTTAATTTCCGAGAAGTTGGTCAAAGTTGAAACTCCATCGTGCCTTTTCGCTTGACTTGGGCTTAAACGGGGAGAAAATAGCTCGGAACGTCAAGAAAGTTGGTGTGGACCCTCGCCTACCAATGCGACATCCAAATCTATTCTCAAATTTATATTCCGAGAAGTTGGTCAAAGTTGAAAATCGACCGTGCATTTTCGCTAGACTTAGGATTAAAGGGTGATAAAATAGGTCGAAAAGTCACGAAAGTTGGCGTGCGCATTTGTCTACCAACAGGACCGCCAAATCTATGCTCAATTTCAATTCCGAGAAGTTGGTCAAATTTGAAACTCGACCGTGCGTTTTCACTAGACTTGGGCTTAAAGTGTGTGAAAATAACTCGGAACGTTACGAAAGTTGGCATGGACGCTCGTGTACCAATGGGACATCCTAAACTATTCTCAAATTTCAATTCCAAGAAGTTAGTCAAAGTTGAAACTCGATCGTGCGTTTTCGCTAGACTTGCGCTTAAAGGGGGAGAAAATAGCTCGGAACGTCACGAAAGTTGGTGTGGACGCTTTTCTACCAATGGGACATCCAAAACTATTCTCGAATTTCGATTCTGAGAAGTTGGACAAAGTTGAAACTCGATCGTGCGCTTTCGCTAGACTTGGGCTTAAAGGGTTCGAAAATAGCTCGGAACGTCACGAAAGTTGGTGTGCGCATTTGTCTACCAACGGGACATCCAAATCTATGCTCAATTTTTAATTCTGAGAAGTTGGTCAAATTCGAAACTCGACCGTGCGTTTTCGCTAGACTTACGCTTAAAGGGTGAGAAAATAGCTCGAAACGTGACGAAAGTTGGCGCGCGCATTTGTCTACCAACGGGACATCCAAATCAATGCTCAATTTTTAATTCCGAGAAGTTGGTCAAATTCGAAACTCGACCGTGCGTTTTCGCTAGACTTAGGCTTAAAGGGTGAGAAAATAGCTCGGAACGTCACAAAAGTTGTCGTCCGCAGTTGTCTACAAACGAGACATCCAACTCTATGCTCAATTTTTAATTCCGAGAAGTTGGTAAAATTTGAAACTCGACCATGCGTTTTCACTAGACTTGGGATTAAAGTGGTTCAAAATAGCTCGAAACGTCATGAAAGTTGGTGTGGACGCTTGTCTACTAATGGGACATCCAAAACCATTCTCAAATTTCAATTCCGAGAAGTTAATCAAAGTTGAAACTCGATCGTGCGTTTTCGCTAGTCTTGGGCTTAAAGGGTGTGAAAATAGCTCGGAGCGTTACGAAAGTTGGCGTGGACGCTCGTCTACCAATGTGACATACACATCCATTCTCAAATTTAAATTCCGAGAAGTTGGTCAAAGTTGAAAATCGACCGTCCATTTTCGCTACACTTAGGCTTAAAGGGTGAGAAAATACCTCGGAACGTCACGAAAGTTGGCGTGCGCATTTGTCTACCAACGGGACATCAAAATCTATGTTCAATTTTCAATTCCGAGAAGTTGGTCAAATTCGAAACTCGACCGTGCGTTTTCGCTAGACTTGTGCTTAAAGAGGGAGAAAATAGCTCGGAACGTCACGAAAGTTGTTGTGGATGCTTGTTTACCAATGGGACATCCAAAACTATTCTCAAATTTCAATTCCGAGAAGTTAGTCAAAGTTGAAACTCGATCGTGCGTTTTCGCTAGACTTGGGCTTAAAGGGGGAGAAAATAGCTCGGAACGTCACGAAAGTTGTTGTGGACGCTTGTCTACCAATGGGACATCCAAAACTATTCTCAAATTTCAATTTCGAGAAGTTGGTCAAAGTTGAAACTCCATCGTGCCTTTTCGCTAGAATTGGGCTTAAAGGGGGAGAAAATAGCTCGGAACGTCATGAAAGTTGGTGTGGACGCTTGTCTACCAATGGGACATCCAAAACTATTCTCAAATTTCAATTCCGAGAAGTTAGTCAAAGTTGAAACTCGATCGTGCGTTTTCGCTAGACTAGGGTTTAAAGGGGGAGAAAATAGCTCTCAACGTCACGAAAGTTGGCGTGGTCGCTCGTCTACCAATGGGACATCCAAAACTATTCTCAAATTTCAATTCCGAGAAGTTGGTCAAAGTTGAAACTCCATCGTGCCTTTTCGCTAGACTTGGGCTTAAAGGGGGAGAAAATAGGTCGAAACGTCACGAAAGTTGGTGTGGATGCTTGTCTACCAATGGGACATCCAAAACTATTCTCAAATTTCAATTCCGAGAAGTTAGTCAAAGTTGAAACTCGATCGTGCGTTTTCGCTAGACTAGGGTTTAAAGGGGGAGAAAATAGCTCGGAATGTCACGAAAGTTGGCGTGGACACTCGTCTACCAATGGGACATCCAAAACTATTCTCAAATTTCAATTCCGAGAAGTTGGTCAAAGTTGAAACTCCATCGTGCGTTTTCGCTAGACTTGGGCTTAAAGGGTGTGAAAATAGCTCGGAACGTCACGAAAGTTGGCGTGGACACTCGTCTACCAATGTGAGATACACATCCATTCTCAAATTTAAATTCCGAGAAGTTGGTCAAAGTTGAAAATCGACCGGGAATTTTCGCTACACATAGGTCTAAAGGGTGAGAAAATAGCTCGGAACGTCACGAAAGCTGGTGTGCGCATTTGTCTACCAACGGGACATCCAAATCTATGCTCAATTTTTAATTCCGAGAAGTTGGTCAAATTCGAAACTCGACCGTGCGTTTTCGCTAGACTTAGGCTTAAAGGGTGAGAAAATAGCTCGGAACGTCACGAAAGTTGGCGTGCGCATTTGTCTACCAACGGGACATCCAAATCTATGCTCAATTTTCAATTCCGAGAACTTGGTCAAATTCGAAACTCGACCGTGCGTTTTCACTAGACTTGGGATTAAAGTGGGAGAAAATAGCTCGGAACGTCACGAAAGTTGGTGTGGCCGCTTGTCTACCAATGGGGCATCCAAAACTATTCTCAAATTTCAATTACGAGAAGTTAGTCAAAGTTGAAACTCGATCGTGCGTTTTCGCTAGACTTGGGCTTAAAGGGTGCGAAAATAGCTCGGAACGTCACGAAAGTTGGCGTGGACGATCGTCTACCAATGTGACATCCAAATCCATTCGCAAATTTAAATTCCGAGAAGTTGGTCAAAGTTGAAAATCGACCGTGCATTTTCGCTACACTTAGGCTTAAAGGGTGAGAAAATAGCTCGGAACGTCACGAAAGTTGGCGTGGACACTCGTCTACCAATGGGACATCCAAAACTATTCTCAAATTTATATTCCGAGAAGTTGGTCAAAGTTGAAAATCGACCGTGCATTTTCGGTAGACATAGGCTTAAAGGGTGAGAAAATAGGTCGGAAAGTCACGAAAGTTGGTGTGGACGCTTGTCTACCAATGGGACATCCAAAACTATTCTCAATTTTCAATTCCGAGAAGTTAGTCAAAGTTGAAACTCGATCGTGCGTTGTCGTTAGACTTGGGCTTAAAGGGGGAGAAAATAGCTTGGAACGTCACGAAAGTTTCCGTGGATGCTCGTCTACCAATGGGACATCCAAAACTATGCTCAATTTTCAATTCCGAGAAGTTAGTCAAATTCGAACCTCGACCATGCGTTTTCGCTAGACCTAGGCTTAAAGGGTGAGAAAATAGCTCAGAACGTCACGAAAGTTGGCGTGCGCATTTGTCTACCAACGGGACATCGAAATCTATGCTCAATTTTCAATTCCGAGAAGTTGGTCAAATTCGAAACTCGATCGTGCGTTTTCGCTAGACTTGGGCTTAAAGGGGGAGAAAATAGCTCGGAACGTCACGAAAGTTGGCGTGGACGCTCGTCTACCAATGGGACATCCAAAACTATTCTCAAATTTAAATTCTGAGAAGTTGGTCAACGTTGAAACTCGTTCGTGCGTTTTCGCTAGACTTGGGCTTAAAGGGTGTGAAAATAGCTCGGAACGTTACGAATGTTGGGGTGTACGCTCATCTACCAATGTGACATCCAAATCTATTCGCAAATTTGAATTCCGAGAAGTTGGTCAAAGTTGAAAATCGACCGTGCATTTTCTCTACACTTAGGCTTAAAGGGTGAGAAAATAGCTCAGAACGTCACGAACGTTAGCGTGCGCATTTGTCTACCAACGGGACATCCAAATCTATGCTCAATTTTCTATTCCGAGAAGTTGGTCAAATTAGAAACTCGACCGTGCGTTTTCGCTAGACTTGGGCTTAAAGTGGGAGAAAATAGCTCGGAACGTCACGAAAGTTGTTGTGGACGCTTTCCTACCAATGGGACATCCAAAACTATTCTCAAATTTCAATTCCGAGAAGTTGGTCAAAGTTGAAACTCGATCGTGCGTTTTCACTAGACTTGGGCTTAAAGGGTGTGAAAATAGCTCGGAACGTCACCAAAGTTGGCGTGGACGCTCGTCTACCAATGCGACATCCAAATCTATTCTAAAATTTATATTCCGAGAAGTTGGTCAAAGTTGAAAATCGACTATGCATTTTCGCTAGACTTAGGCTTAAATGGTGAGAAAATAGCTCGGAACGTCACCAAAGTTTGCGTGCGCATTTGTCTACCAACGGGACATCGACATCTATACTCAATTTTCAATTCCGAGAAGTTGGTCAAATTCGAAACTCGACCGTGCGTTTTCACTAGACTTGGGCTTAAAGAGGGAGAAAATAGCTCGTAACCTCACGAAAGTTGGTGTGGACGCTTGTCTACCAATGGGACATCCAAATCTATTCTCAAATTTATATTCCGAGAAGTTGGTCAAAGTTGAAAATCGACCGTGCATTTTCGCTAGACATGGGCTTAAAGGGTGAGAAAATAGCTCGGAATGTCACGAAAGTTGGCGTGGACGCTCGTCTACCAATGTGACATACACATCCATTCTCAAATTTAAATTCCGAGAAGTTGGTCAAAGTTGAAAATCGACCGTGCATTTTCGCTACACTTAGGCTTAAAGGGTGAGAAAATAGCTCGGTACGTCATGAAAGTTGGCGTGCGCATTTGTCTACCAACGGGACATCCAAATCTATGCTCAATTTTTAATTCCAAGAAGTTGGTCAAATTCGAAACTCGACCGTGCGTTTGCACTAGACTTGGGATTAAAGAGGGAGAAAATAGCTCGGAACGTCACAAAAGTTGTTGTGGAAGCTCGTCTACCAATGTGACAACCAAATCTATTCGCAAATTTAAATTCCGAGAAGTTGGTCAAAGTTGAAAATCGACCGTGCATTTTCGATACACTTAGGCTTAAAGGGTGAGAAAATAGCTCCGAACGTCACGAAAGTTGGCGTGCGCATTTGTTTACCAACGGGACATCCAAATCTATACTCAAATTTAAATTCTGAGAAGTTGGTCAAATTCGAAACTCGACCGTGCGTTTTCGCTAGACTTGGGCTTAAAGGGGGAGAAAATAGCCCGAAACGTCACGAAAGTTCGTGTGGACGCTTGTCTACCAATGGGACATCCAAAACTATTCTCAAATTTCAATTCCGAGAAGTTAGTCAAAGTTGAAACTCGATCGTGCGTTTTCGCTAGACTTGGGCCTAAAGGGTGTGAAAATAGCTCGGAACGTCATGAAAGTTGGCCTGGACGCTCGTCTACCAATGTGACATCCAAATCCATTAGCTCGTAATGTGACGAAAGTTGGCGTGCGCATTTGTCTACCAACGGGACATCCAAATCTATACTCAAATTTAAATTCTGAGAAGTTGGTCAATTTCGAAACTCGACCGTGCGTTTTCGCTAGACTTGGGCTTAAAGGGGGAGAAAATAGCTCGAAACGTCACGAAAGTTGGTGTGGACGCTTGTCTACCAATGGGACATCCAAAACTATTCTCTAGTTTCAATTTCGAGAAGTTAGTCAAAGTTGAAACTCGATCGTGCGTTTTCGCTAGACTTGGGCCTAAAGGGTGTGAAAATAGCTCGGAACGTCACGAAAGTTGGCGTGGATGCTCGTCTACCAATGGGACATCCAAAACTATTCTCAAATTTAAATTCCGAGATGTTGGTTAAAGTTGAAACTCGATCGTTCGTTTTCGCTATACTTGGGCTTAAAGGGGGAGAAAATAGCTCAGAACGTCACGAAAGTTGGCGTCAGCATTTGTCTACCAACGGGACATGCAAATCTATGCTCAATTTTCAATTCCGAGAAGTTGGTCAAATTCGAAACTCGACCATGCGTTTTCGCTAGACCTAGGCTTAAAGGGTGTGAAAATAGCTCAGAACGTCACGAAAGTTGGCGTGCGCAATTGTCTACCAACGGGACATCCAAATCTATGCTCAATTTTCAATTCCGAGAAGTTGGTCAAATTCGAAACTCGATCGTGCGTTTTCCATAGACTTGGTCTTAAATGGTGTGAAAATAGCTCGGAACATTACGAAAGTTGGTGTGGACGCTTGTCTACCAATGGGACATCCAAAACTATTCTCAAATTTCAATACCGAAAAGTTAGTCAAACTTGAAACTCGATCGTGCGTTTTCGCTAGACTTGGGCTTAAAGGGGGAGAAAATAGCTCGGAACGTCACGAAAGTTGGCGTGGACGCTCGTCTATCAATGGGACATCCAAAACAATTCTCAAATTTAAATTCCGAGAAGTTGGTCAAAGGTGAAAATCGACCGTGCATTTTCTCTACACTTAGGCTTAAAGGGTGAGAAAATAGCTCGGAATGTCACGAAAGTTGGCGTGAGCATTTGTCTACCAATGGGACATCCAAATCTATGCTCAATTTTCAATTCCAAGAAGTTGGTCAAATTCGAAACTCGACCGTGCGTTTTCGCTAGACTTGGGCTTAAAGGGGGAGAAAATAGCTCGAAACGTCACGAAAGTTGGTGTGGATGCTTGTTTACCAATGGGACATCCAAAACTATTCTCGAATTTCCATTCTGTGAAGTTGGACAAAGTTGAAACTCGATCGTGTGCTTTCGCTAGACTTGGGCTTAAAGGGTGTGAAAATAGCTCAGAACGTCACGAAGGTTGGCGTGCGCATTTGTCTACCAATGGGACATCCAAATCTATGCTCAATTTTGAATTCTGAGAAGTTGGTCAAATTTGAAACTCGACCATGCGTTTTCGCTAGACTTGGGCTTAAATGGGGAGAAAATAGCTCGGAACGTCACGAAAGTTGGTGTGGACGCTTGTCTACCAATGGGACATCCAAAACTATTCTCAAATTTCGATTCCGAGAAGTTAGACAAAGTTGAAACTCGATCGTGCGCTTTCGCTAGACTTGGGCTTAAAGGGGGAGAAAATAGCTCGGAACGTCACGAAAGTTGGCGTGGACGCTCGTCTACCAACGGGACATCCAAATCTATGCTCAATTTTCAATTCTGAGAAGTTGGTCAAATTTGAAACTCAACCATGCGTTTTCGCTAGACTTGGGCTTAAAGGGGGAGAAAATAGCTCGGAACGTCACGAAAGTTGGCGTGGACGCTCGTCTACCAATGGGACATCCAAAACTATTCTCAAATTTAAATTCTGAGAAGTTGGTCAAAGTTGAAACTCGATCGTGCGTTTTCGCTAGACTTGGGCTTAAAGGGTGTGAAAATAGCTTGGAACGTCACGAAAGTTGGCGTGGACGCTCGTGTACCAATGTGACATCCAAATCCATTCGCAAATTTAAATTCCGAGAAGTTGGTCAAAGTTGAAAATCGACCATGCATTTTCGCTACACTTAGGCTTGAAGGGTGAGAAAATAGCTCGGAACGTCATGAAATTTGGCGTGCGCATTTGTCTACCAACGGGACATCCAAATCTATGCTCAATTTTTAATTCCGAGAAGTTGGTCAAATTCGAAACTCGATCGTGCGTTTTCGCTAGACTTGGGCTTAAAGGGTGCGAAAATAGCTTGGAACGTCACGAAAGTTGGCGTGGACACTCGTCTACCAATGTGACATACACATCCATTCTCAAATTTAAATTCCGAGAAGTTGGTCAAAGTTGAAAATCGTCCGTGCATTTTCGCCACACTTAGGCTTAAAGGGTGAGAAAATAGCTCGGAACGTCACAAAAGTTGGCGTGCGCATTTGTCTACCAACAGGACATCCAAATCTATGCTCAATTTTTAATTCCGACAAGTTGGTCAAATTCGAAACTCAACCGTGCGTTTTCACTAGACTTGGGCTTAAAGGGGGAGAAAATAGCTCGGAACGTCACGAAAGTTGGCGTGGACGCTCGTCTAGCAATGGGACATCCAAAACTATTCTCAAATATAAATTCCGAGAAGTTGGTCAAAGTTGAAACTCGATCGTGCGTTTTCGCTAGACTTGGGCTTAAAGGGTGTGAAAATAGCTCGGAACTTCACGAATGTTGGCGTGGACCCTCGCCTACCAATGCGACATCCAAATCTATTCTCAAATTTATAATCCGAGAAGTTGGTCAAAGTTGAAAATCGACCGTGCATTTTCGCTAGACTTACGCTTAAAGGGTGTGAAAATAACTTGGAACGTCACGAAAGTTGGTGTGGACGCTTGTCTACCAATGGGACATCCAAAACTATTCTCAAATTTCAATTCCGAGAAGTTAGTCAAAGTTGAAACTCGATCGTGCGTTTTCGCTAGACTTGGGCCTAAAGGGTGTGAAAATAGCTCGGAACGTCACGAAAGTTGGCGTAGACGCTCGTCTACCAATGTGACATCCAAATCCATTAGCTCGTAATGTGACGAAAGTTGGCGTGCGCATTTTTCTACCAACGGGACATCCAAATCTATGCTCAATTTTTAATTCCGAGAAGTTGGTCAAATTCGAAACTCGACCGTGCGTTTTCGCTAGACTTAGGCTTAAAGGGTGAGAAAATAGCTTAGAACGTCACGAAAGTTGGCGTGCGCATTTGTCTACCAACGGGACATCCAAATCTACGCTCAATTTTCAATTCCGAGAAGTTGGTCAAATTTGAAACTCGACCGTGCGTTTTCGCTAGACTTGGGCTTAAAGGAGGAGAAAATAGCTCGGAACGTCACGAAAGTTGGTGTAGACGCTTGTCTACGAATGGGACATCCAAAACTATTCTCAAATTTCAATTCCGAGAAGTTAGTCAAAGTGGAAACTCGATCGTGCGTTTTCGCTAGACTTGGGCTTAAAGGGGGAGAAAATAGCTCGGAACGTCACGAAAGTTGGCGTGGACACTCGTCTACCAATGGGACATCCAAAACTATTCTCAAATTTGAATTCCGAGAAGTTGGTCAAATTCGAAACTCGACCGTGCGTTTTCGCTAGACTTAGCCTTAAAGGGTGAGAAAATGGCTCGGAACATCACGAAAGTTGGCGTGCGCATTTGTCTACCAACGGGACATCCAAATCTATGCTCAATTTTCAATTCCGAGAAGTTGGTCAAATTCGAAACTCGACCATGCGTTTTCGCTAGACCTAGGCTTAAAGGGTAAGAAAATAGCTCCGAACTTCACGAAAGTTGGCGTGGATGCTCGTCTACCAATGGGACATCCAAAACTATTCTCAAATTTCAATTCCGAGAAGTTAATCAAAGTTGAAACTCGATCGTGCGTTTTCGCTAGACTTAGGCTTAAAGGGTGAGAAAATAGCTCGGAACATCACGAAAGTTGGCGTGCGCATTTGTCTATAAACGGGACATCCAAATCTATGCTCAATTTCAATTCCGAGAAGTTGGACAAACTTGAAACTCGACCGTGCGTTTTCTCTCGACTTGAGCTTAAAGGGTGTGAAATTAGCTCGTAATGTGACGAAAGTTGGCGTGCGCATTTGTCTACCAACGGGACATCCAAATCTATGCTCAATTTTTAATTCCGAGAAGTTGGTCAAATTCGAAACTCGACCATGCGTTTTCGCTAGACCTAGGCTTAAAGGGTGAGAAAATAGCTTAGAACGTCACGAAAGTTGCCGTGCGCATTTGTCTACCAACGGGACATCCAAATCTATGCTCAGTTTTCAATTCCAAGAATTTGGTCAAACTTGAAACTCGATCGTGCGTTTTCGCTAGACTTGGGCTTAAAGGGAAAGAAAATAGCTCGGAACGTCATGAAAGTTGGCGTGGATGCTCGTCTACCAATGGGACATCCAAAACTATTCCCAAATTTAAATTCCAAGAAGTTGGTCAAAGTTGAAACTCGATCGTGCGCTTTCGCTAGACTTGGGCTTAAAGGGTGTGAAAATAGCTCGGAACATTACGAAAGTTGGCGTGGACGCTCGTCTACCAATGGGACATCCAAATCCATTCTCAAATTTAAATTTCGAGATGTTGGTCAAAGTTGAAACTCGATCGTGCGTTTTCGCTAGACTTGGGCTTAAAGGGGGAGAAAATGGCTCGGAACGTCACGAAAGTTGGTGTGGACGCTTGTCTACCAATGCGACATCTAAAACTATTATGAAATTTCAATTCCGAGAAGTTAATCAAAGTTGAAACTCGATCGTGCATTTTCGCTAGACTTGCGCTTAAAGGGTGTGAAAATAACTCGGAACGTTACGAAAGTTGGCGTGAACGCTCGTGTACCAATGGGACATCCAAAACTATTCTCAAATTTCAATTCCGAGAAGTTAGTCAAAGTTGAAACTCGATCGTGCGTTTTCGCTAGACTTGGGCTTAAAGGGTGCGAAAATAGCTTGGAACGTCACGAAAGTTGGCGTGGATGCTCGTCTACCAATGCAACATCCAAATCCATTCGCAAATTTAAATTCCGAGAAGTTGGTCAAAGTTGAAAATCGACCGTGCATTTTCGCTACACTTAGGCTTAAAGGGTGAGAAAATAGCTCAGAACGTCATGAAAGTTGGCGTGCGCATTTGTCTACGAACGGGACATCCAAATCTATGCTCAATTTTTAATTCCGAGAAGTTGGTCAAATTCGAAACTCGACCGTGCGTTTTCACTAGACTTGGGCTTAAAGGGGGATAAAATAGCTCGGAACGTCACGAAAGTTGGCGTGGACGCTCGTCTACCAATGGGACATCCAAAACTATTCTCAAATTTAAATTCCGAGAAGTTGGTCAAAGTGGAAACTCGATCGTGCGTTTTCGCTAGACTTGGGCTTAAAGGGTGTGAAAATAGCTCGGAAAGTTACGAAAGTTGGCATGGACGCTCGTCTACCAATGTGACATCCAAATCTATTCACAAATTTGAATTCCGAGAAGGTTGTCAAAGTTGAAAATCGACCGTGCATTTTCTCTACACTTAGGCTTAAAGGGTGAGAAAATAGCTCGGAACGTCACGAAAGTTGGCGTGAGCATTTGTGTACCAACGGGACATCCAAATCTATTCTCAAATTTCAATTCCGAGAAGTTAGTCAAAGTGGAAACTCGATCGTGCGTTTTCGCTTCACTTGGGCTTAAACGGGGAGAAAATAGCTCGGAACGTCACGAAAGTTGGCGTGGACGCTCGTCTACCAATGTGACATACACATCCATTCTCAAATTTAAATTCCGAGAATTTGGTCAAAGTTGAAAATCGTCCGTGCATTTTCGCCACACTTAGGCTTAAAGGGTGAGAAAATAGCTCGGAACGTCACGAAAGTTGGCGTGCGCATTTGGCTACCAACAGGACATCCAAATCTATGCTCAATTTTTAATTCCGAGAAGTTGGTCAAATTCAAAACTCGACCGTGCGTTTTCACTAGACTTGGGCTTTAAGGGTGTGAAAGTAACTCGGAACGTTACGAAAGTTGGCGTGGACGATCGTGTACCAATGGGACATCCGAAACTATTCTCAAATTTCAATTCCGAGAAGTTAGTCAAAGTTGAAACTCGATTGTGCGTTTTCGCTAGACTTGGGCTTAAAGGGTGTGAAAATAGCTCGGACGTCACGAAAGTTGGCGTGGACACTCGTCTACCAATGTGACATCCAAAGCCATTCGCAAATTTAAATTCCGAGAAGTGGGTCAAAGTTGAAAATCGACCGTGCATTTTCGCTACACTTAGGCTTAAAGGGTGAGAAAATAGCTCAGAACGTCATGAAAGTTGGCGTGCGCATTTGTCTACGAACGGGACATCCAAATCTATGCTCAATTTTTAATTCCGAGAAGTTGGTCAAATTCGAAACTCGACCGTGCGTTTTCACTAGACTTGGGCTTAAAGGGGGATAAAATAGCTCGGAACGTCACGAAAGTTGGTGTGGACACTTTTCTAACAATGGGACATCCAAAACTATTCTCGAATTTCGATTCCGAGAAGTTGGACAAAGTTGAAACTCGATCGTGCGCTTTCGCTAGACTTGGGCTTAAAGGGTGTGAAAATAGCTCGTAACGTCACGATAGTTGGCGTGCGCATTTTTCTACCAACGGGACATCCAAATCTATGCTCAATTTTCAATTCCGAGAAGTTGGTCAAATTTGAAACTCGACCGTGCGTTTTCGCTAGTCTTGGGCTTAAAGGGGGAGAAAATAGCTCGGAACGTCACGAAAGTTTGTGTGGTCGCTTGTCTACCAATGAGACATCTAAAACTATTCTGAAATTTCAATTCCGAGAAGTTAATCAAAGTTTGAAACTCGATCGTGCATTTTCGCTAGACTTGGGCTTAAAGGGTGTGAAAATAACTCGGAACGTTACGAAAGTTGGCGTGGACGCTCGCGTACCAATGGGACATCCAAATCTATGCTCAATTTTTTATTCCGAGAAGTTGGTCAAATTCGAAACTCGACCGTGCGTTTTTACTAGACTTGGGCTTAAAGGGGGAGAAAATAGCTCGGAACGTTACGAAAGTTGGTGTGTACGCTTGTCTACCAATGGGACATCCAAAACTATTCTCGAATTTAAATTCCGAGAAGTTGGACAAAGTTGAAACTCGATCGTGCGCTTTCGCTAGACTTGGGCTTAAAGGGTGTGAAAATAGCTCGGAACGTCACGAAAGTTGGCGTGGACGCTCGTCTACCAATGCGACATCCAAATCTATTCTCAAATTTATATTCCGAGAAGTTGGTCAAAGTTGAAAATCGACCGTGCATTTTCGCTAGACTTGGGCTTAAAGGGTGAGAAAATAGCTCGGAATGTCACGAAAGTTGGCGTCCGCATTTGTCTACCAACGGGACATCCAAATCTATGCTCAATTTTTAATTCCGAGAAGTTGGTCAAATTCGAAACTCGACCATGCGTTTTCGCTAGACTTAGGCTTAAAGGGTGAGAAAATAGCTCGGAACGTCACGAAAGTTGGCGTGCGCATTTGTCTACCAACGGGACATCCAAATATATGCTCAATTTTTAATTCCGAGAAGTTGGTCAAATTCGAAACTCGGCCGTGCGTTTTCGCTAGACTTGGGCTTAAAGGGTGCGAAAATAGCTCGGACGTCACGAAAGTTGGCGTGCACATTTGGCTACCAATGGGACATCCAAATCTATGCTCAATTTTTTATTCCAAGAAGTTGGTCAAATTCGAAACTTGACCGTGTGTTTTCGTTAGACTTAGCCTTAAAGGGTGAGAAAATAGCTCAGAACGTCACGAAAGTTGGCATGCGCATTTGTCTACCAACGGGACATCCAAATCTATGCTCAATTTTCAATTCCGAGAAGTTGGTCAAATTCGAAACTCGATCGTGCGTTTTCGCTAGACTTGGGCTTAAAGGGTGTGAAAATAGCTCGGAACATTACGAAAGTTGGTGTGGATGCTTGTCTACCAATGGGACATCCAAAACTATTTTCAAATTTCAATTCCGAGAAGTTAGTCAAAGTGGAAACTCGATCGTGCGTTTTCGCTAGACTTGGGCTTAAAGGGTGTGAAAATAGCTCGGAACGTTACGAAAGTTGGCGTGGACGCTCGTCTACGAATGTGACATACACATCCATTCTCAAATTTAAATTCCAAGAAGTTGGTCAAAGCTGAAAATCGACCGTGCATTTTCGCTACACTTAGGCTTAAAGGGTGAGAAAATAGTTCGGAACGTCACGAAAGTTGGCGTGCGCATTTGTCTACCAACGGGACATCCAAATCTATGCTCAATTTTCAATTCCGAGAAGTTGGTCAAATTCGAAACTCGACCGTGCGTTTTCGCTAGACTTGTGCTTAAAGAGGGAGAAAATAGCTCGGAACGTCACGAAAATTGTTGTGGACACTTGTCTACCAATGGGACATCCAAAACTATTCTCAAATTCCAATTCCGAGAAGTTAGTCAAAGTTGAAACTTGATCGTGCGTTTTCGCTAGACTTGGGCTTAAAGGGTGCGAAAATAGCTCGGAACGTCACGAAAGTTGGCGTGGACGCTCGTCTACCAATGCGACATCCAAATCTATTCAAAAATTTAAATTCCGCGAAGTTGGTCCAAGTTCAAAATCGACCATGCATTTTCGCTACACTTAGGCTTAAAGAGTGAGAAAATAGCTCAGAACGTCACTAACGTTGGCGTGTGCATTTGTCTACCAACGGGACATCCAAATCTATACTCAAATTTAAATTCCGAGAAGTTGGTCAAATTCAAAACTCGACCGTGCGTTTTCGCTAGACTTAGCCTTGAAGGGTGAGAAAATAGCTCGGAACGTCACGAAAGTTGGCATGCGCATTTGTCTACCAACGGGACATCCAAATCTATGCTCAATTTTCAATTCCGAGAAGTTGGTCAAATTCAAAACTCGATCATGCGTTTTCGCTAGACTTGGGATTAAAGGGTGTGAAAATAGCTCGGAACATTACGAAAGTTGGTGTGGACACTTGTCTACCAATGGAACATCCAAAACTATTCTCAAATTTCAATTCCGAGAAGTTAGTCAAAGTGGAAACTCGATCGTGCGTTTTCGCTAGACTTGGGCTTAAAGGGGGAGAAAATAGCTCGGAACGTCACGAAAGTTGGCGTGGACGCTCGTCTACCAATGGGACATCCAAAACTATTCTCAAATTTAAATTCCGAGAAGTTGGTCAAAGTGGAAACTCGATCGTGCGTTTTCGCTAGACTTGGCCTTAAAGGGTGTGAAAATAGCTCGGAAAGTTACGAAAGTTGGCGTGGACGCTCGTCTACCAATGTGACATCCAAATCTATTCACAAATTTGAATTCCGAGAAGGTTGTCAAAGTTGAAAATCGACCGTGCATTTTCACTACACTTAGGCTTAAAGGGTGAGAAAATAGCTCGGAACGTCACGAAAGTTGGCGTGAGCATTTGTGTACCAACGGGACATCCAAATCTATTCTCAAATTTCAATTCCGAGAAGTTAGTCAAAATGGAAACTCGATCGTGCGTTTTCGCTTGACTTGGGCTTAAACGGGGAGAAAATAGCTCGGAACGTCACGAAAGTTGGTGTGGACGCTTGTCTACCAATGCGACATCTAAAACTATTATGAAATTTCAATTCCGAGAAGTTAATCAAAGTTGAAACTCGATCGTGCATTTTCGCTAGACTTGGGCTTAAAGGGTGTGAAAGTAACTCGGAACATTACGAAACTTGGCGTGGACGATCGTTGTACCAATGGGACATCCAAAACTATTCTCAAATTTCAATTCCGAGAAGTTAGTCAAAGTTGAAACTCGATTGTGCGTTTTCGCTAGACTTGGGCTTAAAGGGTGCGAAAATAGCTCGGACGTCACGAAAGTTGGCGTGGACACTCGTCTACCAATGTGACATCCAAATCCTTTCGCAAATTTAAATTCCGAGAAGTGGGACAAAGTTGAAAATCGACCGTGCATTTTCGCTACACTTAGGCTTAAAGGGTGAGAAAATAGCTCAGAACGTCACGAAAGTTGGCGTGCGCATTTTTCTACCAACGGGACATCCAAATCTATTCTCAATGTTTAATTCCGAGAAGTTGGTCAAATTCGAAACTCGACCGTGCGTTTGCACTAGACTTCGGCTTAAAGGGGGAGAAAATAGCTCGAAACATCACGAAAGTTGTTGTGGACGCTTGTCTACCTATGGGACATCCAAAACTATTCTCGAATTTCGATTCCGAGAAGTTGGACAAAGTTAATCAAAGTTGAAACTCGATCGTGCGTTTTCGCTAGACTTAGGCTTAAAGGGTGAGAAAATAGCTCGAAAGATCACGAAAGTTGGCGTCGCATTTGTCTATAAATGGGACATCCAAATCTATGCTCAATTTTCAATTCCGAGAAGTTGCACAAACTTGAAACTCGACCGTGCATTTTCGCTCGACTGTAGCTTAAAGGGTGTGAAATTAGCTCGTAATGTGACGAAAGTTGGCATGCGCATTTGTCTACCAACGGGACATCCAAATCTATGCTCAATTTTCAATTCCGAGAAGTTGGTCGAATTCGAAACTCGATCATGCGTTTTCGCTAGACTTGGGCTTAAAGGGGGAGAAAATAGCTCGAAACGTCACGAAAGTTGGTGTGGACGCTTGTCTACCAATGGGACATCCAAAACTATTCTCAAATTTCAATTCCTAGAAGTTGGTCAAAGTTGAAACTCGATCGTGCGTTTTCGCTTGACTTGGGCGTAAACGGGGAGAAAATAGCTCGGAACGTCACGAAAGTTGGTGTGGACGCTTGTCTACCAATGGGACATCCAAAACTATTCTCAAATTTCAATTCCGAGAAGTTGGTCAAAGTTGAAACTCGATCGTGCATTTTCGCTTGACTTGGGCTTAAACGGGGATAAAATAGCTCGGAACGTCACGAAAGTTGGTGTGGACGCTTGTCTACCAATGGGACATCCAAAACTATTCTCAAATTTCAATTCCGAGAAGTTGGTCAAAGTTGAAACTCGATCGTGCATTTTCGCTTGACTTGGGCTTAAACGGGGAGAAAATAGCTCGAAACGTCACGAAAATTGGTGTGGACGCTTTTCTACCAATGGGACATCCAAAACTATTCTCAATTTTCAATTCTGAGAAGTTAATCAAATTTGAAACTCGATCGTGCGCTTTCGCTAGACTTGGGCTTAAAGGGGGAGAAAATAGCTCGGAACGTCACGAAAGTTGGTGTGGACGCTTGTCTAACTGGGACATCCAAAACTATTCTCGAATTTCAATTCCGAGAAGTTGGACAAAGTTGAAACTCGATCGTGCGCTTTCGCTAGACTTGAGCTTAAAGGGTGTGAAAATAGCTCGGAACGTCACGAAAGTTGGCGTGCGCATTTGTCTAACAACGGGACATCCAAATCTATGCTCAATTTTCAATTCCAAAAAGTTGGTCAAATTCGAAACTCGACCATGCGTTTTTACTAGACTTGGGCTTAAAGGGGGACAAAATAGCTCGGAACATGACGAAAGTTGGTGTGGATGCTTGCCTACAAATGCGACATCCAAAACTATTCTGAAATTTCAATTCCGAGAAGTTAATCAAAGTTGAAACTCGATCGTGCATTTTCGCTAGACTTGGGCTTAATGGGTGTGAAAGTAACTCGGAACGTTACGAAAGTTGGCGCGGACGCTCGTGTACCAATGGGACATCTAAAACTATTCTCAAATTTCAATTCCGAGAAGTTAGTCAAAGTTGAAACTCGATCATGCATTTTCGCTAGACTTGGGCTTAAAGGGTGCGAAAATAGCTCGGACGTCACGAAAGTTGGCATGGACGCTCGTCCACCAATGTGACATCCAAATCCATTCGCAAATTTAAATTCCGAGAAGTTGGTCAAAGTTAAAAATCGACCGTGGATTTTCGCTACACTTAGGCTTAAAGGGTGAGAAAATAGTTCGGAACGTCACGAAAGTTGGAGTGCGCATTTGTCTACCAACGGGACATCCAAATCTATGCTCAATTTTTAATTCCGAGAAGTTGGTCAAATTCGAAACTCGACCGTGCGTTTTCACTAGACTTGGGCTTAAAGGGGGGGAAAATAGCTCGGAACGTCACGAAAGTTGGCGTGGACGCTCGTCTAGCAATGGGACATCCAAAACTATTCTCAAATATAAATTCCGAGAAGTTGGTCAAAGTTGCAACTCGATCATGCGTTTTCGCTAGACTTGGGCTTAAAGGGTGTGAAAATAGCTCGGAACTTCACGAATGTTGGCGTGGACCCTCGCCTACCAATGCGACATGCAAATCTATTCTCAAATTTATATTCCGAGAAGTTGGTCAAAGTCTAAAATCGATCGTGCATTTTCGCTAGACTTAGGCTTAAAGGGTGTGAAAATAACTCGGAACGTCACGAAAGTTGGTGTGGACGCTTGTCTACCAATGGGACATCCAAAACTATTCTCAAATTTCAATTCCGAGAAGTTAGTCAAAGTTGAAACTCGATCGTGCGTTTTCGCTAGACTTGGGCCTAAAGGGTGTGAAAATAGCTCGGAACGTCACGAAAGTTGGCGTGGACGCTCGTCTACCAATGTGACATCCAAATCCATTAGCCCGTAATGTGACGAAAGTTGGCGTGCGCATTTTTCTACCAACGGGACATCCAAATCTATGCTCAATTTTTAATTCCGAGAAGTTGGTCAAATTCGAAACTCGACCGTGCGTTTTCGCTAGACTTAGGCTTAAAGGGTGAGAAAATAGCTCAGAACGTCACGAACGTTGGCGTGCGCATTTGTCTACCAACGGGACATCCAAATCTATGCTCAATTTTCAATTCCGAGAAGTTGGTCAAATTCGAAACTCGACCGTGCGTTTTCACTAGACTTGGGATTAAAGGGGGAGAAAATAGCTCGGAACGTCACGAAAGTTGGTGTGGACGCTTGTCTACCAATGCGACATCCAAAACTATTCTGAAATTTTAATTCCGAGAAGTTAATCAAAGTTGAAACTCGATCGTGCATTTTCGCTAGACTTGGGCTTAAAGGGTGTGAAAATAACTCGGAACGTTACGAAAGTTGGCGTGGACGCTCGTGTACCAATGGGACATCCAAATCTATGCTCAATTTTTTATTCCGAGAAGTTGGTCAAATTCGAAACTCGACCGTGCGTTTTCGCTAGACTTAGGCTTAAAGGGGGAGAAAATAGCTCAGAACGTCACGAAAGTTGGCGTGCGCATTTGTCTACCAACGGGACATCCAAATCTATGCTCAATTTTCAATTCCGAGAAGTTGGTCAAATTCGAAACTTGACCGTGCGTTTTCGCTAGACTTAGGCTTAAAGGGGGAGAAAATAGCTCAGAACGTCACGAAAGTTGGCGTGCGCATTTGTCTACCAACGGGACATCCAAATCTATGCTCAATTTTCAATTCCGAGAAGTTGGTCAAATTTGAAACTCGACCGTGCGTTTTCGCTAGACTTGGGCTTAAAGGGGGAGAAAATAGCTCGGAACGTCACGAAAGTTGGCGTGGACGCTCGTCTACCAATGGGACATCCAAAACTATTCTCAAATTTGAATTCCGAGAAGTTGGTCAAAGTTGAAACTCGACCGTGCATTTTCACTAGACTTGGGCTTAAAGGGGGAGAAAATAGCTCGGAACTTCACGAAAGTTGGCGTGGACCTCACCTACTAATGCGACATCCAAATCTATTCTCAAATTTATATTCCGAGAAGTTGGTCAAAGTTGAAAATCGACCGTGCATTTTTGCTACACCTAGGATTAAAGGGTGAGAAAATAGCTCTGAACGTCACGAAAGTTGGCGTGGACACTCGTCTACCAATGTGACATCCAAATCCATTAGCTCGTAATGTGACGAAAGTTGGCGTGCGCATTTTTCTACCAACGGGACATCCAAATCTATGCTCAATTTTTAATTCCGAGAAGTTGGTCAAATTCGAAACTCGACCGTGCGTTTTCGCTAGACTTAGGCTTAAAGGGTGAGAAAATAGCTCGGAACATCACGAAAGTTGGCATGCGCATTTGTCTACCAACGGGACATCCAAATCTATGCTCAATTTTCAATTCCGAGATGTTGGTCAAATTCGAAACTCGACCATGCGTTTTCGCTAGACCTAGGCTTAAAGGGTGAGAAAATAGCTCAGAACGTCACGAAAGTTGGCATGCGCATTTGTCTACCAACGGGACATCCAAATCTATGCTCAATTTTCAATTCCGAGAAGTTGGTCAAATTCGAAACTCGACCGTGCGTTTTCGCTAGACTTGTGCTTAAAGAGGGAGAAAATAGCTCGGAACGTCACGAAAATTGTTGTGGACGCTTGTCTACCAATGGGACATCCAAAACTATTCTCAAATTTCAATTCCGAGAAGTTAGTCAAAGTTGAAACTTGATCGTGCGTTTTCGCTAGACTTGGGCTTAAAGGGTGCGAAAATAGCTCGGAACGTCACGAAAGTTGGCGTGGACGCTCGTCTACCAATGCGACATCCAAATCTATTCAAAAATTTAAATTCCGAGAAGTTGGTCCAAGTTGAAAATTGACCGTGCATTTTCGCTACACTTAGGCTTAAAGGGTGAGAAAATAGCTCAGAACGTCACGAACGTTTGCGTGCGCATTTGTCTACCAACGGGACATCCAAATCTATGCTCAATTTTCAATTCCGAGAAGTTGGTCAAATTCGAAACTCGACCGTGCGTTTTCGCTAGACTTGTGCTTAAAGAGGGAGAAAATAGCTCGGAACGTCACGAAAATTGTTGTGGACGCTTGTCTACCAATGGGACATCCAAAACTATTCTCAAATTTTAATTCCGAGAAGTTAGTCAAAGTTGAAACTTGATCGTGCGTTTTCGCTAGACTTGGGCTTAAAGGGTGCGAAAATAGCTCGGAACGTCACGAAAGTTGGCGTGGACGCTCGTCTACCAATTCGACATCCAAATCTATTCAAAAATTTAAATTCCGAGAAGTTGGTCCAAGTTGAAAATCGACCGTGCATTTTCGCTACACTTAGGCTTAAAGGGTGAGAAAATAGCTCAGAACGTCACGAACGTTGGCGTGCGCATTTGTCTACCAACGGGACATCCAAATCTATACTCAAATTTAAATTCCGAGAAGTTGGTCAAATTCGAAACTCGACCGTGCGTTTTCGCTAGACTTAGCCTTGAAGGGTGAGAAAATAGCTCGGAACGTCACAAAAGTTGGCGTGTGCATTTGTCTACCAACGGGACATCCAAATCTATGCTCAATTTTCAATTCCGAGAAGTTGGTCAAATTCGAAACTCGATCATGCGTTTTCGCTAGACTTGGGCTTAAAGGGTGTGAAAATAGCTCGGAACATTACGAAAGTTGGTGTGGACGTTTGTCTACCAATGGGACATCCAAAACTATTCTCAAATTTCAATTCCGAGAAGTTAGTCAAAGTGGAAACTCGATCCTGTGTTTTCGCTAGACTTGGGCTTAAAGGGGGAGAAAATAGCTCGGAACGTCACGAAAGTTGGCGTGGACGCTCGTCTACCAATGTGACATCCAAATCCATTCGCAAATTTAAATTCCGAGAAGTTGGTCAAAGTTGAAAATCGTCCGTGCATTTTCACTACACTTAGGCTTAAAGGGTGAGAAAATAGCTCGGAACGTCACGAAAGTTGGCGTGCGCATTTTTCTACCGAAGGGACATCCAAATCTATTCTCAATTTTTAATTCCGAGAAGTTGGTCAAATTCGAAACTCGACCGTGCGTTTGCACTAGACTTGGGCTTAAAGGGGGAGAAAATACCTCGAAACGTCACAAAAGTTGTTGTGGACGCTTGTCTACCTATGGGACATCCAAAACTATTCTCGAATTTCGATTCCGAGAAGTTGGACAAAGTTGAAACTTGATCATGCGCTTTCGCTAGACTTGGGCTTAAAGCGTGTGAAAATAGCTCGAAACGTCACGAAAGTTGGCGTGCGCATTTGTCTACCAACGGGACATCCAAATCTATGCTAAATTTTCAATTCCGAGAAGTTGGTCAAATTTGAAACTCGACCGTGCATTTTCGCTAGACTTGGGCTTAAAGGGGGAGAAAATAGCTCGGAACGTCACGAAAGTTGGTGTGGACGCTTTCGCTAGACTTAGACTTAAAGGCTGAGAAAATAGCTCGGAACATCAAGAAAGTTGGCGTGCGCATTTGTCTATAAACGGGACATCCAAATCTATGCTCAATTTTCAATTCCGAGAAGTTGGACAAACTTGAAACTCGACCGTGCATTTTCGCTCGACTTGAGCTTAAAGGGTGTGAAATTAGCTCGTAATGTGACGAAAGTTGGCGTGCGCATTTGTCTACCAACGGGACATCCAAATCTATGCTCAATTTTTAATTCCGAGATGTTGGTCTTATTCGAAACTCGACCGTGCGTTTTCGCTAGACTTGGGATTAAAGGGGGAGAAAATAGCTCGGAACGTCACGAAAGTTGGTGTGCACGCTTGTCTACCAATGGGTCATCCAAAACTATTCTCAAATTTCAATTCCGAGAAGTTGGTCAAAGTTGAAACTCGATCGTGCATTTTCGCTTGACTTGGGCTTAAACGGGGATAAAATAGCTCGGAACGTCACGAAAGTTGGTGTGGACGCTTGTCTACCAATGGGACATCCAAAACTATTCAAATTTCAATTCCGAGAAGTTGGTCAAAGTTGAAACTCGATGGTGCATTTTCGCTTGATTTGGGCCTAAACGGGGATAAAATAGCTCGGAACGTCACGAAAGTTGGTGTGGACGCTTGTCTACCAATGGGACATCCAAAACTATTCAAATTTCAATTCCGAGAAGTTGGTCAAAGTTGAAACTCGATCGTGCGTTTTCGCTTGACTTGGGCTTAAACGGGGATAAAATAGCTCGGAACGTCACGAAAGTTGGTGTGGACGCTTGTCTACCAATGGGACATCCAAAACTATTCAAATTTCAATTCCGAGAAGTTGGTCAAAGTTGAAACTCGATCGTACGTTTTCGCTTGACTTGGGCTTAAACGGGGAGAAAATAGCTCGAAACGTCACGAAAGTTGGTGTGGACGCTTTTCTACCAATGGGACATCCAAAACTATTCTCAAATTTCAATTCCGAGAAGTTGGTCAAAGTTGAAACTCGATCGTGCGTTTTCGCTAGACTTAGCCTTAAAGGGTGAGAAAATAGCTCGGAACATCACGAAAGTTGGCATGCGCATTTGTCTACCAACGGGACATCCAAATCTATGCTCAATTTTCAATTCTGAGAAATTGGCCAAATTCGAAACTCGACCGTGCGTTTACACTAGACTTGGGCTTAAAGGGGGAGAAAATAGCTCGGAACGTCACGAAAGTTGGTGTGGACGCTTGTCTACCAATGGGACATCCAAAACTATTCTCAAATTTCAATTCCGAGAAGTTGGTCAAAGTTGAAACTCGATCGTGCGTTTTCGCTAGACTTGGGCTTAAACGGGGAGAAAATAGCTCAGAACGTCACGAAAGTTGGTGTGGACGCTTGTCTACCAATGGGACATCCAAAACTATTCTCAAATTTAAATTCCGAGAAGTTGGTCAAATTCGAAACTTGACCGTGCGTTTTCGCTAGACTTAGCCTTAAAGGGTGAGAAAATAGCTCGGAACATGACGAAAGTTGGCATGCGGATTTGTCTACCAACGGGAAATCCAAATCTATGCTCAATTTTCAATTCCGAGAAGTTGGTCAAATTCGAAACTCGACCATGCGTTTTCACTAGACCTAGGCTTAAAGGGTGAGAAAATAGCTCAGAACGTCACGAAAGTTGGCGTGCGCATTTGTCTACCAACGGGACATCCAAATCTATGCTCAATTTTCAATTCCGAGAAGTTGGTCAAATTCGAAACTCGATCGTGCGTTTTCGCTAGACTTGGGCTTAAAGGGGGAGAAAATAGCTCGGAACATTACGAAAGTTGGCGTGGACGCTCGTCTACCAATGGGACATCCAAATCCATTCTCAAATTTAAATTCCGAGATGTTGGTCAAAGTTGAAACTCGATCGTGTGTTTTCGCTAGACTTGGGCTTAAAGGGGGAGAAAATAGCTCGGAACGTCACGAAAGTTGCCGTGAGCATTTGTCTACAACAGGGACATCCAAATCTATGCTCAATTTTCAATTCCGAGAAGTTGGTCAAATTCGAAACTCGACCATGCGTTTTCGCTAGACCTAGGCTTAAAGGGTGAGAAAATAGCTCAGAACGTCACGAAAGTTGGCGTGCGCATTTGTCTACCAACGGGACATCCAAATCTATGCTCAATTTTCAATTCCAAGAAGTTGGTCAAATTCGAAACTCGATCGTGCGTTTTCGCTAGACTTGGGCTTAAAGGGTGTGAAAATAGCTCGGAACATAACGAAAGTTGATGTGGACGCTTGTCTACCAATGGGACATCCAAAACTATTCTCAAATTTCAATTCCGAGAAGTTAGTCAAAGTGGAAACTCGGTCGTGCGTTTTCGCTAGACTTGAGCTTAAAGGGGGAGAAAATAGATGGGAACAACACGAAAGTTGGCGTGGACGCTCGTCTACCAATGTCACATCCAAATCTATTCGCAAATTTAAATTCCGAGAAGTTGGTCAAAGTTGAAAATCGACCGTGCATTTTCTCTACACTTAGGCTTAAACGGTGAGAAAATAGCTCGAAACGTCACGAAAGTTGGCGTGAGCATTTGTCTACCAACGGGACATCCAAATCTATGCTCAATTTTCAATTCCGAGAAGTTGGTCAAATTTGAAACTCGACCGTGCGTTTTCGCTAGACTTGGGCTTAAAGGGGGAGAAAATAGCTCGGAACGTCAATAAACTTGGTGTGGACGCTTGTCTAACAATGGGACATCCAAAACTATACTCGAATTTCGATTTCGAGAAGTTGGACAAAGTTGAAACTCGATCGTGCGCGTTCGCTAGACTTGGGCTTAAAGGGTGTGAAAATAGCTCGGAACGTCACGAAAGTTGGCATGCGCATTTGTCTACCAACGGGACATCCAAATCTATGCTCAATTTTCAATTCCGAGAAGTTGGTCAAATTCGAAACTCGACCGTGCGTTTTCATTAGACTTGGGCTTAAAGGGGGAGAAAATAGCTCGGAACGTCACGAAAGTTGGTGTGGACGCTTGTCTGCCAATGGGACATCCAAAACTATTCTCAAATTTCAATTCCGAGAAGTTAATCAAAGTTGAAACTCGATTGTGCGTTTTCGCTAGACTTAGGCTTAAAGGGTGAGAAAATAGCTCGGAACCTCACGAAAGTTGGCGTGCGCATTTGTCTATAAACGCGACATCCAAATCTATTCTCAATTTTCAATTCCGAGAAGTCGGACAAAGTTGAAACTCGACCGTGCGTTTTCGCTCGACTTGAGCTTAAAGGGTGTGAAATTAGCTCGTAATGTGACGAAAGTTGGCGTGCGCGTTTTTCTACCAACGGGACATCCAAATCTATGCTCAATTTTCAATTCTGAGAAGTTGGTCAAATTTGAAACTCGACCGTGCGTTTTCACTAGACCTAGGCTTAAAGGGTGAGAAAATAGCTCGGAACGTCACGAAAGTTGGTGCGGACGCTTGTCTACCAATGCGACATCCAAATCTATTCTGAATTTTCAATTCCGAGAAGTTAATCAAAGTTGAAACTCGATCGTGCATTTTCGCTAGACTTGGGCTTAAAGGGTGTGAAAATAACTCGGAACGTTACGAAAGTTGGCGTGGACGCTCGTGTACTAATGGGACATCCAAAACTATTCTCAAATTTTAATTCTGAGAAGTTAGTCAAAGTTGAAACTCGATCGTGCGTTTTCGCTAGACTTGGGCTTAAAGGGTGCAAAAATAGCTCGGAACGTTACGAAAGTTGGCATGGACGCTCGTCTACCAATGGGACATCCAAATCCATTCTCAAATTTAAATTCCGAGATGTTGGTCAAAGTTGAAACTCGATCGTGCTTTTTAGCTAGACTTGGGCTTAAAGGGGGAGAAAATAGCTCGGAACGTCACAAAAGTTGGCGTGAGCATTTGTCTACCAACGGGACATCCAAATCTATGCTCAATTTTCAATTCCGAGAAGTTGGTCAAATTCAAAACTCGACCGTGCGTTTTCACTAGACTTGGGATTAAAGGGGGAGAAAATAGCTCAGAACGTCACGAAAGTTGGTGTGGACGCTTGTCTACCAATGCGACATCCAAAACTATTCTGAAATTTCAATTCCGAGAATTTAATCAAAGTTGAAACTCGATCGTGCATTTTCACTAGACTTGGGCTTAAAGGGTGTCGAAATAACTCGAAACGTTACGAAAGTTGGCGTGGACGCTCGTGTACCAATGGGACATCCAAATCTATGCTCAATTTTTAATTCCGAGAAGTTGGTCAAATTCAAAACTCGACCGTGCGTTTTTACTAGGCTTGGGCTTAAAGGGGGAGAAAATAGCTCGGAACGTCACGAAAGTTGGTGTGGACGCTTGTCTACCAATGGGACATCCAAAACTATTCTCGAATTTTGATTCCGAGAAATTGGACAAAGTTGAAATTCGATCGTGCGCTTTCGCTAGACTTGGGCTTAAAGGGTGTGAAAATAGCTCGGAACGTCACGAAAGTTGGCGTGCGCATTTGTCTACCAACGGGACATCCAAATCTATGCTCAATTTTCAATTCCGAGAAGTTGGTCAAATTCGAAACTCGACCGTGCGTTTTCACTAGACTTGGGCTTAAAGGGGGAGAAAATAGCTCAGAACGTCACGAAAGTTGGTGTGGACGCTTGTCTACCAATGCGACATCCAAAACTATTTTGAAATTTCAATTCCGAGAAGTTAATCAAAGTTGAAACTCAATCATGCATTTTCGCTAGACTTGGGCTTAAAGGGTGTGAAAGTAACTCGGAACGTTACGAAAGTTGGCGTGGACGCTCGTGTAGCAATTGGACATCCAAATCTATGCTCAATTTTTAATTCCGAGAAGTTGGTCAAATTCGAAACTCGACCGTGCGTTTTCCCTAGACTTGGGCTTAAAGGGGGAGAAAATAGCTCGAAACGTCACGAAAGTTGGTGTGGACGCTTTTCTACCAATGGGACATCCAAAACTATTCTCGAATTTCGATTCCGAGAAGTTGGACAAAGTTGAAACTGGATCGTGCGCTTTCGCTAGACTTGGGCTTAAAGGGCGTGAAAATAGCTCGAAACGTCACGAAAGTTGGCGTGCGCATTTGTCTACAAACGGGACATCCAAATCTATGCTCAATTTTCAATTTTGAGAATTTGGTGAAATTCGAAACTCGACCGTGCGTTTTCGCTAGACTTGGATTTAAAGGGGGAGAAAATAGCTCGAAACGTCACGAAAGTTGGCGTGGACGCTCGTATACCAATGGGACATCCAAAACTATTCTCAAATTTAAATTCCGAGAAGTTGGTCAAAGTTGAAAATCGATCGTGCGTTTTCGCTAGACTTGGGCTTAAAGGGTGTGAAAATAGCTCGGAACTTCACGAAAGTTGGCGTGGACCCTCGCCTACCAATGCGACATCCAAATCTATTCTCAAATTTATATTTCGAGAAGTTGGTCAAATTTCAAAATCGACCGTGCGTTTTCGCTAGACTTGGGCTTAAAGGGTGTGAAAATAGCTCGGAACTTCACGAAAGTTGGCGTGGACCCTCGCCTACCAATGCGACATCCAAATCTATTCTCAAATTTATATTCCAAGAAGTTGGTCAAAGCTTAAAATTGACCGTGCATTTTCGCTAGACTTGGGCTCAAAGGGGGAGAAAATAGCTCTGAACGTCACGAAAGTTGGTGTGGACGCTTGTCTAACAATGGGACATCAAAAACTATTCTCGAATTTCGATTCCAAGAAGTTGGACAAAGTTGAAACTCGATCGTGCGTTTTCGCTAGAGTTGGGCTTAAAGGGTGTGAAAATAGCTCGGAACGTCACGAAAGTTGGCGTGCGCATTTGTCTACCAAAGGGACATCCAAATCTATGCTCAATTTTCAATTCCGAGAAGTTGGTCAAATTCAAAACTCGACCGTGCGTTTTGAATAGTCTTGGGATTAAAGGGGGAGAAAATAGCTCGGAACGTCACGAAAGTTGGTGTGGACGCTTGTCTACCAATGCGACATCCAAAACTATTCTGAAATTTCAATTCCGAGAAGTTAATCAAAGTTGAAACTCGATCGTGCATTTTCACTAGACCTGGGCTTAAAGGGTGTGAAAATAAATCGGAACGTTACGAAAGTTGGCGTGGACGCTCGTGTGCCAATGGGACATCCAAAACTATTCTCAAATTTCAATTCCGAGAAGTTAGTCAAAGTTGAAAATCGATCGTGCGTTTTCGCTAGACTTGGGCTTAAAGGGTGCAAAAATAGCTCAGAACATGACGAACGTTGGCGTGGACGCTCGTCTACCAATGGGACAACCAAATCCATTCTCAAATTTAAATTCCGAGATGTTGGTCAAAGTTGAAACTCGATCGTGCGTTTTATCTACACTTGGGCTTAAAGGGGGAGAAAATAGCTCGGAACGTCACGAAAGTTGGCGTGAGCATTTGTCTACCAACGGGACATCCAAATCTATGCTCAATTTTCAATTCCAAGAAGTTGGTCAAATTCGAAACTCGACCGTGCGTTTTCACTAGACTTGGGATTAAAGGGGGAGAAAATAGCTCGGAACGTCACGAAAGTTGGTGTGGACGCTTGTCTACCAATGCGACATCCAAAACTATTCTAAAATTTCAATTCCGAGAAGTTAATCAAAGTTGAAACTCGATCGTGCATTTTCTCTAGACTTGGGCTTAAAGGGTGTGAAAATAACTCGGAACGTTACGAAAGTTGGCGTGGACACTCGTGTACCAATGGGACATCCAAATCTATGCTCATTTTTTTATTCCGAGCAGTTGGTCAAATTCGAAACTCGACCGTGCGTTTTTACTAGACTTGGGCTTAAAGGGGGAGAAAATAGCTCGGAACGTCAGGACAGTTGGTGTGGACGCTTGTCTACCAATGAGACATCCAAAACTATTCTCGAATTTCGATTCCGAGAAGTTGGACAAAGTTGAAACTCGATCGTGCGCTTTCGCTAGACTTGGGCTTAAAGGGTGTGAAAATAGCTCGTAACGTCACGAAAGTTGGCGTGCGCATTTGTCTACCAATGCGACATCCAAATCTATGCTCAATTTTCAATTCTGAGAAGTTGGTGAAATTTGAATCTCGATCGTGCGTTTTCTCTAGACTTGGGCTTAAAGGGGGAGAAAATAACTCGGAACGTTACGAAAGTTGGCGTGGACGCTCGTGTACCAATGGGACATCCAAATCTCTGCTCATTTTTTTATTCCGAGAAGTTGGTCAAATTTGAAACTCGACCGTGCGTTTTCCCTAGACTTGGGCTTAAAGGGGGAGAAAATAGCTCGGAACGTCACGAAAGTTGGTGTGGACACTTTTCTACCAATGGGACATCCAAAACTATTCTCGAATTTCAATTCCGAGAAGTTGGACAAAGTTGAAACTTGATCGTACGCTTTCGCTAGACTTGGGCTTAAAGGGCGTGAAAATAGCTCGTAACGTCACGAAAGTTGGCATGCACATTTGTCTACAAACGGGACATCCAAATCTATGCTCAATTTTCAATTCCGAGAAGTTGGTCAAATTCGAAACTCGACCGTGTGTTTTCGCTAGACTTGGGCTTAAAGGGGGAGAAAATAGCTCGGAACGTCACGAAAGTTGGCGTGGACGCTCGTCTACCAATGGGACATCCAAAACTATTCTCAAATTTAAATTCCAAGAAGTTGGTCAAAGTTGAAACTCGATCGTGCGTTTTCGCTAGACTTGGGCTTAAAGGGTGTGAAAATAGCTCGGAACTTCACGAAAGTTGGCGTGGACCCTCGCCTACCAATGCGACATCCAAATCTATTCTCAAATTTATATTCCGAGAAGATGGTCAAATTTGAAAATCGACCGTGCATTTTCGCTAGACTTAGGCTTAAAGGGTGAGAAAATAGGTCGGAAAGCCACGAAAGTTGTCATGCGCATTTGTCTACCAACGGGACAGCCAAATCTATGCTCAATTTTCAATTTCGAGAAGTTGGTCAAATTTGAAACTCGACCGTGCGTTTTCACTAGACTTGGGCTTAAAGAGGGAGAAACTAGCTCGGAACGTCACGAAAGTTGGCGTGGACGCTCGTCTACCAATGCGACATCCAAATCTATTCTGAAATTTATATTCCGAGAAGTTGGTCAAAGTTGAAAATCGACCGTGCATTTTCGCTAGACTTGGGCTTAAAGGGTGAGAAAATAGCTCGGAACGTCACGAAAGTTGGTGTGGACGCTTGTCTAACAATGGGACATCCAAAACTATTCTCGAATTTCGATTCCGAGAAGTTGGACAAAGTTGAAACTCGATCGTGCGTTTTTCGCTAGACTTGGGCTTAAAGGGTGTGAAAATAGCTCGGAACGTCACGAAAGTTAGCGTGCGCATTTGTCTACCAACGAGACATCCAAATCTATGCTCAATTTTCAATTCCGAGAAGTTGGTCAAATTCGAAACTCGACCGTGCGTTTTCACTAGACTTGGGCTTAAAGGGGGAGAAAATAGCTCGGAACGTCACGAAAGTTGGTGTGGACGCTTGTCTACCAATGCGACATCCAAAACTATTCTGAAATTTCAATTCCAAGAAGTTAATCAAAATCGAAACTTGATCGTGCGCTTTCGCTAGACTTGGGCTTAAAGGGCGTGAAAATAGCTCGTAACGTCACGAAAGTTGGTGTGCGCATTTGTCTACAAACGGGACATCCAAATCTATGCTCAATTTTCAATTCCGGGAAGTTGGTCAAATTCGAAACTCGACCGTGTGTTTTCGCTAGACTTGGGCTTAAAGGGGGAGAAAATAGCTCGGAACGTCACGAAAGTTGTTGTGGACGCTTGTCTACCAATGGGACATCCAAAACTATTCTCAAATTTCAATTCTGAGAAGTTAGTCAAAGTTGAAACTCGATCATGCGTTTTCGCTAGACTTGGGCTTAAAGGGTGCGAAAATAGCTCGGAACGTCACGAAAGTTGGCATGGACGCTCGTCTACCAATGTGACATCCAAATCCATTCGCAAATTTAAATTTCGAGAAGTTGGTCAAAGTTGAAAATCGACCGTGGATTTTCGCTACACTTAGGCTTAAAGGGTGAGAAAATAGCTCGGAACGTCACGAAAGTTGGCGTGCGCATTTGTCTACCAACGGGACATCCAAATCTATGCTCAATTTTTAATTCCGAGAAGTTGGTCAAATTCGAAACTCGACCGTGCGTTTTAACTAGACTTGGGCTTAAAGGGGGAGAAAATAGCTCGGAACGTCACGAAAGTTGGTGTGGACGCTTGTCTACCAATGGGACATCCAAAACTATTCTCAAATTTCAATTCCGAGAAGTTAGTCAAAGTTGAAACTCGATCGTGCGTTTTCGCTAGACTTGGGCCTAAAGGGTGTGAAAATAGCTCGGAACATTACGAAAGTTGGTGTGGACGCTTGTCTACCAATGGGACATCCAAAACTATTCTCAAATTTCAATTCCGAGAAGTTAGTCAAAGTGGAAACTCGATCGTACGTTTTCGCTAGACTTGGGCTTAAAGGGTGTGAAAATAGCTCGGAACGTTACGAAAGTTGGCGTGGATGCTCGTGTACCAATGGGACATCCAAAACTATTCTCAAATTTCAATTCCGAGAAGTTAGTCAAAGTAGAAACTCGATCGTGCGTTTTCGCTAGACTCGGGCTTAAATGGTGCGAAAATAGCTCGGAACGTCACGAAAGTTGGCGTGGACGCTCCTCTACCAATGCGACATCCAAATCTATTCACAAATTTAAATTCCGAGAAGTTGGTCCAAGTTGAAAATCGACCGTGCATTTTCGCTACACTTAGGCTTAAAGGGAGAGAAAATAGCTCAGAACGTCACGAAAGTTGGCGTGCGCATTTGTCTACCAACGGGACATCCAAATCTATACTCAAATTTAAATTCCGAGAAGTTGGTCAAATTCGAAACTCGACCGTGCGTTTTCGCTAGACTTAGCCTTAAAGGGTGAGAAAATAGCTCGAAACGTCACGAAAGTTGGCGTGCGCATTTGTCTACCAACGGGACATCCAAATCTATGCTCAATTTTCAATTCCGAGAAGTTGGTCAAATTTGAAACTCGATCGTGCGTTTTCGCTAGACTTGGGCTTAAAGGGGGTGAAAATAGCTCGAAACGTCACGAAAGTTGGCGTGGACGCTCGTCTACCTATGGGACATCTAAAACTATTCTCAAATTTAAATTCCGAGAAGTTGGTCAAAGTTGAAACTCGATCGTGCGTTTTCGCTAGACTTGGGCTTAAAGGGTGTGAAAATTGCTCGAAAAGTTACGAAAGTTGGTGTGGACGCTTGTCTACCAATGGGACATCCAAAACTATTCTCAAATTTAAATTCCGAGAAGTTAGTCAAAGTTGAAACACGATCGTGCGTTTTCTCTAGACTTGGGCTTAAAGGGTGTGAAAATAGCTTGAAAAGTTACGAAAGTTGGTCTGGACGCTTGTCTACCAATGGGACATCCAAAACTATTCTCAAATTTAAATTCCGAGAAGTTAGTCAAAGTTGAAACTCGATCGTGCGTTTTCGCTTGACTTGGGCTTAAACAGGGAGAAAATAGCTCGGAACGTCACGAAAGTTGTTGTGGACGCTTGTCTACCAATGCGAAATCTAAAACTATTCTGAAATTTCAATTCCGAGAAGTTAATCAAAGTTGAAACTCGATCGTGCATTTTCGCTAGACTTGGGCTTAAAGGGTGTGAAAGTAACTCAGAACGTTACGAAAGTTGGTGTGGACGCTCGTGTACCAATGGGACATCCAAAACTATTCTCAAATTTCAATTCCGAGAAGTTAGTCAAAGTGGAAACTCGGTCGTGCGTTTTCGCTAGACTTGAGCTTAAAGGGGGAGAAAATAGCTGGGAACATCACGAAAGTTGGCGTGGACGCTCGTCTACCAATGTGACATCCAAATCTATTCGCAAATTTAAATTCCGAGAAGTTGGTCAAAGTTGAAAATCGACCGTGCATTTTCGCTACACTTAGGCTTAAAGGGTGAGAAAATAGCTCGGAAGATCATGAAAGTTTGTGTGCGCATTTGTCTACCAACGGGACATCCAAATCTATGCTCAATTTTTATTTCCGAGAAGTTGGTCAAATTCGAAAGTCGACCGTGCGTTTTCACTAGACTTGGGCTTAAAGGGGGAGAAAATAGCTCGGAACGTCACGAAAGTTGGTGTGGACGCTTGTGTACCTATGGGACATCCAAAACTATTCTCGAATTTCGATTCCGAGAAGTTGGACAAAGTTGAAACTCGATCGTGCACTTTCGCTAGACTTGGGCTTAAAGGGCGAGAAAATAGCTCGGAACGTCACGAAAGTTGGTGTGGACGCTTGTCTAACAATGGGACATCCAAAACTATTCTCGAATTTCTATTCCGAGAAGTTGGACAAAGTTGAAACTCGATCGTGCGCGTTCGCTAGACTTGGGCTTAAAGGGTGTGAAAATAGCTCGTAACGTCACGAAAGTTGGCGTGCGCATTTGTCTACCAACGGGACATCCAAATCTATGCTCAATTTTCAATTCCGAGAAGTTGGTCAAATTCGAAACTCGACCGTGCGTTTTCACTAGACTTGGGCTTAAACGGTGCGAAAATAGCTCAGAACGTCACGAAAGTTGGCGTGGACGCTCGTCTACCAATGCGACATGCAAATCTATTCGCAAATTTAAATTCCGAGAAGTTGGTCAAAGTTGAAAATCGACCGTGCATGTTCGCTACACTTAGGCTTAAAGGGTGAGAAAATAGCTCAGAACGTCACGAAAGTTGGCCTGCCCATTTGTCTACCAACGGGACATCCAAATCTATACTCAAATTTAAATTCCGAGAAGTTGGTCAAATTTGAAACTCGACTGTGCGTTTTCACTAGACTTAGCCTTAAAGGGTGAGAAAATAGCTCGGAACGTCACGAAAGTTGGCGTGCGCATTTGTCTATCAACTGGACATCCAAATCTATGCTCAATTTTTAATTCCGAGAAGTTGGTCAAATTCGAAACTCGACTGTGCGTTTTCACTAGACTTGGGCTTAAAGGGGGAGAAAATAGCTCAGAACGTCACGAAAGTTGGCGTGGACGCTCGTCTATCAATGGGACATCCAAAACTATTCTCAAATTTCAATTCCGAGAAGTTAGTCAAAGTTGAAACTCGACCGTGCGTTTTCGCTAGACATGGGCTTAAATGGGGAGAAAATAGCTCTGAACGTCACGAAAGTTGGTGTGGACGCTTGTCTAACAATGGGACATCCAAAACTATTCTCGAAGATTCCGAGAAGTTGGACAAAGTTGAAACTCGATCGTGCGCTTTTGCTAGACTTGGGCTTAAAGGGTGAGAAAATAGCTCGGAACATCACGAAAGTTGGCGTGCGCATTTGTCTACCAACGGGACATCCAAATCTATGCTCAATTTTTAATTCCGAGAAGTTGGTCAAATTCGAAACTCGACCGTGCGTTTTCACTAGACTTGGGCTTAAAGGGGGAGAAAATAGCTCGAAACGTCACGAAAATTGGCGTGGACGCTCGTCTAGCAATGGGACATCCAAAACTATTCTCAAATATAAATTGTGAGAAGTTGGTCAAAGTTGAAACTCGATCGTGCATTTTCGCTAAACTTGGGCTTAAAGGGTGTGAAAATAGCTCGGAACTTCACGAAAGTTGGCGTGGACCCTCGCCTACCAATGCGACATCCAAATCGATTCTCAAACTTATATTCCGAGAAGTTGGTCAAAGTTGAAAATCGACCGTGCATTTTCGCTAGACTTAGGCTTAAAGGGTGAGAAAATAGGTCGGAAAGTCACGAAAGTTGGCGTGCGCATTTGTCTACCAACGGCACAGCCAAATCTATGCTCAATTTTCAATTCCAAGAAGTTGGTCAAATTTGAAACTCGACCGTGCATTTTCACTAGACTTGGGCTTAAAGAGGGAGAAAATAGCTCGGAACGTCACGAAAGTTGGCGTGGACGCTCGTCTACCAATGTGACATCCAAATCCATTAGCTTGTAATGTGACGAAAGTTGGCATGCACATTTTTCTACCAACGGGACATCCAAATCTATGCTCAATTTTTAATTCCGAGAAGTTGGTCAAATTCGAAACTTGACCGTGCGTTTTCGCTAGACTTAGGCTTAAAGGGTGAGAAAATAGCTCAGAACGTCACGAACGTTGGCGTGCGCATTTGTCTACCAACGTGACATCCAAATCTATGCTCAATTTTCTACTCCGAGAAGTTGGTCAAATTTGAAACTCGACCGTGCATTTTCGCTACACTTAGGCTTAAAGGGTGAGAAAATAGCTCAGAACGTCACGAAAGTTGGCGTGCGCATTTTTCTACCAACGGGAGATCCAAATCTATACTCAAATTTACATTCCGAGAAGTTGGTCAAATTCGAAACTCGACCGTGCCTTTTCACTAGTCTTTGCCTTAAAGGGGGAGAAAATAGCTTGGAACGTCACAAAAGTTGGTGTGGACGCTTGTCTACCAATGGGACATCCAAAACTATTCTCGAATTTCAATTCCGAGAAGTTAATCAAAGTTGAAACTCGATCGTGCGTTTTTCGCTAGACTTAGGCTTAAAGGGTGAGAAAATAGCTCGGAACATCACGAAAGTTGGCGTGCGCATTTGTCTATAAACGGGACATCCAAATCTATGCTCAATTTTCAATTCCGAGAAGTTGGACAAACTTGAAACTCGACCGTGCGTTTTCGCTCGACTTGAACTTAAAGGGTGTGAAATTAGCTCGTAATGTGACGAAAGTTGGCGTGCGCATTTGTTTACCAACGGGACATCCAAATCCATTCTCAGATTTAAATTCCGAGAAGTTGGTCAAAGTTGAAACTCGACCATGCGTTTTCGCTAGACTTGGTCTTAAAGGGGGAGAAAATGGCTTGGAACGTCACGAAAGTTGGTGTGGACGCTTGTCTACCAATGCGACATCCAAAACTATTATGAAATTTCAATTCCGAGAAGTTAATCAAAGTTGAAACTCGATCGTGCATTTTCGCTAGACTTGGGCTTAAAGGGTGTGAAAATAACTCGGAACGTTACGAAAGTTGGCGTGGACGCTCGTGTACCAATGGGACATCCAAACCTATTCTCAAATTTCAATTACGAGAAGTTAGTCAAAGTTGAAACTCGATCGTGCGTTTTCGCTAGACTTGGGCTTAAAGTGTGCGAAAATAGCTCGGAACGTCACGAAAGTTCGCGTGGACGTTCGTCTACCAATGTGACATCCAAATCCATTCGCAAATTTAAATTTCGAGAAGTTGGTCAAAGTTGAAAATCGACCGTGCATTTTCGCTACACTTAGGCTTAAAGGGTGAGAAAATAGCTCGAAATGTCATGAAAGTTGGCGTGCGCATTTGTATACCAACGGGACATCCAAATCTATGCTCAATTTTTAATTCCGAGAAGTTGGTCAAATTCGAAACTCGACCGTGCGTTTTCACTAGACTTTGGCTTAAAGGGGGATAAAATAGCTCGGAACGTCACGAAAGTTGGTGTGGACGCTTGTCTACCAATGGGACATCCAAAACTATTCTCGAATTTCGATTCCGAGAAGTTGGACAAAGTTGAAAATCGATCGTGCGCTTTCGCTAGACTTGGGCTTAAAGGGTGTGAAAATACCTCGTAACGTCACGAAAGTTGGCGTGCGCATTTGTCTACCAACGAGACAACCAAATCTATGCTCAATTTTCAATTTCGAGAAGTTGGTCAAATTTGAAACTCGACCGTGCATTTTCGCTAGAATTGGGCTTAAATGGGGAGAAAATAGCTCGGAACGTCACGAAAGTTGGTGTGGACGCTTGTCTAACAATGGGACGTCCAAAACTATTCTCGAATTTCGATTCCGAGAAGTTGGACAAAGTTGAAACTCGATCGTGCGCTTTCTCTAGACTTGGGCTTAAAGGTTGTGAAAATAGCTCGGAACGTCACGAAAGTTGGCGTGCGGATTTGTCTACCAACGGGACATCCAAATCTATGTTCAATTTTCAATTCCGAGAAGTTGGTCAAATTCGAAACTCGACCGTGCGTTTTCGCTAGACTTGTGCTTAAAGAGGGAGAAAATAGCTCGGAACGTCATGAAAGTTGTTGTGGGCGCTTGTCTACCAATGGGACATCCAAAACTATTCTCAAATGTAAATTCCGAGAAGTTGGTCAAAGTTGAAACTTGATCGTGCGTTGTCGCTAGACTTGGGCTTAAAGGGTGCGAAAATAGCTCGGAACGTCACGAAAGTTGGCGTGGACACTCGTCTACCAATGGGACATCCAAAACTATTCTCAAATTTATATTCCGAGAAGTTGGTCAAAGTTGAAAATCGACCGTGCATTTTCGCTAGACTTAGGCTTAAAGGGTGAGAAAATAGGTCGGAAAATCACGAAACTTGGCGTGCGCATTTTTCTACCAACGGGACAGCCAAATCTATGCTCAATTTTCAATTCCGAGAACTTGGTCAAATTTGAAACTCGACCGTGCGTTTTTGCTAGACTTGGGCTTAAAGGGTGTGAAAATAGCTCGGAACGTTACGAAAGTTGGCGTGGACGCTCGTCTACCAATGTGACATCCAAATCTATTCACAAATTTAAATTCCGAGAAGTTGGTCAAAGTTGAAAATCGACCGTGCATTTTCTCTACACTTAGGCTTAAAGGGTGAGAAAATAGCTCGGAACGTCACGAAAGTTGGCGTGAGCATTTGTCTACCAACGGGACATCCAAATCTATGCTCAATTTTCAATTCCGAGAAGTTGGTCAAATTCGAAACTCGACCGTGCGTTTTCACTAGACTTGTGCTTAAAGAGGGAGAAAATAGCTCGGAACGTCACGAAAGTTGTTGTGGACGCTTGTCTACCAATGGGACATCCAAAACTATTCTCAAATGTAAATTCCGAGAAGTTGGTCAAAGTTGAAACTTGATCGTGCGTTGTCGCTAGACTTGGGCTTAAAGGGTGCGAAAATAGCTCGGAACGTCACGAAAGTTGGCGTGGACGCTCGTCTACCAATGTGACATCCAAATCTATTCGCAAATTTAAATTCTGAGAAGTTGGTCAAAGTTGAAAATCGACCGTGCATTTTCGCTACACTAAGGCTTAAAGGGTGAGAAAATAGCTCAGAACGTCACGAAAGTTGGCGTGCGCATTTGTCTACCAACGGGACATCCAAATCTATACTCAAATTTAAATTCCGAGAAGTTGTTCAAATTCGAAACTCGACCGCGCGTTTTCGCTAGAATTAGGCTTAAAGGGTGAGAAAATAGCTCGGAAAGTCACGAAAGTTGGCCTGCGCATTTGTCTACCAACGGGACATCCAAATTTATGCTTAATTTTTAATTCCGAGAAGTTAGTCAAATTCGAAACTCGACCGTGCTTTTTCACTAGACTTGGGCTTAAAGGGGGAGAAAATAGCTCAGAACGTCACGAAAGTTGGTGTGGACGCTCGTCTACCAATGCGACATCCAAGACTATTCTGAAATTTCAATTCCGAGAAGTTAGTCAATGTTGAAACTCGATCGTGCTTTTGCGCTTGACTTGGGCTTAAACAGGGAGAAAATAGCTCGGAACGTCACGAAAGTTGGTGTGGACGCTTGTCTACCAATGGGACATCCAAAACTATTCTCAAATTTCAATTCCGAGAAGTTGGTCAAAGTTGAAACTCGATCGTGCGCTTTCGCTAGACTTGGGCTTAAAGGGTGTGAAAATAGCTCGGAACGTCACGAAAGTTGGCGTGCGCATTTGTCTACCAACGGGACATCCAAATCTATGTTCAATTTTCAATTCCGAGAAGTTGGTCAAATTCGAAACTCGACCGTGCGTTTTCGCTAGACTTGTGCTTAAAGAGGGAGAAAATAGCTCGGAACGTCACGAAAGTTGTTGTGGACGCTTGTCTACCAGTGGGACATCCAAAACTATTCTCAAATGTAAATTCCGAGAAGTTGGTCAAAGTTGAAACTTGATCGTGCGTTGTCGCTAGACTTGGGCTTAAAGGGTGGGAAAATAGCTCGGAACGTCACGAAAGTTGGCGTGGACGCTCGTCTACCAATGCGACATCCAAATCTATTCGCAAATTTAAATTCCGAGAAGTTGGTCAAAGTTGAAAATCGACCGTGCATTTTCGCTACACTAAGGCTTAAAGGGTGAGAAAATAGCTCAGAACGTCACGAAAGTTGCCGTGCGCATTTGTCTACCAACGGGACATCCAAATCTATGCTCAGTTTTCAATTCCAAGAATTTGGTCAAACTTGAAACTCGATCGTGCGTTTTCGCTAGACTTGGGCTTAAAGGGAAAGAAAATAGCTCGGAACGTCATGAAAGTTGGCGTGGATGCTCGTCTACCAATGGGACATCCAAAACTATTCTCAAATTTAAATTCCAAGAAGTTGGTCAAAGTTGAAACTCGATCGTGCGCTTTCGCTAGACTTGGGCTTAAAGGGTGTGAAAATAGCTCGGAACATTACGAAAGTTGGCGTGGACGCTCGTCTACCAATGGGACATCCAAATCCATTCTCAAATTTAAATTTCGAGATGTTGGTCAAAGTTGAAACTCGATCGTGCGTTTTCGCTAGACTTGGGCTTAAAGGGGGAGAAAATGGCTCGGAACGTCACGAAAGTTGGTGTGGACGCTTGTCTACCAATGCGACATCTAAAACTATTATGAAATTTCAATTCCGAGAAGTTAATCAAAGTTGAAACTCGATCGTGCGTTTTCGCTAGACTTGGGCTTAAAGGGTGCGAAAATAGCTTGGAACGTCACGAAAGTTGGCGTGGATGCTCGTCTACCAATGCGACATCCAAATCCATTCGCAAATTTAAATTCCGAGAAGTTGGTCAAAGTTGAAAATCGACCGTGCATTTTCGCTACACTTAGGCTTAAAGGGTGAGAAAATAGCTCAGAACGTCATGAAAGTTGGCGTGCGCATTTGTCTACGAACGGGACATCCAAATCTATGCTCAATTTTTAATTCCGAGAAGTTGGTCAAATTCGAAACTCGACCATGCGTTTTCACTAGACTTGGGCTTAAAGGGGGATAAAATAGCTCGGAACGTCACGAAAGTTGGTGTCGACACTTGTCTACCAATGGGACATCCAAAACTATTCTCGAATTTCGATTCCGAGAAGTTGGACAAAGTTAAAACTCGATCGTGCGCTTTCGCTAGACTTGGGCTTAAAGGGTGTGAAAATAGCTCGTAACGTCACGATAGTTGGCGTGCGCATTTGTCTACCAACGGGACATCCAAATCTATGCTCAATTTTCAATTCCGAGAAGTTGGTCAAATTTGAAACTCGACCGTGCGTTTTCACTAGACTTGGGCTTAAAGGGGGAGAAAATAGCTCGGAACGTCACGAAAGTTTGTGTGGACGCTTGTCTACCAATGAGACATCTAAAACTATTCTGAAATTTCAATTCCAAGAAGTTGGTCAAATTCGAAACTCGACCGTGCGTTTTCGCTAGACTTGGGCTTAAAGGGGGATAAAATAGCTCGGAACGTCACGAAAGTTGGTGTGGACGCTTGTCTACCAATGGGACATCCAAAACTATTCTCGAATTTAAATTCCGAGAAGTTGGACAAAGTTGATACTCGATCATGCGCTTTCGCTAGACTTGGGCTTAAAGGGTGTGAAAATAGCTCGGAACGTCACGAAAGTTGGCGTGGACGCTCGTCTACCAATGCGACATCCAAATCTATTCTCAAATTTATATTCCGAGAAGTTGGTCAAAGTTGAAAATCGACCGTGCATTTTCGCTAGACTTGGGCTTAAAGGGTGAGAAAATAGTTCAGAATGTCACGAAAGTTGGCGTCCGCATTTGTCTACCAACGGGACATCCAAATCTATGCTCAATTTTTAATTCCGAGAAGTTGGTCAAATTCGAAACTCGACCATGCGTTTTCGCTAGACTTAGGCTTAAAGGGTGAGAAAATAGCTCGAAACGTCACGAAAAATGGCGTGCGCATTTGTCTACCAACGGGACATCCAAATATATGCTCAATTTTTAATTCCGAGAAGTTGGTCAAATTCGAAACTCGGCCGTGCATTTTCGCTAGACTTGGGCTTAAAGGGTGCGAAAATAGCTCAGACGTCACGTAAGTTTGCGTGCACATTTGGCTACCAACGGGACATCCAAATCTATGCTCAATTTTTTATTCCAAGAAGTTGGTCAAATTCGAAACTTGACCGTGCGTTTTCGTTAGACTTAGCCTTAAAGGGTGAGAAAATAGCTCGGAACGTCACGAAAGTTGGCGTGCGCATTTGTCTACCAACGGGACATCCAAATCTATGCTCAATTTTCAATTCCGAGAAGTTGGTCAAATTCGAAACTCGATCGTGCGTTTTCGCTAGACTTGGGCTTAAAGGGTGTGAAAATAGCTCGGAACATTACGAAAGGTTGTGTGGACGCTTGTCTACCAATGGGACATCCAAAACTATTCTCAAATTTCAATTCCGAGAAGTTAGTCAAAGTGGAAACTCGATCGTGCGTTTTCGCTAGACTTGGGCTTAAAGGGTGTGAAAATAGCTCGGAACGTTACGAAAGTTGGCGTGGACACTCGTCTACGAATGTGACATACACATCCATTCTCAAATTTAAATTCCGAGAAGTTGGTCAAAGTTGAAAATCGACCGTGCATTTTCGCTACACTTAGGCTTAAAGGGTGAGAAAATAGTTCGGAACGTCACGAAAGTTGGCGTGCGCATTTGTCTACCAACGGGACATCCAAATCTATGCTCAATTTTCAATTCCGAGAAGTTGGTCAAATTCGAAACTCGACCGTGCGTTTTCGCTAGACTTGTGCTTAAAGAGGGAGAAAATAGCTCGGAACGTCACGAAAATTGTTGTGGACACTTGTCTACCAATGGGACATCCAAAACTATTCTCAAATTTCAATTCCGAGAAGTTAGTCAAAGTTGAAACTTGATCGTGCGTTTTCGCTAGACTTGGGCTTAAAGGGTGCGAAAATAGCTCGGAACGTCACGAAAGTTGGCGTGGACGCTCTTCTACCAATGCGACATCCAAATCTATTCAAAAATTTAAATTCCAAGAAGTTGGTCCAAGTTGAAAATCGACCATGCATTTTCGCTACACTTAGGCTTAAAGGTTGAGAAAATAGCTCAGAACGTCACTAACGTTGGCGTGCGCATTTGTCTCCCAACGGGACATCCAAATCTATACTCAAATTTAAATTCCGAGAAGTTGGTCAAATTCAAAACTGGACCGTGCGTTTTCGCTAGACTTAGCCTTGAAGGGTGAGAAAATAGCTCGGAACGTCACGAAAGTTGGCGTGCGCATTTGTCTACCAACGGGACATCCAAATCTATGCTCAATTTTCAATTCCGAGAAGTTGGTCAAATTCAAAACTCGATCATGCGTTTTCGCTAGACTTGGGCTTAAAGGGTGTGAAAATAGCTCGGAACATTACGAAAGTTGGTGTGGACACTTGTCTACCAATGGAACATTCAAAACTATTCTAAAATTTCAATTCCGAGAAGTTAGTCAAAGTGGAAACTCGATCGTGCGTTTTCCCTAGACTTGGGCTTAAAGGGGGAGAAAATAGCTCGGAACGTCACGAAAGTTGGCGTGGACGCTCGTCTACCAATGGGACATCCAAAACTATTCTCAAATTTAAATTCCGAGAAGTTGGTCAAAGTGGAAACTCGATCGTGCGTTTTCGCTAGACTTGGGCTTAAAGGGTGTGAAAATAGCTCGGAAAGTTACGAAAGTTGGCGTGGACGCTCGTCTACCAATGTGACATCCAAATCTATTCACAAATTTGAATTCCGAGAAGGTTGTCAAAGTTGAAAATCGACCGTGCATTTTCTCTACACTTAGGCTTAAAGGGTGAGAAAATAGCTCCGAACGTCACGAAAGTTGGCGTGAGCATTTGTGTACCAACGGGACATCCAAATCTATTCTCAAATTTCAATTCCGAGAAGTTAGTCAAAGTGGAAACTCGATCGTGCGTTTTCGCTTGACTTGGGCTTAAACGGGGAGAAAATAGCTCGGAACGTCACGAAAGTTGGCGTGGACGCTCGTCTACCAATGTGACATACACATCCATTCTCAAATCTAAATTCCGAGAAGTTGGTCAAAGTTGAAAATCGTCCGTGCATTTTCGCCACACTTAGGCTTAAAGGGTGAGAAAATAGCTCGGAACGTCACGAAAGTTGGCATGCGCATTTGTCTACCAACAGGACATCCAAATCTATGCTCAATTTTTAATTCCGAGAAGTTGGTCAAATTCAAAACTCGACCGTGCGTTTTCACTAGACTTGGGCTTTAAGGGTGTGAAAGTAACTCGGAACGTTACGAAAGTTGGCGTGGACGATAGTGTACCAATGGGACTTCCAAAACTATTCTCAAATTTCAATTCCGAGAAGTTAGTCAAAGTTGAAACTCGATTGTGCGTTTTCGCTAGACTTGGGCTTAAAGGGTGCGAAAATAGCTCGGACGTCACGAAAGTTGGCGTGGACGCTCGTCTACCAATGTGACATCCAAAGCCATTCGCAAATTTAAATTCTGAGAAGTGGGTCAAAGTTGAAAATCGACCGTGCATTTTCGCTACACTTAGGCTTAAAGGGTGAGAAAATAGCTCGGAACATCACGAAAGTTGGCGTGGACGCTCGTTTACCAATGTGACATCCAAATCCATTCGCAAATTTAAATTCCGAGAAGTTGGTCAAAGTTGAAAATCGTCCGTGCATTTTCACTACACTTAGGCTTAAAGGGTGAGAAAATAGCTCGGAACGTCACGAAAGTTGGCGTGCGCATTTTTCTACCGACGGGACATCCAAATCTATTCTCAATTTTTAATTCCGAGAAGTTGGTCAAATTCGAAACTCGACCGTGCGTTTGCACTAGACTTTGGCTTAAAGGGGGAGAAAATAGCTCGGAACGTCAGGAAAGTTGTTGTGGACGCTTGTCTACCTATGGGACATCCAAAACTATTCTCGAATTTTGATTCCGAGAAGTTGGACAAAGTCGAAACTCGATCATGCGCTTTCGCTAGACTTGGGCTTAGAGCGTGTGAAAATAGCTCGTAACGTCACGAAAGTTGGCGTGCGCATTTGTCTACCAACGGGACATCCAAATCTATGCTAAATTTTCAATTCCGAGAAGTTGGTCAAATTTGAAACTCGACCGTGCATTTTCGCTAGACTTGGGCTTAAAGGGGGAGAAAATAGCTCGGAACGTCACGAAAGTTGGTGTGGACGCTTTCGCTAGACTTAGGCTTAAAGGCTGAGAAAATAGCTCGGAACATCACGAAAGTTGGCGTGCGCATTTGTCTATAAACGGGACATCCAAATCTATGCTCAATTTTCAATTCCGAGAAGTTGGACAAACTTGAAACTCGACCGTCCATTTTCGCTCGACTTGAGCTTAAAGGGTGTGAAATTAGCTCGTAATGTGACGAAAGTTGGCGTGCGCATTTGTCTACCAACGGGACATCCAAATCTATGCTCAATTTTTAATTCCGAGAAGTTGGTCAAATTCGAAACTCGACCGTGCGTTTTCGCTAGACTTGGGCTTAAAGGGGGAGAAAATAGCTCGGAACGTCACGAAAGTTGGTGTGCACGCTTGTCTACCAATGGGTCATTCAAAACTATTCTCAAATTTCAATTCCGAGAAGTTGGTCAAAGTTGAAACTCGATCGTGCATTTTCGCTTGACTTGGGCTTAAACGGGGATAAAATAGCTCGGAACGTCACGAAAGTTGGTGTGGAAGCTTGTCTACCAATGGGACATCCAAAACTATTCAAATTTAAATTCCGAGAAGTTGGTCAAAGTTGAAACTCGATGGTGCGTTTTCGCTTGACTTGGGCTTAAACGGGGATAAAATAGCTCGGAACGTCACGAAAGTTGGTGTGGACGCTTGTTTACCAATGGGACGTCCAAAACTATTCAAATTTCAATTCCGAGAAGTTGGTCAAAGTTGAAACTCGATCGTGCGTTTTCGCTTGACTTGGGCTTAAACGGGGATAAAATAGCTCGGAACGTCACGAAAGTTGGTGTGGACACTTGTCTACCAATGGGACATCCAAAACTATTCAAATTTCAATTCCGAGAAGTTGGTCAAAGTTGAAACTCGATCGTGCGTTTTCGCTTGACTTGGGCTTAAACGGGGAGAAAATAGCTCGAAACGTCACGAAAGTTGGTGTGGACGCTTTTCTACCAATGGGACATCCAAAACTATTCTCAAATTTCAATTCCGAGAAGTTGGTCAAAGTTGAAACTCGATCGTGCGTTTTCGCTAGACTTAGCCTTAAAGGGTGAGAAAATAGCTCGGAACATCACGAAAGTTGGCATGCGCATTTGTCTACCAACGGGACATCCAAATCTATGCTCAATTTTCAATTCTGAGAAATTGGTCAAATTCAAAACTCGACCGTGCGTTTTCACTAGACTTGGGCTTAAAGGGGGAGAAAATAGCTCGGAACGTCACGAAAGTTGGTGTGGACGCTTGTCTACCAATGGGACATCCAAAACTATTCTCAAATTTCAATTCTGAGAAGTTGGTCAAAGTTGAAACTCGATCGTGCGTTTTCGCTAGACTTGGGCTTAAACGGGGAGAAAATAGCTCGGAACGTCACGAAAGTTGGTGTGGACGCTTGTCTACCAATGGGACATCCAAAACTATTCTCAAATTTAAATTCCGAGAAGTTGGTCAAATTCGAAACTCGACCGTGCGTTTTCGCTAGACTTAGCCTTAAAGGGTGAGAAAATAGCTCGGAACATCACGAAAGTTGGCATGCGCATTTGTCTACCAACGGGAAATCCAAATCTATGCTCAATTTTCAATTCCGAGAAGTTGGTCAAATTGGAAACTCGACCATGCGTTTTCGCTAGACCTAGGCTTAAAGGGTGAGAAAATAGCTCAGAACGTCACGAAAGTTGGCGTGCGCATTTGTCTACCAATGGGACATCCAAATCTATGCTCAATTTTCAATTCCGAGAAGTTGGTCAAATTCGAAACTCGATCGTGCGTTTTCGCTAGACTTGGGCTTAAAGGGGGAGAAAATAGCTCGGAACATTACGAAAGTTGGCGTGGACGCTCGTCTGCGAATGGGACATCCAAATCCATTCTCAAATTTAAATTCCGAGATGTTGGTCAAAGTTGAAACTCGATCGTGTGTTTTCGCTAGACTTGGGCTTAAAGGGGGAGAAAATAGCTCGGAACGTCACGAAAGTTGCCGTGAGCATTTGTCTACAACAGGGACATCCAAATCTATGCTCAATTTTCAATTCCGAGAAGTTGGTCAAATTCGAAACTCGACCATGCATTTTCGCTAGACCTAGGCTTAAAGGGTGAGAAAATAGCTCAGAACGTCACGAAAGTTGGCGTGCGCATTTGTCTACCAACGGGACATCCAAATCTATGCTCAATTTTCAATTCCAAGAAGTTGGTCAAATACGAAACTCGATCGTGCGTTTTCGCTAGACTTGGGCTTAAAGGGTGTGAAAATAGCTCGGAACATAACGAAAGTTGATGTGGACGCTTGTCTACCAATGGGACATCCAAAACTATTCTCAAATTTCAATTCCGAGAAGTTAGTCAAAGTGGAAACTCGGTCGTGCGTTTTCGCTAGACTTGAGCTTAAAGGGGGAGAAAATAGATGGGAACAACACGAAAGTTGGAGTGGACGCTCGTCTACCAATGTGACATCCAAATCTATTCGCAAATTTAAATTCCGAGAAGTTGGTCAAAGTTGAAAATAGACCGTGCATTTTCTCTACACTTAGGCTTAAACGGTGAGAAAATAGCTCGAAACGTCACGAAAGTTGGCGTGAGCATTTGTCTACCAACGGGACATCCAAATCTATGCTCAATTTTCAATTCCAAGAAGTTGGTCAAATTTGAAACTCGACCGTGCGTTTTCGCTAGACTTGGGCTTAAAGGGGGAGAAAATAGCTCGGAACGTCACGAAAGTTGGTGTGGACGCTTGTCTACCAATGTGACGTCCAAATCCATTCGCAAATTTAAATTCCGAGAAGTTGGTCAAAGTTGAAAATCGACCGTGCATTTTCGCTAGACTTAGGCTTAAAGGGTGAGAAAATAGCTCGGAACGTCATGAAAGTTGGCGTGCGCATTTGTCTACCAACAGGACATCTAAATCTATGCTCAATTTTTAATTCCGAGAAGTTGGTCAAATTCGAAACTCGACCGTGCATTTTCACTAGACTTGGGCTTAAAGGGGGAGAAAATAGCTCGAAACGTCACGAAAGTTGGTGTGGACACTTGTGTAACAATGGGACATCCAAAACTATTCTCGAATTTCGATTCCGAGAAGGTGGACAAATTTGAAACTCGATCGTGTGCTTTCGCTAGACATGGGCTTAAAGGGTGTGAAAATAGCTCGGAACGTCACGAAAGTTGGCGTGCGCATTTGTCTACCAACGGGACATCCAAATCTATGCTCAATTTTCAATTCTGAGAAGTTGGTCAAATTTGAAACTCGACCGTGCGTTTTCACTAGACTTGGGCTTAAAGGGGGAGAAAATAGCTCGAAACGTCACGAAAGTTGGTGTGGACGCTTGTCTACCAATGCGACATCCAAAACTATTCTGAAATTTCAATTCCAAGATATTAATCAAAGTTGAAACTCGATCGTGCATTTTCGCTAGACTTGGGCTTAAAGGGTGCGAAAATAGCTCGGAACGTCACGAAAGTTGGCGTGCACGCTCGTCTACCAATGTGACATCCAAATCCATTCGCAAATTTAAATTCCGAGAAGTTGGTCAAAGTTGAAAATCGACCGTGCATTTTCGCTACACTTAGGCTTAAAGGGTGAGAAAATAGCTCGGAACGTCATGAAAGTTGGCGTGCGCATTTGTCTACCAACGGGACATCCAAATCTATGCTCAATTTTTAATTCCGAGAAGTTGGTCAAATTCGAAACTCGACCGTGCGTTTTCTCTAGACTTGGGCTTAAAGGGGGAGAAAATAGCTCGGAACGTCACGAAAGATGGTGTGGACGCTTGTGTACCAATGGGACATCCAAAACTATTCTCGAATTTCGATTCCGAGAAGTTGGACAAAGTTGAAACTCGATCGTGCGCTTTCGCTAGACTTGGGCTTAAAGGGGGAGAAAATAGATCGGAACGTCACGAAAGTTGGTGTGGACGCTTGTCTAACAATGGGACATCCAAAACTATTCTTGAATTTCGATTCCGAGAAGTTGGACAAAGTTGAAATTCGATCGTGCGCTTTCGCTAGACTTGGGCTTAAAGGGTGTGAAAATAGCTCGGAACGTCACGAAAGTTGGCGTGCGCATTTGTCTACCAACGGGACATCCAAATCTATGCTCAATTTTTAATTCAGAGAATTTGGTCAAATTCGAAACTCGACCGTGCGTTTTCACTAGACTTGGGCTTAAAGGGTGGGAAAATAGCTCGGAACGTCACGAAAGTTGGCGTGGACGCTCGTCTACCAATGCGACATGCAAATCTATTCGCAAATTTAAATTCCGAGAAGTTGGTCAAAGTTGAAAATCGACCGTGCATTTTCGCTACACTTAGGCTTAAAGGGCGAGAAAATAGCTCTGAATGTCACGAAAGTTGGCGTGCACATTTGTCTACCAACGGGACATCCAAATCTATACTCAAATTTAAATTCCGAGAAGTTGGTCAAATTCGAAACTCGACCGTGCGTTGTCGCTAGACTTAGCCTTAAAGGGTGAGAAAATAGCTCGGAACGTCATGAAAGTTGTTGTGGACGCTTGTCTACCAATGGGACATCCAAAACTATTGTCAAATTTCAATTCTGAGAAGTTAGTCAAAGTTGAAACTTGATCGTGCGTTTTCGCTAGACTTGGCCTTAAAGGGTGCGAAAATAGCTCGGAATGTCACAAAAGTTGGCGTGGACGCTCGTCTACCAATGTGACATCCAAATCTATTCGCAAATTTAAATTCCGAGAAGTAGGTCAAAGTTGAAAATCGACCGTGCATTTTCGCTACACTTAGGCTTAAAGGGTTTGAAAATAGCTCAGAATGTCACGAAAGTTGGCGTGCGCATTTGTCTACCAACGGGACATCCAAATCTATACTCAAATTTAAATTCCGAGAAGTTGGTCAAATTCGAAACTCGACTCTGCGTTTTCGCTAGACTTAGCCTTAAAGGGTGAGAAAATAGCTCGGAACGTCACGAAAGTTGGCGTGCGCATTTGTCTACCAACGGGACATCCAAATCTATGCTCAATTTTTAATTCCGAGAAGTTGGTCAAATTCGAAACTCGACCGTGCGTTTTCACTAGACTTGGGCTTAAAGGGGGAGAAAATAGCTCGGAACGTCACGAAAGTTGGCGTGGACGCTTGTCTAACAATGGGAAATCCAAAACTATTCTCGAATTTCGATTCCGAGAAGTTGGACAAAGTTGAAACTCGATCATGCGTTCTCGCTAGACTTGGGCTTAAAGGGTGTGAAAATAGCTCGGAACGTCACGAAAGTTGGCGTGCGCATTTGTCTACCAACGGGACATCCAAATCTATGCTCAATTTTCAATTCCGAGAAGTTGGTCAAATTCAAAACTCGACCGTGTGTTTTGACTAGACTTGGGCTTAAAGCGGGAGAAAATAGCTCGGAACGTCACGAAAGTTGGTGTGGACGCTTGTCTACCAATGCGACATCCAAAACTATTCTGAAATTTCAATTCCGAGAAGTTAATCAAAGTTGAAACTCGATCGTGCATTTTCGCTAGACTTGGGCTTAAAGGGTCTGAAAATAACTCGGAACGTTACGAAAGTTGGCGTGGATGCTCGTGTACCAATGGGACATCCAAAACTATTCTCAAATTTGAATTCCGAGAAGTTAGTCAAAGTTGAAACTCGATCGTGCGTTTTCGCTAGACTTGGGCTTAAAGGGTGCGAAAATAGCTCGGAACGTCACGAAAGTTGGCGTGGACGCTCCTCTACCAATGTGACATCCAAATCCATTCGCAAATTTAAATTCCGAGAAGTTGGTCAAAGTTGAAAATCGACCATGCATTTTCGCTACACTTAGGCTTAAAGGTATGAAAATAGCTTGGAACGTCATGAAAATTGGCGTGCGCATTTGTCTACCAACGGGACATCCAAATCTATGCTCAATTTTCAATTCCGAGAAGTTGGTCAAATTCGAAACTCGACCGTGCGTTTTCACTAGACTTGGGCTTAAAGGGGGAGAAAATAGCTCGGAACGTCACGAAAGTTGGTGTGGACGCTTGTCTACCAATGCGACATCCAAAACTATTTTGAAATTTCAATTCCGAGAAGTTAATCAAAGTTGAAACTAGATCGTGCGTTTTCGCTAGACTTGGGCTTAAACGGTGTGAAAATAACTCGGAACGTTACGAAAGTTGGCGTGGACGCTCGTGTACCAATGGGACATCCAAAACTATTCTCAAATTTCAATTCCGAGAACTTAGTCAAAGTTGAAACTCGATCGTGCGTTTTCGCTAGACTTGGGCTTAAAGGGTGCGAAAATAGCTCGAAACGTCACGAAAGTTGGCGTGGACGCTCGTCTACCAATGTGACATCCAAATCCATTCGCAAATTTAAATTCCGACAAGTTGGTCAAAGTTGAAAATCGACCGTGCATTTTCGCTACACTTAGGCTTAAAGGGTGAGAAAATAGCTCGGAACGTCACGAAAGTTGGCATGCGCATTTGTCTACCAACGGGACATCCAAATCTACGCTCAATTTTTAATTCCGAGAAGTTGGTCAAATTCGAAACTCGACCGTGCGTTTTCACTAGACTTGGGCTTAAAGGGGTGAAAATAGCTCGTAACGTCACGAAAGTTGGTGTGGACGCTTATCTACCAATGGGACATCCAAAACTATTCTCGAATTTCGATTCCGAGAAGTTGGACAAAGTTGAAACTCGATCGTGCGCTTTCGCTAGACTTGGGCTTAAAGGGTGCGAAAATAGCTCGGAACGTCACGAAAGTTGGCGTGGACGCTCATCTACCAATGTGACATCCAAATCCATTCGCAAATCTAAATTCCGACAAGTTGGTCAAAGTTGAAAATCGACCGTGTGTTTTCGCTACACTTAGGCTTAAAGGGTGAGAAAATAGCTCGGAACGTCACGAAAGTTGGCGTGCGCATTTGTCTACCAACGGGACATCCAAATCTACGCTCAATTTTTAATTCCGAGAAGTTGGTCAAATTCGAAACTCGACCGTGCGTTTTCACTAGACTTGGGCTTAAAGGGGTGAAAATAGCTCGTAACGTCACGAAAGTTGGTGTGGACGCTTGTCTACCAATGGGACATCCAAAACTATTCTCGAATTTCGATTCCGAGAAGTTGGACAAAGTTGAAACTCGATCGCGCGCTTTCGCTAGACTTGGGCTTAAAGGGTGTGAAAATAGCTCGAAACGTCACGAAAGTTGGCGTGCGCATTTGTCTACCAACGGGACATCCAAATCTATGCTCAATTTTCAATTCCGAGAAGTTGGTCAAATTCGAAACTCGACCGTGCGTTTTCACTAGACTTGGGCTTAAAGGGGGATAAAATAGCTTGGAACGTCACGAAAGTTGGTGTGGACGCTTGTCTACCAATGCGACATCCAAAATTATTCTGAAATTTCAATTCCGAGAAGTTAATCAAAGTTGAAACTCGATCGTGCATTTTCGCTAGACTTGGGCTTAAAGGGTGTGAAAATAACTCGGAACGTTACGAAAGTTGGCGTCGATGCTCGTGTACCAATGGGACATCCAAAACTATTCTCAAATTTCAATTCCGAGAAGTTAGTCAAAGTTGAAACTCGATCGTGCGTTTTCGCTAGACTTGGGCTTAAAGGGTGCGAAAATAGCTCGGAACGTCACGAAAGTTGGCGTGGACGCTCGTCTACCAATGTGACATCCAAATCCATTCGCAAATTTAAATTCCGAGAAGTTGGTCAAAGTTGAAAATCGACCGTGCATTTTCGCTACACTTAGGCTTAAAGGGTGAGAAAATAGCTCGGAACGTCATGAAAATTGGCGTGCGCATTTGTCTACCAACGGGACATCCAAATCTATGCTCAATTTTTAATTCCGAGAAGTTGGTCAAATTCGAAACTCGACCGTGCGTTTTCACTAGACTTGGGCTTAAAGGGGGAGAAAATAGCTCGGAACGTCATGAAAGTTGGTGTGGACGCTTGTCTACCAATGGGACATCCAAAACTATTCTCGAATTTCAATTCCGAGAAGTTGGACAAAGTTGCAACTCGATCGTGCGCTTTCGCTAGACTTGGGCTTAAAGGGTGTGAAAATAGCTCGTAACGTGACGAAAGTTGGCCTGAGCATTTTTCTACCAACGGGACATCCAAATCTATGCTCAATTTTCAATTCCAAGAAGTTGGTCAAATTTGAAACTAGACCGTGCGTTTTCGCTAGACTTGGGCTTAAAGGGGGAGAAAATAGCTCGGAACGTCACGAAAGTTGGTGTGGACGCTTGTCTAACAATGGGACATCCAAAACTATTCTCGAATTTCGATTCCGAGAAGTTGGACAAAGTTGCAACTCGATCGTGCGCTTTCGCTAGACTTGGGCTTAAAGGGTGTGAAAATAGCTCGTAACGTGACGAAAGTTGGCCTGAGCATTTTTCTACCAAAGGGACATCCAAATCTATGCTCAATTTTCAATTCCGAGAAGTTGGTCAAATTTGAAACTCGACCGTGCGTTTTCGCTAGACTTGGGCTTAAAGGGGGAGAAAATAGCTTGGAACGTCACGAAAGTTGGTGTGGACGCTTGTCTAACAATGGGACATCCAAAACTATTCTCGAATTTTGATTCCGAGAAGTTGGACAAAGTTGAAACTCGATCGTGCGCTTTCGCTAGACTTGGGCTTAAAGGGTTTGAAAATAGCTCGGAACGTCACGAAAGTTGGCGTGCGCATTTATCTACCAACAGTACATCCAAATCTATGCTCAATTTTTAATTCCGACCATGCGTTTTTACTAGACTTGGGCTTAAAGGGGGAGAAAATAGCTCGGAACGTCACGAAAGTTGGCATGCGTATTTGTCTACCAACGGGACAACGAAATCTATGCTCAATTTTCAATTCCGAGAAGTTGGTCAAATTTGAAACTCGACCGTGCGTTTTCACTAGACTTGCGCTTAAAGAGGGAGAAAATAGCTCGGAACGTCACGAAAGTAGGCGTGGACACTTGTCTACCAATGTGACATCCAAATCTATTCTAAAATTTATATTCCAAGAAGTTGGTCAAAGTTGAAAATCGACCGTGCATCTTCGCTAGACTTGGGCTTAAAGGGGGAGAAAATAGCTCGGAACGTCACGAAAGTTGGTGTGGACGCTTGTCTAACAATGGGACATCCAAAACTATTCTCGAATTTCGATTTCGAGAAGTTGGACAAAGTTGAAACTCGATCGTTCGTTTTCGCTAGACTTGGGCTTAAAGGGTGTGAAAATAGCTCGGAACGTCACGAAAGTTGGTGTGCGCATTTGTCTACCAACGGGACATCCAAATCTATGCTCAATTTTCAATTCCGAGAAGTTGGTCAAATTCGAAACTCGACCGTGCGTTTTCGCTAGACTTGGGCTTAAAGGGGTAGAAAATAGCTCGGAACGTCACGAACGTTGGTGTGGATGCTTGTCTACCAATGGGACATTTAAAACTATTCTCGAATTTCGATTCCGAGAAGTTGGACAAAGTTGAAACTCGATCGTGCGCTTTCGCTAGACTTGGGCTTAAAGGGTGCGAAAATAGCTCGGAACGTCACGAAAGTTGGCGTGGACGCTCGTCTACCAATGTGACATCCAAATGCATTCACAAATTTAAATTCCAAGAAGTTGGTCAAAGTTGAAAATCGACCGTGCTTTTTCGCTACACTTAGGCTTAAAGGGTGAGAAAATAGCTTGGAACGTCAAGAAAGTTGGCGTGCGCATTTGTCTACCAACGGGACATCCAAATCTATGCTCAATTTTCAATTCCGAGAAGTTGGTCAAATTCGAAACTCGACCATGCGTTTTCGCTAGACCTAGGGACATCCAAAACTATTCTCAAATTTCAATTCCGAGAAGTTAGTCAAAGTGGAAACTCGATCGTGCGTTTTCGCTAGACTTGGGCTTAAAGGGGGAGAAAATAGCTCGAAACGTCACGAAAGTTGGCGTGAGCATTTGTCTACCAACGGGACATCCAAATCTATGCTCAATTTTCAATTCCGAGAAGTTGGTCAAATTCAAAACTCGTCCGTGCGTTTTCACTAGACTTGGGCTTATGTTGAGATATTGTAACTTCAAAGAATATTATATTTGTACTTTATTATTCCGGAGATGTTTCATTCCTCCGTGAAGATCTTATTGTATATCCGGAGATGTTTATTCCTCCGTCGGAATGTGGTAACTCGGGTTATTAGACTTCCCTAGTAGGGGTCGGCCCTGTATGTGTTATGTGGGTCAAAGGGTTATTAGACCACCCTAGAGGGGTCGGCCCAGTTAGTTGTAGTGGGGTATTTAACCTATTGGTTAAATACGAGCCTACGTGTACTTGTGTAAAATACACATCAGAGTAGTGTATAAATAGAGGAGGTGTGTTCCTCATTACATACACTCACTCTCACTTGAGAAGGGCGCACTTGTGGAGGAGAGGTCTGCTATTGTGGAGAAGGAGCTTATGCTCAGGGTTTGCATCTTTGTATATTGCTGGTCATCTATATTGAGGAAGCTTTGCTGGGTTTTCTACCCCATGAGGGTTTCCCAGGATAAATCTCTGTCTCTTGTGTTTATGCTGTGCTTGTTGTTTCTTCAGTGATCCTGTATATGCTATTATTGTGAAATGGAATGTAATGCTGCTATTTTCTGTCTTAGCATATTGAATTCTAACATGGTATCAGAGCTAACCTGAAGGAAGACAAGGTATGGCACTAAAGACACTTGCTCTACTTACGACAATTTGAAGGTTAGGGTTTTACATAGCAAAAACCAGTCATCGTAGCACTTTCGCTATAAATCCGTTTTGGCGAATTTTTCGGATCTGAAATTGTTACAGGACGAAGTTAAAATCTCCAGGTACCTTGTGTCCAAAGGACAACCTCTAATTCGTTGTACTTTGTGATTTATGATCTGTACAATATAGGGTTTCTGCCTCTTCCAGATCTGAGTCAAATTCAGGTGACCTTGGGAAAAAGGTCATATCTTGGGCTAGGAAGCTCCAAATGAAATTTCGTAAAAAGTGACAGGTAGTACACAGTCTGCACTATCTCAGAAAACTTTTTCAGAGGCCGAAGTTGAACCAGTGACACGTGGCACTCCGTACAAGTGCGCTCTCCTGTATTATCCCATAAACAGGTCACGTTGCGACACTTGACATAACTCTCTCTCAGAAAATCCAATTGAGGTCAGACCTGTCAGGATGGAAAGATAACAGGCCGAGCTATCTCAGAAAACTTTTTCAGAGGCCGAAGGTCAAACAGTGACACGTGGCACGCCGTACAAGTTCGCTCTCCTGTATTTTCCCAAAACAGGTCACGTTGCGACATTTGGCATAACTCTCTCTCAGAGAATCCAATTGAGGTCAGACCTGTCAGGATGGAAAGATAACAGGTCAGGCTATCTCAGGAAACTTTTTCAGACCCTGTGGATCAAAAATTTCAGAGTTACACCAGAAACAATCAGGTACATATTTCTGTCAAAACAGAATTATTTTTTGGTACCTTCATTCATGACTTCCGGAATTTAGGGCTTTGGAGAAAGTTGGAATTTTTGTAATCAGAGACCACGGCTGGATGCTACTCATCAAAATAGAAATTTAGAGACCAAGATCAGAATTTTTGGTTGGGCAGAAGGCCGGGCTTGATTAGACCCTAGTTCGGGACTTTGATCAGAAAAGCGGAAAATTAGGGCTTCTGTAAAAATGGGAATTTTTGAAATCTGTGACCACGGCTGGAAGCTCCTCAGAAAAATAGAAGCTTAGAGCTTTGGATCAAACTTTTTGATGGGGCAAAAGAGTGGGCTTCATCAAACCCCAGTTCAGGGTCACGTCCAGTGAATCCGAAAGTTTCAAAGGCAAAATTGAGGAGTAAAACTTTGCAGTTTTCAAATTCTGAATATATCAGTTTGATCAGCTCATCAAGGCGCATATCTCTATCCTTTCGGAAGTTTGAAATTCAAAGTTTGAATTTTTGGGGTTTCTCTGACAAACCCATATCCAGCTCCAGGTCCAGTTCTTGCAAATCAAGTGGATAGGGTTAATCCTAGAAGAAGATTGATTGGTCACCTACATAAGTGAAGGAGTTCATGTTTCAGAGGGAGATGAGGCTAAGGCTTTACATAAGGAGATTACAAGTGATCTCGACAGGTATGACTCATCGAGGTATGTTTTGAGATTTGTTCATGATTAAGTTTATGGTATGTTTGTCTTCATGTTATTACAGTTAGTACAATCTTGATTTTAGATTTGTTGTATCACCTTAACAAAATTATGAATGCATGATAGAAGATATTCATTGGTTAGGGTGTTGACACTTATGATTGTACTAATGCATTATGGTGTTGTGTGAGGTTGAGGTTGTCTGCTAACAAGATACAGGTACATCACAAAAGACAAATCAGGCTCCATGACCATGAAAACATGAAGACAAAGAGTCATCCATAATCTTTGTTCTACTTACGAGGTATGTATGACTTTGTTATATTATGCTTAACCTATGAGACATGCAGGTTCTAGCTCAGGATCTCTAAATCATTGAAGAGATTGTTTAGGTATGTTGTACATAACCAAGTAGGTATACTAATCCAGGTATGTTTCCCATGAATCTTACCTTGTGTTAGGATCCCTTATATACGTATACTTGGAATGATTGGTTATGCTTATTCATAAAGTTAGTAATCAAGGGATTATGCATATTATATCTTTTATCAATGATATGCATGAGTAAAAGAAGACTTCCTTGAAATCTTGAATACTAATGTTTATTAACTATAATCATGACTATACGTTTTCAAGATTATTTAGTACTATAATGTTTTGATAGCATTTAGAATATACTAATGAGTGTATGTTTGTGTATGAGATCATGAGGATGACTCTTGAGCATGCACAGTGGTACAGAATGAATAGAAGTTCAAAAGACATACAGAAGATCAAGCGGGAGGCAACCACACAAACATAAAAGATAAGTATTTGAGTTGTTATTTGAAATAGTAATAATATTGCCTACAATAGGTTGTATGCATATTTGTATTCCCATAATATATAATGCTGAGTGTAAACATTCATAGAGCATTGAACAGTATACTACTAATGTGCATATGATTGACAAGTTGGACAAACATTCCATTATTGCTTGTCTAGAATGAAACCTCTTTGCTGACATGCCGAGAGCTGTGCACACTCTCGATAGTATGTTCTGGTAGAGATGGAAGGCATCTAGATAGCCACTGTATGCATACAGGATATGGGAAAGTGTTGTGCCAAAGTATTGGTCAAGATAGTTGCATAACTATGTAAATGATATCTGTATGCATAATAGGTTATCATGTCAATATGATTTGATGATTATGAAGTATTACTAATCCTGTACTTAATTTTGATTTGTAGGAAAGATCATGATGAATGATGAACACTGAACAAGCAATGGATGTTCAACAAAAGATTTACAAATCAAATGATAGAAGGCTTTTGGCTAGAAGATTCTCTTAGAAAAGAGAAAGAGAATCATGATGAGATGTTTGTTCCAATTGGATAGATAAAACCATTCTCTTAATAGTGTAATCAAAGAAGAAGTGTGATTTAGGTTCTGTATGGGTACCTAGGATCGATAATAATTTGATAAGCTTAATGATCACCATGGGTGATGTGGATCTCAACCTTTGCTACAAGGTTGAATATGATACACATATGACATGGATGCAAGAAGGAACTCACCACAGAGTTCGAATGATATTGAGGTTCATTTCAGTAGACCCATCTAACGAGAGATGGCACAGATAGTTATGCAGAAGATCATTCAATGCAGAAATGAAAAATGAAAGATCTCAAATTGATGCTTTACTTCCTAGGTCTGGAAGTATGGCAAGGCTCAGAAGGAATATTTCTCAACCAGGGAAAGTATGATGAGAAATATGACTTGAGGTGTTGGAATGGCCACTCTTATGGATTCCAACTTGAAGCTGTTAGGGGATAACTCATCAGAGTTAGTGGATATAACTATGTACAGTCAAATTATTGGGTCTTTGATATATCTAACATATACTAGGTTAGATATATGCTTTGTTATGAACACCTTGAGTTAGTATCTAGTGGAAACTAGATGTGTTTACCTGATAGTTGCAAAGTATGTGATGAGGCACATAAAGGACACGATAGAATTTGATCTATGCTATCTTGAAGATCATGACTTCAGATGGCTATTCAGATTCTGTTTGGGCAGGAAGTGTATCAGACAAGAAGAACACTTCGAGAGGATGTTATTGTCTGGGATTAGCCATGTTCTCGTGGTTTAGCTGGAAGCAGTCTAGTGTGGCTCTCAGCACAAGCGGAATATATGGCTGCTTGCTCTGCTAGTTGTGAAGAAGTTTGGCTTTAGGATTGTTTGACTTAGAGATAGAACCAACTGAGATCCTATGTGATAATTAGAGTTGTATCAAGATGACATAGAATCTAGTGTTCCATGATAAGTCAAAGAACATAGGGAACTAACAAGATATGACACAGAAAGGAACTTTAAAAGTTTGAATTAGTAACAGGTTAACGTTGTACTAACCAAGCCTCTACGTCAAGTGAAGAAGTTACAAACCAAACCTCTGTCTCGAGTGAAGTTTGAATACTTCCGAGACAAGCTTGGTGTAGTTCAAAAGGACCCTCCTCGAAAGGGGGAGTAGTATAGTCACTACTGATGAGATTGTCTCATCAAACAACAAGGTCGTTGATGAGGTAACCTGTTCTCTACACTCAGTTAATTAGAAATAGTTAGATTTAGGACTATTTTATTTTCATTCAGTTTTACTTATACATAATTTTGATGATAGATGTATTAGTAAGAATACATGCTAGATGTATACATGATTTTGATGTTAGATGTATACATGATTTTGATGATAGATGTATTAGTGAGAATACATGCTAGATGTATACATGCTTTTGATGTTAGATGTATACATGATTTTGATGATAGATGTATTAGTAAGAATACATGCTAGATGTATACATGCTTTTGATGTTAGATGTATACATGATTTTGATGATAGATGTATTAGTGAGAATACATGCTAGATGTATACATGGTTTTGATATTAGATGTATACATGATTTGATGATAGATGTATTAGTGAGAATACATGCTAGATGTATACATGCTTTTGATGTTAGATGTATACATGATTTTGATGATAGATGTATTAGTGAGAATACATGCTAGATGTATACATGCTTTTGATATTAGATGTATACATGATTTGATGATAGATGTATTAGTGAGAATACATGCTAGATGTATACATGCTTTTGATGTTAGATGTATACATGATTTGATGATAGATGTATTAGTGAGAATACATGCTTTTGATGACAGATGTATACATGCTTTTAGATGTATTAGTAAGAATACATGCTTATGATTATACATGCTGTTGATGCTGATTATGTACTTGTATGGATGAAGATACTTGTACTTGTATTGATGAGAATACAGATTGAGGGGATTGGATCATCCCTGGACTTCCAGTCCTAAAGAGAGCCGTAGACGTGAAGTCTCCGAGAATGAAGTCCTTAGTGGACAGTTGAGGGGATTGGATCATCCCTGGACTTCCAGTCCTAAAGAGAGCCGTAGACGTGAAGTCTCCGAGAATGAAGTCCTTAGTGGACAATTGAGGGGATTGGATCATCCCTGGACTTTCAGTCCTAAAGAGAGCCGTAGACGTGAAGTCTCCGAGCCTTAGTGGACAGTTGAGGGGATTGGATCATCCCTGGACTTTCAGTCCTAAAGAGAGCCGTAGACATGAGGTCTCCGAGAATGAAGTCCTTAATGGACAGTTGAGGGGATTGGATCATCCCTGGACTTTCAGTCCTAAAGAGAGCCGTGGACGTGAGGTCTCCGAGAATGAAGTCCTTAGTGGACAGTTGAGGGGATTGGATCATCCCTGGACTTTCAGTCTTAAAGAGAGCCGTAGACGTGAGGTCTCCGATAATGAAGTCCTGAATGAACAGGCAGGGGATTGTATCGTCCCCGGACTGAGGTCCCAGAATAGAACCGTAGACTGGGTCTCCGATAATGAAGTCCTGAATGAACAGGTAGGGGATTGTATCGTCCCCGGACTGAGGTCCCAGAATAGAACCGTAGACTGGGTCTCCGATAATGAAGTCCTGAATGAACAGGTAGGGGATTGTATCGTCCCCGGACTGAGGTCCCAGAATAGAACCGTAGACTGGGTCTCCGATAATGAAGTCCTGAATGAACAGGTAGGGGATTGTATCGTCCCCGGACTTAGGTCCCAGAATAGAACCGTAGACTGGGTCTCCGATAATGAAGTCCTGAATGAACAGGTAGGGGATTGTATCGTCCCCGGACTGAGGTCCCAGAATAGAACCGTAGACTGGGTCTCCGATAAATGAAGTCCTGAATGAACAGGTAGGGGATTGTATCGTCCCCGGACTGAGGTCCCAGAATAGAACCGTAGACTGGGTCTTCGAAAAATGAAGTCCTGAATGAACAGGCAGGGGATTGCATCGTCCCCGGACTGAGGTCCCAGAATTGATCCGTAGACTGAAGTCTCCGAGAACTGAAGATTGGATTGTATCATCCATGGACCTATGTCCTAAAAGGAGCAGGATTGATCATCCTAGGAATATGATCGTATGATGATGATACTGATGACGATGCTGATGATCGTGTGATGACGATGCTGATGATCGTGCTGATGACGATGCTGATGATCGTGTGATGACGATGCTGATGATCGTGTGATGACGATGCTGATGATCGTGTGATGACGATGCTGATGATCGTGCTGATGACGATGTTGATGATCGTGTGATGACGATGCTGATGATCGTGTGATGATGATGCTGCTGATCGTGTGATGACGATGCTGTTGATCGTGAGATGACGATGCTGCTGATCGTGTGATGACGATGCTGCTGATGGTGTGATGACGATGCTGCTGATCGTGTGATGACGATGCTGTTGATCGTGTGATGACGATGCTGCTGATCGTGTGATGACGATGCTGCTGATCGTGTGATGACGATGCTGCTGATCGTGTAATGACGATGCTGCTGATCGTGTGATAACGATGCTGCTGATCGTGTGATGACGATACTGTTGATCGTGATGTTGATGTTGATGTTGACATTGATGTACCAGTAACTGTTTGAGTTACTGATGAAGACAAATTGAAGAAAGCTTCCAATGATTTATAGATGTATCATGTATGATGTTGATGACTCCTTGCTCGAGCAGATGTTGTTATAATATCCTTCTCGTTAAGGGGGGAGTGTTGAGATATTGTAACTTCAAAGAATATTATATTTGTACTTTATTATTCCGGAGATGTTTCATTCCTCCGTGAAGATCTTATTGTATATCCGGAGATGTTTATTCCTCCGTCGGAATGTGGTAACTCGGGTTATTAGACTTCCCTAGTAGGGGTCGGCCCTGTATGTGTTATGTGGGTCAAAGGGTTATTAGACCACCCTAGAGGGGTCGGCCCAGTTAGTTGTAGTGGGGTATTTAACCTATTGGTTAAATACGAGCCTACGTGTACTTGTGTAAAATACACATCAGAGTAGTGTATAAATAGAGGAGGTGTGTTCCTCATTACATACACTCACTCTCACTTGAGAAGGGCGCACTTGTGGAGGAGAGGTCTGCTATTGTGGAGAAGGAGCTTATGCTCAGGGTTTGCATCTTTGTATATTGCTGGTCATCTATATTGAGGAAGCTTTGCTGGGTTTTCTACCCCATGAGGGTTTCCCAGGATAAATCTCTGTCTCTTGTGTTTATGCTGTGCTTGTTGTTTCTTCAGTGATCCTGTATATGCTATTATTGTGAAATGGAATGTAATGCTGCTATTTTCTGTCTTAGCATATTGAATTCTAACAGCTTAAAGGGGTAGAAAATAGCTCGGAACGTCACGAACGTTGGTGTGGATGCTTGTCTACCAATGGGACATCCAAAACTATTCTCAAATTTAAATTCCGATAAGTTGGTCAAAGTTGAAACTCGATTGTGCGTTTTCGCTAGACTTGGGCTTAAAGGGTGTGAAAATAGCTCGGAACGTTACGAAAGTTGGCGTGGACGCTCGTCTACCAATGTGACATCCAAATCTATTCGCAAATTTAAATTCCGAGAAGTTGGTCAAAGTTGAAAATCGACCGTGCATTTTCTCTACACTTAGGCTTAAAGGGTGATAAAATAGCTCGGAACGTCACGAAAGTGGGCGTGAGCATTTGTCTACCAACGGGACATCCAAATCTATGCTCAATTTTCAATTCTGAGAAGTTGGTCAAATTCGAAACTCGACCGTGCGTTTTCGCTAGACTTGGGCTTAAAGGGGGAGAAAATAGCTCGGAACGTCACGAAAGTTGGTGTGGACGCTTGTCTACCAATGGGACATCCAAAACTATTCTCAAATTTCAATTCCGAGAAGTTAATCAAAGTTGAAACTCGATCGTGCGTTTTCGATAGACTTAGGCTTAAAGGGTGAGAAAATAGCTCGGAACCTCACGAAAGTTGGCGTGCGCATTTGTCTATAAACGGGACATCCAAATCTATTCTCAATTTTCAATTCTGAGAAGTCGGACAAAGTTGAAACTCGACCGTGCGTTTTCGCTCGACTTGAGCTTAAAGGGTGTGAAATTAGCTCGTAATGTGACGAAAGTTGGCGTGCGCATTTTTCTACCAACGGGACATCCAAATCTATGCTCAATTTTCAATTCTGAGAAGTTGGTCAAATTCGAAACTCGACCATGCGTTTTCACTAGACCTAGGATTAAAGGGTGAGAAAATAGCTCGGAACGTCACGAAAGTTGGTGTGGACGCTTGTCTACCAATGCGACATCCAAATCTATTCTGAATTTTCAATTCCGAGAAGTTAATCAAAGTTGAAACTCGATCGTGCATTTTCGCTAGACTTGGGCTTAAAGGGTGTGAAAATAACTCAGAACGTTACGAAAGTTGGCGTGGACGCTCGTGTACCAATGGGACATCCAAAACTATTCTCAAATTTCAATTCTGAGAAGTTAGTCAAAGTTGAAACTCGATCGTGCGTTTTCGCTAGACTTGGGCTTAAAGGGTGCAAAAATAGCTCGGAACGTTACGAAAGTTGGCATGGAGCGTCTACCAATGGGACATCCAAATCCATTCTCAAATTAAAATTCCGAGATGTTGGTCAAAGTTGAAACTCGATCGTGCTTTTTAGCTAGACTTGGGCTTAAAGGGGGAGAAAATAGCTCGGAACGTCACGACTGTTGGCGTGAGCATTTGTCTACCAACGGGACATCCAAATCTATGCTCAATTTTCAATTCCGAGAAGTTGGTCAAATTCAAAACTCGTCCGTGCGTTTTCACTAGACTTGGGATTAAAGGGGGAGAAAATAGCTCGGAACATCACGAAAGTTGGTGTGGACGCTTGTCTACCAATGCGACATCCAAAACTATTCTGAAATTTCAATTCCGAGAAGTTAATCAAAGTTGAAACTCGATCGTGCATTTTCACTAGACTTGGGCTTAAAGGGTGTGAAAATAACTCGAAACGTTACGAAAGTTGGCGTGGACGCTCGTGTAGCAATGGGACATCCAAATCTATGCTCAATTTTTAATTCCGAGAAGTTGGTCAAATTCGAAACTCGACCGTGCATTTTCCCTAGACTTGGGCTTAAAGGGGGAGAAAATAGCTCGAAACGTCACGAAAGTTGGTGTGGACGCTTTTCTACCAATGGGACATCCAAAAATATTCTCGAATTTCGATTCCGAGAAGTTGGACAAAGTTGAAACTCGATCGTGCGCTTTCGCTAGACTTGGGCTTAAAGGGGGAGAAAATAGCTTGGAACGTCACGAAAGTTGGTGTGGACGCTTGTCTACCAATGGGACATCCAAAACTATTCTCGAATTTCGATTCCGAGAAATTGGACAAAGTTGAAATTCGATCGTGCGCTTTCGCTAGACTTGGGCTTAAAGGGTGTGAAAATAGCTCGGAACGTCACGAAAGTTGGCATGCACATTTGTCTACCAACGGGACATCCAAATCTATGCTCAATTTTCAATTCCGAGAAGTTGGTCAAATTCGAAACTCGACCGTGCGTTTTCACTAGACTTGGGCTTAAAGGGGGAGAAAATAGCTCAGAACGTCACGAAAGTTGGTGTGGACGCTTGTCTACCAATGCGACATCCAAAACTATTTTGAAATTTCAATTCCGAGAAGTTAATCAAAGTTGAAACTCAATCATGCATTTTCGCTAGACTTGGGCTTAAAGGGTGTGAAAGTAACTCGGAACGTTACGAAAGTTGGCGTGGACGCTCGTGTAGCAATGGGACATCCAAATCTATGCTCAATTTTTAATTCCGAGAAGTTGGTCAAATTCGAAACTCGACCGTGCATTTTCCCTAGACTTGGGCTTAAAGGGGGAGAAAATAGCTCGAACGTCACGAAAGTTGGTGTGGACGCTTTTCTACCAATGGGACATCCAAAAATATTCTCGAATTTCGATTCCGAGAAGTTGGACAAAGTTGAAACTCGATCGTGCGCTTTCGCTAGACTTGGGCTTAAAGGGCGTGAAAATAGCTCGAAACGTCACGAAAGTTGGCGTGCCCATTTGTCTACAAACGGGACATCCAAATCTATGCTCAGTTTTCAATTTCGAGAATTTGGTGAAATTCGAAACTCGACCGTGCGTTTTCGCTAGACTTGGATTTAAAGGGGAGAAAATAGCTCGGAACGTCACGAAAGTTGGCGTGGCGCTCGTATACCAATGGGACATCCAAAACTATTCTCAAATTTAAATTCCGAGAAGTTGGTCAAAGTTGAAAATCGATCGTGCGTTTTCGCTAGACTTGGGCTTAAAGGGTGTGAAAATAGCTCGGAACTTCACGAAAGTTGGGCGTGGACCCTCGCCTACAAATGCGACATCCAAATCTATTCTCAAATTTATATTTCGAGAAGTTGGTCAAATTTCAAATCGACCGTGCGTTTTCGCTAGACTTGGGCTTAAAGGGTGTGAAAATAGCTCGGAACTTCACGAATGTTGGCGTGGGACCCTCGCCTACCAATGCGACATCCAAATCTATTCTCAAATTTATATTCTGAGAAGTTGGTGAAAGCTTAAAATTGACGTGCATTTTCGCTAGACTTGGGCTTAAAGGGGAGAAAATAGCTCTGACCGTCACGAAAGTTGGTGTGGACGCTTGTCTAACAATGGGACATCAAAAAATATTCTCGAATTTCGATTCCGAGAAGTTGGACAAAGTTGAAACTCGATCGTGCGTTTTCGCTAGAGGTTGGGCTTAAAGGGTGTGAAAATAGCTCGGAACGTCACGAAAGTTGGCGTGCGCATTTGTCTACCAACGGGACATCGAAATCTATGCTCAATTTTCAATTCCGAGAAGTTGGTCAAATTCGAAACTCGACCGTGCGTTTTGCAATAGTCTTGGGATTAAAGGGGGAGAAAAATAGTCTCGGAACGTCACGAAAGTTGGTGTGGACGCTTGTCTACCAATGCGACATCCAAAACTATTCTGAAATTTCAATTCCGAGAAGTTAATCAAAGTTGAAACTCGATCGTGCGTTTTCGCTAGACTTGGGCTTAAAGGGTGTGAAAATAGCTCCAAAAGTTACGAAAGTTGGTGTGGACGCTTGTCTACCAATGGGACATCCAAAACTATTCCAAATTTAAATTCCAAGAAGTTAGTCAAAGTCGAAACTCGATCGTGCGTTTTCGCTTGACTTGGCTTAAACGGGGAGAAAATAGCTCGGAACGTCATGAAAGTTGGTGTGGACGCTTGTCTACCAATGCGACATCTAAAACTATTCTGAAATTTCAATTCCGAGAAGTTAATCAAAGTTGAAACTCGATCGTGCATTTTTCGCTAGACTTGGGCTTAAAGGGTGTGAAAGTAACTCAGAACGTTACGAAAGTTGGCGTGGACGCTCGTGTACCATGGGACATCCAAAACTATTCTCAATTTCAATTCCGAGAAGTTAGTCAAAGTGGAAACTCGGTCGTGCCGTTTTCGCTAGACTTGAGCTTAAAGGGGGAGAAAATAGCTGGGAACATCACGAAAGTTGGCGTGGACGCTCGTCTACCAATGTGACATCCAAATCTATTCGCAAATTTAAATTCCGAGAAGTTGGTCAAAGTTGAAAATCGACCGTGCATTTTCGCTACACTTAGGCTTAAAGGGTGATAAAATAGCTCGGAAGATCATGAAAGTTGGCGGTGCGCATTTGTCTACCAACGGGACATCCAAATCTATGCTCAATTTTTATTTCCGAGAGGTTGGTCAAATTCGAAACTCGACCGTGCGTTTTCACTAGACTTGGGCTTAAACCGGTTGCGAAAATAGCCTCAGAACGTCCACGAAAGTTGGCCTGGACGCTCGTCTACCAATGCGACATGCAAATCTATTCGCAAATTTAAATTCCGAGAGAAGTTGGTCAAAGTTGAAAATCGACCGTGCATTTTCGCTACACTTAGGCTTAAAGGGTGAGAAAATAGCTCAGAATGTCACAAAAGTTGGCCTTCCCATTTGTCTACCAACGGGACATCCAAATCTATCCTCAAATTTAAATTCCGAGAAGTTGGTCAAATTCCGAAACTCGACTGTGCATTTTCGCTAGACTTAGCCTTAAAGGGTGAGAAAATAGCTCGGAACGTCACGAAAGTTGTTGTGGACGCTTGTCTACCAATGGGACATCCAAAACTATTCTCAAATTTCAATTCCGAGAAGTTAGTCAAAGTTGAAACTTTGATCGTGCGTTTTCGCTAGACTTGGCCTTAAAGGGTGCGAATATAGCTCGGAATGTCACGAAAGTTGGCGTGGACGCTCGTCTACCAATGCGACATATAATCTATTCGCAAATTTAAATTCCGAGAAGTTGGTCAAAGTTGAAAATCGACCGTGCATGTTCGCTACACTTAGGCTTAAAGGGTGAGAAAATAGCTCAGAACGTCACGAAAGTTGGCGTGCGCATTTGTCTACCAACGGGACATTCAAATCGATACTCAAAATTTAAATTCTGAGAAGTTGGTCAAATTCGAAACTCGACTAGTGCGTTTTCGCTAGGACTTAGCCTTAAAGGGTGAGGAAATAGCTCGGAACGTCACGAAAATTGGCGTGCGCATTTGTCTACCAACGGGACATCCAAATCTATGCTCAATTTTTAATTTCGAGAAGTTGGTCAAATTCGAAACTCGACTGTGCGTTTTCACTAGACTTGGGCTTAAAGGGGGAGAAAATAGCTCAGAACGTCACGAAAGTTGGCGTGGACGCTCGTCTATCAATGGGACATCCAAAACTATTCTCAAATTTCAATTCCGAGAAGTTAGTCAAAGTTGAAACTCGACTGTGCGTTTTCGCTAGACATGTGCTTAAATGGGGAGAAAATAGCTCGGAACGTCACAAAAGTTGGTGTGGACGCTTGTCTAACAATGGGACATCCAAAACTATTCTCGAATTTTGATTCCGAGAAGTTGGACAAAGTGAAAGTCGATCGTGCGCTTTTGCTAGACTTGCGCTTAAAGGGTGAGAAAATAGCTCGGAACGTCACGAAAGTTGGCGTGCGCATTTGTCCTACCAACGGGACATCCAAATCTATGCTCAATTTTTAATTCCGAGAAGTTGGTCAAATTCGAAACTCGACCGTGCGTTTTCACTAGACTTGGGCTTAAAGGGGGAGAAAATAGCTCGAAACGTCACGAAAATTGGCGTGGACGCTCGTCTTAGAGCAATGGGACATCCAAAACTATTCTCAAATATAAATTGTGAGAAGTTGGTCAAAGTTGAAACTCGATCGTGCATTTTCGCTAAACTTGGGCTTAAAGGGTGTGAAAATAGCTCGGAACTTCACGAAAGTTGGCGTGGACCCTCGCCTACCAATGCGACATCCAAATCGATTCTCAAATTTATATTCCGAGAAGTTGGTCAAAGTTGAAAATCGACCGTGCATTTTCGCTAGACTTAGGCTTAAAGGGTGAGAAAAATAGGTCGGAAAGTCATGAAAGTTGGCGTGCGCATTTGTCTACCAACGGGACAGCCGAATCTATGCTCAATTTTCAATTCCAAGAAGTTGGTCAAATTTGAAACTCGACCGTGCGTTTTCACTAGACTTGGGCTTAAAGAGGGAGAAAATAGCTCGGAACGTCACGAAAGTTGGCGTCGACGCTCGTCTACCATTGTGACATCCAAATCCATTAGCTTGTAATGTGACGAAAGTTGGCGTGCGCATTTTCTACCAACGGGACATCCAAATCTATGCTCAATTTTTAATTCCGAGAAGTTGGTCAAATTCGAAACTCGACCGGGTGCGTTTTCGCTAGACTTAGGCTTAAAGGGTGAGAAATAGCTCAGAACGTCACGAACGTTGGCGGTGCGCATTTGTCTACCAACGTGACATCCAAATCTATGCTCAATTTTCTATTCTGAGAAGTTGGTCAAATTTGAAACTCGACCGTGCCATTTTCGCTACACTTAGGCTTAAAGGGTGAGAAAATAGCTCAGAACGTCACGAAAGTTGGCGTGCGCATTATTTCTACCAACGGGACATCCAAATCTATACTGAAATTTACATTCCGAGAAGTTGGTCAAATTCGAAACTCGACCGTGCCTTTTCACTAGACTTTGCCTTAAGGGGGGAGAAATAGCTTGGAACGTCACGAAAGTTGGGTGTGGACGCTTGTCTACCAATGGGGACATCCAAAACTATTCTCAAATTTCAATCCGAGAAGTTAATCAAAGTTGAAACTCGATCGTGCGTTTTTCGCTAGACTTAGGCTTAAAGGGTGAGAAAATAGCTCGGAACATCACGAAAGTTGGCGTGCGCATTTGTCTATAAACGGGACATCCAATCTATGCTCAATTTTCAATTCCGAGAAGTTGGACAAACTTGAAACTCGACCGTGCGTTTTTCGCTCGACTTGAACTTAAAGGGTGTGAAATTAGCTTGTAATGTGACGAAAGTTGGCGTGCGCATTTGTTTACCAACGGGACATCCAAATCTATGCTCAATTTTTAATTCCGAGAAGTTGGTCAAATTCGAAACTCGACCATGCGTTTTCGCTAGACTTGGGCTTAAAGGGTGTGAAAATAGCTCGGGAACATTACGAAAGTTGGCGGTGGACGCTCGTCTACCAATGGGACATCCAAATCCATTCTCAGATTTAAATTCCGAGATATTGGTCAAAGTTGAAACTCGATCGTGCGTTTTCGCTAGACTTGGTCTTAAAGGGGGAGAAAATGGCTTGGAACGTCACGAAAGTTGGTGTGGACGCTTGTCTACCAATGCGACATCCAAAACTATTATGAAATTTCAATTCCGAGAAAGTTAATCAAAGTTGAAACTCGATCGTGCATTTTCGCTAGACTTGGGCTTAAAGGGTGTGAAAATAACTCGGAACGTTACGAAAGTTGGCGTGGACACTCGTGTACCAATGGGACATCCAAAACTATTCTCAAATTTCAATTCCGAGAAGTTAGTCAAAGTTGAAATTCGATCGTGTGTTTTCGCTAGACTTGGGCTTAAAGGGTGCGAAAATAGCTCAGAACGTCATGAAAGTTGGCGTGGACGCTCGTCTACCAATGCGAAATCCAAATCCATTCGCAAATTTAAATTCCGAGAAGTTGGTCAAAGTTGAAAATCGACCGTGCATTTTCGCTACACTTAGGCTTAAAGGGTGAGAAAATAGCTCAGAACGTCATGAAAGTTGGCGTGCGCATTTGTCTACGAACGGGACATCCAAATCTATGCTCAATTTTTAATTCCGAGAAGTTGGTCAAATTCGAAACTCGACCGTGCGTTTTCACTAGACTTGGGCTTAAAGGGGGAGAAAATAGCTCGGAACGTCACGACAGTTGGTGTGGACACTTGTCTACCAATGGGACATCCAAAACTATTCTCGAATTTCGATTCCGAGAAGTTGGACAAAGTTGAAACTCGATCGTGCGCTTTCGCTAGACTTGGGCTTAAAGGGTGTGAAAATAGCTCGTAACGTCACGAAAGTTGGCGTGCGCATTTGTCTACCAACGGGACATCCAAATCTATGCTCAATTTTCAATTCCGAGAAGTTGGTGAAATTTGAAACTCGACCGTGCGTTTTCGCTAGACTTGGGCTTAAAGGGGGAGAAAATGGCTCGAAACGTCACGAAAGTTGGTGTGGACGCTCGTCTACCAATGCGACATCCAAAACTATTCTGAAATTTCAATTCCGAGAAGTTAATCAAAGTTGAAACTCGATCGTGCATTTTCGCTAGACTTGGGCTTAAAGGGTGTGAAAGTAACTCGGAACGTTACGAAAGTTGGCGTGGACGCTCGTGTAGCAATGGGACATCTAAATCTATGCTCAATTTTGAATTTCGAGAAGTTGGTCAAATTCGAAACTCGACCGTCGCGTTTTCCCTAGACTTGGGCTTAAAGGGGGAGAAAATAGCTCGGAACGTCACGAAAGTTGGTGTGGACGCTTTTCTATCAATGGGACATCCAAAACTATTCTCGAATTTCGATTCCGAGAAGTTGGACAAAGTTGAAACTTGATCGTGCGCTTTCGCTAGACTTGGGCTTAAAGGGCGTGAAAATAGCTCGGAACGTCACGAAAGTTGGCGTGCGCATTTGCCTACCAACGGGACATCCAAATCTATGCTCAATTTTCAATTCCCAGAAGTTGGTCAAATTCGAAACTCGACCGTGCGTTTTCACTAGACATGGGCTTAAAGGGGGAGAAAATAGCTCGGAACGTCACGAAAGTTGGTGTGGACGCTTGCCTACCAATGCGACATCCAAAACTATTCTGAAATTTCAATTCCGAGAAGTTAATCAAAGTTGAAACTCGATCGTGCGTTTTTGCTAGACTTGGGCTTAAAGGGTGTGAAAATAACTCAGAACGTTACGAAAGTTGGTGTGGACGCTCGTCTACCAATGGGACATCCAAAACTATTCTCAAATTTCAATTCCGAGAAGTTAGTCAAAGTGGAAACTCGATCGTGCGTTTTCGCTAGACTTGGGCTTAAAGGGTGCGAAAAGAGCTCGGAACGTCACGAAAGTTGGCGTGGACGCTCGTCTACCAATGTGACATCCAAATCCATTCGCAAATTTAAATTCCGAGAAGCTGGTCAAAGTTGAAAATCGACCGTGCATTTTCGCTACACTTAGGCTTAAAGGGTGAGAAAATAGCTCGGAACGTCACGAAAGTTGTCGTGCACATTTGGCTACCAACGGGACATCCAAATCTATGCTCAATTTTTAATTCCGAGAAGTTGGTCAAATTCGAAACTCGACCGTGCGTTTTCACTAGACTTGGGCTTAAAGGGGGAGAAAATAGCTCGGAACGTCACGAAAGTCGGCGTGGACGCTTGTCTACCAATGGGACATCCAAAACTATTATCAAATTTCAATTCCAAGAAGTTAGTCAAAGTTGAAACTCGATTGTGCGTTTTCGCTAGACTTGGGCTTAAAGGGTGTGAAAATAGCTCGGAACGTCACGAAAGTTGGCGTGGACGCTCGTCTACCGATGCGACATCCAAATCTATTCTCAAATTTATATTGCGAGAAGTTGGTCAAAGTTGAAAATCGACCGTGCATTTTCGCTAGACTTGGGCTTAAAGGTTGAGAAAATAGCTCGGAATGTCACGAAAGTTGGCGTGCGCATTTGTCTACCAACAGGACATCCAAATCTATGCTCAATTTTTAATTCCGAGAAGTTGGTCAAATTCGAAACTCGACCGTGCGTTTTCGCTAGACTTAGGCTTAAAGGGTGAGAAAATAGCTCGGAACGTCACGAAAGTTGGCGTGCGCATTTGTCTACCAACGGGACATCCAAATCTATGCTCAATTTTCAATTCCGAGAAGTTGGTCAAATTCGAAACTCGATCGTGCGTTTTCGCTAGACTTGGGCTTAAAGGGTGTGAAAATAGCTCGAAACATCACAAAAGTTGGCATGCGCATTTGTCTACCAACTGGACATCCAAATCTATGCTCAATTTTCAATTCCGAGAAGTTGGTCAAATTTGAAACTCGACCGTTGCGTTTTCGCTAGACTTGGGCTTAAAGGGGGAGAAAATAGCTCGGAACGTCACGAAACTTGGCGTGGACGCTCGTCTACCAATGGGACATCCAAAACTATTCTCAAATTTGAATTCCGAGAAGTTGGTCAAAGTTGAAACTCGACCGTTAGCATTTTCACTAGACTTGGGCCTTAAAGGGGGAGAAAATAGCTCGGAACTTCACGAAAGTTGGCGTGGACCCTCGCCTACTAATGTGACATCCAAATCTATTCTCAAATTATATTCCGAGAAGTTGGTCAAAGTTGAAAATCGACCGTGCATTTTCGCTACACTTAGGATTAAAGGGTCAGAAAAATAGCTCTGAACGTCACGAAAGTTGGCGTGGACGCTCGTCTACCAATGTGACATCCAAATCCATTAGCTCGTAATGTGACGAAAGTTGGCGTGCGCATTTTTCTACCAACGGGACATCCAAATCTATGCTCAATTTTTAATTCCGTGAAGTTGGTCAAATTCGAAACTCGACCGTGCGTTTTCGATAGACTTGGGGCTTAAAGGGTGTGAAAATAGCTCGGAACGTCACGAAAGTTGGCGTGGACGCTCGTCTACCAATGCGACATCCAAATCTATTCTCAAATTTATATTCCGAGAAGTTGGTCAAAGTTGAAAATCGACCGTGCATTTTCACTAGACTTGGGCTTAAAGGGTGAGAAAATAGCTCGGAATGTCACGAAAGTTGGCGTCCGCATTTGTCTACCAACGGGACATCCAAATCTATGCTCAATTTTTAATTCCGAGAAGTTGGTCAAATTCGAAACTCGACCATGCGTTTTCGCTAGACTTAGGCTTAAAGGGTGAGAAATATGCTCGGAACGTCACGAAAGCTGGCGTGCGCATTTGTCTACCAACGGGACATCCAAATCTATGCTTAATTTTTAATTCTGAGAAGTTGGTCAAATTCGAAACTCGACGTGCGTTTTCGCTAGACTTGGGCTTAAAGGGTGCGAAAATAGCTCGGACGTCACGAAAGTTGGCGTGCACATTTGTCTACCAACGGGACATCCAAATCTATGCTCAATTTTCAATTCCGAGAAGTTGGTCAAATTCGAAACTCGATCGTGCGTTTTCGCTAGACTTGGGCTTAAAGGGTGTGAAAATAGCTCGGAACATTACGAAAGTTGGTGTGGACCGCTTGTCTACCAATGGGACATCCAGAACTATTCTCAAATTTCAATTCCGAGAAGTTAGTCAAAGTGGAAACTCGATCGTGCGCTTTTCGCTAGACTTGGGCTTAAAGTGTGTGAAAATAGCTCGGAACGTTACGAAAGTTGGGGTGGACGCTCGTCTACGAATGTGACATACACATCCATTCTCAAATTTTAAATTCCGAGAAGTTGGTCAAAGTTGAAAATCGATCGTGCGTTTTCGCTAGACTTAGGCTTAAAGTGTTAGAAAATAGCTCGGAACGTCACGAAAGTTGGCGTGCGCATTTGTCTACCAACGGGACATGCAAATCTATGCTCAATTTTAAATTCCGAGAAGTTGGTCAAATTCGAAACTCGATCGTTGCGTTTTTGCTAGACTTTGGCTTAAAGGGTGCGAAAATAGCTCGGAATGTCATGAAAGTTTGCGTGGACGCTCGTCTACCAATGCGACATCGAAATCTATTCAAAAATTTAAATTCCGAGAAGTTGGTCAAAGTTGAAACTCGATCGTGCGTTTTCGCTAGAATTGGGCTTAAGGGTGTGAAAATAGCTCGGAACGTCACGAAAGTTGGCGTGGACGCTCGTCTACCAATGCGACATCCAAATCTATTCTCAAATTTATATTCCGAGAAGTTGGTCAAAGTTGAAAATCGACCGTGCATTTTCACTAGACTTGGGCTTAAAGGGTGAGAAAATAGCTCGGAATGTCACGAAAGTTGGCGTCCGCATTTGTCTACCAACGGGACATCCAAATCTATGCTCAATTTTTAATTCCGAGAAGTTGGTCAAATTCGAAACTCGACCATAGCGTTTTCGCTAGACTTAGGCTTAAAGGGTGAGAAAATAGCTCGAAACGTCACGAAAGCTGGCGTGCGGATTTGTCTACCAACGGGACATCCAAATCTATGCTCAATTTTTAATTCTGAGAAGTTGGTCAAATTCGAAACTCGACCGTGCGTTTTCGCTAGACTTGGGCTTAAAGGGTGCGAAAATAGCTCGGACGTCACGAAAGTTGGCGTGCACATTTGTCTACCAACGGGACATCCAAATCTATGCTCAATTTTCAATTCCGAGAAGTTGGACAAATTTGAAACTCGATCGTGCGTTTTCGCTAGACTTGGGCTTAAAGGGTGTGAAAATAGCTCGGAACATTACGAAAGTTGGTGTGGACGCTTGTCTACCAATGGGACATCCAAAACTATTCTCAAATTTCAATTCCGAGAAGTTAGTCAAAGTGGAAACTCGATCGTAGCGTTTTCGCTAGACTTAGGCTTAAAGGGTGTGAAAATAGCTCGGAACGTTACGAAAGTTGGCGTGGACGCTCGTCTACGAATGTGACATACACATCCATTCTCAAATTTAAATTCCGAGAAGTTGGTCAAAGTTGAAAATCGACCGTGCGTTTTCGCTAGACTTAGGCTTAAAGTGTTAGAAAATAGCTCGGAACGTCACGAAAGTTGGCGTGCGCATTTGTCTACCAACGGGACATCCAAATCTATGCTCAATTTTAAATTCCGAGAAGTTGGTCAAATTCGAAACTCGATCGTGCATTTTCGCTAGACTTGGGCTTAAAGGGTGCGAAAATAGCTCGGAACGTCATGAAAGTTGGCGTGGACGCTCGTCTACCAATGCGACATCGAAATCTATTCAAAAATTTAAATTCCAAGAAGTTGGTCCAAGTTGAAAATCGACCGTGCATTTTCGCTACACTTAGGCTTAAAGGGTGAGAAAATAGCTCAGAACGTCACGAACGTTGGCGTGCGCATTTGTCTACCAACGGGACATCCAAATCTATACTCAAATTTAAATTCCGAGGAGTTGGTCAAATTCGAAACTCGACCGTGCGTTTTCGCTAGACTTAGCCTTGAAGGGTGAGAAAATAGCTCGGAACGTCACGAAAGTTGGTGTGGACGCTTGTCTACCAATGGGACATCCAAAACTATTCTCAAATTTCAATTCCGAGAAGTTAGTCAAAGTTGAAACTCGATCGTGCGTTTTCACTTGACTTGGGCTTAAACGGGGGAGAAAATAGCTCGGAACGTCACGAAAGTTGGTGTGGACGCTTGTCTACCAATGCGACATCCAAAACTATTCTGAAATTTCAATTCCGAGAAGTTAATCAAAGTTGAAACTCGATCGTTGCATTTTCGCTAGACTTGGGCTTAAAGGGTGTGAAAGTAACTCGGAACGTTATGAAAGTTGGCGTGGATGCTCGTGTACCAATGGGACATCCAAAACTATTCTCAAATTTCAATTCCGAGAAGTTAGTCAAAGTTGAAACTCGATTGTGCGTTTTCGCTAGACTTTGGCTTAAAGGGTGCAAAAATAGCTCGGACGTCACGAAAGTTGGCGTGGACGCTCGTCTACCAATGTGACATCCAAAGCCATTCGCAAATTTAAATTCCGAGAAGTGGGTCAAAGTTCAAAATCGACCGTGCAATTTTCGCTACACTTAGGCTTAAAGGGTGAGAAAATAGCTCGGAACATCACGAAAGTTGGCGTGGACGCTCGTCTACCAATGTGACATCCAAATCCATTCGCAAATTTAAATTCCGAGAAGTTGGTCAAAGTTGAAAATCGTCCGTGCATTTTCGCTACACTTAGGCTTAAAGGATGAGAAAATAGCTCGGAACGTCACGAAAGTTGGCGTGCGCATTTTTCTACCAACGGGACATCCAAATCTATTCTCAATTTTTAATTCCGAGAAGTTGGTCAAATTCGAAACTCGACCGTGCGTTTGCACTAGACTTGGGCTTAAAGGGGGAGAAGATAGCTCGGAACGTCACGAAAGTTGTTGTGGACGCTTGTCTACCTATGGGACATCCAAAACTATTCTCGAATTTCGATTCCGAGAAGTTGGACAAAGTTGAAACTCGATCATGCGCTTTCGCTAGACTTGGGCTTAAAGCGTGTGAAAATAGCTCGTAACGTCACGAAAGTTGGCGTGCGCATTTGTCTACCAACGGGACATCCAAATCTATGCTCAATTTTCAATTCCGAGAAGTTGGTCAAACTTGAAAGTCGACTGTGCGTTTTCGCTAGACTTGGGCTTAAAGGGGGAGAAAATAGCTCGGAACGTCACGAAAGTTGGTGTGGACGCTTGTCTACCAATGGGACATCCAAAACTATTGTCAAATTTCAATTCTGAGAAGTTAATCAAAGTTGAAACTCGATCGTCCGTTTTCGCTAGACTTAGGCTTAAAGGGTGAGAAAATAGCTCGGAACATCACGAAAGTTGGCGTGCGCATTTGTCTATAAACGGGACATCCAAATCTATGCTCAATTTTCAATTCCGAGAAGTTGGACAAACTTGAAAGTCGACCGTGCATTTTCGCTCGACTTGAGCTTAAAGGGTGTGAAATTAGCTCGTAATGTGACGAAAGTTGGCGTGCGCATTTGTCTACCAACGGGACATCCAAATCTATGCTCAATTTTCAATTCCGAGAAGTTGGTCAAACTTGAAAGTCGACCCTCGTGCGTTTTCGCTAGACTTGGGCTTAAAGGGGGAGAAAATAGCTCGGAACGTCACGAAAGTTGGTGTGCACGCTTGTCTACCAATGGGACATCCAAAACTATTCTCAAATTTCAATTCCGAGAAGTTGGTCAAAGTTGAAACTCGATCGTGCATTTTCGCTTGACTTGGGCTTAAACGGGGATAAAATAGCTCGGAACGTCACGAAAGTTGGTGTGGACGCTTGTCTACCAATGGGACATCCAAAACTATTCAAATTTCAATTCCGAGAAGTTGGTCAAAGTTGAAACTCGATCGTACGTTTTCGCTTGACTTGGGCTTAAACGGGGATAAAATAGCTCGGAACGTCACGAAAGTTGGTGTGGACGCTTGTATACCAATGGGACATCCAAAACTATTCAAATTTCAATTCCAAGAAGTTGGTCAAAGTTGAAACTTGATCGTTGCGTTTTCGCTTGACTTGGGCTTAAACGGGGAGAAAATAGCTCGAAACGTCACGAAAGTTGGTGTGGACGCTTTTCTACCAATGGGACATCCAAAACTATACTCAATTTTCAATTCTGAGAAGTTAATCAAATTCGAAACTCAACCGTGTGTTTTCGCTAGACTTGGGCTTAAAGGGGGAGAAAATAGCTCGTAACGTCACGAAAGTTCGTGTGGATGCTTGTCTACCAATGGGACATCAAAAACTATTCTCGAATTTCGATTCCAAGAAGTTGGACAAAGTTGAAACTCGATTGTGCGCTTTCGCTAGACTTGGGCTTAAAGGGTGTGAAAATAGCTCGAAACGTCACGAAAGTTGGCGTGCGCATTTGTCTACCAACGGGACATCCAAATCTATGCTCAATTTTCAATTCCGAGAAGTTGGTCAAATTTGAAACTCGACCGTGCGTTTTCGCTAGACTGGGGCTTAAATGGGGAGAAAATAGCTCGGAACGTCACTAAAGGTTGTGTGGATGCCGTTCTAACAATGGGACATCCAAAACTATTCTCGAATTTCGATTCCGAGAAGTTGGACAAAGTTGAAACTCGATCGTGCGCTTTTGCTAGACTTGGGCTTAAAGGGTGTGAAAATAGCTCGGAACGTCACGAAAGTTGGCGTGCGCATTTGTCTACCAACGGGAAATCCAAATCTATGCTCAATTTTTAATTCCGAGAAGTTGGTCAAATTCGAAACTCGACCGTCGCGTTTTCACTAGACTTGGGCTTAAAGGGGGAGAAAATAGCTCGGAACGTCACGAAAGTTGGCGTGGACGCTCGTCTAGCAATGGGACATCCAAAACTATTCTCAAATATAAATTTCAAGAAGTTGGTCAAAGTTGAAACTCGATCGTGCGTTTTCGCTAGACTTGGGCTTAAAGGGTGTGAAAATAGCTCGGAACTTCACGAATGTTGGCGTGGACCCTCGCCTACCAATGCGACATCCAAATATATTCTCAAATTTATATTCTGAGAAGTTGGTCAAAGTCTAAAATCGACCGTAGCATTTTCGCTAGACTTAGGCTTAAAGGGTGTGAAAATAACTCGGAACGTCACGAAAGTTGGTGTGGACGCTTGTCTACCAATGGGACATCCAAAACTATTCTCAAATTTCAATTCCGAGAAGTTAGTCAAAGTCGAAACTCGATCGTGCGTTTTCGCTAGACTTGGGCCTAAAGGGTGTGAAAATAGCTCGAAACGTCACGAAAGTTGGCGTGGACGCTCGTCTACCAATGTGACATCCAAATCCATTAGCTCATAATGTGACGAAAGTTGGCGTGCGCATTTTTCTACCAACGGGACATCCAAATCTATGCTCAATTTTTAATTCCGAGAAGTTGGTCAAATTCGAAACTCGACCGTTGCGTTTTCGCTAGACTTAGGCTTAAAGGGTGAGAAAATAGCTCAGAACGTCACGAACGTTGGCGTGCGCATTTGTCTACCAACGGGACATCCAAATCTATGCTCAATTTTCTATTCCGAGCAGTTGGTCAAATTTGAAACTCGACCATGCGTTTTCGCTAGACTTGGGCTTAAAGGGGGAGAAAATGGCTCGGAACGTCACGGAAGTTGGTGGGGACGCTTGTCTACCAATGGGACATCCAAAACTATTCTCAAATTTCAATTACGAGAAGTTGGTCAAAGTTGAAACTCGATCGTGCGTTTTCCCTAGACTTGGGCTTAAAGGGGGAGAAAATAGCTCGGAACGTCACGAAAGTTGGTGTGGACGCTTGTGTACCAATGGGACATCGAAAACTATTCTCGAATTTCAATTCCGAGAAGTTAGTCAAAGTTGAAACTCGATCGTGCATTTTCGCTAGACTTGGGCTTAAAGGGGGAGAAAATAGCTCGGAACGTCACGAAAGTTGGTGTGGACGCTTGTCTAACAATGGGACATCCAAAACTATTCTCGAATTTCGATTCCGAGAAGTTGGACAAATTTGAAACTCGATCGTGCGCTTTCGCTAGACTTGGGCTTAAAGGGTGTGAAAATAGCTCGGAACTTTACGAAAGTTGGCGTGAGCATTTGTCTACCAACGGGACATCCAAATCTATGCTCAATTTTCAATTCTGAGAAGTTGGTCAAATTTGAAACTCGACCGTCGCGTTTTCACTAGACTTGGGCTTAAAGGGGGAGAAAATAGCTCGAAACGTCACGAAAGTTGGTGTGGACGCTTGTCTACCAATGCGACATCCAAAACTATTCTGAAATTTCAATTCCGAGATATTAATCAAAGTTGAAACTCGATCGTGCATTTTCGCTAGACTTGGGCTTAAAGGGTGTGAAAATAACTCGGAACGTTACGAAAGTTGGCATGGACGCTCGTGTACCAATGGGACATCCAAAACTATTCTCAAATTTCAATTCCGAGAAGTTAGTCAAAGTTGAAACTCGATCGTCGCGTTTTCGCTAGACTTGCGCTTAAAGGGTACGAAAATAGCTCGGAACGTCACGAAAGTTGGCGTGGACGCTCGTCTACCAATGTGACATCCAAATCCATTCGCAAATTTAAATTCCGAGAAGTTAGTCAAAGTTGAAACTCGATCGTGCGTTTTCGCTAGACTTGCGCTTAAAGGGTGCGAAAATAGCTCGGAACGTCACGAAAGTTGGCGTGGACACTCGTCTACCAATGTGACATCCAAATCCATTCGCAAATTTAAATTCCGAGAAGTTGGTCAAAGGTGAAAATCGACCGTGCATTTTCGCTACACTCAGGCTTATAGGGTGAGAAGAAAGTTGGCGTGCGCATTTGTCTACCAACGGGAAATCCAAATCTATGCTCAATTTTTAATTCTGAAAAGTTGGTCAAATTCGAAACTCGACCGTGCGTTTTCACTAGACTTGGGCTTAAAGGGGGAGAAAATAGCTCGGAACGTCACGAAAGTTGGTGTGGACGCTTGTCTACCAACGGGACATCCAAAACTATTCTCGAATTTCGATTCCGAGAAGTTGGACAAACTTGAAACTCGATCGTGCGCTTTCGCTAGACTTGGGCTTAAAGGGTGTGAAAATAGCTCGTAACGTGACGAAAGTTGGTGTGGACGCTTGTGTACCAATGGGACATCCAAAACTATTCTCGAATTTCGATTCCGAGAAGTTGGACAAAGTTGAAACTCGACCGTGCGTTTTCACTAGACTTGGGCTTAAAGGGGGAGAAAATAGCTCGGAACGTCACGAAGGTTGGTGTGGACGCTTGTGTACCAATGGGACATCCAAAACTATTCTCGAATTTCGATTCCGAGAAGTTGGACAAAGTTGAAACTCGATCGTGCGCTTTCGCTAGACTTGGGCTTAAAGGGGGGAGAAAATAGCTCGGAACGTCACTAAAGTTGGTGTGGACGCTTGTCTAACAATGGGACATCCAAAACTATTCTCGAATTTCGATTCCGAGAAGTTGGACAAATTTGAAACTCGATCGTGCGCTTTCGCTAGAGTTGGGCTTAAAGGGTGTGAAAATAGCTCGGAACGTCACGAAAGTTGGCGTGCGCATTTGTCTACCAACGGAACATCCAAATCTATGCTCAATTTTCAATTCTGAGAAGTTAGTCAAAGTTGAAACTCGATCGTGCGTTTTCGCTAGACTTGGGCTTAAAGGGTGCGAAAATAGCTCGGAACGTCACGAAAGTTGGCGTGGACGCTTGTCTACCAATGTGACATCCAAATCCATTCGCAAATTTAAATTCCGAGAAGTTGGTCAAAGTTGAAAATCGACCGTGCATTTTTGCTACACTTAGGCTTAAAGGGTGAGAAAATAGCTCGGAACGTCATGAAAGTTGGCGTGCGCATTTGTCTACCAACGGGACATCCAAATCTATGCTCAATTTTTAATTCCGAGAAGTTGGTCAAATTCGAAACTCGACCTTGCGTTTTTCACTAGACTTGGGCTTAAAGGGGGAGAAGATAGCTCGGAACATCACGAAAGTTGGTGTGGACGCTTGTGTACCAATGGGACATCCAAAACTATTCTCGAATTTCGATTCCGAGAAGTTGGACAAAGTTGAAACTCGATCGTGCGCTTTCGCTAGACTTGGGCTTAAAGGGGGAGAAAATAGCTCGGAACGTCACGAAAGTTTGTGTAGACGCTTGTCTAACAATGGGACATCCAAAACTATTCTCGAATTTCGATTCCGAGAAGTTGGACAAAGTTGAAACTCGATCGTGCGCTTTCGCTAGACTTGGGCTTAAAGGGGGAGAAAATAGCTCGGAACGTCACGAAAGTTGGTGTGGACGCTTGTATAACAATGGGACATCCAAAACTATTCTCGAATTTCAATTCCGAGAAGTTGGACAAAGTTGAAACTCGATCGTGCGCTTTCGCTAGAGTTGGGCTTAAAGGGTGTGAAAATAGCTCGGAACGTCACGAAAGTTGGCGTGCGCATTTGTCTACCAACGGGACATCCAAATCTATGCTCAATTTTTAATTCAGAGAAGTTGGTCAAATTCGAAACTCGACCGTGCGTTTTCACTAGACTTGGGCTTAAAGGGCGAGAAAATAGCTCAGAATGTCACGAAAGTTGGTGTGCTCATTTGTCTACCAACGGGACATCCAAATCTATACTCAAATTTAAATTCCGAGAAGTTGGTCAAATTCAAAACTCGACCATGCGTTTTCGCTAGACTTAGCCTTAAAGGGTGAGAAAATAGCTCGGAACGTCACGAAAGTTGTTGTGGACGCTTGTCTACCAATGGGACATCCAAAACTATTCTCAAATTTCAATTCCGAGAAGTTAGTCAAAGTTGAAACTTGATCGTGCGTTTTCGCTAGACTTGGCCTTAAAGGGTGCGAAAATAGCTCGGAATGTCACGAAAGTTGGCGTGGACGCTCGTCTACCAATGCGACATCCAAATCTATTCACAAATTTAAATTCCGAGAAGTTGGTCAAAGTTGAAAATCGACCGTGCATTTTCGCTACACTTAGGCTTAAAGGGTGAGAAAATAGCTCAGAACGTCACGAAAGTTGGCGTGTGCATTTGTCTACCAACGGGACATCCAAATCTATACTCAAATTTAAATTCCGAGAAGTTGGTCAAATTCGAAACTCGACTGTGCGTTTTCGCTAGACTTAGCCTTAAAGGGTGAGAAAATAGCTCGGAACGTCACGAAAGTTGGCGTGCGCATTTGTCTACCAACAGGACTTCCAAATCTATGCTCAATTTTTAATTCCGAGAAGTTGGTCAAATTCGAAACTCGACCGTGCGTTTTCACTAGACTTGGGCTTAAAGGGGGAGAAAATAGCTCGGAACTTCACGAAAGTTGGCGTGGACCCTCGCCTACCAATGCGACATCCAAATCTATTCTCAAATTTATATTCCGAGAAGTTGGTCAAAGTTGAAAATCGACCATGCATTTTCGCTACACTTAGGCTTAAAAAGTGAGAAAATAGGTCGGAAAGTCACGAAAGTTGGCGTGCGCATTTGTCTACCAACGGGACAGCCAAATCTATGCTCAATTTTCAATTCCAAGAAGTTGGTCAAATTTGAAACTCGACCGTGCGTTTTCACTAGACTTGGGCTTAAAGAGGGAGAAAATAGCTCGGAACGTCACGAAAGTTGGCGTGGACGCTCGTCTACCAATGTGACATCCAAATCTATTATGAAATTTATATTCCGAGAAGTTGGTCAAAGTTGAAAATCAACCGTGCATTTTCGCTAGACTTGGGCTTAAAGGGTGAGAAAATAGCTCGGAACGTCACGAAAGTTGGTGTGGACGCTTGTCTAACAATGGGACATCCAAAACTATTCTCGAATTTCGATTTCGAGAAGTTGGACAAAGTTGAAACTCGATCATGCGTTCTCGCTAGACTTGGGCTTAAAGGGTGTGAAAATAGCTCGGAACGTCACGAAAGTTGGCGTGCGCATTTGTCTACCAACGGGACATCCAAATCTATGCTCAATTTTCAATTCCGAGAAGTTGGTCAAATTCGAAACTCGACCGTGCGTTTTCACTAGTCTTGGGCTTAAAGGGGGAGAAAATAGCTCGGAACGTCACGAAAGTTGGTGTGGACGCTTGTCTACCAATGCGACAACCAAAACTATTTTTAAATTTCAATTCCGAGAAGTTAATCAAAGTTGAAACAAGATCGTGCGTTTTCGCTAGACTTGGGCTTAAAGGGTGTGAAAATAACTCGGAACGTTACGAAAGTTGGCGTGGACGCTCGTGTACCAATGGGACATCCAAAACTATTCTCAAATTTCAATTCCGAGAAGTTGGTCAAAGCTGAAACTCGATCGTGCGTTTTCGCTAGACTTAGGCTTAAAGGGTGCGAAAATAGCTCGAAACGTCACGAAAGTTGGCGTGGACGCTCGTCTACCAATGTGACATCCAAATCCATTCGCAAATTTAAATTCCGACAAGTTGGTCAAAGTTGAAAATTGACCGTGCATTTTCGCTACACTTAGGCTTAAGGGTGAGAAAATAGCTCGGAACGTCATGAAAATTGGCGTGCGCATTTGTCTACCAACGGGACATCCAAATCTACGCTCAATTTTTAATTCCGAGAAGTTGGTCAAATTCGAAACTCGACCGTGCGTTTTCACTAGACTTGGGCTTAAAGGGGGAGAAAATAGCTCGGAACGTCACGAAAGTTGGTGTGGACGCTTGTCTACCAACGGGACATCCAAAACTATTTTCGAATTTTGATTCCGAGAAGTTGGACAAAGTTGAAACTCGATCGTGCGCTTTCGCTAGACTTGGGCTTAAAGGGTGTGAAAATAGCTCGAAACGTCACGAAAGTTGGCGTGCGCATTTGTCTACCAACGGGACATCCAAATCTATGCTCAATTTTCAATTCCGAGAAGTTGGTCAAATTCGAAACTCGACCGTGCGTTTTCACTAGACTTGGGCTTAAAGGGGGAGAAAATAGCTCGGAACGTCACGAAAGTTGGTGTGGACGCTTGTCTACCAATGCGACATCCAAAACTATTCTGAAATTTCGATTTCGAGAAGTTAATCAAAAGTTGAAACTCGATCGTGCATTTTCGCTAGACTTGGGCTTAAAGGGTGTGAAAATAACTCGGAACGTTACGAAAGTTGGCGTGGATGCTCGTGTACCAATGGGACATCCAAAACTATTCTCAAATTTCAATTCCGAGAAGTTAGTCAAAGTTGAAACTCGATCGTGCGTTTACGCTAGACTTGGGCTTAAAGGGTGCGAAAATAGCTCGGAACGTCACGAAAGTTGGCGTGGACGCTCGTCTACCAATGTGACATCCAAATCCATTCGCAAATTTAAATTCCGAGAAGTTGGTCAAAGTTGAAAATTGACCGTGCATTTTCGCTACACTTAGGCTTAAAGGGTGAGAAAATAGCTCGGAACGTCATGAAAATTGGCGTGTGCATTTGTCTAACAACGGGAGATCCAAATCTATGCTCAATATTTAATTCCGAGAAGTTGGTCAAATTCGAAACTCGACCGTGCGTTTTCACTAGACTTGGGCTTAAAGGGGGAGAAAATAGCTCGGAACGTCACGAAAGTTGGTGTGGACGCTTGTTTACCAATGGGACATCCAAAACTATTCTCGAATTTTAATTCCGAGAAGTTGGACAAAGTTGAAACTCGATCGTGCGCTTTCGCTAGACTTGCGCTTAAAGGGTGTGAAAATAGCTCGGAACGTCACGAAAGTTGGCGTGCGCATTTGTCTACCAACGGGACATCCAAATCTATGCTCAATTTTCAATTCCGAGAAGTTGGTCAAATTCGAAACTCGACCGTGCGTTTTCACTAGACTTGGGCTTAAAGGGGGAGAAAATAGCTCGGAACGTCACGAAAGTTGGTGTGGACGCTTGTCTACCAATGCGACATCCAAAACTATTCTGAAATTTCAATTCCGAGAAGTTAATCAAAGTTGAAACTCGATCGTGCATTTTCGCTAGACTTGGGCTTAAAGGGTGTGAAAGTAACTCGGAACGTTACAAAAGTTGGCGTGGACGCTCGTGTACCAATGGGACATCCAAAACTATTCTCAAATTTCAATTCCGAGAAGTTAGTCAAAGTTGAAACTCGATCGTGCGTTTTCGCTAGACTTGGGCTTAAAGAGTGCGAAAATAGCTCGGAACGTCACGAAAGTTGGTGTGGACGCTCGTCTACCAATGTGACATCCAAATCCATTCGCAAATTTAATTTCCGAGAAGTTGGTCAAAGTTGAAAATCGACCGTGCATTTTCGCTACACTTAGGCTTAAAGGGTGAGAAAAAAGCTCGGAACGTCATGAAAATTGGCGTGCGCATTTGTCTACCAACGGGACATCCAAATCTATGCTCAGTTTTTAATTCCGAGAAGTTCGTCAAATTCGAAACTCGACCGTGCGTTTTCCCTAGACTTGGGCTTAAAGGGGGAGAAAATAGCTCGGAACGTCACGAAAGTTGGTGTGGACGCTTGTCTACCAATGGGACATCCAAAACTATTCTCGAATTTCGATTCCGAGAAGTTGGACAATGTTGCAACTCGATCGTGCGCTTTCGCTAGACTTGGGCTTAAAGGGTGTGAAAATAGCTCGTAACGTGACGAAAGTTGGCCTGAGCATTTTTCTACCAACGGGACATCCAAATCTATGCTCAATTTTCAATTCCGAGAAGTTGGTCAAATTTGAAACTCGACCGTGCGTTTTCGCTAGACTTGGGCTTAAAGGGGGAGAAAATAGCTCGGAACGTCATGAAAGTTGGTGTGGATGCTTGTCTAACAATGGGACATCCAAAACTATTCTTGAATTTTGATTTCGAGAAGTTGGACAAAGTTGAAACTTGATCGTGCGCTTTCGCTAGACTTGGGCTTAAAGGGTGTGAAAATAGCTCGGAACGTCATGAAAGTTGGCGTGCGCATTTGTCTACCAACGGGACATCCAAATCTATGCTCAATTTTCAATTCCGAGAAGTTGGTCAAATTCGAAACTCGACCGTGCGTTTTCACTAGACTTGGGCTTAAAGGGGGAGAAAATAGCTCGGAACGTCACGAAAGTTGGTGTGGACGCTTGTCTACCAATGTGACATCCAAAACTATTCTGAAATTTCAATTCCGAGAAGTTAATCAAAGTTGAAACTCGATCGTGCATTTTCGCTAGACTTGGGCTTAAAGGGTGTGAAAGTAACTCGGAACGTTACAAAAGTTGGCGTGGACGCTCGTGTACCAATGGGACATCGAAAACTATTCTCAAATTTTAATTCCGAGAAGTTAGTCAAAGTTGAAACTCGATCGTGCGTTTTCGCTAGACTTGGACTTAAAGGGTGTGAAAATAGCTCGGAACGTCACGAAAGTTGGTGTGGACGCTTCTCTACCAATGGGACATCCAAAACTATTCTCGAATTTCGATTCCGAGAAGTTGGACAAAGTTGAAACTCGATCGTGCACTTTCGCTAGACTTGGGCTTAAAGGGTGTGAAAATAGCTCGGAACGTCATGAAAGTTGGCGCGCGCATTTGTCTACCAACGGGACATCCAAATCTATGCTCAATTTTCAATTCCGAGAAGTTGGTCAAATTTGAAACTCGACCGTGCGTTTTCGCTAGACTTGGGCTTAAAGAGGGAGAAAATAGCTCGGAACGTCACGAAAGTTGGCGTGGACGCTCGTCTACCAATGGGACATCCAAAACTATTCGCAAATTTAAATTCTGAGAAGTTGGTCAAAGTTGAAAATCGACCGTGCATTTTCGCTACACTTAGGCTTAAACGGTGAGAAAATAGCTTGGAACGTCACGAAAGTTGGCGTGCGCATTTATCTGCCAACGGGACATCCAAATCTATGCTCAATTTTTAATTCCGAGAAGTTGGTCAAATTCGAAACTCGACCGTCGCGTTTTCACTAGACTTGGGCTTAAAGGGGGAGAAAATAGCTCGGAACGTCACGAAAGGTCGCATGCGTACTTGTATACCAACGGGACAACGAAATCTATGCTCAATTTTCAATTCCGAGAAGTTGGTCAAATTTGAAACTCGACCGTGGCGTTTTCACTAGACTTGCGCTAAAAGAGGGAGAAAATAACTCGGAACGTCACGAAAGTAGGCGTGGACGCTTGTCTACCAATGTGACATCCAAATCTATTCTAAAATTTATATTCCAAGAAGTTGGTCAAAGTTGAAAATCGACCGTGCATCTTCGCTAGACTTGGGCTTAAAGGGGGAGAAAATAGCTCGGAACGTCATGAAAGTTGGTGTGGACGCTTGTCTAACAATGGGACATCCAAAACTATTCTCGAATTTCGATTTCGAGAAGTTGGACAAAGTTGAAACTCGATCGTGCATTTTCGCTAGACTTGGGCTTAAAGGGTGTGAAAATAGCTCGGAACGTCACGAAAGTTGGTGTGGACGCTTGTCTACCAATGGGACATCCAAAACTATTCTCGAATTTCGATTCCGAGAAGTTGGACAAAGTTGAAACTCGATCGTGCACTTTCTCTAGACTTGGGCTTAAAGGGTGTGAAAATAGCTCGGAACGTCACGAAAGTTGGCGTGCGCATTTGTCTACCAACGGGACATCCAAATCTATGCTCAATTTTCAATTCCGAGAAGTTGGTCAAATTTGAAACTCGACCGTGCGTTTTCGCTAGACTTGGGCTTAAAGAGGGAGAAAATAGCTCGGAACGTCACGAAAGTTGGCGTGGACGCTCGTCTACCAATGGGACATCCAAAACTATTCTCAAATTTAAATTCCGAGAAGTTGGTCAAAGTTGAAACTCGATCGTGCGTTTTCGCTAGACTTGGGCTTAAAGGGTGTGAAAATAGCTCGGAACTTCACGAAAGTTGGCGTGGACCCTCGCCTACCAATGCGACATCCAAATCTATTCTCAAATTTATATTCCGAGAAGTTGGTCAAATTTGAAAATCGACCGTGCATTTTCGCTAGACTTAGGCTTAAAGGGTGAGAAAATAGGTCGGAAAGTCATTAAAGTTGTCGTGCGCATTTGTCTACCAACGGGAGAGCCAAATCTATGCTCAATTTTCAATTTCGAGAAGTTGGTCAAATTTGAAATTCGACCGTGCGTTTTCACTGGACTTGGGCTTAAAGAGGGAGAAAATAGCTCGGAACGTCACGAAAGTTGGCGTGGATGCTCGTCTACCAATGCGACATCCAAATCTATTCTGAAATTTATATTCCGAGATGTTGGTCAAAGTTGAAAATCGACTGTGCATTTTCGCTAGACTTGGGCTTAAAGGGGGAGAAAATAGCTCGGAACGTCACGAAAGTTGGTGTGGACGCTTGTCTAACAATGGGACATCCAAAACTATTCTCGAATTTCGATTCCGAGAAGTTGGACAAAGTTGAAACTCGATCGTGCGTTTTAGCTAGACTTGGGCTTAAAGGGTGTGAAAATAGCTCGGAACGTCACGAAAGTTGGCGTGCGCATTTGTCTACCAACGAGACATCCAAATCTATGCTCAATTTTCAATTCCGAGAAGTTGGTCAAATTCGAAACTCGACCGTGCGTTTTCACTAGACTTGGGCTTAAAGGGGGAGAAAATAGCTCGGAACGACACGAAAGTTGGTGTGGATGCTTGTCTACCAATGCGACATCCAAAACTATTCTGAAATTTCAATTCCGAGAAGTTAATCAAAGTCGAAACTCGATAGTGCGTTTTAGCTAGAGTTGGGCTTAAAGGGTGTGAAAATAACTCGGAACGTTACGAAAGTTGGCGTGGACGCTGGTGTACCAATGGGACATCCAAAACTATTCTCAAATTTCAATTCTGAGAAGTTAGTCAAAGTTGAAACTCGATCTTGCGTTTTCGATAGACTTGGGCTGAAAGGGTGCGAAAATAGCTCGGAACGTCACGAAAGTTGGCGTGGACGCTCGTCTACCAATGTGACATCCAAATCCATTCGCAAATTAAAATTCCGAGAAGTTGGTCAAAGTTGAAAATCGACCGTGCATTTTCGTAACTTAGGCTTAAAGGGTGAGAAAATAGCTCGGAACGTCACGAAAGTTGGCGTGCGCATTTGTCTACCAACGGGACATCCAAATCTATGCTCAATTTTTAATTCCGAGAAGTTGGTCAAATTCGAAACTCGACCGTGCGTTTTCACTAGACTTGGGCTTAAAGGGGGAGAAAATAGCTCGGAACGTCACGAACGTTGGTGTGGACGCTTGTCTACCAATGGGACATCCAAAACTATTCTCAAATTTCAATTCCGAGAAGTTAGTCAAAGTTGAAACTCGATCGTGCGTTTTCGCTAGACTTGGGCCTAAAGGGTGTGAAAATAGCTCGGAACGTCACGAAAGTTGGTGTGGACGCTCGTCTACCAATGTGACATCCAAATCCATTAGCTCGTAATGTGACGAAAGTTGGTGTGCACATTTTTTTACCAACGGGACATCCAAATCTATGCTCAATTTTTAATTCCGAGAAGTTGGTCAAATTCGAAACTCGACCGTGCGTTTTCTCTAGACTTAGGCTTAAAGGGTGAGAAAATAGCTCAGAACGTCACAAACGTTGGCGTGCGCATTTGTCTACCAACGTGACATCCAAATCTATGCTCAATTTTCTATTCCGAGAAGTTGGTCAAATTTGAAACTCGACCGTGCGTTTTCACTAGAGTTGGGCTTAAAGGGGGAGAAAATAGCTCGGAACGTCACGAAAGTTGGTGTGGACGCTTGTCTACCAATGGGACATCCAAAACTATTCTCAAATTTCAATTCCGAGAAGTTGGTCAAAGTTGAAACTCGATCGTGCGTTTTCGCTAGACTTGGGCTTAAAGGGTGTGAAAATAGCTCGGAACGTCACGAAAGTTGGCGTCGACGCTCATCTACCAATGCGACATCCAAATCTATTCTCAAATTTATATTCCGAGAAGTTGGTGAAAATTGAAAATCGACTGTGCATTTTCGCTAGACTTAGGCTTAAATGGTGAGAAAATAGCTCAGAATGTCACCAAAGATGGCGTGCGCATTTGTCTACCAACGGGACATCGAAATCTATGCTCAATTTTCAATTCCGAGAATTTGGTCAAGTTCGAAACTCGACCGTGCGTTTTCACTAGACTTGGGCTTAAAGAGGGAGAAAATAGCTCGGAACGTCATGAAAGTTGGTGTGGACACTTGTCTACCAATGGGACATCCAAATCTATTCTCAAATTTATATTTCGAGAAGTTGGTCAAAGTTGAAAATCAACCGTGCATTTTCGCTAGACTTGGGCTTAAAGGGTGAGAAAATAGCTCGGAATGTCACGAAAGTTGGTGTGCGCATTTATCTACCAACGGCACATCCAAATCTGTGCTCAATTTTTAATTCCGAGAAGTTGGTCAAATTCGAAACTCGACCGTTGCGTTTTCACTAGACTTGGGCTTAAAGGGGGAGAAAATAGCTCGGAACGTCACGAAAGTTGGCATGCGTATTTGTCTACCAACGGGACAACGAAATCTATGCTCAATTTTCAATTCCGAGAAGTTGGTCAAATTTGAAACTCGACCGTGCGTTTTCACTAGACTTGCGCTGAAAGAGGGAGAAAATAGCTCGGAACGTCACGAAAGTAGGCGTGGACGCTTGTCTACCAATGTGACATCCAAATCTATTCTAAAATTTATATTCCAAGAAGTTGGTCAAAGTTGAAAATCGACCGTGCATCTTCGCTAGACTTGGGCTTAAAGGGGGAGAAAATAGCTCGGAACGTCACGAAAGTTGGTGTGGACGCTTGTCTAACAATGGGACATCCAAAACTATTCTCGAATTTCGATTTCGAGAAGTTGGACAAAGTTGAAACTCGATCGTGCGTTTTCGCTAGACTTGGGCTTAAAGGGTGTGAAAATAGCTCGGAACGTCACGAAAGTTGGTGTGGACGCTTGTCTACCAATGGGACATCCAAAACTATTCTCGAATTTCGATTCCGAGAAGTTGGACAAAGTTGAAACTCGATCATGCACTTTCGCTAGACTTGGGCTTAAAGGGTGTGAAAATAGCTCGGAACGTCACGAAAGTTGGCGTGCGCATTTGTCTACCAACGGGACATCCAAATCTATGCTCAATTTTCAATTCCGAGAAGTTGGTCAAATTTGAAACTCGACCGTGCGTTTTCACTAGACTTGGGCTTAAAGAGGGAGAAAATAGCTCGGAACGTCACGAAAGTTGGCGTGGACGCTCGTCTACCAATGGGACATCCAAAACTATTCTCAAATTTAAATTCCGAGAAGTTGGTGAAAGTTGAAACTCGATCGTGCGTTTTCGCTAGACTTGGGCTTAAAGGGTGTGAAAATTGCTCGGAACTTCACGAAAGTTGGCGTGGACGCTCGCCTACCAATGCGACATCCAAATCTATTCTCAAATTTATATTCCGAGAAGGTGGTCAAATTTGAAAATCGACCGTGCATTTTCGCTAGACTTAGGCTTAAAGGGTGAGAAAATAGGTCGGAAAGTCACGAAAGTTGTCGTGCGCATTTGTCTACCAACGGGACAGCCAAATCTATGCTCAATTTTCAATTTCGAGAAGTTGGTCAAATTTGAAATTCGACCGTGCGTTTTCACTAGACTTGGGCTTAAAGAGGGAGAAAATAGCTCGGAACGTCACGAAAGTTGGCGTGGACGCTCGTCTACCAATACGACATCCAAATCTATTCTGAAATTTATATTCCAAGATGTTGGTCAAAGTTGAAAATCGACCGTGCATTTTCGCTAGACTTGGGCTTAAAGGGGGAGAAAATAGCTCAGAACGTCACGAAAGTTGGTGTGGACGCTTCTCTACCAATGGGACATCCAAAACTATTCTCGAATTTCGATTCCGAGAAGTTGGACAAAGTTGAAACTCGATCGTGCGTTTTAGCTAGACTTGGGCTTAAAGGGTGTGAAAATAGCTCGGAACGTCACGAAAGTTGGCATGCGCATTTGTCTACCAACGAGACATCCAAATCTATGCTCAATTTTCAATTCCAAGAAGTTGGTCAAATTTGAAACTCGACCGTGCGTTTTCACTAGACTTGGGCTTAAAGGGGGAGAAAATAGCTCGGAACGACACGAAAGTTGGTGTGGACGCTTGTCTACCAATGCGACATCCAAAACTATTCTGAAATTTCAATTCCGAGAAGTTAATCAAAGTCGAAACTCGATAGTGCGTTTTCGCTAGAGTTGGGCTTAAAGGGTGTGAAAATAACTCGGAACGTTACGAAAGTTGGCGTGGACGCTCGTGTACCAATGGGACATCCAAAACTATTCTCAAATTTCAATTCTGAGAAGTTAGTCAAAGTTGAAACTCGATCTTGCGTTTTCGATAGACTTGGGCTTAAAGGGTGCGAAAATAGCTTGGAACGTCACGAAAGTTGGCGTGGACGCTCGTCTACCAATGTGACATCCAAATCCATTCGCAAATTAAAATTCCGAGAAGTTGGTCAAAGTTGAAAATCGACCGTGCATTTTCGTAACTTAGGCTTAAAGGGTGAGAAAATAACTCGGAACGTCACGAAAGTTGGCGTGCGCATTTGTCTACCAACGGGACATCCAAATCTATGCACAATTTTTAATTCCGAGAAGTTGGTCAAACTCGAAACTCGACCGTCGCGTTTTCACTAGACTTGGGCTTAAAGGGGGAGAAAATAGTTCGGAACGTCACGAAAGTTGGTGTGGACGCTTGTCTACCAATGGGACATCCAAAACTATTCTCAAATTTCAATTCCGAGAAGTTAGTCAAAGTTGAAACTCGATCGTGCGTTTTCGCTAGATTTGGGCCTAAAGGGTGTGAAAATAGCTCGGAACGTCACGAAAGTTGGCGTGGACGCTCGTCTACCAATGTGACATCCAAATCCATTAGCTCGTAATGTGACGAAAGTTGACGTGCGCATTTTTTTACCAACGGGACATCCAAATCTATGCTCAATTTTTAATTCCGAGAAGTTGGTCAAATTCGAAACTCGACCGTCGCGTTTTCTCTAGACTTAGGCTTAAAGGGTGAGAAAATAGCTCAGAACGTCACAAACGTTGGCGTGCGCATTTTTCTACCAACGTGACATCCAAATCTATGCTCAATTTTCTATTCCGAGAAGTTGGTCAAATTTGAAACTCGACCATGTGTTTTCACTAGAGTTGCGCTTAAAGGGGGAGAAAATAGCTCGGAACGTCACGAAAGTTGGTGTGGATGCTTGTCTACCAATGGGACATCCAAAACTATTCTCAAATTTCAATTCCGAGAAGTTGGTCAAAGTTGAAACTCGATCGTGCGTTTTCGCTAGACTTGGGCTTAAAGGGTGTGAAAATAGCTCGGATCGTCACGAAAGTTGGCGTCGACGCTCATCTACCAATGCGACATCCAAATCTATTCTCAAATTTATATTCCGAGAAGTTGGTGAAAATTGAAAATCGACTGTGCATTTTCGCTAGACTTAGGCTTAAATGGTGAGAAAATAGCTCGGAACGTCACCAAAGATGGCGTGCGCATTTGTCTACCAACGGGACATCGAAATCTATGCTCAATTTTCAATTCCGAGAATTTGGTCAAGTTCGAAACTCGACCGTGCGTTTTCACTAGACTTGGGCTTAAAGAGGGAAAAAATAGCTCGGAACGTCATGAAAGTTGGTGTGGACACTTGTCTACCAATGAGACATCCAAATCTATTCTCAAATTTATATTTCGAGAAGTTGGTCAAAGTTGAAAATCAACCGTGCATTTTCGCTAGACTTGGGCTTAAAGGGTGAGAAAATAGCTCGGAATGTCACGAAAGTTGGCATGCGCATTTTTCTACCAACGGGACATCCAAATCTATGCTCAATTTTTAATTCCGAGAAGTTGGTCAAATTCGAAACTCGACCGTGCGTTTTCGCTAGACTTAGGCTTAAAGGGTGAGAAAATAGCTCGGAACGTCACGAAAGTTGGCGTGCGCATTTTTCTACCAATGGGACATCCAAATCTATGCTCAATTTTTAATTCCGAGAAGTTGGTCAAATTCGAAACTCGACCGTGCGTTTTCACTAGACTTGGGCTTAAAGGGGGAGAAAATAGCTCGGAACGTCACGAAAGTTGGTGTGGACGCTTGTCTACCAATGGGACATCCAAAACTATTCTCAAATTTCAATTCCGAGAAGTTAGTCAAAGTTGAAACTCGATCGTGCGTTTTCGCTAGACTTGGGCCTAAAGGGTGTGAAAATAGCTCGGAACGTCACGAAAGTTGGCGTGGACGCTCGTCTACCAATGTCACATCCAAATCCATTAGCTCGTAATGTGACGAAAGTTGGCGTGCGCATTTTTCTACCAACGGGACATCCAAATCTATGCTCAATTTTTAATTCCGAGAAGTTGGTCAAATTTGAAACTCGACCGTGCGTTTTCGCTAGAGTTGGGCTTAAAGGGGAAGAAAATAGCTCGGAACGTCACGAAAGTTGGTGTGGACGCTTCTCTACCAATGGGACATCCAAAACTATTCTCAAATTTCAATTCCGAGAAGTTGGTCAAAGTTGAAACTCGATCGTGCGTTTTCGCTAGACTTGGGCTTAAAGGGTGTGAAAATAGCTCGGAACGTCACGAAAGTTGGCGTCGACGCTCATCTACCAATGCGACATCCAAATCTATTCTCAAATTTATATTCCGAGAAGTTGGTGAAAATTGAAAATCGACTGTGCATTTTCGCTAGACTTAGGCTTAAATGGTGAGAAAATAGCTCGGAACGTCAACAAAGTTGGCGTGCGCATTTGTCTACCAACGGGACATCGAAATCTATGCTCAATTTTCAATTCTGAGAATTTGGTCAAGTTCGAAACTCGACCGTAGCGTTTTCACTAGACTTGTGCTTAAAGATGGAGAAAATAGCTCGGAACGTCACGAAAGTTGTTGTGGACGCTTGTCTACCAATGGGACATCCGAAACTATTCTCAAATTTCAATTCCGAGAAGTTAATCAAAGCTGAAACTTGATCGTGCGTTTTCGCTAGACTTGGGCTTAAAGGGTGTGAAAATAGCTCGGAACGTTACGAAAGTTGGCGTGGACGCTCGTCTACCAATGTGACATACACATCCATTCTCAAAGTTAAATTCTGAGAAGTTGGTCAAAGTTGAAAATCGACCGTGCATTTTCGCTACACTTAGGCTTAAAGGATGAGAAAATAGCTCGGAACGTCACGAAAGTTGGCGTGCGCATTTGTCTACCAACGGGACATCCAAATCTATGTTCAATTTTCAATTCGGAGAAGTTGGTCAAATTTGAAACTCGACCGTCGCGTTTTCGCTAGACTTGTGCTTAAAGAGGGAACGTCACGAAAGTTGTTGTGTATGCTTGTCTACCAATGGGACATCCAAAACTATTCTCAAATTTCAATTCCGAGAAGTTAGTCAAAGTTGAAACTTGATCGTGCGTTTTCGGTAGAATTGGGCTTAAAGGGTGCGAAAATAGCTTGGAACGTCACGAAAGTTGGCGTGGACGCTCGTCTACCAATGCGACATCCAAATCTATTCGCAAATTTAAATTCCGAGAAGTTGGTCAAAGTTGAAAATCGACCGTGCATTTTCGCTACACTTAGGCTTAACGACCGTGCATTTTCGCTACACTTAGGCTTAAAGGGTGAGAAAATAGCTCAGAACGTCACGAAAGTTGGCGTGCACATTTGTCTACCAACGGGACATCGAAATCTATGCTCAATTTTCAATTCCGAGAAGTTGGTCAAATTCGAAACTCGATCATGCGTTTTCGCTAGACTTGGGCTTAAAGGGTGTGAAAATAGCTCGGAACGTCACGAAAGTTGGCGTGGACACTCGTCTACCAATGGGACATCCAAAACTATTCTCAAATTTAAACTCGGAGAAGTTGGTCAAAGTTGAAACTCGATCGTGCGTTTTCGCTATACTTGGGCTTAAAGGGTGAGAAAATAGCTCGGAACGTCACGAAAGTTGGCGTGCGCATTTGTCTACCAACGGGACATCCAAATCTATGCTCAATTTTCAATTCTGAGAAGTTGGTCAAATTCGAAACTCGACCGTGCCTTTTCACAAGACTTGGCCATAAAGGGGGAGAAAATAGCTCGGAACGTCATGAAAGTTGGTGTGGACGCTTGTGTACCAATGGGACATCCAAAACTATTCTCAAATTTCAATTCCGAGAAGTTAATCAAAGTTGAAAACCGATCGTGCGTTTTCGCTAGACTTAGGCTTAAAGGGTGAGAAAATAGCTCGGAACATCAGGAAAGTTGGCGTGCGCATTTGTATATAAACGGGACATCCAAATCTATGCTCAATTTTCAATTCCGAGAAGTTGGACAAACTTGAAACTCGACCGTGCGTTTTCGCTCGACTTGAGCTTAAAGGTTGTGAAATTAGCTCGTAATGTGACGAAAGTTGGCGTGCGCATTTGTCTACCAACGGGACATCCAAATCTATGCTCAATTTTTAATTCCGAGAAGTTGGTTAAATACGAAACTCGACCATGCGTTTTCGCTAGACCTAGGCTTAAAGGGTGAGAAAATAGCTCAGAACGTCACGAAAGTTGGCGTGTGCATTTGTCTACCAACGGGACATCCAAATCTATGCTCAATTTTCAATTCCGATAAGTTGGTCAAATTCGAAACTCGACCGTGCGTTTTCACTAGACTTGGGCTTAAAGGGTGTGAAAATAGCTCGGAACGTCACGAAAGTTGGCGTGCGCATTTGTCTACCAACGAGACATCCAAATCTATGCTAAATTTTCAATTCCGAGAAGTTGGTCAAATTCGAAACTCGACCGTGTGTTTTAACTAGACTTGGGCTTAAAGGGGGAGAAAATAGCTCGGAACGTCACGAAAGTTGGCGTGAGCATTTGTCTACAACGGGACATCCAAATCTATGCTCAATTTTGAATTCCGAGAAGTTCGTCAAATTCAAAACTCGACCATGCGTTTTCGCTAGACGTAGGCTTAAAGGGTGAGAAAATAGCTCAGAACGTCACGAAAGTTGGCGTGCGCATTTGTCTACCAACGGGACATCCAAATCTATGCTCAATTTTCAATTCCGAGAAGTTGGTCAAATTCGAAACTCGATCATGCGTTTTCGCTAGACTTGGGCTTAAAGGGTGTGAAAATAGCTCGGAACGTCACGAAAGTTGGCGTGGACACTCGTCTACCAATGGGACATCCAAAACTATTCTCAAATTTAAACTCGGAGAAGTTGGTCAAAGTTGAAACTCGATCGTGCGTTTTCGCTATACTTGGGCTTAAAGGGTGTGAAAATAGCTCAGAACGTTACGAAAGTTGGCGTGGACGCTCGTCTACAAATGTGACATCCAAATATATTCGCAAATTTAAATTTCGAGAAGTTGGTCAAAGTTGAAAATCGACCGTGCATTTTCTCTACGCTTAGGCTTAAAGGGTGAGAAAATAGCTCGGAACGTCACGAAAGTTGGCGTGAGCATTTGTCTACCAACGGGACATCCAAATCTATGCTCAATTTTCAATTCCGAGAAGTTGGTCAAATTCGAAACTCGACCGTGCATTTTCGCTAGACTTGGGCTTAAAGGGGGAGAAAATAGCTCGAAACGTCACGAAAGTTGGTGTGCACGCCTGTCTACCAATGGGAAATCCAAAACTATTCTCAAATTTCAATTCCGAGAAGTTGGTCAAAGTTGAAACTCGATCGTGCGTTTTCGCTTGACTTGGGCTTAAACGGGGAGAAAATAGCTCGGAACGTCACGAAAGTATGTGTGGACGCTTGTCTACCAATGGGACATCCAAAACTATTCTCAATTTTCAATTCTGTGAAGTTAATCAAATTCGAAACTCGACCGTGCGTTTTCGCTAGATTTGGGCTTAAAGGGGGAGAAAATAGCTCGGAACGTCACGAAAGTTGTCATGGACGCTTGTCTACCAATGGGACATCCAAAACTATTCTCTAATTTTGATTCCGAGAAGTTGGACAAAGTTAAAACTCGATCGTGCGCTTTCGCTAGACTTGGGCTTAAAGGGTGTGAAAATAGCTCGGAACATCACGAAAGTTGGTGTGGACGCTTGTCTACAATGCGACATCCAAAACTATTATGAAATTTCAATTCCGAGAAGTTAATCAAAGTTGAAACTTGATCGTGCATTTTCGCTAGACTTGGGCTTAAAGGGTGTGAAAATAACTCGGAACGTTACGAAAGTTGGCGTGGACGCTCGTGTACCAATGAGACATCCAAAACTATTCTCAAATTTCAATTCCAAGAAGTTAGTCAAAGTTGAAACTCGATCATGCGTTTCGCTAGACTTGGGCTTAAAGGGTGCGAAAATAGCTCGGAACGTCACGAAAGTTGGCGTGGACGCTCATCTACCAATGTGACATCCAAATCCATTCGCAAATTTAAATTCCGAGAAGTTGGTCAAAGTTGAAAATCGACCATGCATTTTCGCTACACTTGGGCTTAAAGGGTGTGAAAATAGCTCGGAACATCACGAAAGTTGGTGTGGACGCTTGTCTACCAATGCGACATCCAAAACTATTATGAAATTTCAATTCCGAGAAGTTAATCAAAGTTGAAACTCGATCGTGCATTTTCGCTAGAATTGGGCTTAAAGGGTGTGAAAATAACTCGTAACGTTACGAAAGTTGGCGTGGACGCTCGTGTAACAATGGGACATCCAAAACTATTCTCAAATTTCAATTCCAAGAAGTTAGTCAAAGTTGAAACTCGATCATGCGTTTTCGCTAGACTTGGGCTTAAAGGGTGCGAAAATAGCTCGGAACGTCACGAAAGTTGGCGTGGACGCTCATCTACCAATGTGACATCCAAATCCATTCGCAAATTTAAATTCCGAGAAGTTGGTCAAAGTTGAAAATCGACCGTGCATCTTCGCTAGACTTCGTCTTAAAGGGGGAGAAAATAGCTCGGAACGTCACGAAAGTTGGTGTGCACGCTTGTCTACCAATGGGAAATCCAAAACTATTCTCAAATTTCAATTCCGAGAAGTTGGTCAAAGTTGAAACTCGATCGTGCGTTTTCGCTTGACTTGGGCTTAAACGGGGAGAAAATAGCTCGGAACGTCACGAAAGTTGGCGTGGACGCTCGTCTACCAATGGGACATCCAAATCCATTCTCAAATTTAAATTCCAAGATGTTGGTCAAAGTTGAAACTCGATTGTGCGTTTTCGCTAGACTCGGCCTTAAAGGGGGAGAAAATAGCTCGGAACGTCACGAAAGTTGGCGTGAGCATTTGTCTACCAACGGGACATCCAAATCTATGCTCAATTTTAAATTCCGAGAAATTGGTCAAATTCGAAACTCGACCATGCGTTTTCGCTAGACGTAGGCTTAAAGGGTGAGAAAATAGCTCAGAACGTGATGAAAGTTGGCGTGTGTATTTGTCTACCAACGAGACATCCAAATCTATGCTCAATTTTAAATTCCGAGAAGTTGGTCAAATTCGAAACTCGATCGTGCGTTTTCGCTAGACTTGGGCTTAAAGGGTGTGAAAATAGCTCGGAACATTACGAAAGTTGGTGTGGACGCTTGTCTACCAATGGGACATCCAAAAATATTCTCAAATTTAAATTCCGAGAAGTTGGTCAAAGTTGAAAATCGACCTTGCATTTTCTCTACACTTAGGCTTAAAGGGAGAGAAAATAGCTCGGAACGTCACGAAAGTTGGCGTGAGCATTTGTCTACCAACGGGACATCCAAATCTATGCTCAATTTTTAATTCCGAGAAGTTGGTCAAATTCGAAACTCGACCGTGCGTTTTCCCTAGACTTGGGCTTAAAGGGGGAGAAAATAGCTCGGAACGTCACGAAAGTTGGTGTGGACGCTTGTCTACCAATGGGACATCCAAAACTATTCTCAAATTTCAATTCCGAGAGGTTGGTCAAAGTTGAAACTCGATCGTGCGTTTTCGCTTGACTTGGGCTTAAACGGGGAGAAAATAGCTCGGAACGTCACGAAAGTATGTGTGGACGCTTGTCTACCAATGGGACATCCAAAACTATTCTCAATTTTCAATTCTGTGAAGTTAATCAAATTCGAAACTCGACCGTGCGTTTTCGCTAGATTTGGGCTTAAAGGGGGAGAAAATAGCTCGGAACGTCACGAAAGTTGTCATGGACGCTTGTCTACCAATGGGAAATCCAAAACTATTCTCGAATTTTGATTCCGAGAAGTTGGACAAAGTTAAAACTCGATCGTGCGCTTTCGCTAGACTTGGGCTTAAAGGGTGTGAAAATAGCTCAGAACATCACGAAAGTTGGTGTGGACGCTTGTCTACCAATGCGACATCCAAAACTATTATGAAATTTCAATTCCGAGAAGTTAATCAAAGTTGAAACTCGATCGTGCATTTTCGCTAGACTTGGGCTTAAAGGGTGTGAAAATAACTCGGAACGTTACGAAAGTTGGCGTGGACGCTCGTGTACCAATGGGACATCCAAAACTATTCTCAAATTTCAATTCCAAGAAGTTAGTCAAAGTTGAAACTCGATCATGCGTTTTCGCTAGACTTGGGCTTAAAGGGTGCGAAAATAGCTCGGAACGTCACGAAAGTTGGCGTGGACGCTCATCTACCAATGTGACATCCAAATCCATTCGCAAATTTAAATTCCGAGAAGTTGGTCAAAGTTGAAAATCGACCATGCATTTTCGCTACACTTAGGCTTAAAGGGGGAGAAAATAGCTCGGAACGTCACGAAAGTTGGTGTGGACGCTTGTCTACCAATGGGACATCCAAAACTATTCTTGAATTTCGATTCCGAGAAGTTGGACAAAGTTGAAACTCGATCGTGCGCTTTCTCTAGACTTGGGCTTAAAGGGTGTTAAAATAGCTCGTAACGTCACGAAAGTTGGCGTGCGCATTTGTCTACTAACGGGACATGTAAATCTATGCTCAATTTTCAATTACGAGAAGTTGGTCAAATTCGAAACTCGACCGTGCGTTTTCGCTAGACTTAGGCTTAAAGGGTGAGAAAATAGCTCAGAACGTCACGAACGTTGGCGTGCGCATTTGTCTACCAACGTGACATCCAAATCTATGCTCAATTTTCTATTCCGAGAAGTTGGTCAAATTTGAAACTCGACCGTGCGTTTTCGCTAGACTTGGGCTTAAAGGGGGAGAAAATAGCTCGGAACGTCACGAAAGTTGGTGTGGACGCTTGTCTACCAATGGGACATCCAAAACTATTCTCAAATTTCAATTCCGAGAAGTTGGTCAAATTTGAAACTTGATCGTGCGTTTTCGCTAGACTTGGGCTTAAAGGGTGTGAAAATAGCTCGGAACGTCACGAAAGTTGGCGTGGACGCTCGTCTACCAATGCGACATCCAAATCTATTCTCAAATTTCAATTCCGAGAAGTTAGTCAAAGTGGAAACTCGATCGTGCGTTTTCGCTAGACTTGGGCTTAAAGGGTGTGAAAATAGCTCGGAACGTTACGAAAGTTGGCGTGGACGCTCGTCTACCAATGGGACATACACATCCATTCTAAAATTTAAATTTATATTTACTAAACATAGAAATGAATTAAATTTCTTCACATATAAATTATTTTATGCTTTCATATTTTTGACATTATACATTGTAAAATACCTAACTTATTATAATCATATAACATTTTTTAAATATAATAACAACAATTTAACTATTTACATTATTTAATATAATAAAATGAATTTATTGAAATAGAATAACAAATAATTTAACTATTTAGAATTGGTTAGTATAATAAAAGAAATTTATTTATATTTCAATTTTTTAGTATGATAAAAAAAATTATTTTTAATTTAATAAGATATTTTTTATTGAAATAAGTGTTTATTCCATTTTAAAATGAATAAGTGTTTTTTTTATTTATTTACAAAAATATAGAATTATTTTGAACATTAATTTAACCAATTCTAAAATTTTAGAATATATATTTAAAAATAAAAATATTTTATTCTATTTTGAAAATATGAAAACACCTCTTTATGTCACTAAGCATATGTTTTGATAAAAATTAATATAAATTTACTTTTATAAATTTTTATGAAATCTACATTTAATTATAAAAAAAATATTTTAATTTTATATTTTATATAATATGAATTAATGCAATTTTTAATAGCATTTTTTTTCTAATTTTATTTAGTATTCAAAATTTTTGGATTTTAAATCTTGTTAAATTGTTGTATGTAGTATTTATTTTGAGGATTTAATTAATAAAATAAAAAATACAAATTAATAAGAGTAAAACCTTTTATTATCAATATAATCTTTTATTATCTATAAAGTCTTTTCATTAAATTTTATTATTTATTTTTATACACATCTATCATAAAAAAGAGTGTTTTTAAAGTGTTTAACAATTTTTTATATAAAGTTTTTTCTCTAAATTTTATTATTTATTTTTATACACATCTATCATAAAAAAGAGTGTTTTTAAAGTGTTTAACAGTTTTTTATGGCAGAAAATTTTTATGTAATGTTAACACTTTGATCTCCATTTATATCATGATTTTAGACAAAACCTAACTACTTAAAATAATAAGTAGTAACAAAAAATACTTCAAAAGTCCTACAATGAAAAAAATATAGTCAAATATAAAATCAAACCTAAATACATTACAAATTATATTTATTTAATACTATATTAAAAATTCAAAATTTTAATAATCATAATAAATACATTTAACTAATCAAATTGTATATATATAGCATTATATAAAATGTTCATTTTTTCAATAATCATAATTATCCATAAAATATATTATACAATTAATAAATAGATTAATATAAATACACACTATTTTTATGTACACTAAAAGCAATTTATTAACATAACTTTATAATTGATGATTTAATGAAAGCTGTTTTCCTTTCATCTAAAAGATAAATTAAAAAAAAAATGTCATATTTAATTACAATTTTGAAATTCAAATATTATAAAAAATGGAAAAACAAATCATATTTACAATATTTTGCATTTTTAAATTTAAATAAATCCTTTACATTTTTAAATTAAAATAAATACTTTAAAATATACCAACTGAATATTCTAATTATTAACAATTAAACATGTAATATAATTAACTTTTCAATGTTTATTAATACAGGTTAAAGTTAATGCTCCTAGTAGTTTCAAGTTTGTCCCATTCGCAAGGCAAATTGGGAATAAATTGCAGCGCTATTTTGATTGATGACGGGTACTCCTCCCTCTCTGATCCCTGATAAACTGAACGGGTGGATACCGATTTAACAGACTCTTGAGAGAAATATGGTACGACCTCAATTATTTTGATACCTTATTCAAAATTATCTTTGCTGTCGCTGCACGAATCAATATCTAGTGTTTCGGTGAAGAGAAAACCTATCTTAAGATGCTAAATTTTACTTTTAAATATCCACTCTAATCAAAAGTGGTAGCCATGAATCAAAACCGTCACCAAAGTTTACACTATTAGTGGTCTCGTTATTCCCGGCTCTCCAAAAATGCTGAGCGTTGTCCACGTCAGATAAAGAAAAGCATTTCAAATTTTGACTAGCTGTTGTATGAACGGCATTTTTTATAAAAAAAAAAATCGTTTAATGGAATGCCACATGCGTGTTTTTCTGTATGTTCATTTGTTGTATGATGGAGGATCATTTGTTGTGTGCTGGAGGAGAGAGAGGAGCAACGTTCATACACATATTTGATAATCAAACGGAGGAGCTCCCAAGCCGTGACCGTGGTGGTAACTAGTTGGACGGTGTTGCGAAAATAAGATTAGGGCAGAGGAGGAATCAATCTAGGTCTGCAGTTCACTCCAATCTTGAAGGTCGTCGGCTCCTAGTGAAGCAGGTCGCGTGCCCGTGTGATGGCATGCCATTGGTGGGCACAGAGTGCCTGGAAGGATGAGATTATCTCTGTGCTTTGAATTACTCCAGTTGGCTCTGTTTTTTAGCGTCAAGATTGTCTGCTTGCTGAACTAAAATACTTTTTCACTCAGCACAGGCGGGGAGAATCTGTTGAGAGTGTTGCAGGAGCCTTCTATGTCGAAACGCCAGCTGTGAAGGTCGTCGGCTCCTAGTTAAGCAGGTCGCGTGCCCGTGTGATGGCATGCCATAGGTGGGCACAGAGTGCCTGGAAGGATGAGATTACCTCTATGCTTTGAAGTACTCCAGTTGGCTCTGTCCTTTAGCATCAAGATTGTCTGCTTGCTGAACTAAAATACTTTTTCACTCAGCACAGGCGGGGAGAATCTGTTGAGAGTGTTGCAGGAGCCTTCTATGTCGAAACGCCGGCTGTGAAGGGGAGGGTGAGAGAATATGGCCACTCCTCTGCAGTGATCCGCCCATGAGTTTATAAAATGCCGGAGTGATGTCCTGTCTAGGACCGCGTGGTTGATTGTGAAGCCTAGCGCGAATCCATCCCTCAGTTTAGTTACCTGATCATAGGAAAAAAAAGTTGAATAATACTCTTAAACCCGACATAAGGGGTTTAGCATATAAAATTTCCCGAACTGACCTGAACCAGAAGCAAAGGGAGAAAATGACCATCCAGGTTGATAGCGCCATCGAGATCAAAGAATTGGTAAATTTGATTCCCTGTAGTACTTTCTTCCCTGTTTTGATTAGGGTTTCGATAGATTCTTTAATATTTCTTCATGAAATGGGGAAATAGCTGATGGGTTTATGTATGCAGCGGACGAAGATCCTCAAATTCTTGATAACTGCACTGTGTTTGTGTATGGAGCGTTCTGATAGGGAGATCCTCAAATTCTTGAGCACTGCACAATGCTCTGATCGAAGAGTGCATCATCGTGGCGGTGATCAGAGCGATGGAGATTAACTGCCCTCTTCATAATATTGTTGTCGCGTTCACGTTCTCTCTCTCGCTGCCTGCATGGTGTCAGGATTCATGGCCTTCCTGGTCACTGTTCAAACGGTTCCCATTAGATTTGTCCCTTTCAATGGTTAACAGTTATATCTTAATGTTTGTGGAGTAGTATCATCTATTGTGGAACTTTTACCTTCGCTGTATGCTTGTGGTTGTTTTTGTTGTTGTCTTCGTTAGGGTTTTGGATGCAGCATAGTAATTATTTTTAAATGGATGTAAACTGTTTAACGCCCCCTGGCTATTTTCATGTCCGCGTCGTCTGACCATTGGCAGTGCTCTGCTGCGTAGAGACATTTTTGTTATGCTCTGTTATTTATGCTTATTGTGACTCTAGTGATAAATGGCTGTGCGTTTTTTTGCCTCTACCATCTTGTAATCATTGCTAAGAAATCTCGATCCCGACAACTGGTGTCTGTGGACTATCTTCACATTCATTCCTACGCCGGGCGTTTTATATATTAATGTGTTTTATTTAAGTTCTAAATGCTAAGTACTGTCAGGTTCTGTCAATGCAGGGTTGTCATACTACATCTATTTTCTCCAAAGCTGCAAACCACGGTTCTAGAGGATTCGAACCCAGGACGAGGACGAGGACGAGGTTCCCAAATGCTGCCAATTTCCCTCTCTGTCGCTCCAATGTTATTGGTTCTTCAGGTAACATAGCTCTGCTAGACGAGATCAGTTATGTTATCAATAGTGAAAGTAAAATGTTGCCCACTAAATATAAATATCGTTTCCGTTCTTCAATGTAGTAATAAATCCGATAGCATATAGTAGCATTCTCAACAATTTTTTCTTAAATTATAAATTTGAGCCGTGAAAGATTTTTTCTCTTGCAGTTCTTGTACGTTTTACCATTTTTTTTCATTTAGTTTCTTTCATCAAAACTGCAATCCTTTCTTCACCCTAGGGTTTTCTTTGTTGTTTAACAGGTCTGGAAAATGTCTCGAATACTGTATTCTGTCGATGATATCTATGAGTATAGGTATCATACATTTCTTCATTGAAGAAATTTGAATTATTGATTCTTTGAATTTCTCCCTTCACTGTATACAAATTAGGGTATAAAGGAAATAATAATTTCCTTTCAGATTCAGCTTTAAAAATAGGGTAAATTTAAAGACCGAAGTCATTTTTCTCAGCTTTAAAATTAGGGCTTAAAGACCGAAGTTATTTTTCTCAGCTTTAATAATTTCCTTTCAGATTCAGCTTTAAAAATAGGGTAAATTTAAAGACCGAAGTCATTTTTCTCAGCTTTAAAATTAGGGCTTAAAGACCTAAGCCATTTTTCTCTTACAGTTATGTATGTTCATTTAGCTTCTTTCATCGAAACTACATTCCTTTCTTAACGATGAGAAACGCTAGGTTTTTCTTTGTTGTTTAACAGGCCTCTAAAATGTCTCAAATACTTTTGATGATATCTATGAGTACAGGTCTGATACATTTCTTGTTTCCAGGCATTTGAATGATTGATTCTTTGAAATTCTTCATTCACAGTTTAAAATACCAAACTCGATAATAATAAAATGCGTTGAATCGTCATCGTGTTTGTTTATATGTTCAGGCGTTGAATCGTCGTAGTGTTTGTTTATATGTTCAGGCATGTGACACTCTCTCGTGATGTTGCGCGGCTTCTTCTCGAGGACCGCATATTGATTGAGGTAAGCCATGTCTTCTTTTGGGTCTACTTATTGGTTTGTTTTGCTCGATAAATTCTTTCTTATATTCTCATATTAATACTGTATGAAACTTTAGTAGAGAATAGAGAATGTACACTAGATTCGGCCATTAATGCAACCATGGATTACAATTCCATCGGAGCTATATGAGCTGCTTAACACTATTCTTGCAGTTTTCTCTTCTGGATTAAAGGCATTTAAATCTGAAAGTTACCACTCCCTTCTACTTTGTTGTGGGTCGAATTGGATGTGGTTGCAGGTTCAAAGTCCAGCAGTAACCCTTTTGGACACCGAAGTAACCACAGTCCTCTCAGTTTCTTGAACATTATGCTTAAAACGTTGTACATTTAACATTGAACCTCTTATTAGAAGCTTCTTTGTTTAAATAATTCAGATGTTTGTCAACTGCCTTTAAAATAATTTTAATTTAAATTTTAGTATAGATAATTTTGATTTTCATTTGGTTTAACTTAAAGTCAAAATTTCTTGAACATTATGCTTGAAATAAAAGTTGTAGATTTAACATTGAACCTTTTATTAGAAGCTTCTCTGTTTAAATAATTAAGATGTTTGTTAACTGCCTTTAAAATAATTTTAGTTTAAATTTTAGTATTTTGATTTTCATTTAGTTTAACTTAAATTCAAAAATTTAGGTGCAGATAAAACACATGTAGAATTTTTCTGAAATCTACTTCAATTCGGGTGCTCCGGTTGAGGTTGATGCCAGAGAATCTATATGTTCTAGTAACTTAACGATTAATTGAATCAGAATAATTTTTTATAGAATCTTTGAAGGAAATACTTAAGGTATTTGTATTAGTCTATTTTAATTTAGTTTAGCTGAATGACATATTGGCAGATTACTTTGGTAGATCTGATCAAATTTAACTTAGTAGTTGCAACTTTTAAGTAAGTAAATGAATAAGCTGGACTATTACCATCTAATCCATGTTTTTCTTCTCATATTACCCCTTTCTGAAAAAATTATAAATTCTCTTTGTAAGAATCTTTGATATCACTTTGAACATGTTTTATTTGATTTGATGTGATTTTGTATATATTTATTTTTTAAGATATTAGTTTCAAATTCAAATAATTTTGCTTCACCTATTATTGCTATAAAAAAACAGAGTATTCCCTACTGGATCATGATTCATACGCCTCATTATTAAAAAAAAAAGATTATTCCCTATTGGATCATGATTCATAAGCCTCAAAACTTCCATTTAACTGTTTTTTTAATAACTGTTTTTTTTAAAGAAAATACCAAATATTATTTTTACGCATATTTCGTCATTTAAGAAGGTTATGTATTAATGCTGGCGAACCCAATGCTATACTATCATAGTAGCATCAATTTCATATTATCAATCAAATTATATTTGATCAATTAAGGTTTATCAATTTCCTCATCAGAGATCAAATTAGATTTTATCAATTATTAACAATTACCTGACTTTAACGTGACGTGAAATATGATGTTGACATGAAATATGAAATGAAAATGCTGGCGGTGCTAATGTCTGCTAAATTCCAATATTTAGTACACACGTATCAATCCCAGCCTTATGGCCAAGGGTTTAAAGTAGTTGTTAGCCGTAGGGAGAATAACCGGGTATAGAATAGAGTAGAGGTAGACGACTTTTTGGTGGGGTATACTCTGATATAGGGTGAGGTCATCTTTCATCCATTGATTTCCCCGGGGATCTCAGGACCAGCCTTATGGTCAAACATACAGGCTTTGTCATAAAAATATCATCATTCTTTATCAGTCCCGCATTACCATTGCAATCATTTCCAGCTAAATTATGTCGATGTAAGTTTATATTTTCATATGTGTTCCTTTACATATATTTATATTTTATAGTTTTTCTATATATATATATGTTTGCACTCAATTTATGTGAGTTCATATTTATTTTCTTGTGAAATAAAAAAAAAATTACATGGATTTTTTATTAAATAATAAATTTTTTTACATGAATTTTTTATTAAAAAACATAAAGATACTTTTTATTTCATTTAATCGTTTTTTCTATATATATGTTTGTAGTCAATTTATGTGAATTCATATTCATTTTTTTATCAAATAAAAGAAAATGTGTATGGATTTTTTATTAAAAAACTTAAGAATACTCTTTATTTTATTTAGTAGACAAAAAAGTACTTTTTTATTTTGTAAAAAATTAATTTTTTTATTTTTAAAGTTTTGAGCCAAATTATGGAATTTGTATAAATTTTATGATATATATGTTATTTTTTTGGATAATTGCTATAATTCAATCATAATTTTTTTGTGACATGATTAAAACTTGTACATTATATATTGTGAAAATTATGTTATATTGTTATATATAATTTGATAATAATATAAACTCTATATATATTAAATAAAATTGGACAATTTTTAATTTTTTAAGTATTAGCTTAATGATAATTAGTTGAAATAGTATCTTGCTAGTGATAAGCAACATAAAAAGACTCATGTGTGACATCCTCTTTGTGGTCAACTTCTTCAAGTATGCACATATTTGTGTAAGTTTGTATTTTATCTCTTTTTATTTTGAGTAATTTTTAATATTATCATAGTTACATTAATTTTTATTTTAGGGTTTATTTTTTTTGTATATAGGGTTTTTTTGATCATTTGTTTATATAGATTGGATGATTGTACATAAGAGGAGACTTTGAGGAGAAGAAGATTGGACTCATTGGATAACAAATCAACCATTTTCATGTTAGATGATGAACACACAAAGGTATGTATATCCATGGATGGATTCTCTCTCATTTAACCTATACCATTAATGAAAGAAAAGAAAGAAAACAATAAATTAAATTAGAGATTGTTTTGCTGTAATCACTTTGATAGCTATCATTTTCAAAATGTATTAATGTACATAACTTTGCACAATAAAAGATATATAAAAAAATCAATTATTGAAACAAATTAGATTTAATAATTTATTTTTGATATAAGTGATTTGATAAAGTGTTTTTCTTAATAAAAAGTTTATGTTTACTAAACTCCATACCATACTAAGGAAGTTACAAAGAATTTCAAAATTAGTTTAAATCCACATAATTTTCCTAGAATATATTATATTATATTAGGTTTCTTTCTCATGCATTACAATGACAACTCTAGTCTTTCCTAGAATATATTATATTATATCTAAGACCCTTTATAATTATTCTTGCTTTAAAATGGTTTATATTGGTATTTGCTTTGTGTGCAGGTAATAGGTGTAAGGAGCTGGATCTCTAGAGCTGCATCAGTTAGGATTACGCAAGGACAATCACTGGTATGGACCATTCTTATCTTCATTTTAAGTCTTTTCTGTCCGTCCCTACTGAAAATAAAATCCAAATCGTTGTGTTTGAACAATTCGCTTAGAAGCTCAAATGCTTAAGTCACCAAATTCAACCCAAATTAATTTTTCCACGTCATTTTTTCAAAGTCCCATGTTGCAGACCTATAGCAATTCCTATGAGGCAGAACGACAACTACCTCTCCACCTTATAGTATCCTCCATGATTGTTATGGAAAACATAGGTTGACCTAGCCAATCTCATCCCTTTACTTATGCCATAAGATTAAGAATATTGAAAGAATATTAAATCTAGATAATTGATTGCTACAATTGATAAAAAAGAAAAATACGTTGTGGGATTCTGCCCAAACACGGTTGCTTATAGTTAAAAAACGTAAGCACATAGTTAATCATTATTATTTATTTGAAATATTTGTTTAGTAAATAATTATTATTTATTTTAAATATTTATTAATTTTAAATCATGAAATTAATAGTCCACTTCTTAAAAAATCATATTTTATTATACAATAAATACTAAAAGTGGATACTTTTATTCTCTGTTTATGGAACTGGTCCGACCTCCTATTCTGAATCTTTTGTGCAAGCAGAAATCCCCGATTTTAGCATAGAAGACGGCGAGTATAGCACGTTGATGTGGATCTTAGTTAAGATTTCTTCGGTGAAATTTGTGAGATGATAGTGTCGAAGGTATTGCCAAGGATCATGACGTTGTGGCGGGCTATCTAAATCAGTACCATAAGAATCGTGCTTTGGGTTAAATCTTAATTTGGAGTGTTTAGATTGCCAACATTTTTTGCGATCTGGATAATTCGTTTGCATGATCTCATGAACGCCATGCTTATGTTGACATTGCTTGCATGGAATTAATAAATCATCAGACACTTTTCTCTTCTGTTCTGTCATGAATTTACCTACTGATGGTCTGTCATGAATTATTGAGTGAAACGGACGGTTTCTGCAGTTTGCGTAATCTTAAAGTGAGTTTGAAGAGCATGTCAAGTATTCTCCCGATTGCTCCGATGAAAAGTTACTTCGATGTGGATGGCGCTGGGCCGCTCCATCGAGGACGGAATTTTTATAATCAGGCTTGGAATCCAGCTGTGATCCTGGATTGAATCGCAACTTAATTCTACTCCCAAATTAATCTCATGGAAGAAAATCATATATGCGCACTGTATATATTATAAAATTCATTGGGTATATAACCCAGCACTCCCTCGCTACTTCATAGCATGTTCTTGATTGATATAAGAGCGCATGTTATATATTCATTATTTAGACGCAGCATTCCCTCAGTACTTTAGAGCTTGTTCTTGATTGATATAAGAGCTTGCAGGTTTGCCTAATTGCTAGGATTTAGAATTAATATATAAGAGATACACAGTACATCTGTCGTGGAAGAAAAAACTTTGGAGTTTCTTTGACTGAGTTGTGGATAGATGGAACAGCTATAGAGCTGCAAGAGTTAGATTTCATATCAATTTGCTTGATAAGCTCTGGTGTTGGAATCAATATAGATGAGATATACGGACCAAGGAATTTGAGGTTGAAGAGAAGAGGCTTCTATATGGACCCCCGCAGCACTATGATGGATTACAAAGTCAGAAAGAGGATTCGAAGAGAAGAGGAGACGAATAATCGAAAGTACTGATGAGTTCGTAGCCGGAGATGGGGGAAGTGGGTGTCTGAGATTCGTCTGATCTCAGTGTGATGGCGACAGACTCTGAAAGAACCCAAAGATGCGTTATTGCCGCGATGTTTCAAAACCCTTCCATTTTGGAGAAAGGTTCTTTGGCATTTTTGGTTATTGCCGCGATGTTTCTAAACCCTTCCATTTTGGAGAAAGGCTCAACCCAGAAACCTGTTTCTAAACCCTTCCATTTTGGATAAAGGTTCAACCCAGAGAAACCTGTGCTGGTGCCAGAGATCCAGCAAAACGACAGAGCTTAGAAACTTCTCTTCTGATATTTCATCCACTTTACACTTTACCTAGTATTTATTTATGGATTTGATATTATTTTATGACATTAAAGTATAGATTTTTTTAATTTGAAATTAATTTATAATATTAAAACATAGATTTCAAATGAATATGATTTATAATAATATTTAGTTTCATAATGGTATTTAGTTTGTTACTTATTTTTCTAAAAAATCGCAGCAGTTTATTAAAAAACAATTACATTTTTCTCACAATAGAAAAATTTATAATGATATTTAGTGTATTAAATTTAATATCTATATATAATTTGTAAATCTATTTTATTTATTTATAAGAATTTATTTTATAATGGTATTTAGTTTTCTCTTTTTTTTAATAATTATAAATATAGTTTAATTATATTTCTTAATTCAATAAATAAATTTTGTATTAATTTTTATTTTGTTTATTTTTTATATTTCTAGTAAAATTTTCATAATTTTCTACTAGTAATTTAAAAATGAACACTTAATATTTCATGTGGTTTGTTTTAGTGTGAAATTTTATGAGATGTGAGATGTAAATTTTCTAGTAGTACTAGACATCACACATGGAAAATTGTTCTAGTTTTTTTTTCCAATAATAATTTAGTTTTTTCTTGTTGAAATATTGTAGTGTCGATGTTATTCCCCTTAATAATTTAGTTTATTTCCTATTAAGAGTTCGTTGAAATAGTTTAAAGTTTCCCTTAATAATTAAGAGTTTGTTAAAATAGGTTAGAGTTGGACTCTTAATAATTTAGAGTTTTTCTCCTTGTGGGTGTTAGAAATAGTTTAGAGTTCTTAGATTATAAAGTGTCATTGAGAGAGTTTAGAGTTTTATTAGATTATAAATTGCTACCTTGTTTACTTTTGGTAAATTGTTTTTCAATGTTTTTTTCATAGTTATATATATCAATTTAATTGGAATATTTAAAATTAGAATAAGAATGTAGAAAATCTTTGCTTTTTATGAATATTAAACTGTATACATTATTTTATATTGTTTGCATTAGTAGGTTGACCATAGGGGTTCTATTGAAAGTCTTGTGTAGAGTGTTTTCGAAGGACCATTTTGGGAAATTGCCTGGAAACAATTTCCTAACTCGGTATCTTGACACATGTGCCTTTGTTGTAGCTGGAAACTGGGATGCCGTTGCGCTAGTAATAGGTGGAGGGAGGTAACTCCCAGAGAAGCCCTCCCAGTACGCCCCAAGTTGGGTGGTCGACCATGTATACACAAGGTTTTTAAAGTGGTCTAACGAGGGACCCCCCTTTGTTGACACTCTATTCATGCAACCTAGGAGTTAGGATCTATTTCCTTGAAAATTATAAGTTTAATCCCTATCACACCTAAATCCTCTAAACCTTAGTTACTTTACCCACTATATCATCCAACTTATATAACTTGTAATCGTTATCCCTCATAAGTACTAAAACATATAATGCCTAACCCTTAACCCATAACACATATAAATATGAACCTAGATAACCCCTATGCCCATAATCCTCAATTCATATAATCCCTAGGCTCTAATCATTCATACATTAAAACCTTAATCCCCCCCTCTCTCTCTCTTAACACGTAAACCACAATCTCTCTCTCTCTCTCTCTCTCTCTAACACCCACTCCTCACCCTCTCACCCCTCCCTCCCACTTTATCTATCTATCCCCCACACCACTAAAAATCCATATCCCCCCCCCCCCCCCCCCGCGATCTCTCTCCCTCTATAAATCCCCAATATCTCTCTCTCCCTCTCTCTCTCTCTCTAAACACCTAACCCCTAATCTCTCTCTCTCTAAACCCCTAGCATTTATGCTCTCTCTCTCTCTCTAAACCCCTGACCTCCAATCTCTCTCTCTCTCTCTCTAAAATCCTAAACATCGATATCTTTCTTCTATATCTATCTCCAAACACCCAACCCATCTCTCTCTTTAAATTCCTAAACCCCAATCTCTCTCTCTCTCTCTCTCTCTCTCTCTCCCTCTCTCTCTCTCTCTCTAAATCCATAACCCCCAATCTCTCTCTTTCTCTCTACATCTGTAATCCAAATCTCTCTCTCTCTCTCTAATTCCCTAAAACCAAATCTCTCTCTCTCTATGAACTCCCAACCACCAATCTCTCTCTCTCTGTGTAAACCCCTAACTACCAATATCTTTCTGTCTACCTCTCTCTTCCTCTCTCCCCAATGTGCCCCCTCCCTCTCTCTCTCTCTCTTTACAGCCCTGCCTTTCCCTACCCACCCTCCCTCTCTCTAATCCAACCCCCCCCATCTCTCTCTTGATTTCCCTAACCCCCGTTCTTTCTCTCTCAACCCCACATATTCCCCTATAACATAAAACCTAACCCTTAATCTCTAATCTCTCTCTCTCAACCCCCCATCTCTCTATGTACCTCTTTATTACCATAAATACCTAACCCCTTGATCTCTCAATTTCTGTAAGCTTCCCTCTCTCCTCTTCTGCCTCTCTCTCTCTCTCTCTCTCTCTCTCTGTGGATCTCTCTCTCTCACACACACATCCCTAACCCTACTCCCCCAAACAATATACCCACATCACTAACAATTAATGGCCCCCCCGTGATCTCTCTCTCTCTCTCTCTAAACCCCAAACCCCTAATATCTCTCTCTCTCTTTATCTCCTCCCACAAACCCCCACTCTTCAACTCCTACACATAGCCCCTAGACTCTATCTCTCTCTCTTCCCCACTGTTAACCACTCCCCATTCCTCTCTCTCTATATAAACAACTAACCCTCGATCTCTCTATCTCTATATACCCCTAACCCCCAATATCTCTCTCTAAACACCTAACCACCAATCTCTTTCTTTTTGTCTCTCTCTCTCTCTAAACCCTTAACCACCAATCTCTCTCTCTCTATCTCTCTCTCTCTCTCTACATTCCTAACCTTCAATCTCTCTCTCTCTCTCTCTCTCTCTAAACTCCAAACCACCAATCTCTCTCTCTCTCTAAACCCTTAACCCTTAACCTCTAATCTCTCTCTAAACCCTTAAATTCTAATCTCTCTCTCTCTCTCTAAGTTTCTAACCCCCAATATCTCTCTCTCTAGACCCCTAAGCCCCAATTTCTCTCTCCCTCTAAACCCCTAACCATCAATCCCTCTCTTTCTATATTTATTCTCTTCCTCTCTACATGGCCCCCCCCTCTCCCTCTCTCACTAACCATTGTCATCCTCGTCTCTCTGTCTATCTCCCTCTCTATAGCCCCAAATTTCTGTAGCCCCCCTCCCTCTCTCTAACACAACCCCCCCTCTCTCTACTCCTTTCACTAACCTCACTCCCTCATTATAACTCCACTGCCTCTCTCTCTCTCAAACCCCCATCCTTCCCTATAATAGAAATCCTAAATCCCCCATCCCTCTATGTGCCCTCTTTATTACCCTAAACCATAACCCCCTCCTCTCACTATTTATCTAAGCATATGTCTCTCCTCTTCCCCATATCTCTCTCTCTCTCTCTCTCTCTCTCTCTCTCTCTCTCTCTCTAATCCCTAACCATATACTGACATCACTAACCATCAATGCTCCCCATATGATCTCTCTCTCTCTCTCTCTCTAAACCCGTAACTCACAATATCTCCCTCCCTCTCTCTCTCCCAACCACCACCCCTCACCCTCCTACCCCTCTATCCCATTCTATCTAACTCCTCTCCCTCTCTCTCTCTCTCTCTAAACATGTAAACCATAATTTATATATCTCTCTCTCTCAAACACCCATTCCTCACCCTCCTACCCCTCCCTCACCCTCCTACCCCTCCCTCCCACTTTATCTATCTCTCCCCCACACCACTAAAAATCCATACTCCCCTTGCGATCTCTCTCTCTCTCTCTAAACTGCTAACCCCCAATCTCTTCCTCTCTCTCTCTCTCTAAACTCCCAAACTCCAATCTCTCTCTCTCTAAACCCATAACCTATATAATCTCTCTCTCTCTCTCTAAACCACCAGCCACCAATATCTCTCTCTCTCTCTAAACACCTAACCTCCAATCTCTCTCTCTCTAAACCCCTAACATCTATTCTCTCTCTCTCTCTACACCCTAACCCCCAATCTCTCTCTCTCTCTCTCTCTTTAAACACCTAACCTCCAATATCTCTCTCTCTCTCTAAACTCCTAAAAACCAATCTCTCTCTTCTATATTTCTCTCTTAAACCCCAACACATATCTATATTTAAACCCCTAAACCCCAATCTCTCTCTCTCTCTCTCTCTAAATCCCTATCCCCAAATCTCTCTCTCTCTCTCTCTCTCTCTCTCTCTCTCTCTCTCTTGCTGTAAAACCCTAACCACCAATATCTTTCTATCTACCTCTCTCTTCCTCTCTCCCCAATGCACCCCCTCTCTCTCTCTCCAACCCCACCTTTCATTACCCTCCCTCACTCTCTCTAATCCATCCCCCCCTCTCTCTCTCTATTGCTTTCCCTAACCCCCGTTCTTTCTCTCTTAACCCCGTGTCTTCTCCTATAACATAAACCCTAATCCTTAATCTCTAATATAGCTTCCTCAACCCCCCATCTCTCTATATACCTCCTTATTACCCTAAGGCCATAACCCCTTGATCTCTCAATTTCTGTAAGCCTCCCTCTCTCTCCCTCCCTCTCTCCTCTTCTGGTTCTCTCTCTCTCTCTCTAAACCCCAAACCCCTAATATCTCTCTCTCTTTATCTCCTCCCACAAAACCCCACTCTTCACACTCCTACGCATAGCTCCCACACTCTATCTCTCTCACTTCCCCACTATTAACCAATCCCCATTCCTCTCTATATATATAAAAAACTAACCTTCGATCTCTACCCCATTCTATCTAACTCTCCCCCACACCACTAACCATCCATCCTTCCCTTGTGATCTATCTCTCTCTAAACCACTATTAACTCCCAATCTCTCTCTATATATTTAAACCCTTAACCCCCAATCTCTATCTCACTCTAAACCCCTAACTACCAATATCTCTCTCTATCCAAAACCTAACCTCCAATCTCTCTCTGTCTCTCTCTCTAAATCCCTAACCTCCAATATCTCTCTCTAAACCCCTAACTGCCAATATCTCTCTCTAAACCACTAACTGTTAATCTCTCTCTCTCTCTCAATCTATCTAAGCTCCTACCCCCCAATCTCCCCCTCTCTCTCTAAACCACTAACCCCTAATCTCTATATCCCTCTCTAAAACCCTAACCTCCAATCTATCTCTTTCTCTCTCTATATAAATCCTAATCTCTCTCATTATTTAAGCCCATAATCTCCAATCTCTCACTGTCTAAACCCCTAACCACCAATATCTCTATGTATATCTCTCTCTTCCTCACTTCCAAATTCTGCCTCTCTCCCTCTCTCACTAACGCTCCTCTCTCTCTCTAAACTACTAACTCCCAATATCTTTCTCTCTGTCTCTGTAAATACCTAACTCCCAACCTCTATTTCTCTCTGTCTCTCTAAACCCCTAACCTCCAATCTCTCTCTTTGTGTCTCTAAACCCTTAACCTCCCATCTCTCTCTCTCTCTCCATTAACAACAATCTGTAACACTCCATCCCTCTCTATAACCGAAACCCCCCTCTCTCTCCTCCTTTACCTAACCCATCATCCCTCTTTATAACCCCACTCCTTCCCTCTCTCTCTTTCTCTCAACCTCCCATCTTCCCCTATACCATAAATCCTAAGCCCGCATAGATCAATGTACCCTTTTTATTACCCTAAACCATAAACCCATGCTCTCCATTTTTCTCTAGGCCTCCCTCTCTCTCCCTCCCTTTCTCCTTTCCCCCTTCACTTTGTCTCTCTCATTATCGTGTAATCCATAATCTTACTCCACCTAACCATATACATGTATCACTAACCATCGATACTTCCCTACCAATATCTCTCCCTCTGTCTTTATCTTAACCCCTAGCACCTAATATCTCTCCCTCTCTCCTCCCCCAAACCCCCACTCCTCACCCTCCTAACCCTTACCCCCACTATATCTCTATCTCTCTCCTACCAATAACAATATCCCCATCCTTCTCTCTCTCTCTCTTCCCCAAACTCCCCCAGTCTCTCTCTCTTTATCTCTTTTTATCTCTCTCTCTCTCGCTAAACACCTAACCCCTAGTCTTTCTCTCTCTCTAAATATCTAACCTCCTCCTCTCTCTCTCTCTCTTTAAATCCCTAACCCCCAATCTCTCTCTAAACCCCTAACCCCCAATCTCTCTCTCTTTCTCTAAACCCCTAACCTCTAATATTTCTCTTTCTATCTATCTCTTCCTCTCTACACAATGATCCCCCTCTCCCTCTCCTACAAACCCTCCTCCTCCTCCTTTACCTCCCCTCTCCCTCTCTCTCTCTCTCTCTCTCTCTCTCACCACCTTTCCCTAAGCCCCTTCCTCTCTCTCTCCCCCTTTCCATAGCATCTCCCCACTCTCTCTCTCCAACTACATATCTATCTAACTCCCTTCCCTCTCTCTAACTGAAACACCCCTCTCATCCCTCCTTTCCCTAACCTCTCCTCGCTCTTTATAACCCCATTCCCCTTCTCTCTCTCTCAATACTCCATATTCCCCTAATCCATAGAGTGTAACCCCTCCATCTTTCTATGTACCCTCTTTATTACCCTAAACCCTAACTCATTTCTCTCTCTATTTCTCTAAACCTCCCTACCTCCCTCTCTCCTCTTCCCATTCTCTCTCTTTCTCTCTATCTCCATAATCCCAAACCCTAATCCCCCTAACCGTATACCTTCATTAGTAACCATCAATGCTCCCCCATGATCTCTCTCTCTCTCTCTAAACTCTTAGCCCATAATCTCTCTAACTCTTTCTCCCCTTGAAACCCCTAATCCTCACCATCCTAACCCTATATCCTTTACCACTAACAATCTCACCATCCCCCTCTCTCTCTCTATTCATCTAACCCCTTCCCCCAATCTCTCTCTCACTCTCTCTAGAGAATCCAAACCCCTAATCTATCTCTCTCTTTAAACCCCTAATCCCTAATCTCTCTCACTCTCTCTCTCTCTATATATATATTTTCCCTCAAAGACACAAACTTAATCTGTGTACCCCTACACCCCATATTCTCTCTCTCTCTCTCTCACCACTAACAAAATCCCCATCCATATCTCCCTATATATATATATCCCTCTCCCCCTACTCCTCCACTACACCTAACTACCCACTTCTACTCCTACTGCTAACCACCACCTTGAATCTCTCTCTTTCTCTCTACCAATACGACCCCTCCCCCTTATTCTCTCTCTCTCTCTCTTTAAAAACCTATGAACCTGAATCTCTCATCTCTATCTCTAACTTTATCCCTCTCACTAAATCCATAAACGCACTACTCTCTCTATCTCTCTCTAAATCCTCAACCTCAAATCTCTCTCTCTCTCTCTCTCTCTCTCTCTCTCTCTCTCTCTCTCTCTCTCTCTTCAAATCCTTAACCACCGATCTCTCTTTTTCCCTAAACACCAAACCCTAATCACTATGTATCTCTAAACTTGTAAACCCCAATTTCTCTCTCTCTCTTTCTCTATCTCTCTCTAAACCCCTAACCACCAATCTATATTTATCTCTCTAAACCCCTAGCCCTCAATCTCTCACCCTCCCTCTCTCTCTTTCTTTAAACCCCTAACCTCCAATCTCTCTCTCTCTAAACCCCTAACTACCATTCTCTCTCTTTCTATCTCTCTCTCTGAAGCCCTAACCCCTAATATATCTATCTCCCTCTAAACGACTAACCCTAGTATCTCTCTCTCTAAACCCTTAACCTCCAATATCTCTCTCTCTCTCTCTTTGTCTAAATACCTAACCCCCAATTTTCTCTCTCTAAGCCACTAACACCCATTCTCTCTCTCTCTCTCTAAACCATTAAAAACTAATATATCTCCCTTTATTCCCCCCAAAACCCCCACTTCTCACCCTCCTAACCCTATCTCCCCTAGCTCTGGAAATATCACCATACTTCTCTCTGTCTCTATCCCTCTAGCCCCTCCCCACAATCTCTCTCTATCTCTAGAAAATCCCAACCCCTAATCTATCTCTCTTTAAAACCCTAATCCCTAATACCTCTCTCTCTTTATATATATATTCCCTCAAAGACCCACACTAAACCTGTGTACCCCTACACCCCCCATTCTTTCTCTATCTCTCTCACCATTAACCAATGTTCCATCCATCTCTCCCTCTATATTCATCCCTCTCCCCCTACTCCTCCGCTACACCTAACTACCCACTCCTACTCCTACTACTAATTGCCACCCTCGAATCTCTCTCTCTCTCTCTCTCGCCCAATACTACCCCTCCACCTTATGCTCTCTCTCTCTCTAAAAACCTCTGAACTCCAATCTCTCATCTCTATCTCCATATTTATCCCTCTCTCTAAATGCATAAACCCAAAACTCTTTCTCTCTCTAAATCCCTAACCTCAAATCTCTCTCTCTCTCTCTCTCTCTCTCTCTCTCTCTTCAAATCCTTAACCACCATCTCTCTCTCTCTATCTAAACACCAAACGCCTAATCAGTATGTCTCTCTAAACTTGCAAAACCACAATTTCTCTCTCTAATCCGCTAACCCCCAATATCTCACACTCCCTCTCTCTCTTTTTGTAAACCCCTAACCTGCAATCTCTCTCTCTCTAAACCCCTAACCACAATTCTCTCTCTTTCTATCTCTCTCTCCCTGAATCCCTAATATCTCTATATCTCTCTAAACACCTAACCCTAGTCTCTCTCTCTGAGCACTTAAACTCCAATCTGTGTGTGTGTGTGTCTAAATACCTAGCCCTCAATTTCTCTCTCTAAGCAACTAACACCTAATCTCTCTCTCTCTCTCTCTAAACCCTTAATAACTAATATATCTCCTTCTATTCCCCCCAAAACACCCACTCCTCACCCTCCTAACCCTATATCCCCTACCACTAACAATATCACCATCCCTCGCTTTCTCTCTATATGCCTCTAGCCCCACCCCACAATCTCTCTCTCTCTAGAAAATCCTAACCCCTAATCTATCTCTCTTTAAACCTCTAATCCCTAATCTCTCTCTCCATCTCTATATCTCTTTATGTATGTCTGTCTGTTTCTCTCTCTCTCTCCCTATCTCCACCCCCCACGACTAACCAACCCCCCATCCCTCTCTCCCTCTATATATATCCCTACCCCCCTACTCCTCCCCTACACCTAACTAACCACTCCTACTGCTACTAACTTCCACCCTTCAATCTCTCTCTTTCTCTCTCTCTCTCTACCAATACTAACCCTCCCCCTTATGCTCCCTCTCTCTCTTTAAAAACATCTTAACCCCCAATCTCTCATATCTATCTTTATCTTTATCTCTCTCTCTAAATGCATAAACCCCAAACTCTCTCTCTCTAAATCCCTAACCTCGAATATCTCTTTCTCTCTTCAAATCCTTAACAAGCAATCTCTCACTCTCTAAACACCAAAACCCTAATGACTTTGTCTCTCTAAACATGTAAACCCCAATTTCTCTCTCTCTCTCTCTAAACCCCTAACCACCAATCTATATTTCTCTCTTTAAACCCCCAATCCCCAATCTTTTGTCATACCTCTCTCTCTCTTTGTAAACCCCTAACACCCAATCTCTCTATCTCTCTCTAAACCCCTAACCCCAGTCTCTCTCTTTCTATCTCTATCTCTAAACCTCTAACCCCCAATATATATATATATATATTTATATAAATCCCTAACCCCCAATGTATCTCTCTCTAAGCCACCGACAACCAATCTTTCTCTCTCTCTCTAAACCCTTAATTGCTAAAATATCTCCCTCTCTCCCCCCAAAACCTCCACTCCTCACCCACCAAACCCTATCTTCTCTACCAATAACAATCTCCCCATCCCCATCCCTATCTCTTTCTCTATCCCTCTAGCCCCTCCCCCTAATCTCTCCCTCTCTCTCTAGAAATTCACAACCCCTAATCTATCTCTCTCTTTAAACCCCTACTTCGTAATCTCTCTTGCTCTCTCTCTCTATATACATTTTTCTTCAAAGACCCACACTTAACCTGTGTACCACTACACCCCGCATTCTCTCTCTCTCTCTCTCCCCCACCACTAACCGACCCCCATCCCTCTCTCCTTCTATATATATACCTATCCCCCTACTCCTCCCTTACACCTAACTACCCACTCCTACTCCTACTAGTAATCGCCACCCTTCAATCTCTCTCTCTCTCTCTCGACCAATACTACCCCTCCCCCTTATGCTCTCTCTCTCTCGCTCTTTCTATCTCTCTCTATAAACCCCTAACCTCCAATATCTCTCTCTAAACCCATAACACCAATCTCTCTCCTTCTATCTAAAACCCTAACCCCCAATCTCTCTATCCTTCTCTCTCTCTCTCTCCCTCTCTCTCTCTCTCTAAACACCTAACCTCCAATCTCTCTCTCTCTCTCTATCTATGTATATAAACCGCCAAACCTAAATCTCTCTATCTCTAAACTACTAACCCCCAATCTATCTCTCTCTAAACCCCCAATATCTCTCTCCAAACCCCTAACCCATAATCTCTCTCTCTCTCTGTCAACCCTTAATGACTAATCTCTCTCATTCTATATATCTCTTCATCTCTAACCAATGCACCCCCCTTTGCCTCTCTCACTAACTCTCTCTCTCTCTCTCTCTCTAAACCCCCAACCCCCAATATCTCTCTCTCTCTAAACCCCTAACCACCATTATCTCAATCTCTCTCTTGCTTTAAAATCATGACTTTCATTCTCTCACTCTCTCTATAATCCCCTAACTGCCAATCTCTCTCTCTCTCTAAATCCCCAACCCCTAATATCTCTCTCTAAACCCCTAATAACCAATCTCTCTCTCTCTCTCTAAACCCCTTGCCTCTATTTTCTCTCTCTCTCTCTAAACCCCTTGCCTATATGCTCTCTCTCTCTCTCTCTCTCTCTCTAAATCCCTAACCCCTAATCTCTCTCTCTCACTATAAACCCCTAACCACCAATCTCTCTCTTCGTCTCTCTCTCTAAACCCCTAAACTCTAATCTCTCTCTCTCTCTATATATATATGTGTGTGTGTGTGTGTGTGTGTGTGTGTGTGTAAACCCCTAACCACCTATATCTCTTTGTCTATCTCTCTCTCTTTCTCTCTTCCCAAATCCCTCTCTCTCTCTATCTCTCCCTCTCTCTCCAGCCCCACCTTTCCCTAATACCCCCTTCTCCTCTATCTCCTCCTTTCCCTAACCATCCCCCTCTCTCTCTTTAGCCCCACATTTTCCTATCCCATTCCCTCTCTATAAGCTCACCCCCCCTCTCTCTTAAAACTCCATCTTCCCTTATAACATAAAACATAACCCTTAACCTCTCTCTCTTTCTCAACCCCCCAGCTCTATATGTACCCTATTTATTACCCAAAATCCTAAATATTGTCTCTCTCTATTACTCTAATCCTCCCTCTCTCCTCGTCCCCCTCTCTCTCTCCCTCTTTATCCCTCTTATCCCTAACCCTACTACCCCTAACCATATACGTATATCACTAACCATCGACACTCCCCCTATGACCCCTCTCTCCCTCTCGCTCTCTCTCTCTCTAAACCCCTAACCCATAATCTCTCTCTCTCTCTCTCTCTCTCTAAAACCCTAATACCTAATTTCTCTCTCTCTCTCCTTATCTCCTCCCCAAAACCCCCACTCTTCACACTCCTACCCTTAACCCTCCCACTCTATATCTCTCTTTCCCACACCATTAACCACCTCCCCATTCCTCTCTTTAAACTCCTAACCTTTAATATTTCTCTCTCTAAACAACTAACTCCTAATCTCTCTCTTTCTCTAAATGACTAACCACCAATCTCTCTCTTTCTATCTCTCTTTCTCTACACCCCTAAGCTCCAATATCTCTCTCTCTGAACCCCAAACCACCAATCTCTCTCTCTCTCTCTAAACTCCTAACCCCCAATCCCTCTCTCTCTATCTCTTAACCACTAACCACCAATCTCTCTCTTTATATATTTCTCTTCCTCTCTAGCTAGTGCAACCATCTCCTTCTCTCACTAACCATCCTCATCCTTGTCTCTCTCTCTAGCCACAACTTTGCCTAACACCCCCCCTCTCTCTCTCCTACACTCTATACAACCCCACCTTTCCTTAACCCCCCATCACTCTCTATAACCCAACCCCCATCTCTCTCCACTCCTTTCAATAACCCCCATCCCTATTTATAACACGACTTCCTCTCTCTCTCTCTCAACCCCCCATCTGCTCCTATAGTATAAATCCTAACTCCCACTTCTCTCCATATACCCTCTTTATTATCCTAAACCCTAACCCCTTCTTCTCACTATTTTTCCAAGCCTCTATCTCTCCTCCTCCCCTTTTCTCTCTCTCTCTCTATCGCTCTATTTATCCCACTAATCCCTAACCCTAATCCCCTTAACCATATAACTGCATTGCTAATCATCGATGCTTCCCATGTGATCTCTCTATCTCTCTCCCTCTCAAACCCTAACCTACAATCTCTCTCTCTTCCCCTCCAAACCCCCACTCCTCACCCTCCTACAACTATCCCTTTCCCCACACCACTATCCTTCAATCCTTCCCATGTGATATCTCTCTCTAAATATCTAACCTAAAATCTCTCTCTCTCTCTCTCTCTCTTCCTCTCTCACTCAAAACGACTAACCCCTAATCTCTCTCTCTCTCTAAACACCTAAGCCAAAATACATCTCTTTTTATCTCTCTATATCTCTAAAACCTTAACCCCCAATCTCTTTATCCCTCTCTAAACTGATAACCCCAATATCTCTCTTTCTATATCTCTCTCTCCCTACATCCCTAACCTCCAATATTTCTCTCTCAATATAAAACCCTAGCACCTAATATCTCTATCTCTCTATAAACCCCTAACCACCAATATCTCTCTTTCTATCTATCTTTCATTCTCTAAAACCATAATCCCTAAACTATCTCTCTCTCTCTCTAAATCCATAACCCCCATCTCTCTCTCCAGTCCCACCTTTCCATAACCCTCCATTCTTCTCTCTCCTACTTTCCCTAACTACTCCCTCATATTTTCTCTCTTTATCTCTAAACCCCTAGATCATGATCTCTCTCTCTCTCTCTCTCTCTCTCTCTCTCTCTCTCTCTGTATATATATATATATATATATACCCCCAATCTCTATCTGTTTCTCTCTAAACCCCTAAACCCCAATCTCTCTATCTCTCTAAACCCCTAACTTCCAATCTCTGTCTCTCTCTAAATCCCTAAACTCCAATATCTCTCTCTGTATCTATCAATCTATCTAAGCTCCTACCCCCAATCTCCCCCCCTCTCTCTCTCTAGAAACCCCAAACCCTTAATCTCTCTCCCCCCACCACTAATTGAGCCCCCATCCCTCTCTCTCTCTCTCTATATATATATATATACCTATCCCACTACTCCTCCCTTACACCTAACTACCCACTCCTACTCCTACTAGTAACCACCACCCTTCAATCTCTCTCTCTCGACCAATACTCCCCCTCCCCCTTATGCTCTCTCTCTCTCTCTCTCGCTCTTTCTATCTCTCTATCTAAACCCCTAACCTCCAATATCTCTCTCTAAACCCATAACACCAATCTATTTTCGTCTATCTAAAACCCTAACCCCCAATCTCTCTCTCTCCCTCTCTCTCTCTCTCTAAACACCTAACCTCCAATCTCTCTCACACACTCTCTCTAAACACCTAACCTCCAATCTCTCTCACACACTCTCTCTAAACACCTAACCTCCAATCTCTCTCTCTCTCTCTCTATCTATCTATCTATCTATCTATGTATATAAATTGCCAAACCTAAATCTCTCTCTCTCTAAACTGCTAACTCCCAATCTATCTCTCTCTAAACCTCCAATATCTCTCTCCAAATCCCTAACCCATAATCTATCTCTCTCTGTCAACCCTTAATGACTAATCTATCTCTTTCTATATATCTCTTCATCTCTAACCAATGCACCCCCCTCTGCCTCTCTCACTAACTCTCTCTCTCTCAATTCCTAAGACTCGATATCTCTCTCTCTAAACCACCAACCCCCAATATCTCTCTCTCTCTAAACCCCTATCCGCCAATATCTCCATCTCTCTCTCTCTCTCTCTCTCTCTCTCTCTCTCTCTCTTCAAAATCATGACCTTCATTCTCTCAATCTCTCTATAATCCCCTAACTGCCAATCTCTCTCTCTCTCTCTAAACCCCTTGCCTCTATTCTCTCCCTCTCTCTCTCTCTATATATATTATATATGTGTGTGTGTGTGTGTGTGTGTGTGTGTCTGTGTGTGTAAACCCCTAACCACCTATATCTCTTTGTCTATCTCTCTCTCTTTCTCTCTTCCCAAAGACCCCTCTCTCTCTCTATCTCTTTCTCCAACCCCACCTTTCCCTAGTACCCCCTTCTCCTCTATCTCCTCCTTTCCCTAGTACCCCCCTTCTCCTCTATCTCCTCAAAGCCAAAACACGATCGTGGGTTTTCTCTAGAGTTGGGCTTAAAGGGGAAGAAAATAGCTCGGAACGTCACGAAAGTTGGCATGTGCACTTATCTACCAACGGGACAACCAAATCCATTCTGAAATTTAAATTCCGAGAAGTTGGTCAAAGTTGAAAATCAACCGTGCATTTTCGCTAGACTTAGGCTTAAAGCGTGAGAAAATAGCTCGGAACATCACAAAAGTTGGCGTGTGCATTTGTCTACCAACGGGACATCCAAATCTATGCTCAATTTTAAATTCCGAGAAGTTGGTCAAATTCGAAACTCGACCGTGCGTTTTCGCTAGACTTGGGCTTGAAGGGTGGGAAAATAGCTCGGAACGTCACGAAAGTTGGCGTGCGCACTTGTCTACCAACGGGACATCCAAATCTATTCTCATATTTCAGTTCCGAGAAGTTGGTCAAATTCGAAACTCGACCATGCGTTTTCGCTAGACTTGGGCTTAAAGGGGGAGAAAATAGCTCGGAACGTCACGAAGTTGGTGTGGACGCTTGTCTACCAATGGGACATCCAAGACTATTCTCAAATTTCAATTTTGAGAAGTTGGTCAAAGTTGAAACTCGATCGTGCATTTTCGCTAGAATTGGGCTTAAAGGGTGGGAAAATAGCTCGCAACGTCACGAAAGTTGGCGTGCGCACTTGTCTACCAACGGGACATCCAAATCTATTCTCATATTTCAATTCCGAGAAGTTGGTCAAAGTCGAAATGCCACCATGCGTTTTCTCTAGACTTGAGCTTAAAGGGTGTTAAATTAGCTTGTAATGTGACGAAAGTTGTTGTGCGCGAATGTCTACAAATGGGACATCCCGGAACGTAATGAATGTTGGTGTGGATGCTTGTCTACAAATGGGACATCCAAAACAATGCTCAGTCTTCAATTACGAGAAGTTGGTGAAAGTTGAAACTCGACCGTACGTTTTCGGTAGAGGAGAAAATAGCTTGGAACATCACGAAAGTTGGTCTGGATGCTTGTCTACCAATGGGACATCCAAAACTATTCTCAAATTTCAATTCCAAGAAATTGGTCAAAGTCAAAACGCCACCATGCGTTTTCTCTAGACTTGGGATTAAAGTGTGTGAACTTAGTTCGTAAAATCACGAAAGCTATAGTGCGCACATGTCTACAAATGTGACATCCAAATCTATTCTCAAATTTAAATTGTGAGAAGTTAGTCAAAGTTGAAAATTGAACGTGCGATTTCCCTAGACTTGGGCTTAAAGGGTGTGAAATTAGCTCAGAACGTCACGAAAGTTGGCATGCGCACTTGTCTACCAACGGGACATCCAAATCTATGCTCAATTTTCAATTCCGAGAAGTTGGTCAAATTTGAAACTCGACCGTGTGTTTTCGCTAGACTTGGGCTTAAAGGGTAAGAAAATAGCTCGGAATGTCACAAAAGTTGGTGTGCGCATTTGTCTACCAACGGGACATCCCAATCTTTGCTCAATTTTTATTTCCGAGAAGTTGGTCAAATTTGAAACTCGACCGTGCGTTTTCCCTAGACTTAGGCTTAAAGGGTGAGAAAATAGCTCGGAACGTCACGAAAGTTGGCGTGTGCATTTGTCTACCAACGGGACATCCAAATCTATGCTCAATTTTCAATTCCGAGAAGTTGGTCAAATTGGAAACTCGACCGTGCGTTTTCGCTAAACTTGGGATTAAAGGGGGAAAAAATTGCTCGGAACGTCACGACAGTTGGTGTGGACACTTGTCTACCAATGGGACATCCAAAAACTATTCGCAAATTTCAATTCCAAGAATTTAATCAAAGTTGAAACTCGATCATGCGTTTTCGCTAGACCTGGGCTTAAAGGGTGTGAAAATAGCTCGGAACGTTACGAAAGTTGGCGTGGACGCTCGTCTACCAACGGGACAACCAAATCCATTCTCAAATTTAAATTCCGAGAAGTTGGTCAAAGTTGAAACTCGATCGTGCGTTTTCGCTAGACTTGGGCTTAAAGGGGGAGAAAATAGATCGGAACGTCACGAAAGTTGGCGTGGACGCTCGTCTACCAATGCGACATCCAAATCTATTCTCAAATTTATATTCCGAGAAGTTGGTCAAGGTTGAAAATCGACTGTGCATTTTCGCTAGACTTGGGCTTAAAGGGTGAGAAAATAGCTCGGAATGTCACGAAAGTTGGCGTGGACGCTTGTCTACCAATGGGACAGCCAAAAACTATTCGCAAATTTCAATTCCAAGAATTTAATCAAAGTTAAAACTCGATCGTGCGTTTTCGCTAGACCTGGGCTTAAAGGGTGTGAAAATAGCTCAGAACGTTACGAAAGTTGGCGTGGACGCTCGTCTACCAATGGGACAACCAAATCCATTCTCAAATTTAAATTCCGAGAAGTTGGTCAAATTTGAAACTCGATCATGCGTTTTCGCTAGACTTGGGCTTAAAGGGGGAGAAAATAGATCGGAACGTCACGAAAGTTGGCGTGGACGCTCGTCTACCAATGGGACAACCAAATCCATTCTCAAATTTAAATTCCGAGAAGTTGGTCAAAGTTGAAACTCGATCGTGCGTTTTCGCTAGACTTGGGCTTAAAGGGTGAGAAAATAGCTCGGAATGTCACGAAAGTTGGCGTGGACGCTCGTCTACCAACGGGACAACCAAATCCATTCTCAAATTTAAATTCCGAGAAGTTGGTCAAAGTTGAAACTCGATCGTGCGTTTTCGCTAGACTTGGGCTTAAAGGGGGAGAAAATAGATCGGAACGTCACGAAAGTTGGCGTGGACGCTCGTCTACCAATGGGACATCCAAATCTATTCTCAAATTTATATTTCGAGAAGTTGGTCAAATTTGAAAATCGACCGTGCATTTTCGCTAGACTTGGGCTTAAAGGGTGAGAAAATAGCTCGGAATGTCACGAAAGTTGTCGCGCGCATTTGTCTACCAACGGGACATCCAAATCTATGCTCAATTTTTAATTCCGAGAAGTTGGTCAAATTCAAAACTCGACCGTGCGTTTTCGCTAGACTTAGGCTTAAAGGGTGAGAAAATAGCTCGGAACGTCACGAAAGTTGGCGTGCGCATTTGTCTACCAGCGGGAAATCCAAATCTATGCTCAATTTTCAATTTTGAGAAGTTGGTCAAATTCGAAACTCGACCGTGCGTTTTCGCTAGACTTGGGCTTTAAGGGGGAGAAAATAGCTCGAAACATCACGAAAGTTTGTGTGGACGCTTGTCTACAAATGGGACATCCAAAACTATTCTCAAATTTAAATTCCAAGAATTTAATCAAAGTTGAAACTCAATCGTGCATTTTCGCTAGACTTGGGCTTAAAGGGTGTGAAAATAGCTCGGAACGTTACGAAAGTTGGCGTGGATGCTCGTCTACCAATGGGACAACCAAATCCATTCTCAAATTTAAATTCTGAGAAGTTGGTCAAAGTTGAACTCGATCATGCGTTTTCGCTAGACTTGGGCTTAAAGGGGGAGAAAATAGATCGGAACGTCACGAAAGTTGGCGTGGACGCTCATCTACCAATGTGACATCCAAATCTATTCTCAAATTTATATTCTGAGAAGTTGGTCAAAGCTGAAAATCGACAGTGCTTTTTCGCTAGACTTGGGCTTAAAGGGTGAGAAAATAGCTCGGAATGTCACGAAAGTTGGCGTGCGCATTTGTCTACCAACGGGACATCCAAATCTATGCTCAATTTTTAATTCCGAGAAGTTGGTCAAATTCGCAACTCGACCGTGCGTTTTCGCTAGACTTAGGCTTAAAGGGTGAGAAAATAGCTCGGAACGTCACGAAAGTTGGCGTGGACGCTTTTCTACCAATGGGACATCCAAATCTATTCTCAAATTTCAATTCCGGGAAGTTGGTCAAAGTTGAAAATTTACCATGTGTTTTCGCTAGACTTGGGCTTAAAGGGCGAGAAAATATCTTGGAACGTCACGAAAGTTGGCTTGCGCACTTGTCTACCAACGGGACATCCAAATCTATTCTCAAATTTAAATTCCGAGAAGTTGGTCAAAGTTGAAAATTGACCGTGCGTTTTCGCTAGACTTGGGCTTAAAGGGCGAGAAAATATCTTGGAACGTCACGAAAGTTGGCGTGCGCACTTGTCTACCAACGGGACATCCAAATCTATTCTCAAATTTGAATTCCGAGAAGTTGGTCAAAGTTGAAAATTAACCGTGCATTTTCGCTAGACTTGGGCTTAAAAGGCGAGAAAATAGCTTGGAACGTCACGAAAGTTGGCGTACGCACTTGTCTACCAATGGGACATCCAAATCTATTCTCAAATTTCAATTCCAAGAAGTTGGTCAAAGCAGAAACGCCACCGTGCGTTTTCGCTAAACTTGAGCTTAAAGGGTGTAAAATTAGCTCGTAACGTCACAAAAGTTGTTGTGCACACATGTCTTGAAATGGGACATCCAAATCTATTCTCAATTTCATTTCTGAGAAGTAGGTCAAAGCCGAAACACGACCGTGCGATTTCTCTAGAGTTTGGCTTAAAGGGGAAGAAAATAGCTCGGAACGTGACGAAAGTTGGCGTGTGAACTTATCTACCAACAGGACATCCAAATCCATTCTCAAATTTAAATTCGGAGAAGTTGGTCAAAGTTGAAAATAGACCATGCATTTTCGCTAGACGTAGGCTTAAAGCGTGAGAAAATAGCCCGGAACGTCACGAAAGTTTGCGTGCGCATTTTTCTACCAACGGGACATCCAAATCCATTCTCAAATTTAAATTCGGAGAAGTTGCTCGAAGTTGAAAATCGACCGTGCATTTTCGCTACACTTAGGCTTAAAGGGTGAGAAAATAGGTCGGAACGTAACGAAAGTTGGCGTGCGCATTTGTCTACCAATGGGACATCCAAATCTATGTTCAATTTTCAATTCCAAGAAGTTGGTCAAATTTGAAACTCGACCGTGCGTTTTCGCTATACTTGGGCTTAAAGGGGGAGAAAATAGCTCGGAAGGTCATGAGAGTTGGCGTGGACGCTTGTCTACCAATGGGACATCCAAAACTATTCTCGAATTTCAATTCCGAGAAGTTAGTCAAAGTTGAAATTCGATCGTGCGTTTTCGCTAGACTTGGGCTTAAAGGGTGTGAAAATAGCTTGGAACGTTACGAAAGTTGGCGTGGACGCTTGTCTACCAATGTGACATCCAAATCCATTCTCAAATTTAAATTTCGAGAAGTTGGTCAAAGTTGAAAATCGACCGTGCATTTTCGCTAGACTTGGGCTTAAAGGGTGAGAAAATAGCTCGGAACGTCACGAAAGTTGGCGTGTGCACTTATCTACCAACGGGACATCCAAATCCATTCTCAAATTTAAATTCCGAGAAGTTGGTCAAAGTTGAAATTCGATCGTGCGTTTTCGCTAAAGCTGGGCTTAAAGGGTGTGAAAATAGCTCGGAAGGTCACGAAAGTTGGCGTGGACGCTCATCTACCAATGTGACATCCAAATCTATTCTCAAATTTATATTCCGAGAAGTTGGTCAAAGTTGAAAATCGACCGTGCATTTTCGCTAGACTTGGGCTTGAAGGGTGAGAAAATAGCTCAGAATGTCACGAAAGGTGGCATGCGCATTTGTCTACCAACGGGACATCCAAATCTATGCTCAATTTTCAATTCCGAGAAGTTGGTCAAATTCGAAACTCGACCGTGCGTTTTCGCTAGAGTTGGGCTTAAAGGCGAAGAAAATAGCTTGGAACGTCACGAAAGTTGGCATGTGCACTTGTCTACCAACGGGACATCCAAATCTAATTTCAAATTTCAACTCCCAAAAGTTGGTCAAATTCAAAACGCCACCATGCGTTTTTGCTAGACTTGAGCTTAAAGGGTGTGAAATTAGCTCGTAACGTCACGAAAGTTGTTGTGCGTGCATGTCTACAAATGGGACATCCAAATCTATTCTCAATTTTCATTTCCGAGAAGTAGGTCAAAGCCAAAACACGATCGTGGGTTTTCTCTAGAGTTGGGCTTAAAGGGGAAGAAAATAGCTCGGAACGTCACGAAAGCTGGCGTGTGCACTTATCTACCAACGGGACAACCAAATCCATTCTGAAATTTAAATTCCGAGAAGTTGGTCAAAGTTGAAAATCGACCGTGCATTTTCGCTAGACTTAGGCTTAAAGTGTGAGAAAATAGCTCAGAACATCACGAAAGTTGGCGTGCGCATTTGTCTACCAACGGGACATTCAAATCTATGCTCAGTTTTAAATTCCGAGAAGTTGGTCAAATTCGAAACTCGACCGTTCATTTCCGCTAGACTTGGGCTTGAAGGGTGGGAAAATAGCTCGGAACGTCACGAAAGTTGGCGTGCGCACTTGTCTACCAACGGGACATCCAAATCTATTCTCAAATTTCAGTTCCGAGAAGTTGGTCAAATTCGAAACTCGACCATGCGTTTTCGCTAGACTTGGGCTTAAAGGGGGAGAAAATAGCTCGGAACGTCACGAAGTTGGTGTGGACGCTTGTCTACCAATCGGACATCCAAAAACTATTCGCAAATTTCAATTCCAAGAATTTAATCAAAGTTGAAACTCGATCGTGCGTTTTTGCTAGACCTGGGCTTAAAGGGTGTGAAAATAGCTCGGAACGTTACGAAAGTTGGCGTGGACGCTCGTCTACCAACAAGACAACCAAATCCATTCTCAAATTTAAATTCCGAGAAGTTGGTCAAAGTTGAAACTCGATCGTGCGTTTTCGCTACACATGGGCTTAAAGGGGGAGAAAATAGATCGGAACGTCATGAAAGTTGGCGTGGCCACTCGTCTACCAATGCGACATCCAAATCTATTCTGAAATTTATATTCCGAGAAGTTGGTCAAGGTTGAAAATCGACCGTGCGTTTTCGCTAGACTTGGGCTTAAAGGGTGAGAAAATAGCTCGAAATGTCACGAAAGTTGGCGTGCGCATTTGTCTACCAACGGGACATCCAAATCTATGCTCAGTTTTCAATTTCGAGAAGTTGGTCAAATTCGAAACTCGACCGTGCGTTTTCGCTAGACTTGGGCTTAAAGGGGGAGAAAATAGATCGGAACGTCACGAAAGTTGGCGTGGACGCTTGTCTACCAATGCGACATCCAAATCTATTCTCAAATTTATATTTCAAGAAGTTGGTCAAAGTTGAAAATCGACCGTGCATTTTCGCTAGACTTGGGCTTAAAGGCTGAGAAAATAGCTCGAAATGTCACGAAAGTTGGCGTGCCCATTTGTCTACCAACGGGACATCCAAATCTATGCTCAATTTTTAATTCTGAGAAGTTGGTCAAATTCGAAACTCGACCGTGCGTGTTCGCTAGACTTAGGCTTAAAGGGTGAGAAAATAGATCGGAACGTCACGAAAGTTGGCGTGCGCATTTGTCTACCAGCGGGACATCCAAATCTATGCTCAATTTTCAATTCCGAGAAGTTGGTCAAATTCGAAACTCGACCGTGCGTTTTCGCTAGACTTGGGCTTTAAGGGGGAGAAAATAGCTCGAAACATCACGAAAGTTTGTGTGGACGCTTGTCTACCAATGGGACATCCAAAACTATTCTCAAATTTCAATTCCAAGAATTTAATCAAAGTTGAAACTCGATCGTGCGTTTTCGCTAGACTTGGGCTTAAAGGGTGAGAAAATAGCTCGGAACGTCACGAAAGTTGGTGTGGACTCTTGTCTACCAATGGGACATCCAAAACTATTCTCAAATTTCAATTCTGAGAAGTTGGTCAAAGTTGAAACTCGATCGTGCGTTTTTGCTAGAATTGGGCTTAAAGGATGTGAAATTAGCTCGTAATGTCACGAAAGTTGCTGTGCGCACATGTCTACAAATGGGACATCCAAATCTATTCTCAATTTAAATTCCGAGAAGTTGGTCAAAGTTGAAAATCGACCGTGCGTTTTCGCTAGACTTGGGCTTAAAAGGCGAAAAAATAGCTCGGAACGTCACGAAAGTTGGCGTGCTCATTTGTCTACTAACGGGACATCCAAATCCATTCTCAAATTTGAATTCCGAGAAGTTGGTCAAAGTTGAAAATCGACCGTGCATTTTCGCTACACTTAGGCTTAAAGGTTGAGAAAATAGCCCGGAACGTCACGAAAGTTGGCGTGCGCATTTGTCTACCAACGGGACATCCAAATCTATGCTCAATTTTCAATTCCAAGAAGTTGTTCAGATTCGAAACTCGACCGTGCGTTTTCGCTAGAGTTGGGCTTAAAGGGTGTGAAAATAGCTTGGAACGTCAAGAAAGTTCGTGTGGACGCTTGTCTACCAATGGGACATCCAAAACTATTCTCAAATTTCAATTCCAAGAATTTAATCAAAGTTGAAACTCGATCGTGCGTTTTCGCTAGACTTGGGCTTAAAGGGTGTGAAAATAGCTAAGAACGTTACGAAAGTTGGTGTGGACGCTCGTCTATCAACGGGACAACCAAATCTATTCTCAAATTTATATTTCGAGAAGTTGGTCAAAGTTGAAAATCGATCGTGCATTTTCGCTAGACTTGAGCTTAAAGGGTGAGAAAATAGCTCGGAATGTCACGAAAGTTAGAGTGGACTCTCGTCTACCAATGTGACATCCAAATCTATTCTTAAATTTATATTCCGAGAAGTTGATCAAAGTTGAAAATCGACCGTCCATTTTCACTAGACTTGAGCTTAAAGGGTGTGAAATTAGCTCGTAATGTGACAAAAGTTGGCGTGCGTATTTGTCTACCAACGGGACATCCAAATCTATGCTCAATTTTTAATTCCGAGAAGTTGGTCAAATTCGAAACTCGACCGTGCGTTTTCGCTAGACTTGGGATTAAAGGGTGTGAAAATAGCTCAAAACGTCACAAAAGTTGGCGTGGACGCTCGTCTAGCAATGTGACATCCAAATCTATTCTCCAATTTATATTCTGAGAAGTTGGTCAAAGTTGAAAATCGACCGTGCTTTTTCGCTAGACTTGGGCTTAAAGGGTGAGAAAATAGCTCGGAATGTCACGAAAGTTGGCGTGCGCATTTTTCTACCAACGGGACATCCAAATCTATGCTCAATTTTTAATTCCGAGAAGTTGGTCAAATTCGAAACTCGACCGTGCGTTTTCGCTAGACTTAGGCTTAAAGGTTGAGAAAATAGCTCGGGACGTCACGAAACTTGGTGTGGACGCTTGTCTACCAATGGGACATCCAAAACTATTCTCAAATTTCAATTCCGAGAAGTTAGTCAAAGTTGAAACTCGATCGTGCGTTTTCGCTAGACTTAGGCTTAAAGGGTGTGAAAATGGCTCGGAATGTCACGAAAGTTGGCGTGGGCGTTTGTCTACCAACTGGACATCCAAATCTATGCTCAATTTAAAATTCTGAAAAGTTGGTCAAATTTGAAACTCGACCGTGCGTTTTCGCTAGACTTGGGCTTAAAGGGGGAGAAAATAGCTCGGAACGTCATGAAAGTTGTTGTGGACGCTTGTCTACCAATGGGACATCCAAAACTATTCTCAAATTTCAATTCCGAGAAGTTGGTCAAAGTTGAAACTCGATCGTGCGTTTTCGCTAGACTTGGGCTTAAAGGGGAGAAAATAGATCGGAACGTCACGAAAGATGGCGTGGACACTCGTCTACCAATGTGACATCCAAATCTATTCTCAAATTTATATTTCGAGAAGTTGGTCAATGTTGAAAATCGACCATGCATTTTCGCTAGACTTGGGCTTAAAGGGTGAGAAAATAGCTCGGAATGTCACGAAAGTTGGTGTGGACGCTTGTTTACCAATGGCACATCCAAATCTATGCTCAATTTTTAATCCCGAGAAGTTGGTCAAATTCAAAACTTGACCGTGCGTTTTCGCTAGACTTAGGCTTAAAGGGTGAGAAAATAGCTCGGAACGTCACGAAAGTTGGCGTGTGCATTTTTCTACCAATGGTACATCCAAATCTATGCTCAATTTTCAATGCCAAGAAGTTGGTCAAATTCAAAACTCGACCGTGCGTTTTCGCTCGACTTCAGCTTAACGGGTGTGAAATTAGCTCGTAATGTGACCAAAGTTGGCGTGCGCATTTTTCTACCAACGGGACATCCAAATCTATGCTCAATTTTCAATTCCGAGAAGTTGGTCAAATTCGAAACTCGACCGTGCGTTTTCGCTAGAATTGGGCTTAAAGGGGGAGAAAATAACTCGGAACGTCACGAAAGTTGGTGTGGATGCTTGTCTACCAATGGGACATCCAAATCTATTCTCAAATTTCAATTCCAAGAAGTTGGTCAAAGTTGAAAATCGATCGTGCATTTTCGCTACACTTAGGCTTAAACGGTGAGAAAATAGCTCGGAATGTCACGAAAGTTGGCGTGCGCATTTGTCTACCAATGGGACATCCAAATCTATGCTCAATTTTTAATTCCGAGAAGTTGGTCAAATTCGAAACTCGACTGTGCGTTTTCGCTAGAATTAGGCTTAAAGGGTGATAAAATAGCTCGGAACGTCACGAAAGTTGGTGTGGACGCTTGTCTACCAATGGGACATCCAAAACTATTCTAAAAATTCAATTCTGAGAAGTTGATCAAAGTTGAAACTCGATCGTGCGTTTACACTAGACGTGGGTTTAAAGGGGGAGAAGATAGATCGGAACGTCACGAAAGTTAGAGTGGACGCTCGTCTACCAATGTGACATCCAAATCTATTCTCAAATTTATATTCCGAGAAGTTGGTCAAAGTTGAAAATCGACCGTGCATTTTCACTAGACGTGAGCTTAAAGGGTGTGAAATTAGCTCATAATGTGACAAACGTTGGCGTGCGCATTTGTCTACCAATGGGACATCCAAATCCATTCTCAAATTTAAATTCCGAGAAGTTGGTCAAATTCGAAACTCGACTGTGCGTTTTTGCTAGACTTGGGCTTAAAGGGTGTGAAAATGGCTCGGAATGTCACAAACGTTGGCGTGGGCGCTCGTCTACCAATGTGACATCCAAATCTATTCTCAAATTTATATTTTGAGAAGTTGGTCAAAGTTGAAAACCGACCGTGCATTTTCGCTAGAGTTACGCTTAAAGAGTGAGAAAATAGCTCAGAACGTCACGAAAGCTGGCGTGCGCATTTGTCTGCCAACGGGACATCCAAATCTATGCTCAATTTTCAATTCCGAGAAGTTGTTTAGATTCGAAACTCGACCGTGCGTTTTCGCTAGAGTTGGGCTTAAAGGGTGTGAAAATAGCTCGGAACGTCACGAAAGTTGGAGTGGACGCTTGTCTACCAATGGGACATCCAAAACTATTCTCAAATTTCAATTCCGAGAAGTTAGTCAAAGTTGAAACTCGATCGTGCGTTTTCGCTACACTTGGGCTTAAAGGGTGAGAAAATAGCTCGGAACGTCACGAAAGTTGGCGTGCGCATTTGTCTACCAACGGGACATCCAAATCTATGCTCAATTTTCAATTCTGAGAAGTTGGTCGAATTTGAAACTCGACTGTGCGTTTTCGCTAGACTTAGGCCTAATGGGTGAGAAAATAGCTCGGAACGTCACGAAAGTTGGCGTGCGCATTTGTCTGCCAACGGGACATCCAAATCTATGCTCGATTTTACATTCCAAGCAGTTGGTGAAATTCAAAACTCGGCCGCGCGTTTTCGCTAGACTTGGGCTTAAAGGGGGGAAAAATAGCTCGGAACGTCACGAAAGTTGGTGTGGACGCTTGTCTACCAATGGGACATCCAAAACTATTCTCAAATTTCAATTCCGAGAAGTTAGTCAAAGTTGAAACTCGATCATGCGTTTTCGCTAGACTTGGGCTTAAAGGGTATGAAAATAGCTCGGAACGTCACGAAAGTTGGTGTGGATGCTTGTCTACCAATGGGACATCCAAAACTATTCTCAAATTTCAATTCCGAGAAGTTAGTCAAAGTTGAAACTCGATCATGCGTTTTCGCTAGACTTGGGCTTAAAGGGTGTGAAAATAGCTCGGAACGTCACTAAAGTTGGCGTGGACGCTCGTCTACCAATGTGACATCCAAATCTATTCTCAAATTTAAATTCCAAGAATTTGGTCAAAGTTGAAAATCGACTGTGCATTTTCGTTAGACTTCGGCTTAAAGGGTGAGAAAATAACTCGAAACGTCATGAAAGCTGTCATGCGCATTTGTCTACCAACGGGACATCCCAATCTATGCTCAATTTTCAATTCCGAGAAGTTGGTCAAATTGGAAACTCGACCGTGCGTTTTCGCTAGACTTGGGCTTAAAGGGGGAGAAAATAGCTCGGAACGTCACGAAAGTTGGTGTGGACGCTTGTCTACCAGTGGGACATTCAAAACTATTCTCAAATTTCAATTCCGAGAAGTTGGTCAAAGTTGAAACTCGATCGTAGCGTTTTCGCTAGAATTGAGCTTAAAGGATGTGAAATTAGCTCGTAATGTCATGAAAGTTGCTGTGCGCACATGTCTACAAATGGGACATCAAAATCTATTCTCAATTTAAATTCCGAGAAGTTGGTCAAAGTTGAAAATCGACCGTGGGTTTTCGCTAGACTTGGGCTTAAAAGGCGAGAAAATAGCCTGAAATGTCACAAAAGTTGGCGTGCACTTTTGTCTACCAACGGGACATCCAAATCTATGTTCAATTTTCAATTCCGAGAAGTTGGTCAAATTTGAAACTCGACCGTGCGTTTTCGCTAGACTTGGGATTAAAGGGGGAGAAAATAGCTCGGAACGTCACGAACGTTGGTGTGGATGCTTGTCTACCAATGGGACATCCAAATCTATTATCAAATTTCAATTCCGAGAAGTTAGTCAAAGTTGAAACTCGATCGTGCGTTTTCGCTAGACTTGGGCTTAAAGGGTGTGAAAATAGCTCGGAATGTTACGAAAGTTGGCGTGGACGCTCGTCTACCAATGTGACATCCAAATCCATTCTCAAATTTAAATTCCGAGAAGTTTGTCAAAGTTGAAAATCGACCGTGCATTTTCGCTAGACTTGGGCTTAAAGGGTGAGAAAATAGCTTGGAACGTCACGAAAGTTGGCGTGCGCATTTGTCTACCAACGGGACATCCAAATCTATGCTCAATTTTCAATTCTGAGAAGTTGGTCAAATTCGAAACTCGACCGTGCGTTTTCGCTAGAGTTGGGCTTAAAGGCGAAGAAAATAGCTCGGAACGTCACGAAAAATGGCATGTGCATTTGTCTACCAACGGGACATCCAAATATATGCTCAAATTTATATTCCGAGAAGTTGGTCAAATTTGAAACTCGACCGTGCGTTTTCACTAGACTTGCGCTTAAAGGGGGAGAAAATAGCTCGGAACGTCACGAGAGTTGGCGTGGACGCTTGTCTACCAATGGGACATCCAAAACTATTCTCGAATTTCAATTCCGAGAAGTTAGTCAAAGTTGAAACTCGATCATGCGTTTTCGCTAGACTTGGGCTTAAAGGGTGTGAAAATAGCTCGGAACGTTACGAAAGTTGGCGTGGACGCTCGTCTACCAATCTGACATCCAAATCCATTCTCAAATTGAAATTCCGAGAAGTTTGTCAAAGTTGAAAATCGACCATGCATTTTGCTAGACTTAGGCTTAAAGGGTGAGAAAATAGCTCGGAACGTCACGAAAGTTGGCGTGCGCATTTGTCTACCAACAGGACATCCAAATCTATGCTCAATTTTCAATTCTGAGAAGTTGGTCAAATTCGAAACTCGACCGTCGCGTTTTCGCTAGACTTGGGCTTAAAGGGGGAGAAAATAACTCGGAACGTTACGAACGTTGGTGTGAACGCTTGTCTACCAATGCGACATCCAAAACTATTCTCAAATTTCAATTCCGAGAAGTTAGTCAAAGTTGAAACTCGATCGTGCGTTTTCGTTAGACTTGGGCTTAAAGGGTGTGAAAATAGCTCGGAACGTTACGAAAGTTGGCGTGGACGCTCGTCTACCAATCTGACATCCAAATCTATTCGCAAATTTAAATTCCGAGAAGTTGGTCAAAGTTGAAAATAGCTCGGAACGACACGAAAGTTGGCGTGCGCATTTGTCTGCCAACGGGACCTCCCATTCTATGCTCAATTTTCAATTCCGAGAAGTTGGTCAAATTCGAAACTCGACCGTAGCGTTTTCACTAGACTTGGGCTTAAAGGGGGAGAAAATAGCTCGGAACGTCACGAAAGTTGGTGTGGACGTTTGTCTACCAATGCGACATCCAAAACTATTCTCAAATTTCAATTCCGAGAAGTTAGTCAAAGTTGAAACTCGATCGTGCGTTTTCGTTAGACTTGGGCTTAAAGGGTGTGAAAATAGCTCGGAACGTTACGAAAGTTGGCGTGGACGCTCGTCTACCAATCTGACATCCAAATCTATTCGCAAATTTAAATTCCGAGAAGTTGGTCAAAGTTGAAAATAGCTCGGAACGTCACGAAAGTTGGTGTGCGCATTTGTCTACCAACGGGACATCCAAATCTATGCTCAATTTTCAATTCCGAGAAGTTGGTCAAATTCGAAACTCGATCATGCGTTTCCGGTCGACTTGAGCTTAAAGGGTGTTAGATTAGCTCGTAATCTGACGAAAGTTGGCGAGCGCATTTGTCTAGCAACGGGACATCCAAATCTATGCTCAATTTTTAATTCTGACAAGTCGGTGAAATTCGAAACTTGACCGTGCGTTTTCACTAGACATAGGCTTAAAGGGTGAGAAAATAGCTCAGAACGTCACAAACGTTGGCGTGCGTATTTGTCTACCAACGGGACATCCAAATCTATGCTCAATTTTCAATTCTGAGAAGTCTGTCAAATTTCGAAACTCGACCGTAGCGTTTTCGCTAGACTTGGGCTTAAAGGCGGAGAAAATAGCTCGGGACGTCACGAAACTTGGTGTGGACGCTTGTCTACCAATGGGACATCCAAAACTATTCTCGAATTTCAATTCCGAGAAGTTAGTCAAAGTTGAAACTCGATCATGCGTTTTCGCTAGACTTGGGCTTAAAGGGTGTGAAAATAGCTCGGAACGTTACGAAAGTTGGCGTGGACGCTCGTCTACCAATGTGACATCCAAATCTATTCTCAAATTTATATTCCGAGAAGTTGGACAAAGTTGAAACTCGATCGTGCGCTTTCGCTAGACTTGGGCTTAAAGGGTGTGAAAATAGCTCGGAACGTCATGAAAGTTGGCGTGCGCATTTTTCTACCAACGGGACATCCAAATCTATGCTCAATTTTCAATTCCGATAAGTTGGTCAAATTCGAAACTCGATCGTGCGCTTTCGCTAGACTTGGGCTTAAAGGGTGCGAAAATAGCTCGGAACGTCACGAAAGTTGGCGTGGACGCTCGTCTACCAATGTGACATCCAAATGCATTCACAAATTTAAATTCCGAGAAGTTGGTCAAAGTTGAAAATCGACCGTGCATTTTCGCTACACTTAGGCTTAAAGGGTGAGAAAATAGCTCGGAACGTCAAGAAAGTTCGCGTGCGCATTTGTCTACCAATGGGACATCCAAATCTATGCTCAATTTTCAATTCCGAGAAGTTGGTCAAATTCGAAACTCGACCATGCGTTTTCGCTAGACCTAGGCTTAAAGGGTGAGAAAATAGCTCAGAACGTCACGAAAGTTGGCATGCGCATTTGTCTACCAACGGGACATCCAAATCTATGCTCAATTTTCAATTCCGAGAAGTTGGTCAAATTCGAAACTCGATCGTGCATTTTCGCTAGACTTGGGCTTTAAGGGTTTGAAAATAGCTCAGAACATTACGAAAGTTGTTGTGGACGCTTGTCTACCAATGGGACATCCAAAACTATTCTCAAATTTCAATTCCGAGAAGTTAGTCAAAGTGGAAACTCGATCGTGCGTTTTCGCTAGACTTGGGCTTAAAGGGGGAGAAAATAGCTCGGAACGTCACGAAAGTTGGCGTGGACGCTGCTCTACCATTGGGACATCCAAAACTATTCTCAAATTTAAATTCCGAGAAGTTGGTCAAAGTTGAAACTCGATTGTGCATTTTCGCTAAACTTGGGCTTAAAGGGTGTGAAAATAGCTCAGAACGTTACGAAAGTTGGCGTGGACGCTCGTCTACCAATGTGACATCCAAATCTATTCACAAATTTAAATTCCGAGAAGTTGGTCAAAGTTGAAAATCGACCGTACATTTTCTCTACACTTAGGCTTAAAGGGTGAGAAAATAGCTCGGAATGTCACGAAAGTGGGCGTGAGCATTTGTCTACCAACGGGACATCCAAATATATGCTCAATTTTCAATTCTGAGAAGTTGGTCAAATTCGAAACTCGACCGTGCGTTTTCGCTAGACTTGGGCTTAAAGAGGGAGAAAATAGCTCGGAACGTTACAAAAGTTGGCGTGGACGCTCGTGTACCAATGGGACATCCAAAACTATTCTCAAATTTAAATTCCGAGAAGTTGGTCAAAGTTGAAACTCGATCGTGCGTTTTCGCTAGACTTGGGCTTAAAGGGTGTGAAAATAGCTCGGAACGTCACGAAAGTTGGCGTGGACCCTCGCCTACCAATGCGACATCCAAATCTATTCTCAAATTTATATTCCGAGAAGTTGGTCAAATTTGAAAATCGACCGTGCATTTTCGCTAGACTTAGGCTTAAAGGGTGAGAAAATAGGTCGGAAAGTCACGAAAGTTGTCGTGCGCATTTGTCTACCAACGGGACAGCCAAATCTATGCTCAATTTTCAATTTCGAGAAGTTGGTCAAATTTGAAACTCGACCGTGCGTTTTCCCTAGACTTGGGCTTAAAGAGGGAGAAAATAGCTCGGAACGTCACGAAAGTTGGCGTGGACGCTCGTCTACCAATGCGACATCCAAATCTATTCTGAAATTTATATTCCGAGAAGTTGGTCAAAGTTGAAAATCGACCGTGCATTTTCGCTAGACTTGGGCTTAAAGGGGGAGAAAATAGCTCGGAACGTCACGAAAGTTGGTGTGGACGCTTGTCTAACAATGGGACATCCAAAACTATTGCCGAATTTTGATTCCGAGAAGTTGGACAAAGTTGAAACTCGATCGTGCAATTTAGCTAGACTTGGGCTTAAAGGGTGTGAAAATAGCTCGGAATGTCACGAAAGTTGGCGTGCGCATTTGTCTACCAACGAGACATCCAAATCTAAGCTCAATTTTCAATTCCGAGAAGTTGGTCAAATTCGAAACTCGACCGTGCGTTTTCACTAGACTTGGGCTTAAAGGGGGAGAAAATAGCTCGGAACGTCACGAAAGTTGGTGTGGACGATTGTCTACCAATGCAACATCCAAAACTATTCTGAAATTTCAATTCCGAGAAGTTAATCAAAGTCGGAACTCGATCGCGCGTTTTCGCTAGACTTGGGCTTAAAGGGTGTGAAAATAACTCGGAACGTTACGAAAGTTGGCGTGGACGCTCGTGTACCAATGGGACATCCAAAACTATTCTCAAATTTCAATTCTGAGAAGTTAGTCAAAGTTGAAACTCGATCATGCATTTTCGCTAGACTTGGGCTTAAAGGGTGCGAAAATAGCTCGGAACGTCACGAAAGTTGGCGTGGACGCTCGTCTACCAATGTGACATCCAAATCCATTCGCAAATTTAAATTCCGAGAAGTTGGTCAAAGTTGAAAATCGACCGTGCATTTTCGCTACACTTAGGCTTAAAGGGTGAGAAAATAGCTCGGAACGTCACGAAAGTTGGCGTGCGCATTTGTCTACCAACGGGACATCCAAATCTATGCTCAATTTTTAATTCCGAGAAGTTGGTCATATTCGAAACTCGACCGTGCGTTTTCACTAGACTTGGGCTTAAAGGGGGAGAAAATAACTCGGAACGTCACGAAAGTTGGTGTGGACGCTTGTCTACCAATGGGACATCCAAAACTATTCTCAAATTTCAATTCCGAGAAGTTAGTCAAAGTTGAAACTCGATCGTGCGTTTTCGCTAGACTTGGGCCTAAAGGGTGTGAAAATAGCTCGAAACGTCACGAAAGTTGGCGTGGACGCTTTTCTACCAATGTGACATCCAAATCCATTAGCTCGTAATGTGACGAAAGTTGGCGTGCGCATTTTTTTACCAACGGGACATCCAAATCTATGCTCAATTTTTAATTCCGAGAAGTTGGTCAAATTCGAAACTCGACCGTGCGTTTTCGCTAGACTTAGGCTTAAAGGGTGAGAAAATAGCTCAGAACGTCACAAACGTTGGCGTGCGCATTTGTCTACCAACGTGACATCCAAATCTATGCTCAATTTTCTATTCCGAGAAGTTGGTCAAATTTGAAACTCGACCGTGCGTTTTCGCTAGAGTTGGGCTTAAAGGGGGAGAAAATAGCTCAGAACGTCACGAAAGTTGGTGTGGACGCTTGTCTACCAATGGGACATCCAAAACTATTCTCAAATTTCTATTCCGAGAAGTTGGTGAAAATTGAAAATCGACTGTGCGTTTTCGCTAGACTTGCGCTTAAAGGGTGTGAAAATAGCTCGGAACGTCACCAAAGTTGGCGTGCGCATTTGTCTACCAACGGGACATCGAAATCTATGCTCAATTTTCAATTTCGAGAATTTGGTCAAGTTCGAAACTCGACCGTGCGTTTTCACTAGACTTGGGCTTAAAGAGGGAGAAAATAGCTCGGAACATCATGAAAGTTGGTGTGGACACTTGTCTACCAATGGGACATCCAAATCTATTCTCAAATTTATATTTCGAGAAGTTGGTCAAAGTTGAAAATCGACCGTCGCATTTTCGCTAGACTTGGGCTTAAAGGGTGAGAAAATAGCTCGGAATGTCACGAAAGTTGGCGTGCGCATTTGTCTACCAACGGGACATCCAAATCTATGCTCAATTTTTAATTCCGAGAAGTTGGTCAAATTCGAAACTCGACCGTGCGTTTTCGCTAGACTTAGGCTTAAAGGGTGTGAAAATAGCTCGGAACGTTACGAAAGTTGGCGTCGACGTCCGTCTACCAATGTGACATACAAAACCATTCTCAAATTTAAATTCCGAGAAGTTGGTCAAAGTTAAAAATCGACCGTGCATTTTCGCTACACTTAGGCTTAAAGGGTGAGAAAATAGCTCGGAACGTCACGAAAGTTGGCGTGCGCATTTGTCTACCAACGGGACATCCAAATCTATGTTCAATTTTCAATTCTGAGAAGTTGGTCAAATTCGAAACTCGACCGTTGCGTTTTCGCTAGACTTGTGCTTAAAGAGGGAGAAAATAGCTCGGAATGTCACGATAGTTGTTGTGGACGCTTGTCTACCAATGGGACATCCAAAACTATTCTCAAATTTCAATTCCGAGAAGTTAGTCAAAGTTGAAACTCGATCGTGCGTTTTCGCTAGACTTGGGCTTAAAGGGTGTGAAAATAACTCGGAACGTTACGAAAGTTGGCGTGGACGCTCGTGCACCAAAGGGACATCCAAAACTATTCTCAAATTTCAATTCCGAGAAGTTAGTCAAAGTCGAAACTCGATCGTGCGTTTTCGCAAGACTTGGGCTTAAAGCGTGCGAAAATAGCTCGGAACGTCACGAAAGTTGGCGTGGACGCTCGTCTACCAATGTGACATCCAAATTCATTCACAAATTTAAATTCGGAGAATATGGTCAAAGTTGAAAATCGACCATGCATTTTCGCTACACTTAGGCTTAAAGGGTGAGAAAATAGCTCGGAACGTCACGAAAGTTGGCGTGCGCATTTGTCTACCAACGGGACATCCAAATCTATGCTCAATTTTCAATTCCGAGAAGTTGGTCAAATTTGAAACTCGACCGTACGTTTTCACTAGACTTGGGCTTAAGGGGGAGAAAATAGCTCGGAACATCACGAAAGTTGGTGTGGACGCTTGTCTACCAATGCGACATCCAATACTATTCTGAAATTTCAATTCCGAGAAGTTAATCAAAGTTGAAACACGATCATGCGTTTTCGCTAGACTTGGGCTTAAAGGGTGCGAAAATAACTCGGAACGTTACGAAAGTTGGCGTGGACGCTCGTGTACCAATGGGACATCCAAAACTATTCTCAAATTTCAATTCCGAGAAGTTAGTCAAAGTTGAAGCTCGATCGTAGCGTTTTCGCTAGACTTGGGCTTAAAGGGTGCGAAAATAGCTCGGAAAGTCACGAAAGTTGGCGTGGACGCTCGTTTACCAATGTGACATCCAAATCCATTCGCAAATTTAAATTCCGAGAAGTTGGTCAAAGTTGAAAATGGACCGTGCATTTTCGCTACACTTAGGCTTAAAGGGTGAGAAAATAGCTCGGAACGTCACGAAAGTTGGCGTGCGCATTTGTCTACCAACGGGACATCCAAATCTATGCTCAATTTTTAATTCTGAGAAGTTGGTCAAATTTGAAACTCGACCGTGCGTTTTCACTAGCCTTGGGCTTAAAGGGGGAGAAAATAGCTCGGAACATCACGAAAGTTGGTGTGGACGCTTGTCTACCAATGGGACATCCAAAACTATTCTCGAATTTCGATTCCGAGAAGTTGGACAAAGTTGAAACTCGATCGTGCGCTTTCGCTAGACTTGGGCTTAAAGGGTGAGAAAATAGCTCGGAACATCATGAAAGTTGGCGTGCGCATTTGTCTACCAACGGGACATCCAAATCTATGCTCAATTTTTAATTCCGAGAAGTTGGTCAAATTCGAAACTCGACCGTGCGTTTTCACTAGACTTGGGCTTAAATGGGGAGAAAATAGCTCGGAACGTCACGAAAGTTGGTGTGGACGCTCGTGCACCAAAGGGACATCCAAAACTATTCTCAAATTTCAATTCCGAGAAGTTAGTCAAAGTTGAAACTCGATCGTGCATTTTCGCAAGACTTGGGCTTAAAGCGTGCGAAAATAGCTCGGAACCTCACGAAAGTTGGCGTGGACGCTCGTCTACCAATGTGACATCCAAATTCATTCACAAATTTAAATTCGGAGAATATGGTCAAAGTTGAAAATCGACCATGCATTTTCGCTACACTTAGGCTTAAAGGGTGAGAAAATAGCTCGGAACGTCACGAAAGTTGGCGTGCGCATTTGTCTACCAACGGGACATCCAAATCTATGCTCAATTTTCAATTCCGAGAAGTTGGTCAAATTTGAAACTCGACCGTACGTTTTCACTAGACTTGGGCTTAAGGGGGAGAAAATAGCTCGGAACATCACGAAAGTTGGTGTGGACGCTTTTTTACCAATGCGACATCCAAAACTATTCTAAAAATTCCAATTCCTAGAAGTTAATCAAAGTTGAAACACGATCATGCGTTTTCGCTAGACTTGGGCTTAAAGGGTGTGAAAATAACTCGGAACGTTACGAAAGTTGGCGTGGACGCTCGTGTACCAATGGGACATCCAAAACTATTCTCAAATTTCAATTCCGAGAAGTTAGTCAAAGTTGAAACTCGATCGTGCGTTTTCGCTAGACTTGGGCTTAAAAGGCGAAAAAATAGCTCGGAACGTCACGAAAGTTGGCGTGCTCATTTGTCTACTAACGGGACATCCAAATCCATTCTCAAATTTGAATTCCGAGAAGTTGGTCAAAGTTGAAAATCGACCGTGCATTTTCGCTACACTTAGGCTTAAAGGTTGAGAAAATAGCCCGGAACGTCACGAAAGTTGGCGTGCGCATTTGTCTACCAACGGGACATCCAAATCTATGCTCAATTTTCAATTCCAAGAAGTTGTTCAGATTCGAAACTCGACCGTGCGTTTTCGCTAGAGGTGGGCTTAAAGGGTGTGAAAATAGCTTGGAACGTCAAGAAAGTTCGTGTGGACGCTTGTCTACCAATGGGACATCCAAAACTATTCTCAAATTTCAATTCCAAGAATTTAATCAAAGTTGAAACTCGATCGTGCGTTTTCGCTAGACTTGGGCTTAAAGGGTGTGAAAATAGCTAAGAACGTTACGAAAGTTGGTGTGGACGCTCGTCTATCAACGGGACAACCAAATCTATTCTCAAATTTATATTTCGAGAAGTTGGTCAAAGTTGAAAATCGATCGTGCATTTTCGCTAGACTTGAGCTTAAAGGGTGAGAAAATAGCTCGGAATGTCACGAAAGTTAGAGTGGACTCTCGTCTACCAATGTGACATCCAAATCTTTTCTCAAATTTATATTCCGAGAAGTTGATCAAAGTTGAAAATCGACCGTCCATTTTCACTAGACTTGAGCTTAAAGGGTGTGAAATTAGCTCGTAATGTGACAAAAGTTGGCGTGCGTATTTGTCTACCAACGGGACATCCAAATCTATGCTCAATTTTTAATTCCGAGAAGTTGGTCAAATTCGAAACTCGACCGTGCGTTTTCGCTAGACTTGGGATTAAAGGGTGTGAAAATAGCTCAAAACGTCACAAAAGTTGGCGTGGACGCTCGTCTAGCAATGTGACATCCAAATCTATTCTCCAATTTATATTCTGAGAAGTTGGTCAAAGTTGAAAATCGACTGTGCTTTTTCGCTAGACTTGGGCTTAAAGGGTGAGAAAATAGCTCGGAATGTCACGAAAGTTGGCGTGCGCATTTTTCTACCAACGGGACATCCAAATCTATGCTCAATTTTTAATTCCGAGAAGTTGGTCAAATTCGAAACTCGACCGTGCGTTTTCGCTAGACTTAGGCTTAAAGGTTGAGAAAATAGCTCGGGACGTCACGAAACTTGGTGTGGACGCTTGTCTACCAATGGGACATCCAAAACTATTCTCAAATTTCAATTCCGAGAAGTTAGTCAAAGTTGAAACTCGATCGTGCGTTTTCGCTAGACTTAGGCTTAAAGGGTGTGAAAATGGCTCGGAATGTCACGAAAGTTGGCGTGGGCGTTTGTCTACCAACTGGACATCCAAATCTATGCTCAATTTAAAATTCTGAAAAGTTGGTCAAATTTGAAACTCGACCGTGCGTTTTCGCTAGACTTGGGCTTAAAGGGGGAGAAAATAGCTCGGAACGTCATGAAAGTTGTTGTGGACGCTTGTCTACCAATGGGACATCCAAAACTATTCTCAAATTTCAATTCCGAGAAGTTGGTCAAAGTTGAAACTCGATCGTGCGTTTTCGCTAGACTTGGGCTTAAAGGGGAGAAAATAGATCGGAACGTCACGAAAGATGGCGTGGACACTCGTCTACCAATGTGACATCCAAATCTATTCTCAAATTTATATTTCGAGAAGTTGGTCAATGTTGAAAATCGACCATGCATTTTCGCTAGACTTGGGCTTAAAGGGTGAGAAAATAGCTCGGAATGTCACGAAAGTTGGTGTGGATGCTTGTTTACCAATGGCACATCCAAATCTATGCTCAATTTTTAATCCCGAGAAGTTGGTCAAATTCGAAACTTGACCGTGCGTTTTCGCTAGACTTAGGCTTAAAGGGTGAGAAAATAGCTCGGAACGTCACGAAAGTTGGCGTGTGCATTTTTCTACCAATGGTACATCCAAATCTATGCTCAATTTTCAATGCCAAGAAGTTGGTCAAATTCAAAACTCGACCGTGCGTTTTCGCTCGACTTCAGCTTAACGGGTGTGAAATTAGCTCGTAATGTGACCAAAGTTGGCGTGCGCATTTTTCTACCAACGGGACATCCAAATCTATGCTCAATTTTCAATTCCGAGAAGTTGGTCAAATTCGAAACTCGACCGTGCGTTTTCGCTAGAATTGGGCTTAAAGAGGGAGAAAATAACTCGGAACGTCACGAAAGTTGGTGTGGATGCTTGTCTACCAATGGGACATCCAAATCTATTCTCAAATTTCAATTCCAAGAAGTTGGTCAAAGTTGAAAATCGATCGTGCATTTTCGCTACACTTAGGCTTAAACGGTGAGAAAATAGCTCGGAATGTCACGAAAGTTGGCGTGCGCATTTGTCTACCAATGGGACATCCAAATCTATGCTCAATTTTTAATTCCGAGAAGTTGGTCAAATTCGAAACTCGACTGTACGTTTTCGCTAGAATTAGGCTTAAAGGGTGAGAAAATAGCTCCGAACGTCACGAAAGTTGGTGTGGACGCTTGTCTACCAATGGGACATCCAAAACTATTCTAAAAATTCAATTCTGAGAAGTTGATCAAAGTTGAAACTCGATCGTGCGTTTACACTAGACGTGGGTTTAAAGGGGGAGAAGATAGATCGGAACGTCACGAAAGTTAGAGTGGACGCTCGTCTACCAATGTGACATCCAAATCTATTCTCAAATTTATATTCCGAGAAGTTGGTCAAAGTTGAAAATCGACCGTGCATTTTCACTAGACGTGAGCTTAAAGGGTGTGAAATTAGCTCATAATGTGACAAACGTTGGCGTGCGCATTTGTCTACCAATGGGACATCCAAATCCATTCTCAAATTTAAATTCCGAGAAGTTGGTCAAATTCGAAACTCGACTGTGCGTTTTTGCTAGACTCGGGCTTAAAGGGTGTGAAAATGGCTCGGAATGTCACAAACGTTGGCGTGGGCGCTCGTCTACCAATGTGACATCCAAATCTATTCTCAAATTTATATTTCGAGAAGTTGGTCAAAGTTGAAAACCGACCGTGCATTTTCGCTAGAGTTACGCTTAAAGAGTGAGAAAATAGCTCAGAACGTCACGAAAGCTGGCGTGCGCATTTGTCTGCCAACGGGACATCCAAATCTATGCTCAATTTTCAATTCCGAGAAGTTGTTTAGATTCGAAACTCGACCGTGCGTTTTCGCTAGAGTTGGGCTTAAAGGGTGTGAAAATAGCTTGGAACGTCACGAAAGTTGGAGTGGACGCTTGTCTACCAATGGGACATCCAAAACTATTCTCAAATTTCAATTCCGAGAAGTTAGTCAAAGTTGAAACTCGATCGTGCGTTTTCGCTACACTTGGGCTTAAAGGGTGAGAAAATAGCTCGGAACGTCACGAAAGTTGGCGTGCGCATTTGTCTACCAACGGGACATCCAAATCTATGCTCAATTTTCAATTCTGAGAAGTTGGTCGAATTTGAAACTCGACTGTGCTTTTTTCGCTAGACTTAGGCCTAATGGGTGAGAAAATAGCTCGGAACGTCACGAAAGTTGGCGTGCGCATTTGTCTGCCAACGGGACATCCAAATCTATGCTCGATTTTACATTCCAAGCAGTTGGTGAAATTCAAAACTCGACCGCGCGTTTTCGCTAGACTTGGGCTTAAAGGGGGAAAAAATAGCTCGGAACGTCACGAAAGTTGGTGTGGACGCTTGTCTACCAATGGGACATCCAAAACTATTCTCAAATTTCAATTCCGAGAAGTTAGTCAAAGTTGAAACTCGATCATGCGTTTTCGCTAGACTTGGGCTTAAAGGGTATGAAAATAGCTCGGAACGTCACGAAAGTTGGTGTGGATGCTTGTCTACCAATGGGACATCCAAAACTATTCTCAAATTTCAATTCCGAGAAGTTAGTCAAAGTTGAAACTCGATCATGCGTTTTCGCTAGACTTGGGCTTAAAGGGTGTGAAAATAGCTCGGAACGTCACTAAAGTTGGCGTGGACGCTCGTCTACCAATGTGACATCCAAATCTATTCTCAAATTTAAATTCCAAGAATTTGGTCAAAGTTGAAAATCGACTGTGCATTTTCGTTAGACTTCGGCTTAAAGGGTGAGAAAATAACTCGAAACGTCATGAAAGCTGTCATGCGCATTTGTCTACCAACGGGACATCCCAATCTATGCTCAATTTTCAATTCCGAGAAGTTGGTCAAATTGGAAACTCGACCGTCGCGTTTTCGCTAGACTTGGGCTTAAAGGGGGAGAAAATAGCTCGGAACGTCACGAAAGTTGGTGTGGACGCTTGTCTACCAGTGGGACATTCAAAAACTATTCTCAAATTTCAATTCCGAGAAGTTGGTCAAAGTTGAAACTCGATCGTGCGTTTTCGCTAGAATTGAGCTTAAAGGATGTGAAATTAGCTCGTAATGTCATGAAAGTTGCTGTGCGCACATGTCTACAAATGGGACATCAAAATCTATTCTCAATTTAAATTCCGAGAAGTTGGTCAAAGTTGAAAATCGACCGTGGGTTTTCGCTAGACTTGGGCTTAAAAGGCGAGAAAATAGCCTGAAATGTCACGAAAGTTGGCGTGCACTTTTGTCTACCAACGGGACATCCAAATCTATGTTCAATTTTCAATTCCGAGAAGTTGGTCAAATTTGAAACTCGACCGTGCGTTTTCGCTAGACTTGGGATTAAAGGGGGAGAAAATAGCTCGGAACGTCACGAACGTTGGTGTGGACGCTTGTCTACCAATGGGACATCCAAATCTATTATCAAATTTCAATTCCGAGAAGTTAGTCAAAGTTGAAACTCGATCGTGCGTTTTCGCTAGACTTGGGCTTAAAGGGTGTGAAAATAGCTCGGAACGTTACGAAAGTTGGCGTGGACGCTCGTCTACCAATGTGACATCCAAATCCATTCTCAAATTTAAATTCCGAGAAGTTTGTCAAAGTTGAAAATCGACCGTGCATTTTCGCTAGACTTGGGCTTAAAGGGTGAGAAAATAGCTTGGAACGTCACGAAAGTTGGCGTGCGCATTTGTCTACCAACGGGACATCCAAATCTATGCTCAATTTTCAATTCTGAGAAGTTGGTCAAATTCGAAACTCGACCGTGCGTTTTCGCTAGAGTTGGGCTTAAAGGCGAAGAAAATAGCTCGGAACGTCACGAAAGTTGGCATGTGCATTTGTCTACCAACGGGACATCCAAATCTATGCTCAAATTTATATTCCGAGAAGTTGGTCAAATTTGAAACTCGACCGTGCGTTTTCACTAGACTTGCGCTTAAAGGGGGAGAAAATAGCTCGGAACGTCACGAGAGTTGGCGTGGACGCTTGTCTACCAATGGGACATCCAAAACTATTCTCGAATTTCAATTCCGAGAAGTTAGTCAAAGTTGAAACTCGATCATGCGTTTTCGCTAGACTTGGGCTTAAAGGGTGTGAAAATAGCTCGGAACGTTACGAAAGTTGGCGTGGACGCTCGTCTACCAATCTGACATCCAAATCCATTCTCAAATTGAAATTCCGAGAAGTTTGTCAAAGTTGAAAATCGACCGTGCATTTTGCTAGACTTAGGCTTAAAGGGTGAGAAAATAGCTCGGAACGTCACGAAAGTTGGCGTGCGCATTTGTCTACCAACAGGACATCCAAATCTATGCTCAATTTTCAATTCTGAGAAGTTGGTCAAATTCGAAACTCGACCGTGCGTTTTCACTAGACTTGGGCTTAAAGGGGGAGAAAATAACTCGGAACGTTACGAAAGTTGGTGTGAACGCTTGTCTACCAATGCGACATCCAAAACTATTCTCAAATTTCAATTCCGAGAAGTTAGTCAAAGTTGAAACTCGATCGTGCGTTTTCGTTAGACTTGGGCTTAAAGGGTGTGAAAATAGCTCGGAACGTTACGAAAGTTGGCGTGGACGCTCGTCTACCAATCTGACATCCAAATCTATTCGCAAATTTAAATTCCGAGAAGTTGGTCAAAGTTGAAAATAGCTCGGAACGACACGAAAGTTGGCGTGCGCATTTGTCTGCCAACGGGACATCCCATTCTATGCTCAATTTTCAATTCCGAGAAGTTGGTCAAATTCGAAACTCGACCGTGCGTTTTCACTAGACTTGGGCTTAAAGGGGGAGAAAATAGCTCGGAACGTCACGAAAGTTGGTGTGGACGTTTGTCTACCAATGCGACATCCAAAACTATTCTCAAATTTCAATTCCGAGAAGTTAGTCAAAGTTGAAACTCGATCGTGCGTTTTCGTTAGACTTGGGCTTAAAGGGTGTGAAAATAGCTCGGAACGTTACGAAAGTTGGCGTGGACGCTCGTCTACCAATCTGACATCCAAATCTATTCGCAAATTTAAATTCCGAGAAGTTGGTCAAAGTTGAAAATAGCTCGGAACGTCACGAAAGTTGGTGTGCGCATTTGTCTACCAACGGGACATCCAAATCTATGCTCAATTTTCAATTCCGAGAAGTTGGTCAAATTCGAAACTCGATCATGCGTTTTCGGTCGACTTGAGCTTAAAGGGTGTTAGATTAGCTCGTAATCTGACGAAAGTTGGCGAGCGCATTTGTCTAGCAACGGGACATCCAAATCTATGCTCAATTTTTAATTCTGACAAGTCGGTGAAATTCGAAACTTGACCGTGCGTTTTCACTAGACATAGGCTTAAAGGGTGAGAAAATAGCTCAGAACGTCACGAAAGTTGGCGTGCGTATTTGTCTACCAACGGGACATCCAAATCTATGCTCAATTTTCAATTCTGAGAAGTCTGTCAAATTTCGAAACTCGACCGTGCGTTTTCGCTAGACTTGGGCTTAAAGGCGGAGAAAATAGCTCGGGACGTCACGAAACTTGGTGTGGACGCTTGTCTACCAATGGGACATCCAAAACTATTCTCGAATTTCAATTCCGAGAAGTTAGTCAAAGTTGAAACTCGATCATGCGTTTTTCGCTAGACTTGGGCTTAAAGGGTGTGAAAATAGCTCGGAACGTTACGAAAGTTGGCGTGGACGCTCGTCTACCAATGTGACATCCAAATCTATTCTCAAATTTATATTCCGAGAAGTTGGACAAAGTTGAAACTCGATCGTGCGCTTTCGCTAGACTTGGGCTTAAAGGGTGTGAAAATAGCTCGGAACGTCATGAAAGTTGGCGTGCGCATTTTTCTACCAACGGGACATCCAAATCTATGCTCAATTTTCAATTCCGATAAGTTGGTCAAATTCGAAACTCGATCGTGCGCTTTCGCTAGACTTGGGCTTAAAGGGTGCGAAAATAGCTCGGAACGTCACGAAAGTTGGCGTGGACGCTCGTCTACCAATGTGACATCCAAATGCATTCACAAATTTAAATTCCGAGAAGTTGGTCAAAGTTGAAAATTGACCGTGCATTTTCGCTACACTTAGGCTTAAAGGGTGAGAAAATAGCTCGGAACATCAAGAAAGTTCGCGTGCGCATTTGTCTACCAACGGGACATCCAAATCTATGCTCAATTTTCAATTCCGAGAAGTTGGTCAAATTCGAAACTCGACCATGCGTTTTCGCTAGACCTAGGCTTAAAGGGTGAGAAAATAGCTCAGAACGTCACGAAAGTTGGCGTGCGCATTTGTCTACCAACGGGACATCCAAATCTATGCTCAATTTTCAATTCCGAGAAGTTGGTCAAATTCGAAACTCGATCGTGCATTTTCGCTAGACTTGGGCTTTAAGGGTTTGAAAATAGCTCAGAACATTACGAAAGTTGTTGTGGACGCTTGTCTACCAATGGGACATCCAAAACTATTCTCAAATTTCAATTCCGAGAAGTTAGTCAAAGTGGAAACTCGATCGTGCGTTTTCGCTAGACTTGGGCTTAAAGGGGGAGAAAATAGCTCGGAACGTCACGAAAGTTGGCGTGGACGCTGCTCTACCAATGGGACATCCAAAACTATTCTCAAATTTAAATTCCAAGAAGTTGGTCAAAGTTGAAACTCGATTGTGCATTTTCGCTAAACTTGGGCTTAAAGGGTGTGAAAATAGCTCAGAACGTTACGAAAGTTGGCGTGGACGCTCGTCTACCAATGTGACATCCAAATCTATTCACAAATTTAAATTCCGAGAAGTTGGTCAAAGTTGAAAATCGACCGTACATTTTCTCTACACTTAGGCTTAAAGGGTGAGAAAATAGCTCGGAATGTCACGAAAGTGGGCGTGAGCATTTGTCTACCAACGGGACATCCAAATATATGCTCAATTTTCAATTCTGAGAAGTTGGTCAAATTCGAAACTCGACCGTGCGTTTTCGCTAGACTTGGGCTTAAAGAGGGAGAAAATAGCTCGGAACGTTACAAAAGTTGGCGTGGACGCTCGTGTACCAATGGGACATCCAAAACTATTCTCAAATTTAAATTCCGAGAAGTTGGTCAAAGTTGAAACTCGATCGTGCGTTTTCGCTAGACTTGGGCTTAAAGGGTGTGAAAATAGCTCGGAACGTCACGAAAGTTGGCGTGGACCCTCGCCTACCAATGCGACATCCAAATCTATTCTCAAATTTATATTCCGAGAAGTTGGTCAAATTTGAAAATCGACCGTGCATTTTCGCTAGACTTAGGCTTAAAGGGTGAGAAAATAGGTCGGAAAGTCACGAAAGTTGTCGTGCGCATTTGTCTACCAACGGACAGCCAAATCTATGCTCAATTTTCAATTTCGAGAAGTTGGTCAAATTTGAAACTCAACCGTGCGTTTTCCCTAGACTTGGGCTTAAAGAGGAGAAAATAGCTCGGAACGTCACGAAAGTTGGCGTGGACGCTCGTCTACCAATGCGACATCCAAATCTATTCTGAAATTTATATTCCGAGAAGTTGGTCAAAGTTGAAAATCGACCGTGCATTTTCGCTAGACTTGGGCTTAAAGGGGGAGAAAATAGCTCGGAACGTCACGAAAGTTGGTGTGGACGCTTGTCTACCAGTGGGACATTCAAAACTATTCTCAAATTTCAATTCCGAGAAGTTGGTCAAAGTTGAAACTCGATCGTGCGTTTTCGCTAGAATTGAGCTTAAAGGATGTGAAATTAGCTCGTAATGTCATGAAAGTTGCTGTGCGCACATGTCTACAAATGGGACATCAAAATCTATTCTCAATTTAATTCCGAGAAGTTGGTCAAAGTTGAAAATCGACCGTGGGTTTTCGCTAGACTTGGGCTTAAAAGGCGAGAAAATAGCCTGAAATGTCACGAAAGTTGGCGTGCACTTTTGTCTACCAACGGGGACATCCAAATCTATGTTCAATTTTCAATTCCGAGAAGTTGGTCAAATTTGAAACTCGACCGTGCGTTTTCGCTAGACTTGGGATTAAAGGGGGAGAAAATAGCTCGGAACGTCACGAACGTTGGTGTGGACGCTTGTCTACCAATGGGACATCCAAATCTATTATCAAATTTCAATTCCGAGAAGTTAGTCAAAGTTGAAACTCGATCGTGCGTTTTCGCTAGACTTGGGCTTAAAGGGTGTGAAAATAGCTCGGAACGTTACGAAAGTTGGCGTGGACGCTCGTCTACCAATGTGACATCCAAATCCATTCTCAAATTTAAATTCCGAGAAGTTTGTCAAAGTTGAAAATCGACCGTGCATTTTCGCTAGACTTGGGCTTAAAGGGTGAGAAAATAGCTTGGAACGTCACGAAAGTTGGCGTGCGCATTTGTCTACCAACGGGACGTCCAAATCTATGCTCAATTTTCAATTCTGAGAAGTTGGTCAAATTCGAAACTCGACCGTGCGTTTTCGCTAGAGTTGGGCTTAAAGGCGAAGAAAATAGCTCGGAACGTCACGAAAGTTGGCATGTGCATTTGTCTACCAACGGGACATCCAAATCTATGCTCAAATTTATATTCCGAGAAGTTGGTCAAATTTGAAACTCGACCGTGCGTTTTCACTAGACTTGCGCTTAAAGGGGGAGAAAATAGCTCGGAACGTCACGAGAGTTGGCGTGGACGCTTGTCTACCAATGGGACATCCAAAACTATTCTCGAATTTCAATTCCGAGAAGTTAGTCAAAGTTGAAACTCGATCATGCGTTTTCGCTAGACTTGGGCTTAAAGGGTGTGAAAATAGCTCGGAACGTTACGAAAGTTGGCGTGGACGCTCGTCCTACCAATCTGACATCCAAATCCATTCTCAAATTGAAATTCCGAGAAGTTTGTCAAAGTTGAAAATCGACCGTGCATTTTGCTAGACTTAGGCTTAAAGGGTGAGAAAATAGCTCGGAAACGTCACGAAAGTTGGCGTGCGCATTTGTCTACCAACAGGACATCCAAATCTATGCTGAATTTTCAATTCTGAGAAGTTGGTCAAATTCGAAACTCGACCGTGCGTTTTCACTAGACTTGGTCTTAAAGGGGGAGAAAATAACTCGGAACGTTACGAAAGTTGGTGTGAACGCTTGTCTACCAATGCGACATCCAAAACTATTCTCAAATTTCAATTCCGAGAAGTTAGTCAAAGTTGAAACTCGATCGTGCGTTTTCGTTAGACTTGGGCTTAAAGGGTGTGAAAATAGCTCGGAACGTTACGAAAGTTGGCGTGGACGCTCGTCTACCAATCTGACATCCAAATCTATTCGCAAATTTAAATTCCGAGAAGTTGGTCAAAGTTGAAAATAGCTCGGAACGACACGAAAGTTGGCGTGCGCATTTGTCTGCCAACGGGACATCCCATTCTATGCTCAATTTTCAATTCCGAGAAGTTGGTCAAATTCGAAACTCGACCGTGCGTTTTCACTAGACTTGGGCTTAAAGGGGGAGAAAATAGCTCGGAACGTCACGAAAGTTGGTGTGGACGTTTGTCTACCAATGCGACATCCAAAACTATTCTCAAATTTCAATTCCGAGAAGTTAGTCAAAGTTGAAACTCGATCGTGCGTTTTCGTTAGACTTGGGCTTAAAGGGTGTGAAAATAGCTCGGAACGTTACGAAAGTTGGCGTGGACGCTCGTCTACCAATCTGACATCCAAATCTATTCGCAAATTTAAATTCCGAGAAGTTGGTCAAAGTTGAAAATAGCTCGGAACGTCACGAAAGTTGGTGTGCGCATTTGTCTACCAACGGGACATCCAAATCTATGCTCAATTTTCAATTCCGAGAAGTTGGTCAAATTCGAAACTCGATCATGCGTTTTCGGTCGACTTGAGCTTAAAGGGTGTTAGATTAGCTCGTAATCTGACGAAAGTTGGCGAGCGCATTTGTCTAGCAACGGGACATCCAAATCTATGCTCAATTTTTAATTCTGACAAGTCGGTGAAATTCGAAACTTGACCGTGCGTTTTCACTAGACATAGGCTTAAAGGGTGAGAAAATAGCTCAGAACGTCACGAAAGTTGGCGTGCGTATTTGTCTACCAACGGGACATCCAAATCTATGCTCAATTTTCAATTCTGAGAAGTCTGTCAAATTTCGAAACTCGACCGTTGCGTTTTTGCTAGACTTGGGCTTAAAGGCGGAGAAAATAGCTCGGGACGTCACGAAACTTGGTGTGGACGCTTGTCTACCAATGGGACATCCAAAACTATTCTCGAATTTCAATTCCGAGAAGTTAGTCAAAGTTGAAACTCGATCATGCGTTTTCGCTAGACTTGGGCTTAAAGGGTGTGAAAATAGCTCGGAACGTTACGAAAGTTGGCGTGGACGCTCGTCTACCAATGTGACATCAAAATCTATTCTCAAATTTATATTCCGAGAAGTTGGACAAAGTTGAAACTCGATCGTGCGCTATCGCTAGACTTGGGCTTAAAGGGTGTGAAAATAGCTCGGAACGTCATGAAAGTTGGCGTGCGCATTTTTCTACCAACGGGACATCCAAATCTATGCTCAATTTTCAATTCCGATAAGTTGGTCAAATTCGAAACTCGATCGTGCGCTTTCGCTAGACTTGGGCTTAAAGGGTGCGAAAATAGCTCGGAACGTCACGAAAGTTGGCGTGGACGCTCGTCTACCAATGTGACATCCAAATGCATTCACAAATTTAAATTCCGAGAAGTTGGTCAAAGTTGAAAATCGACCGTGCATTTTCGCTACACTTAGGCTTAAAGGGTGAGAAAATAGCTCGGAACGTCAAGAAAGTTCGCGTGCGCATTTGTCTACCAACGGGACATCCAAATCTATGCTCAATTTTCAATTCCGAGAAGTTGGTCAAATTCGAAACTCGACCATGCGTTTTCGCTAGACCTAGGCTTAAAGGGTGAGAAAATAGCTCAGAACGTCACGAAAGTTGGCGTGCGCATTTGTCTACCAACGGGACATCCAAATCTATGCTCAATTTTCAATTCCGAGAAGTTGGTCAAATTCGAAACTCGATCGTGCATTTTCGCTAGACTTGGGCTTTAAGGGTTTGAAAATAGCTCAGAACATTACGAAAGTTGTTGTGGACGCTTGTCTACCAATGGGACATCCAAAACTATTCTCAAATTTCAATTCCGAGAAGTTAGTCAAAGTGGAAACTCGATCGTGCGTTTTCGCTAGACTTGGGCTTAAAGGGGGAGAAAATAGCTCGGAACGTCACGAAAGTTGGCGTGGACGCTGCTCTACCAATGGGACATCCAAAACTATTCTCAAATTTAAATTCCAAGAAGTTGGTCAAAGTTGAAACTCGATTGTGCATTTTCGCTAAACTTGGGCTTAAAGGGTGTGAAAATAGCTCAGAACGTTACGAAAGTTGGCGTGGACGCTCGTCTACCAATGTGACATCCAAATCTATTCACAAATTTAAATTCCGAGAAGTTGGTCAAAGTTGAAAATCGACCGTACATTTTCTCTACACTTAGGCTTAAAGGGTGAGAAAATAGCTCGGAATGTCACGAAAGTGGGTGTGAGCATTTGTCTACCAACGGGACATCCAAATATATGCTCAATTTTCAATTCTGAGAAGTTGGTCAAATTCGAAACTCGACCGTGCGTTTTCGCTAGACTTGGGCTTAAAGAGGGAGAAAATAGCTCGGAACGTTACAAAAGTTGGCGTGGACGCTCGTGTACCAATGGGACATCCAAAACTATTCTCAAATTTAAATTCCGAGAAGTTGGTCAAAGTTGAAACTCGATCGTGCGTTTTCGCTAGACTTGGGCTTAAAGGGTGTGAAAATAGCTCGGAACGTCACGAAAGTTGGCGTGGACCCTCGCCTACCAATGCGACATCCAAATCTATTCTCAAATTTATATTCCGAGAAGTTGGTCAAATTTGAAAATCGACCGTGCATTTTCGCTAGACTTAGGCTTAAAGGGTGAGAAAATAGGTCGGAAAGTCACGAAAGTTGTCGTGCGCATTTGTCTACCAACGGGACAGCCAAATCTATGCTCAATTTTCAATTTCGAGAAGTTGGTCAAATTTGAAACTCGACCGTGCGTTTTCCCTAGACTTGGGCTTAAAGAGGGAGAAAATAGCTCGGAACGTCACGAAAGTTGGCGTGGACGCTCGTCTACCAATGCGACATCCAAATCTATTCTGAAATTTATATTCCGAGAAGTTGGTCAAAGTTGAAAATCGACCGTGCATTTTCGCTAGACTTGGGCTTAAAGGGGGAGAAAATAGCTCGGAACGTCACGAAAGTTGGTGTGGACGCTTGTCTAACAATGGGACATCCAAAACTATTGCCGAATTTTGATTCCGAGAAGTTGGACAAAGTTGAAACTCGATCGTGCAATTTAGCTAGACTTGGGCTTAAAGGGTGTGAAAATAGCTCGGAATGTCACGAAAGTTGGCGTGCGCATTTGTCTACCAACGAGACATCCAAATCTAAGCTCAATTTTCAATTCCGAGAAGTTGGTCAAATTCGAAACTCGACCGTGCGTTTTCACTAGACTTGGGCTTAAAGGGGGAGAAAATAGCTCGGAACGTCACGAAAGTTGGTGTGGACGATTGTCTACCAATGCAACATCCAAAACTATTCTGAAATTTCAATTCCGAGAAGTTAATCAAAGTCGGAACTCGATCGCGCGTTTTCGCTAGACTTGGGCTTAAAGGGTGAGAAAATAGCTCGGAATGTCACGAAAGTTGGCGTGCGCATTTGTCTACCAACGGGACATCCAAATCTATGCTCAATTTTTAATTCCGAGAAGTTGGTCAAATTCGAAACTCGACCGTGCGTTTTCGCTAGACTTAGGCTTAAAGGGTGTGAAAATAGCTCGGAACGTTACGAAAGTTGGCGTCGACGTCCGTCTACCAATGTGACATACACAACCATTCTCAAATTTAAATTCCGAGAAGTTGGTCAAAGTTAAAAATCGACCGTGCATTTTCGCTACACTTAGGCTTAAAGGGTGAGAAAATAGCTCGGAACGTCACGAAAGTTGGCGTGCGCATTTGTCTACCAACGGGACATCCAAATCTATGTTCAATTTTCAATTCTGAGAAGTTGGTCAAATTCGAAACTCGACCGTGCGTTTTCGCTAGACTTGTGCTTAAAGAGGGAGAAAATAGCTCGGAATGTCACGATAGTTGTTGTGGACGCTTGTCTACCAATGGGACATCCAAAACTATTCTCAAATTTCAATTCCGAGAAGTTAGTCAAAGTTGAAACTCGATCGTGCGTTTTCGCTAGACTTGGGCTTAAAGGGTGTGAAAATAACTCGGAACGTTACGAAAGTTGGCGTGGACGCTCGTGCACCAAAGGGACATCCAAAACTATTCTCAAATTTCAATTCCGAGAAGTTAGTCAAAGTCGAAACTCGATCGTGCGTTTTCGCAAGACTTGGGCTTAAAGCGTGCGAAAATAGCTCGGAACGTCACGAAAGTTGGCGTGGACGCTCGTCTACCAATGTGACATCCAAATTCATTCACAAATTTAAATTCAGAGAATATGGTCAAAGTTGAAAATCGACCATGCATTTTCGCTACACTTAGGCTTAAAGGGTGAGAAAATAGCTCGGAACGTCACGAAAGTTGGCGTGCGCATTTGTCTACCAACGGGACATCCAAATCTATGCTCAATTTTCAATTCCGAGAAGTTGGTCAAATTTGAAACTCGACCGTACGTTTTCACTAGACTTGGGCTTAAGGGGGAGAAAATAGCTCGGAACATCACGAAAGTTGGTGTGGACGCTTGTCTACCAATGCGACATCCAATACTATTCTGAAATTTCAATTCCGAGAAGTTAATCAAAGTTGAAACACGATCATGCGTTTTCGCTAGACTTGGGCTTAAAGGGTGCGAAAATAACTCGGAACGTTACAAAAGTTGGCGTGGACGCTCGTGTACCAATGGGACATCCAAAACTATTCTCAAATTTCAATTCCGAGAAGTTAGTCAAAGTTGAAGCTCGATCGTGCGTTTTCGCTAGACTTGGGCTTAAAGGGTGCGAAAATAGCTCGGAAAGTCACGAAAGTTGGCGTGGACGCTCGTTTACCAATGTGACATCCAAATCCATTCGCAAATTTAAATTCCGAGAAGTTGGTCAAAGTTGAAAATGGACCGTGCATTTTCGCTACACTTAGGCTTAAAGGGTGAGAAAATAGCTCGGAACGTCACGAAAGTTGGCGTGCGCATTTGTCTACCAACGGGACATCCAAATCTATGCTCAATTTTTAATTCTGAGAAGTTGGTCAAATTTGAAACTCGACCGTGCGTTTTCACTAGCCTTGGGCTTAAAGGGGGAGAAAATAGCTCGGAACATCACGAAAGTTGGTGTGGACGCTTGTCTACCAGTGGGACATCCAAAACTATTCTCGAATTTCGATTCCGAGAAGTTGGACAAAGTTGAAACTCGATCGTGCGCTTTCGCTAGACTTGGGCTTAAAGGGTGAGAAAATAGCTCGGAACATCATGAAAGTTGGCGTGCGCATTTGTCTACCAACGGGACATCCAAATCTATGCTCAATTTTTAATTCCGAGAAGTTGGTCAAATTCGAAACTCGACCGTGCGTTTTCACTAGACTTGGGCTTAAATGGGGAGAAAATAGCTCGGAACGTCACGAAAGTTGGTGTGGACGCTCGTGCACCAAAGGGACATCCAAAACTATTCTCAAATTTCAATTCCGAGAAGTTAGTCAAAGTTGAAACTCGATCGTGCATTTTCGCAAGACTTGGGCTTAAAGCGTGCGAAAATAGCTCGGAACCTCACGAAAGTTGGCGTGGACGCTCGTCTACCAATGTGACATCCAAATTCATTCACAAATTTAAATTCGGAGAATATCGTCAAAGTTGAAAATCGACCATGCATTTTCGCTACACTTAGGCTTAAAGGGTGAGAAAATAGCTCGGAACGTCACGAAAGTTGGCGTGCGCATTTGTCTACCAACGGGACATCCAAATCTATGCTCAATTTTCAATTCCGAGAAGTTGGTCAAATTTGAAACTCGACCGTACGTTTTCACTAGACTTGGGCTTAAGGGGGAGAAAATAGCTCGGAACATCACGAAAGTTGGTGTGGACGCTTTTCTACCAATGCGACATCCAAAACTATTCTAAAAATTCCAATTCCTAGAAGTTAATCAAAGTTGAAACACGATCATGCGTTTTCGCTAGACTTGGGCTTAAAGGGTGTGAAAATAACTCGGAACGTTACGAAAGTTGGCGTGGACGCTCGTGTACCAATGGGACATCCAAAACTATTCTCAAATTTCAATTCCGAGAAGCTAGTCAAAGTTGAAACTCGATCGTGCGTTTTCGCTAGACTTGGGCTTAAAGGGTGCGAAAATAGCTCGGAAAGTCATGAAAGTTGGCGTGGACGCTCGTTTACCAATGTGACATCCAAATCCATTCGCAAATTTAAATTCCGAGAAGTTGGTCAAAGTTGAAAATGGACCGTGCATTTTCGCTACACTTAGGCTTAAAGGGTGAGAAAATAGCTCGGAACGTCACGAAAGTTGGCGTGCGCATTTGTCTACCAACGGGACATCGAAATCTATGCTCAATTTTTAATTCTGAGAAGTTGGTCAAATTTGAAACTCGACCGTGTGTTTTCACTAGCCTTTGGCTTAAAGGGGGAGAAAATAGCTCGGAACATCACGAAACTTGGTGTGGACGCTTGTCTACCAATGGGACATCCAAAACTATTCTCGAATTTCGATTCCGAGAAGTTGGACAAAGTTGAAACTCGATCGTGCGCTTTCGCTAGACTTGGGCTTAAAGGGTGAGAAAATAGCTCGGAACATCATGAAAGTTGGCATGCGCATTTGTCTACCAACGGGACATCCAAATCTATGCTCAATTTTTAATTCCGAGAAGTTGGTCAAATTCGAAACTCGACCGTGCGTTTTCACTAGACTTGGGCTTAAATGGGGAGAAAATAGCTCGGAACGTCACGAAAGTTGGTGTGGACGCTTGTCTACCAATGGGACATCCAAAACTATTCGAAAATTTAAATTCCGAGAAGTTGGTCAAAGTTGAAAATCGACTGTGCATTTTCTCTACACTTAGGCTTAGAGGGTGAGAAAATAGCTAGGAACGTCACGAAAGTTGGTGTGGACGCTTGTCTACCAATGGGACATCCAAAACTATTCTCAATTTTCAATTCCGAGAAGTTAATCAAATTCGAAACTCGACCGTGCGTTTTCGCTAGACTTGGGCTTAAAGGGGGAGAAAATAGCTCGGAACGTCACGAAAGTTGGTGTGGACGCTTGTCTACCAATGGGACATCCAAAACTATTCTCGAATTTCGATTCCGAGAAGTTGGACAAAGTTGAAACTCGATCGTGCGCTTTCGCTAGAATTGGGCTTAAAGGGTGTGAAAATAGCTCGGAACGTCACGAAAGTTGGTGTGCGCATTTGTCTACCAACGGGACATCCAAATCTATGCTCAATTTTCAATTCCGAGAAGTTGGTCAAATTTGAAACTCGATCGTGCGTTTTCGCCAGACTTGGGCTTAAAGGGGGAGAAAATAGCTCGGAACGTCACGAAAGTTGGCGTGCGCATTTGTCTACCAACGGGACATCCAAATCTATGCTCAATTTTCAATTCCGAGAAGTTGGTCAAATTCGAAACTCGACCGTGCGTTTTAACTAGACTTGGGCTTAAAGGGGGAGAAAATAGCTCGGAACGTCACGAAAGTTGGTGTGGACGCTTGTCTACCAATGGGACATCCAAAACTATTCTCGAATTTCGATTCCGAGAAGTTGGACAAAGTTGAAACTCGATTGTGCGCTTTCGCTAGACTTGGGCTTAAAGGGTGTGAAAATAGCTCGGAACGTCACGAAAGTTGGCGTGCGCATTTGTCTACCAACGGGACATCCAAATCTATGCTCAATTTTCAATTCCGAGAAGTTGGTCAAATTCGAAACTCGACCGTGCGTTTTAACTAGACTTGGGCTTAAAGGGGGAGAAAATAGCTCGGAACGTCACGAAAGTTGGTGTGGACGCTTGTCTACCAATGGGACATCCAAAACTATTCTCGAATTTCGATTCCGAGAAGTTGGTCAAAGTTGAAACTCGATCGTGCGTTTTCGCTTGACTTGGGCTTACACGGGGAGAAAATCGCTAGGAACGTCACGAAAGTTGGTGTGGACGCTTGTCTACCAATGGGACATGCAAAACTATTCTCAATTTTCAATTCCGAGAAGTTAATCAAATTCGAAACTCGACCGTGCGTTTTCGCTAGACTTGGGCTTAAAGGGGGAGAAAATAGCTCGGAACGCCACGAAAGTTGGTGTGGACGCTTGTCTACCAATGGGACATCCAAAACTACTCTCAAATTTCGATTCCGGGAAGTTGGACAAAGTTGAAACTCGATCGTGCGCTTTCGCTAGACTTGGGCTTAAAGGGTGTGAAAATAGCTCGGAACGTCACGAAAGTTGGCGTGCGCATTTGTCTACGAACGGGACATCCAAATCTATGTTCAATTTTTAATTCCGAGAAGTTGGTCAAATTCGAAACTCGACCGTGCGTTTTCACTAGACTTGGGCTTAAAGGGGGAGAAAATAGCTCGGAACGACGCGAAAGTTGGTGTGGACGCTTGTCTACCAATGGGACATCCAAAACTATTCTCGAATTTCGATTCCGCGAAGTTGGACAAAGTTGAAACTCGATCGTGCACTTTCGCTAGACTTGGGCTTAAAGGGTGTGAAAATAGCTCGGAACGTCACGAAAGTTGGTGTGCGCATTTGTCTACCAACGGGACATCCAAATCTATGCTCAATTTTCAATTCCGAGAAGTTGGTCAAATTTGAAACTCGATCGTGCGTTTTCGCTAGACTTGGGCTTAAAGGGGGAAAAAATAGCTCGGAACGTCACGAAAGTTGGCGTGCGCATTTGTCTACCAACGGGACATCCAAATCCATGCTCAATTTTCAATTCCGAGAAGTTGTCAAATTCGAAACTCGACCATGCGTTTTCACTAGACTTGGGCTTAAAGGGGGAGAAAATAGCTCGGAACGTCACGAAAGTTGGTGTGGACGCTTGTCTACCAATGCGACATCCAAAACTATTATGAAATTTCAATTCCGAGAAGTTAATCAAAGTTGAAACTCGATCGTGTGTTTTCGCTAGACTTGGGCTTAAAGGGTGTGAAAATAACTCGGAACGTTACGAAAGTTGGCGTGGACGCTCGTGTACCAATGGGACATCCAAAACTATTCTCAAATTTCAATTCCGAGAAGTTAGTCAAAGTTGAAACTCGATCGTGCGTTTTCGCTAGACTTGGGCTTAAAGGGTGCGAAAATAGCTCGGAACGTCACGAAAGTTGGCGTGGACGCTCGTCTACAAATGTGACATCCAAATCCATTCGCAAATTTAAATTCTGAGAAGTTGGTCAAAGTTGAAAATGGACCGTGCATTTTCACTACACTTAGGCTTAAAGCGTGAGAAAATAGCTCGGAACATCACGAAAGTTGGCGTGCGCATTTGTCTACCAACGGGACATCCAAATCTATGCTCAATTTTTAATTCTGAGAAGTTGGTCAAATTTGAAACTCGATCGTGCCTTTTCACTAGCCTTGGGCTTAAAGGGGGAGAAAATAGCTCGGAACGTCATGAAAGTTTGCGTGGACGCTCATCTACCAATGGGACATCCAAAACTATTCTAAAATTTAAATTCCGAGAATTTGGTCAAAGTTGAAACTCGATCGTGCGTTTTCCTAGACTTCGGCTTAAAGGGTGTGAAAATAGCTTGGAACGTTACGAAAGTTGGCATGGACGCTCGTCTACCAATGTGACATCCAAATCTATTCGCAAATTTAAATTCCGAGAAGTTGGTCAAAGTTGAAAATCGACAGTGCATTTTCTCTACACTTAGGCTTAAAGTGTGAGAAAATAGCTCGGAACGTCACGAAAGTTGGCGTGAGCATTTGTCTACCAACGGGACATCCAAATCTATGCTCAATTTTAAATTCTGAGAAGTTGGTCAAATTCGAAACTCGACCGTGCGTTTTCGCTAGACTTGGGCTTAAAGGGGGAGAAAATAGCTCGGAACGTCACGAAAGTTGGTGTGGACGCTTGTCTACCAATGGGACATCCAAAACTATTCTCAAATTTCAATTCCTAGAAGTTGGTCAAAGTTGAAACTCGATCGTGCGTTTTCGCTTGACTTGGGCTTAAACGGGGAGAAAATAGCTCGGAACGTCACGAAAGTTGGTGTGGACGCTTGTCTACCAATGGGACATCCAAAACTATTCTCAAATTTCAATTCCAAGAAGTTGGTCAAAGTTGAAACTCGATCGTGCGTTTTCGCTTGACTTGGGCTTAAACGGGGAGAATATAGCTTGGAACGTCATGAAAGTTGGTGTGGACGCTTGTCTACAAATGGGACATCCAAAACTATTCTCAAATTTCAATTCCAAGAAGTTGGTCAAAGTTGAAACTCCATCGCGCCTTTTCTCTTGACTTGTACTTAAACGGGGAGAAAATAGCTCGTAACGTCACGAAAGTTGGTGTGGACGCTTGTCTACCAATGGGACATCAAAAACTATTCTCAAATTTCAATTCTGAGAAGTTAGTCAAAGTTGAAACTCGATCGTGCGTTTTCGCTAGAGTTGGGCTTAAAGGGGGAGAAAATAGCTCGGAACGTCACGAAAGTTGGTGTGGACACTTGTCTACCAATGGGACATCCAAAACTATTCTCGAATTTTGATTCCGAGAAGTTGGACAAAGTTGAAACTCGATTGTGCGCTTTCGCTAGACTTGGGCTTAAAGGGTGTGAAAATAGCTCGGAACGTCACGAAAGTTGGCGTGCGCATTTGTCTACCAACGGGACATCCAAATCTATGCTCAATTTTAATTTCCGAGAAGTTGGTCAAATTTGAAACTCGACCGTGCGTTTTCGCTAGACTTGGGATTAAAGGGGGAGAAAATAGCTCGGAACGTCACGAAAGTTGGCGTGCGCATTTGTCTACCAACGGGACATCCAAATCTATGCTCAATTTTCAATTCCGAGAAGTTGTCAAATTCGAAACTCGACCGTGCGTTTTCGCTAGACTTGGGCTTAAAGGGGGAGAAAATAGCTCGGAACGTCACAAAAGTTGGTGTGGACGCTTGTCTACCAATGCGACATCCAAAACTATTCTGAAATTTCAATTCCGAGAAGTTAATCAAAGTTGAAACTCGATCGTGCGCTTTCGCTAGACTTGGGCTTAAAGGGTGTGAAAATAACTCGGAACATTATGAAAGTTGGCGTGGACGCTCGTCTACCAATGCGACATCCAAATCTATTCGCAAATTAAAATTCCGAGAAGTTGGTCAAAGTTGAAAATCAACCAAGTATTTTCGCTACACTTAGGCTTAAAGGGTGAGAAAATAGCTCGGAACGTCACGAAAGTTGGCGTGCGCATTTGTCTACCAACGGGACATCCAAATCTATGCTCAATTTTCAATTCCGAGAAGTTGGTCAAATTCGAAACTCGTCCGTGCATTTTCGCTAGACTTGGGCTTAAAGGGGGAGAAAATAGCTCAGAACGTCACGAAAGTTGTTGTGGATGCTCGTCTACCAATGGGCATCCAAAACTATTCTCAAATTTAAATTCCGAGAAGTTGGTCAAAGTTGAAACTCGATCATGCGTTTTCTCTAGACTTGGGCTTAAAGGGTGTGAAAGTAACTCGGAACGTTACGAAAGTTGGCGTGGACGCTCGTGTACCAATGGGACATCCAAAACTATTCTCAAATTTAAATTCCGAGAAGTTGGTCAAAGTTGAAACTCGATCGTGCGTTTTCGCTAGACTTGGGCTTAAAGGGTGTGAAAATAGCTCGGAACTTCACGAAAGTGTGCGTGGACCCTCTCCTACCAATGCGACATCCAAATCTATTCTCAAATTTATATTCCGAGAAGTTGGTCAAAGTTGAAAATCGACCGTGCATTTTCGCTAGACTTAGGCTTAAAGGGGGAGAAAATAGCTCGGAACGTCACGAAAGTTGGTGTGAACGCTTGTCTAACAATGGGACATCCAAAACTATTCAGGAATTTCGATTCCGAGAAGTTGGACAAAGTTGAAACTCGATCGTGCATTTTCGCTAGACTTGGGCTTAAAGGGTGCGAAAATAGCTCGGAACGTCACGAAAGTTGGTGTGGACGCTTGTCTACCAATGGGACATCCAAAACTATTCTCGAATTTCGATTCCAAGAAGTTGGACAAAGTTGAAACTCGATCGTGCGCTTTCGCTAGACTTGGGCTTAAAGGGTGTGAAAGTAACTCGGAACGTTACGAAAGTTGGCGTGGACGCTCGTGTACCAATGGGACATCCAAAACTATTCTCAAATTTAAATTCCGAGAAGTTGGTCAAAGTTGAAACTCGATCGTGCGTTTTCGCTAGACTTGGGCTTAAAGGGTGTGAAAATAGATCGGAACTTCACGAAAGTGTGCGTGGACCCTCGCCTACCAATGCGACATCCAAATCTATTCTCAAATTTATATTCCGAGAAGTTGGTCAAAGTTGAAAATCGACCGTGCATTTTCGCTAGACTTAGGCTTAAAGGGGGAGAAAATAGCTCGGAACGTCACGAAAGTTGGTGTGGACGCTTGTCTAACAATGGGACATCCAAAACTATTCTCGAATTTCGATTCCGAGAAGTTGGACAAAGTTGAAACTCGATCGTGCGCTTTCGCTAGACTTGGGCTTAAATGGTGCGAAAATAGCTCGAAACGTCACGAAAGTTGGCGTGGACGCTCGTCTACCAATGTGACATCCAAATGCATTCGCAAATTTAAATTCCGAGAAGTTGGTCAAAGTTGAAAATCGACCGTGTATTTTCGCTACACTTAGGCTTAAAGGGTGAGAAAATAGCTCGGAACGTCACGAAAGTTGGCGTGCGCATTTGTCTACCAACGGGACATCCAAATCTATGCTCAATTTTTAATTCTGAGAAGTTGGTCAAATTCGAAACTCGACCGTGCGTTTTCACTAGACTTGGGCTTAAAGGGGGAGAAAATAGCTCGGAACGTCACGAAAGTTGGCGTGGACGCTCGTCTACCAATGGGATATGCAAAACTATTCTCAAATTTAAATTCCGAGAAGTTGGTCAAAGTTGAAACTCGATCGTGCGTTTTCGCTAGACTTGGGCTTAAACGGTGTGAAAATAGCTCAAAACTTAACGAAAGTTGGCGTGGACCCTCGCCTACCAATGCGACATCCAAATCTATTCTCAAATTTATATTCTCAAAAGTTGGTCAAAGTTGAAAATCGACGGTGCATTTTCCCTAGACTTAGGCTTAAAGGGTGAGAAAATAGGTTGGAAAGTCACGAAAGTTGGCGTGCGCATTTGTCTACCAACGGGACAGCCAAATCTATGCTCAATTTTCAATTTCGAGCAGTTGGTCAAATTTGAAACTCGACCGTGCGTTTTCACTAGACTTGGGCTTAAAGAGGGAGAAAATAGCTCGGAACGTCACGAAAGTTGGCGTGGACGCTCGTCTACCAATGCGACATCCAAATCTATTCTGAAATTTATATTTCGAGAAGTTGGTCAAAGTTGAAAATCGACCGTGCATTTTCGCTAGACTTGGGCTTAAAGGGGGAGAAAATAGCTCGGAACGTCACGAAAGTTGGTGTGGATGCTTGTCTAACAATGGGACATCCAAAACTATTCTTGAATTTCGATTCCGAGAAGTTGGACAAAGTTGAAACTCGATCGTGCGTTTTCGCTAGACTTGGGCTTAAAGGGTGTGAAAATAGCCTGGAACGTCACTAAAGTTGGCGTGCACATTTGTCTACCAACGGGACATCCAAATCTATGCTCAATTTTCAATTTCGAGAAGTTGGTCAAACTCGAAACTCGACCGTGCGTTTTCACTAGACTTGGGCTTAAAGGGGGAGAAAATAGCTCGGAACGTCACGAAAGTTGGTGTGGACGCTTGTCTACCAATGCGACATCCAAGACTATTCTGAAATTTCAATTCCGAGAAGTTAATCAAAGTTGAAACTCGATCGTGCGTTTTCTCTAGACTTGGGCTTAAAGGGTGTGAAAAGAACTCGGAACGTTACGAAAGTTGACGTGGACGCTCGTGTACCAATGCGACATCCAAAACTATTCTCAAATTTCAATTCCGAGAAGTTAGTCAAAGTTGAAACTCGATCGTGCGTTTTCGCTAGACTTGGGCTTAAAGGGTGAGAAAATAGCTCGGAACGTCACGAAAGTTGGCGTGGACACTCGTCTACCAATCTGACATCCAAATCCATTCGCAAATTTAAATTCCGAGAAGTTGGTCAAAGTTGAAATTCGACCATGCATTTTCGCTACACTTAGGCTTAAAGGGGGAGAAAATAGCTCAGAACGTCACGAAAGTTGGTGTGGACGCTTGTCTAGCAATGGGACATCCAAAACTATTCTCAAATTTCAATTCCAAGAAGTTAGTCAAAGTTGAAACTCGATCGTGCGTTTTCGCTAGACTTGGGCCTAAAGGGTGTGAAAATAGCTCAGAATGTCACGAAAGTTGGCGTGGACGCTCGTCTACTAATGTGACATCGAAATCCATTAGCTCGTAATGTGACGAAAGTTGGCGTGCGCATTTTTCTACCAACGGGACATCCAAATCTATGCTCAATTTTTAATTCCGAGAAGTTGCTCAAATTCGAAACTCGACCGTGTGTTTTCGCTAGACTTAGGCTTAAAGGGTGAGAAAATAGCTCAGAACGTCACGAACGTTGGCGTGCGCATTTGTCTACCAACATGACATCCAAATCTATGCTCAATTTTCTATTCCGAGAAGTTGGTCAAATTGGAAACTCGACCGTGCGTTTTCGCTAGACTTGGGCTTAAAGGGGGAGAAAATAGCTCGGAACGTCATGAAAGTTGGTGTGGATGCTTGTCTACCAATGGGACATCCAAAACTATTCTCAAATTTCAATTCCGAGAAGTTGGTCAAAGTTGAAACTCGATCATGGATTTTCGCTAGACTTGGGCTTAAACGGTGTGAAAATAGCTCAGAACTTCACGAAAGTTGGCGTGGACCCTCGCCTACCAATACGACATCCAAAACTATTCTCAAATTTAAATTTCGAGAAGTTGGACAAAGTTGAAAGTCGATCGTGCATTTTCGCTAGACTTGGGCTTAAAGGGTGTGAAAATAGCTCGGAACTTCACGAAAGTTGGCGTGGACCCTCGCCTACCAATACGAAATCCAAATCTATTCTCAAATTTATATTCCGAGAAGTTGGTCAAAGTTGAAAATCGACCGTGCATTTTCGCTAGACTTAGGCTTAAAGGGTGTGAAAATAACTCGGAACGTTACGAAAGTTGGCGTGGACGCTCGTGTACCAATGGGACATCCCAAACTATTCTCAAATTTCAATTCCGAGAAGTTAGTCAAAGTTGAAACTCGACCGTGCGTTTTCGCTAGACTTGGGCTTAAAGGGGGAGAAAATAGCTCGGAACATCACGAAATTTGGTGTGGACGCTTTTCTACCAATGGGACATCCAAAACTATTCTCGAATTTCGATTCCGAGAAGTTGGACAAAGTTGAAACTCGATCGTGCGCTTTCGCTAGACTTGGGCTTAAAGGGTGTGAAAATAGCTCAGAACGTCACGAAAGTTGGCGTGCGCATTTGTCTACCAACAGGACATCCAAATCTATGCTCAATTTTCAATTCCGAGAAGTTGGTCAAATTCGAAACTTGAAGGTGCGTTTTCACTAGACTTGGGCTTAAGGAGGGAGAAAATAGCTCGGAACGTCACAAACGTTCGTGTGGACGCTTCCCTACCAATGGGACATCCAAATCTATTCTCAAATTTATATTCCGAGAAGTTGGTCAAAGTTGAAAATCGACCGTGCATTTTCGCTAGACTTGGGCTTAAAGGGTGAGAAAATAGCTCGGAATGTCATGAAAGTTGGCGTGCGCATTTGTCTACCAACGGGACATCCAAATCTATGCTCAATTTTTAATTCCGAGAAGTTGGTCAAATTCGAAACTCGACCGTGCGTTTTCGCTAGACTTAGGCTTAAAGGGTGAGAAAATAGCTCGGAATGTCACAAAAGTTGGCGTCCGCATTTGTCTACCAACGGCACATCCAACTCTATGCTCAATTTTCAATTCCGAGAAGTTGGTAAAATTCGAAACTCGACCGTGCGTTTTCACTAGACTTGGGATTAAAGTGGGAGAAAATAGCTCGGAACGTCATGAAAGTTGGTGTGGACGCTTGTCTACGAATGGGACATCCAAAACCATTCTCAAATTTCAATTCCGAGAAGTTAATCAAAGTTGAAACTCGATCGTGCGTTTTCGCTAGACTTGGGCTTAATGAGGGAGAAAATAGCTCGGAACGTCACAAACGTTCGTGTGGACGCTTGCCTACCAATGGGACATCCAAATCTATTCTCAAATTTATATTCCGAGAAGTTGGTCAAAGTTGAAAATCGACCGTGCATTTTCGTTGGACTTGGGCTTAAAGGGTGAGAAAATAGCTCGGAATGTCATGAAAGTTGGCGTGCGCATTTGTCTACCAACGGGACATCCAAATCTATGCTCAATTTTTAATTCCGAGAAGTTGGTCAAATTCGAAACTCGACCGTGCGTTTTCGCTAGACTTAGGCTTAAAGGGTGAGAGAATAGCTCGGAACGTGACTAAAGTTGGCGTGCGCATTTGTCTACCAACGGGACATCCAAATCTATGCTCAATTTTTAATTCCGAGAAGTTGGTCAAATTCGAAACTCGACCGTGCGTTTTCGCTAGACTTAGGCTTAAAGGGTGAGAAAATAGCTCGGAACGTCACAAAATTTGGCGTCCCCGTTTGTCTACCAACGGCACATCCAACTCTATGCTCAATTTTCAATTTCGAGAAGTTGGTAAAATTCGAAACTCAACCGTGCGTTTTCACTAGACTTGGGATTAAAGTGGGAGAAAATAGCTCGAAACGTCATGAAAGTTGGTGTGGACGCTTGTCTACTAATGGGACATCCAAAACCATTCTCAAATTTCAATTCCGAGAAGTTAATCAAATTCGAAACTCGACCGTGCGTTTTCGCTAGACTTGGGCTTAAAGGGGGAGAAAATAGCTCGGAACGTCACGAAAGTTGGCGTGCACATTTGTCTACCAACGGAACATCCAAATCTATGCTCAATTTTCAATTCCGAGAAGTTGGTCAAATTCAAAACTCGATCGTTCGTTTTCGCTTGACTTGGGCTTAAACGGGGAGAAAATAGCTTGGAACGTCACGAAAGTTGGTGTGGACGCTTGTCTACGAATGGGACATCCAAAACTATTCTCAATTTTCAATTCCGAGAAGTTAATCAAATTCGAAACTCGACCGTGCGTTTTCGCTAGACTTGGGCTTAAAGGGGGAGAAAATAGCTCGGAACGTCACGAAAGTTGGTGTGGATGCTTGTCTACCAATGGGACATCCAAAACTATTCTCGAATTTCGATTCCGAGAAGTTGGACAAAGTTGAAACTCGATCGTGCGTTTTCGCTAGACTTGGGCTTAAAGGGTGTGAAAATAGCTCGGAACGTCACGAAAGTTGGCGTGCGCATTTGTCTACCAACGGGACATCCAAATCTATGCTCAATTTTCAATTCCGAGAAGTTGGTCAAATTCGAAACTCGACCGTGCGTTTTCACTAGACTTGGGCTTAAAGCGGGAGAAAATAGCTCGGAACGTCACGAAAGTTGGTGTGGACGTTTGTCTACCAATGCGACATCCAAAACTATTCTGAAATTTCAATTCCGAGAAGTTAATCAAAGTTGAAACTCGATCGTGCGTTTTCGCTAGACTTGGGCTTAAAGGGTGTGAAAATAACTCGGAACATGCGAAAGTTGGCGTGGACGCTCGTGTACCAATGGGACATCCAAAACTATTCTCAAATTTCAATTCCGAGAAGTTAGTCAAAGTTGAAACTCGATCGTGCGTTTTCGCTAGAGGGTGAAAAAATGAAGATGGGTGTCTATTTTGGGGGGTCTCGTGAGAAAATAATTCTGTTTTTTTCATGTCTTCCAACTTCGGGCGAACAAAAGTGATATTTTTATTTAAAATTTCACTTTGCCGTAAAAAGAAAACTTTTGTAGAATTATGTTAGCTTTCTACTCATAATTTTTTCAATTTTTTTTATTAAGATTTGATATGTCGATTTTGCAAATGTTTGACAGTGTGTTCTTATAAAATGAAAAGACTACAAAAGAGTTATGATATGTTGCACCACTAAAATCGTTGTTAGACTTGTCTTTTGCAAAAACTGAAAATGCTACGACAATCTACACACAATGTACTAACGCGTGACTATAAGTTTGTATCCAATGGACCTCTATACTAATTATTATATTTTTTTAAAGTCGATCCATGGGGAAACTCAGTCGATTTTCAACAACCTTTTTGTTGCACCACTTTTCTCTCAACCCGCTATAAAATCAAAACATCTACGACCACCCTTTTGAAGTAGACACGTCAATGAATCGACCCACATTTTCTTCGATTTTTTTGGTGTTGTATTTACAAAGTTATGGATTTTTCTTTTCGCTGTTTTTTTAAAGAGCTGATTCATAACTCGACACATGTTACAAATATAAAACTTAAAAAATATCAGTTCTTATCTATATACAACAAAATTTATACCCTCGTAAAGTAGATTCAATGATGAATCTACTGGTATGAAGTCCGACATTCGTTTTGTTGTGTAAGAGGTGGTTTTCTCCTTCCGAAAATGGAGAAACCTGAAAATTTTGCAGAAGTCTGAATCGGCCATGTTTCAGATATTATTCGGCCGAACAAATTATTCGGCCGAATAATTGTTCGGCCCGAACAATTGTTCGGCCGAACAACTTTTTTTCGTAACGGCGCCGTGACTTATAGCGAAGGTTATTCGGCCGAATAACCAAACGGAAAAAAAATTTCGTCGGCCGGAAAAAAAATAAAAAAAAAAAATTATACTCATATAAATAAACGTAAAGTTAATTCATTATTTTCGCATGTTTGAACTTCGCATTTTTTTGTCAAACTAATTTCGGAAGGAGGATATAATTTTTGCAAAAGGAGGTTTTTACAAGGTATGTTTCTTCTTCTTCTTTACAAAAAGCACATTGAAGGAGTTTTTTTTTCTAAGGCATATTTGCAAGGAGTTTTTCCAAACTATCTCTTTTCTTGTTGCATTTTTACAAAGAAGACATTTTTTGCAAAATGGGGTTTTTACAAGCTATGTTTCTTCTTCTTCTTTACAAAAGGCACATTGAAGGAGTTTTTTTTTCCAAGGCATATTTGCAAGGAGTTTTTCCAACCTATCTATTTTCTTATTGCATTCTTACAAAGAAGACATTTTTTGCAAAATGAAGTTTTTACAAACTATGTCTTCTTCTTTTTTACAAAAGGCACATTGAAGGAGTTTTTCCAACATATCTCTTTTTTATTGCATTTTTACAAAGAAGACATTTTTTGCAAAAGGAGGTTTTTACAAGGTATGTTTCTTCTTTTTTCCAAAGGCACATTGAAGAAAAAAAATTTCTAAGGCATATTTGCAAGAAGTTTTTTCCAAATATTTATTTTCTTGCTGTATATTTGCAAAGAAAACATTTTTTTGAAAAAGAGATTTTTACAAAGTATGTTTCTTCTTCTTTTTTCCAAAACACATTGAAAGTGTTTTTTTTAAGGGATATTTGCAAGGAGTTTTTTCAAAATATTTCTTTTCTTAGACATGTTTGCAAGGAGGTTCTTTGCAAGGATGTTTTTTTTTCAAAGTAGCTTTGCACTTTTTATTTAATTGAAAGAGGTTTTTTCAAATAGTTGTTTTGCTAAGGTATTTTGCAAATGATTTTTTTCCAAAGTAGTTTTGCACTTCTTATTTATTTGAAAAGAGTTTTTTCAAATAGTTATCTTATTTTGCAAAGGATTTTTTACAAGGTAATTTTGTACTTCTTATTTCTTTGAAATTGGGTTTTTTTCAAAGAGTTGTTTTTTTACAATGATTTTTTCCCAGATATATTTATAAATAAATTTTTATTGAAAGTATTTGTTTTTACTATAAAGTAACATGATTCTTTAATTTATCGTCTATAGATTAAACAACCATGGGCAATAAGAGAAATCGTAAAAGAAAAGCTGATCGTAAACGTGATGATGATGATAATAGAGAGAAACAAAAACTCAGATATATTGCCAAAAAACAAAGGGTTGCTGAAACGAAAGAGAGAACTATTGAAGATATAAATACAGATTTACATGACAATGTTGAAGAAATGGAAATTGAAAATAGAGTACAAGAAGAACAAATTGAAGTTGAAAAGAACATTGTAGAAGATGTAAATAGTGATTTACATGCTAATGTCGATGAAATCAATATTGAAGATCAAGTTCAAAATCCAGAAATTGAACCTGGTATGTATATATCATATATTTTCCAAATTCATTTTTTTATAATGAATTTTATTTTTTGATATATGTTAAATTAAATTTAATTTGATGTATAGGTACTTTTACTATTGATGATGAAATGTTAGAAGACATTGATTGCGACAAATATGGAGAAAAACTACCAATACATGTTGCACGATATCGTGCTACAAAATTTTATGATGAAGTTCTCAAAGATTACTCAATAGCAGGACAAGCACAAATTTTGAGATGTTTATTAGTGTCCAAGAAATTAGAAGGTGCTACATCGTTATTGGGTATTCACAAAGTAACAAAAGAGTCGAAATTGAAACAAAATGTGATGGAAAATATAGGCGATGCAATAAAAAAATTTGGAAAATCCAGGAAGAAAGATATCAGTGCTGCACGTAAAGCAATTCATACAGCAATTCTTTCAGCTAGTACTAAACAAAAGCGTTTGACAACAGAACTAGCAAAAGCAGTTGGAACATCAAGAAAAACATTATACAAACATAGCAAATTCAGAATGCAAATAGATGAAAATAATGAACTTGCTTGTTGGGCAATTATTTGTAGACAACCTTACAAAGATAGATTAGGAGCAGGGGTTAAAGATATTGTACGAGAATATTGGTTGGAACATGCTCGAGTTTCACCAAATGCAAGAGATGTGATACGCAAAAGAGTATCACGAAATGTATATGAAAGCCAACCAAAACATATAATGGACATGACACAAGTACAATTGTTCAATAAATTCAAGGAAGATCATCGTGGAATTAATATATCAATCACTACATTTGTGCAACAAAAACCATGGTATGTTCGACCTATAACTATACGTGATACATGTTGTTGTCGTTATCATGTGCAATTTCAGTTATATTATGATACGTTTCTTGAATTTGGTAAAATGTTTTGGACAAATTCACCACCTCCGCCAACGATACGTGAATTCATATCTCAAATTTTATGTGAGAGAAATCACGATGAAGTATTTTATTCAAAGAAATGTGTCAATGGAAAACATTGTCATCATTGTGGAAATTTGGTGTTATTCCACAATAAATACCCTATCGACAATGATCAATCGTTGTCAAATGTAAATGTTGATTGGAAGAGATACGAATACATCAACTATAGTACAAGTTCTAGTGATTCACATTCCAAAAGAATTGATTTGCTAGAAGACAAGATATGCGTCACAGATTTTCTCAAAAAATTTGAAAACGAAATTTATAAATACACCCAGCATTCACATAGAGCACGATGGCAAGATCTTCAATTCAAACAGTCCCGTGAAATTTTTCCACCCGGAACAATTTTGTCTGTGGTTGATTTTGCTGAAAACTATACATTTGCTACACAAAACGAAATACAGAGTGAATACTATCACTCTGACCAAGTTTCGATATTTGTCCATGTTGTATATAGACATTCTCAACAGGATATCGATGGCATTGAAAGCACATGTGACAATCGAGATGTGATTAAAGAATATCACTTCTATATAAGCGATGATCGTACACACGACACACATTTTGTCCAACATTGTATAGAAAATATTTTCTATGACTCACTGAAAAAACGCGAAGTCAAATTCAAAGAGCATTGGATATGGTCTGATGGATGTGCGGGTCAATTTAAATCTTCACGATCATTTTTTTGGTTATGTCGACTTCATAAAGCGCTGAACATTAAACATCGCTGGAATTTCTTTGAAACTGGGCATGGAAAAGGTGAGCATGATGGTGCAGGAGCATGCGTAAAAAGAGCACTTCGAAGATGGCAAATGAACTATTCTTCAGCACGGTTTCATTCAGCTGCAGAGGTTGTCCAATGGTGTCAATTAAATCTAAGCCATGATTATAATCAACAATCAAAAGACGTGCGCAGGTATGTCCACTATCTTTTTAATTTATATTATTTCTTAAAATTAAAAAAAATGTATATACTAACATTTAAGTACACATGTACACTATTTATTGTGTAGATTTTTTTGGCTTGTTGGGGTCCAAGATATAAATAGATCAATACCATATGACGCTAGCACCATACATGGAACTAGAGATCTTCACTCTATTCAAACAAAATCATTTCACAACGTGTTTGCATTTGACAGTAGAAAGCAATCATGCTTTTGTCATATTTGCATTGAAAATGTCGAGTCTACAGAAGTTTGTGAAAACATAACAAACAACTACGTAAAAGCTTGGAGACACACAGAGATTAATCCAAAAGGAAAAATGCCACTGGCAAGTGTTGAAGAATTAGAATCAGAAGAAATAGCAATATCGTCTGATGGCGATAGAATTTCAGATCTCGTAAGAGAAGGTAATAAACTTGTTTTTGACTTTTTAATCAATTGTTCATTCTAATCCTTCGCCATAAGTAGTCTTGATTCAATTCATTTAAATACGCTAACACCAATCATAACTTGCACAGGAGATGTTTTCGCTGTGATTGCACCTATAGACAACAACGAAAATGTCAAATATTATTTGATGCGATGCACAGAAGGAAAAATGAAATTATTGGAGGACTACAACGACAACGGATATACATACGAAAGAGGATCCATCATTTTAAAAGGCTACTTTTTTCAGCAGACGCATATGACTAAAAGTTATGTCTACTTCCAAGATTATGAACCCGATGTTATATGTTGTCAATATAGTCATTTAGTATGTGCATCTCGAATAAAATTGATACAAGTTCCATCAAAAAAACAGTTAAAAACCAAAAAATGGAAACTATCCATATGTGACCATGAACGAATAGTTGAAGATGGTATTCCATTGCGATGTTTTTAACTACATATCAAAAATAAATTGATCTATATTTTTGTCCATATCAATTGTTGTGTGCAATATATTTTTTGTCCAATTATCAAAATTGTTGTGCACAGTATATTTTTTCACTGAGATTTTATGAATATTTTCTTGAATGACAACTAACACAAAAGCTTAAATGGTTTATTTTTTCATTGAAATTTTATGAATATTTTCTTGAATGACCACTAACACGAAAACTTAAATGGTTGTACTTTAACATGCTTAAAAATGAATTCAAATATAATTTGTAAATTCAAAAGTACTTTATTCGGGTCCCCATATGTCTATTAGACCACTAAGGGATGAGATAACGGATGTGGCTATCCCCACTCCGCCCCGAATTTTTACTTTTGATTGATTGATAGTAACAAAAATTCACAAAAAGACCTATTAAATTTTGTATTATTTTAATCCATCGAACATGTTTCTTTAATACATACTTCACCATAAATATAATCTTAAATAGATGTCTTAAAATTGTCACCAAGTTCTCCGTCCCAAATCTTTAATTTAAAATATCGCTTGTGCAAATTCACATAACTGAAATCATGGCAAATGGAGATAACGATCAGTTGATTTTTAATCACAAGCAAGGATTCCAGGATTGTGAAGCTTATGTTAAATTAGAGAAATGATTATTTACAACAAATCAATGAAAATTCATCAAATTGTTGTTTAAAATCATTGCTCTAATTTAACGCAAACTTCACAATCCTGGAATCTTCGCTTATGATTAAAAAACAAAAAACCGTTACCCCCATTTGCCATGATTTCAGCCGCATCAAATGTACCTGAACATTGTAAATAAAAATTAAATTAATTAAAAATCCATTATATCAAAATTTGAACTTAACATATATTTGCTTTAAAACATCCTAATCCATCCATATTTTCTATTAAAACTTATATTTAACATTCCTAAACTTTCTATTTTTTCCATATTTCTATCAACTTTCTAACATTCCTAAAACTTCATAACATCCTTGAAAATTCAAACTTAAATTTCATTTTTAAACTTTATATTTCATCCATGTATTTTCATCAAAACTTCAAACATTCTTGAACTTGCTAACATCTCTAAAGTTTAATGTAATCACTTTTAATCTTCCTGATTCGTCGATATGTACGAAAACTTCTACCATTTCTAAACATTCTAACATTCAAAGACAATATTTTTATCAAAACTTCTATCATTCTCTAAAACTTTATATAACATTCTTAAACTTTCTATTTCTTCCATATTTTTATAGACTTCTAACATTCCTAAAACTTCTAACATCATTCCTAAAACTTCATAACATCCTTGAAAATAACATTCAACCTTACTTGAATTTCATTTTTAAACTTTATATTTCATCCATATTTTCATTAAAACTTCAAACATTCTTGAACTTCCTAACATCTCTAAAGTTTGAATGTAATCACTTTTATACTTCCTGATTTATAAACTTTAAACCTATCATTCATTTGAATGTCGAACAACTATTTCTATAAACTTCTAACATTCCTAAAACTTCATAACATCCTTGAAAATAACATTCAACAGGTTACTTGAATTTCATTTATAAACTCTAAACCTATCATTCATTCATGTCGAACAATTATAACTTCCTCATTTATAAACTCTAAACCTATATGTGAACATCCACTTTTAAAAATTTCCTTTAAAACTTCAATCAAAACTTCCTCATTTATGAACTTTAAACCTAATATGTTTATCCATTTTTAAACTTCCTAAATAACATTTCTTAAACTTAATAATATTCAAGAATGTCATGTTTCTTAACATTCAGTTTTACATATATTCATTCATTCAAACATTCATTCAAACATGCAAATACATATTTTAAACTAAATTTAACACCAAATATGTCAAATAAACAAAAATAAACTTAGAAATCATTTAAAAGCCATGATTCACGAAATATGTAAGTTCAAAATTTATATGTATATAATCTCCAAAAAAAAATCATGAACATGTATATATCTCGTCCAAAAATAAACCTCCTCAACATGTCCAAGACAAATGTTTCCAATCTAAATGCATATCAACAACAAAAAATAGTGGACACCATGAACTATAAAATTAAAATGTCTGTGCTATCCTCCACTCGGGCCTCCCCCTCCTCCACTCAAGCCTCTCCCTGGACTCAACCCTCCCTGCAACATGTGTAAAAAAAAATTATGTTCATATCATTTAAATTACTTAAACTATAATCAAAAAATTAAAATATTAAACTAATATATCAAAATACAATTCAATATTAACAATATTACATCAAATTCTCCAAATGCTTGTCCACCACCATCCTCCAAAAGACTTTTTCCTTTGCCTCCAAAAGATTTGAGAGACCCAAGCTGCAATCCATATATAAAATCAATTTATGAATCTCATAAATCTAAATCCACAAAAATTAAAATATTAAAACAGTAAACAAAATTAAAACAAAATTAAAGCAAAATTAAAGCAATCAATGAAATTACCTCTCTACCAATATCTGCATCATTAAGCAAAGAACCGATATCTCCACCCTAAAATTTAAATTGTATTAATAAATAAAACATATAATACAAAACAAAAAAATTACTATACCAATTAAAACTTAAAAACTCAAACAAAAAATTTAAAAAACATTAGCTCACAATAGATGGTAAATCATTTATAAAGTTGGTATCTAAAGAAACCTGCATGGATGAGTCAAATTAACAATAAAATACACAGTTAAATTATCATTCAAAAAATAATAATTTATATATATATATATATCAAATTCAAACATAAGTACAAATATGTTGATAATAAATATGTACCTCTCTCCCTACATTTTCGCTAGTTGAAATGTGAAAAGAATTTTCGTTCATCATTCTTGAAAACTGCAACCAATTTAAACATTTACATAATGTACCTATGATAAGGTAACAAAAAAAATAAAATCAAGATAAATAAAATATTTAATTCAAATCAAATCATATCATGTAGTCAACGAACCTCTCCCAAACTCGATGTGTCGTTGGATATAACATTTGCTGCTAAGTCACGACAAATCTTTGCATATGCCCTGACATCTTCAATGCTCATTCCATCTATTTCATCATCAGTTTTATAAACAAACTTTTGACGAATAGCAGAACGAGCCCTTTCTCTAACCAACCCCACATCTACTCCCACTAATACTGATGATAGCCCATCACCAACAAAATTCCTTGCTGTCGTCCCAAGTTGAGATGTGGGCTCCATCTCTGATTTTAATGCCACCAACCTAGGTGGACGAGATATCTGGGGCGGAGGTCTAAGAGTTGCAGGATCTCTATGTGCACCCTCTCGATCATATATTCGACCCTTCCCAACTCCATAAAATTTTGAATGAACATCAGTATAATCTGGCTTCATATTTAAAAAAAACTCGGCATAAAAAAATCTAGCAAAATACTGAGAAACCTCATCGTTCCATGGAAAACGACCATAGGCAGCAAGAAACCGATCATAAAGTAAGTGTGCCAGATGAGGATGTTTGAAATATTGCACTTTCAACATATCCTTTTTCAAACCTTCTTTGAAATTAAACATTGATTTGGCCTGCTCTCTTGTCACTCTTTCTTTCACAACATCCCATTTGTCTGGACCCATCACTTGATCCCTTCGTCTTCGCATCAAATCTACAAAACCATCTGTAGTCGGCCCAAGATTCTCATATGCTTGAATGAAGTTTTGCAATGATCCCAAGACAATCTCCAAACTTTGTTTACTCTCCGGAGGAAGATCCATAGTAGACAAATCATTTTGCAACTTTTCATAGTGAGATCTACATCTTTCAAGAGTCATTTGATGATTACCACCTTCCCATGGAAGCTCCCGAGGTAGATCAGATGGATATGTCGTAGTGGGTGTACAACCCTCAGTTAATTCAACATATTGTGTCCTAGCTCTACCTTCATCACCTCGTGCCGAATGGTGAGCCTCTTGAGAACCTTGCTCTGCATCGTCATCCGTCTCCCTCGTTTGCCCTGTCTCCCTCCCTATAGAATTAGGAGCATCTTCCGAACCATCCTCTGCTTCAAATGACAAAGTCTAGTTTAAACACAACTACAAATTTTGCACTCTCAAAAAAACAATTTGCATATATATAAATGTCCAAAGATCGATATTCATATGTACCAATAGAGGGTCGAGATCGACGTTCTCCCATAGAAGATACAGGGGAATCATTTGTACCCCTTTCACCTTGTCGATGTGAACTATACAATAAATTAGAGTCCCGAGGAGAGGTTGACAACCTCCGATTATCACTCGTACCACCTACGCCAGAAGATTGTGAAGACCTCCTACGCTTTCGCCTTAAAGAATCCTCTCTTTCCATTTGATATATAATGCCTACACCTAAAGACAAATCAACTAATTACATATTCAAATCCTACAAGTTAAATCTATGAACTCTAAAAACCAACTACTTAATAGACTAAATTATTTAACAAGTACCTAGATTTACCTAATTTATCATCATGATGAATTAATGTACCAATCTTTAAGGTGTTTTTGATGTTTAAAATGAATGGAACCAATATAGTTAAGTACTAAATAATAGGTTTTTTTTTATGTGTATTAGTTCATGAATCTCTTTTACCTTCTTCATACATAACTTAATACCTAAAACATAAATCATGAATCTATTTAACCTCTTCACTACATAACTTAATACCTAAAACATAAATCATGAATTTCTCTTTTACCTTCTTAATACATAACTTAATACCTAAAGCATAAATCATGAATCTCTCTCACCTTCTTAATACAACTTAATATCTGAAACATAAATTAAGTCTTGAAAATATTTTCATTATTGACAATAAAATAAAAATTCACAATTCATGTTTTATGTTTTCAAAATTTTCCATTTGATAATCGTTTTCAATTTCTTAAACTACAAATTTAAACCAGAAATTTTATTACTCTAGACATAAGTTATATCTACAAATAATCTCATTGTCCCATAGAACAAAAAAAACTTACTGTTAAGTATTATGATTGAGTTAAATTTCATGTTTCTCAAATTGGCCTCGTTTGACAATGATCTTTAATTTCAATCTAATAATGGTAACAATTCTTGGTATTATGTTCTCCAAGCCAGCCATGTTGCAAACAAAAGAAAACAGAATACCAATTTACCACCTTTACTAGAATAAAACTCGAACCATTCTGACATAACATCACCTAGTATTTTATAAAACTTACTGTAATACATTCAGATTAAAACCTATTAATGTCTATAGTTCCCTTTTACATAAAATCCATTTAAATTATTGTTTTCTCAAAAATAGACTGTGTATCTAAGCTAAACTAAAACATGTTGACAGAGTTCATGAACTCTGTCAACTAAGACAGGTTGACAGAGTTCATGAACTCTGTCAACTAAGACATGTTGACAGAGTTCATGAACTCTGTCAACATGTCTTTTAGTTGACAGAGTTCATGTCATCATTGTTAAATTACATAAGACTTAGTATAATACTTATAAATTGAAATCTATTCATGTCTTTAGTTTCCTTATACCTCAAGTCCATTTACATTGTTGTTCTATCAAAAATAAAATTGAACTATCTGAAATTTGTTTCTATCTGAACTATCTATTGCCAAAGTAGATAATATAATTAATATCTGAGCTCTGTCAACTTAGACGAGTCGACAGAGTTCATGAACTCTGTCAACTTAGACGAGTCGACAGAGTTCATGAACTCTGTCAACTTAAACGAGTCGACAGAGTTCAAAAGTAAAACAAGCCTACATACAACTTACAAATGTTCTTTCAAATTAAAATTAATGTTAATTTCTTTTCTAAACACAGCCAAATAAAACAATTTAAAAAAGTACTCAAAAAATTTCTTTATATTTAAATTTAAAGACTCTGTCCAACTGGGCAGAGTCCATGGACTCTGCCCAGTTGGACAGAGTCCATGGCCTCTGCCCAGTTGGGCAGAGTGCAATATACAGAGACTATGGGAAGTACAAAACGATTAAAAAAATTTTATATAAACGGGAATTAAAAGGATTATCCACCTTACCTCTAAAACGCAGCCAAAACAAATGAGCACGACCTGAAATCTTTCGGACAACAGCGCAGATAAAATTTCTTCCACCCGGAACAGAGCAGCCGTAGCAGACGAACTGGGAGACCTGCATAAGATCAATAACATTTTAGCAACAAAAAATAGCGATAACAATCTTCAATAAAATACACAAGCCGAAAAACAGAAAAACGAAACGAGACCTGCGGTCTATGCCGAATCCTCCATGCGCGCCAGAACACCACCACTTAAAGCCGAAAACCAGAAAAACGAAACGATACCTTCAACCACCCGTAACTGTGAAGCCCTACAAGCAAGCAGGAAACAGCAAAAGTATAAGGCAAGCAGCAAACAGCAAGCAGCAAGCAGCAAGCAGCAAACAGCAAGCAAACAGCAAACAGCAAGCAAGCAGCAAACAGCAAGCAAGCAGCAAACAAAATGTTGAATACCTGCAGTCTATGCCGAATCGTCCCTGCGCACCAGAACACCACCTCTTACCAGCAGCAAGCAGCAAGCAGCAGACAGTATAACCTGCATGCAGGGTGGCTAAACAACGAACGCCGCAATTACACACAGGCTTACAGGTCGAAAACACACGCCGTCGACCAATAGGGAAGCTAACAGGCGACAGGGCAGCGGGGTGACGGAGCGGACGAGCGACAGGGCAGCGGGGGTGACGAAGCGGACGAGCGAAAGGGCAGCGGGGTGACGGAGCGGACAGACAACTACCAACCCGAAAGGGGTCCACAAGACCCCACAAGACCCCACGATAATGACGGGAGAGGGGCCAGACAGAGCTTATATGCCGAATAATTGTTCGGCCGAACACTTGTTCGGCCGAATAATTATTCGGGACCGAACAAGTGTTCGGCCGAACAATTATTCGGCGAACAAGTGTTCGGGCCGAACAATTATTCGGCCGAACACTTATTTACATCGCCGTGAGTTTGCTCCGTCCGGCTAGCCCATGGCACATATTCCGAGGCCTCCGTTAAGTTTGACGGTGGCCCGTTAAAGATTATTCGGCCGAATAAATACTATATTATTCGGCCGAATAACCTTAATTATTCGGCCGAATAATTATAATTATTCGGCCGAATAATTAAAGTTATTCGGCCGAATAACATATGCTAGAGTTCTTACCCCGCCGATTCTCACCAAAGTGTTACCCACCTTCGCATTTCCACCCTAGACTTGGGCTTAAAGGGTGCAAAAATAGCTCGGAATGTCACGAAAGTTGGCGTGGACGCTCGTCTACCAATGTGACATCGAAATCCATTCGCAAATTTAAATTCTGAGAAGTTGGTCAAAGTTGAAAATCGACCGTGCCTTTTCGCTACACTTAGGCTTAAAGGGTGAGAAAATAACTCGGAACGTCACGAAAGTTGGTGTGCGCATTTGTCTACCAACGGGACATCCAAATCTACGCTCAATTTTTAATTCCGAAAAGTTGGTCAAATTCGAAACTCGACCGTTGCGTTTTCACTAGGCTTCGGCTTAAAGGGGGAGAAAATATCTCGAAACGTCACGAAAGTTGGTGTGGACGCTTGTCTACCAATGGGACATCCAAAACTATTCTTGAATTTCGATTCCGAGAAGTTGGACAATGTTGAAACTCGATCGTGCGCTTTCGCTAGACTTGGGCTTAAAGGGTGTGAAAATAGCTCGAAACGTCACGAAAGTTGGCGTGCGCATTTGTCTACCAACGGGACATCCAAATCTATGCTCAATTTTCAATTCCGAGAAGTTGGTCAAATTCGTAACTCGACCGTGCGTTTTCACTAGACTTGGGCTTAAAGGGGGAGAAAATAGCTCGGAACGTCACGAAAGTTGGTGTGGACGTTTGTCTACCAATGCGACATCCAAAACTATTCTGAAATTTCAATTCCGAGAAGTTAATCAAAGTTGAAACTCGATCGTGCGTTTTCGCTAGACTTGGGCTTAAAGGGTGTGAAAATAACTCGGAACGTTGCGAAAGTTGGCGTGGATGCTCGTGTACCAATGGGACATCCAAAACTATTCTCAAATTTCAATTCCGAGAAGTTAGTCAAAGTTGAAACTCGATCGTGCGTTTTCGCTAGACTTGGGCTTAAAGGGTGCGAAAATAGCTCGGAACGTCACGAAAGTTGGCGTGGACGCTCGTCTACCAATGTGACATCCAAATCCATTCGCAAATTTAAATTCCGAGAAGTTGGTCAAAGTTGAAAATCGACCGTGCCTTTTCGCTACACTTAGGCTTAAAGGGTGAGAAAATAACTTGGAACGTCACGAAAGTTGGTGTGCGCATTTGTCTACCAACGGGACATCCAAATCTACGCTCAATTTTTAATTCCGAAAAGTTGGTCAAATTCGAAACTCGACCGTGCGTTTTCACTAGGCTTCGGCTTAAAGGGGGAGAAAATAGCTCGGAACGTCACGAAAGTTGGTGTGGACGCTTGTCTACCAATGGGACATCCAAAACTATTCTCGAATTTCGATTCCGAGAAGTTGGACAAAGTTGAAACTCGATCGTGCGCTTTCGCTAGACTTGGGCTTAAAGGGTGTGAAAATAGCTCGGAACGTCACGAAAGTTGGGGTGCACATTTGTCTACCAACGGGACATCCAAATCTATGCTCAATTTTTAATTCCGAGAAGTTGGTCAAATTCGAAACTCGACTGTGCGTTTTCGCTAGACGTGGGCCTAAAGGGTGTGAAAATAGCACGGAACGTCACGAAAGTTGGGGTGCACATTTGTCTACCAACGGGACATCCAAATCTATGCTCAATTTTTAATTCCGAGAAGTTGGTCAAATTCGAAACTCGACCGTGCGTTTTCACTAGACGTGGGCCTAAAGGGTGTGAAAATAGCTCGGAACGTCAAGAAAGTTGGCGTGGACGCTCGTCTACAAATGTGACATCCAAATCTATTCGCAAATTTAAATTTCGAGAAGTTGGTCAAAGTTGAAAATCGACCGTGCATTTTCTCTACGCTTAGGCTTAAAGGGGGAGAAAATAGCTCAGAACGTCACGAAAGTTGGCGTGAGCATTTGTCTACCAACGGGACATCCAAATCTATGCTCAATTTTCAATTCCGAGAAGTTGGTCAAATTCGAAACTCGACCGTGCATTTTCGCTAGACTTGGGCTTAAAGGGGGAGAAAATAGCTCGGAACGTCACGAAAGTTGGTGTGCACGCTTGTCTACCAATGGGAAATCCAAAACTATTCTCAAATTTCAATTCCGAGAAGTTGGTCAAAGTTGAAACTCGATCGTGCGTTTTCGCTTGACTTGGGCTTAAACGGGTAGAAAATATCTCGGAACGTCACGAAAGTTGGCGTGGACGCTCGTCTACCAATGGGACATCCAAATCCATTCTCAAATATAAATTCCGAGATGTTGGTCAAAGTTGAAACTCGATTGTGCGTTTTCGGTAGACTCGGGCTTAAAGGAGGAGAAAATAGCTCGGAACGTCACGAAAGTTGGCGTGAGCATTTGTCTACCAACGGGACATCCAAATCTATGCTCAATTTTAAATTACGAGAAATTGGTCAAATTCGAAACTCGACCATGCGTTTTCGCTAGACGTAGGCTTAAAGGGTGATAAAATAGCTCAGAACGTCACGAAAGTTGGCGTGCGTATTTGTCTACCAATGGGACATCCAAATCTATGCTCAATTTTCAATTCTGAGAAGTTGGTCAAATTCGAAACTCGATCGTGTGTTTTCGCTAGACTTGGGCTTAAAGGGTGTGAAAATAGCTCGGAACGTCACGAAAGTTGGCGTGGACGCTCGTCTACCAATGGGACATCCAAAACTATTCTCAAATTTAAATTCCGAGAAGTTGGTCAAAGTTGAAACTCGATCGTGCGTTTTCTCTAGACTTGGGCTTAAAGGGTGTGAAAATAGCTCGGAACGTCGCGAAAGTTGGCGTGGACGCTCGTCTACCAATGTGACATCCAAATCCATTCGCATATTTAAATTTGGAGAAGTTGGTCAAAGTTGAAAATCGACCGTGCATTTTCGCTACACTTAGGCTTAAAGGGTGAGAAAATAGCTCGGAACGTCACGAAAGTTGGTGTGGACGCTTGTCTACCAATGGGACATCCAAAACCATTCTCAAATTTCAATTCGGAGAAGTTAGTCAAAGTTGAAACTCGATCGTGCGTTTTCGCTAGGCTTGGGCCTAAAGGGTGTGAAAATAGCTCGGAACGTCACGAAAGTTGGCGTGGACGCTCGTCTACCAATGTGACATCCAAATGCATTCACAAATTTAAATTCCGAGAAGTTGGTCAAAGTTGAAAATCGACCGTGCATTTTCGCTACACTTAGGCTTAAAGGGTGAGAAAATAGCTCTGAACGTCATGAAAGTTGGCGTGCACATTTGTCTACCAACGGGACATCCAAATCTATGCTCAATTTTTAATTCCGAGAAGTTGGTGAAATTCAAAACTCGACCGTGCGTTTTTACTAGACTTGGGCTTAAAGGGCGAGAAAATAGCTCGGAACGTCACGAACGTTGGTGTGGACGCTTGTCTACCAATGGGACATCCAAAACTATTCTCGAATTTCGATTCCGAGAAGTTGGACAAAGTTGAAACTCGATCGTGCACTTTCGCTAGACTTGGGCTTAAAGGGTGTGAAAATAGCTCGGAACGTCACGAAAGTTGGCGTGTGCATTTGTCTACCAACGGGACATCCAAATCTATGCTCAATTTTCAATTCCGAGAAGTTGGTCAAATTTGAAACTCGACCGTGCGTTTTCGCTAGACTTGGGCTTAAAGAGGGAGAAAATAGCTCGGAACGTTACAAAAGTTGGCGTGGACGCTCGTGTACCAATGGGACATCCAAAACTATTCTCAAATTTAAATTCCGAGAAGTTGGTCAAAGTTGAAACTCGATCGTGCGTTTTCGCTAGACTTGGGCTTAAAGGGTGTGAAAATAGCTCGGAACTTCACGAAAGTTGGCGTGGACCCTCGCCTACCAATGCGACATCCAAATCTATTCTCAAATTTATATTCCGAGAAGTTGGTCAAATTTGAAAATAGACCGTGCATTTTCGCTAGACTTAGGCTTAAAGGGTGAGAAAATAGGTCGGAAAGTCACGAAAGTTGTCGTGCGCATTTGTCTTCCAACGGGACAGCCAAATCTATGCTCAATTTTCAATTTCGAGAAGTTGGTCAAATTTGAAACTCGACCGTGCGTTTTCACTAGACTTGGGCTTAAAGAGGGAGAAAATAGCTCGGAACGTCACGAAAGTTGGCGTGGACGCTCGTCTACCAATGCGACATCCAAATCTATTCTGAAATTTATATTCCGAGAAGTTGGTCAAAGTTGAAAATCGACCGTGCATTTTCGCTAGACTTGGGCTTAAAGGGGGAGAAAATAGCTCGGAACGTCACGAAAGTTGGTGTGGACGCTTGTCTAACAATGGGACATCCAAAACTATTCTCGAATTTTGATTCCGAGAAGTTGGACAAAGTTGAAACTCGATCGTGCGTTTTAGCTAGACTTGGGCTTAAAGGGTGTGAAAATAGCTCGGAACGTCACGAAAGTTGGCATGCGCATTTGTCTACCAACGAGACATCCAAATCTAAGCTCAATTTTCAATTCCGAGAAGTTGGTCAAATTCGAAACTCGACCGTGCGTTTTCACTAGACTTGGGCTTAAAGGGGGAGAAAATAGCTCGGAACGTCACGAAAGCTGGTGTGGACGCTTGTCTACCAATGCGACATCCAAAACTATTCTGAAATTTCAATTCCGGGAAGTTAATCAAAGTCGAAACTCGATCGCGCGTTTTCGCTAGACTTGGGCTTAAAGGGTGTGAAAATAACACGGAACGTTACGAAAGTTGGCGTGGACGCTCGTGTACCAATGGGACATCCAAAACTATTCTCAAATTTCAATTCTGAGAAGTTAGTCAAAGTTGAAACTCGATCATGCGTTTTCGCTAGACTTGGGCTTAAAGGGTGCGAAAATAGCTCGGAACGTCACGAAAGTTGGCATGGACGCTCGTCTACCAATGTGGCATCCAAATCCATTCGCAAATTTAAATTCCGAGAAGTTGGTCAAAGTTGAAAATCGACCGTGCATTTTCGCTACACTTAGGCTTAAAGGGTGAGAAAATAGCTCGGAACGTCATGAAAGTTGGCGTGCGCATTTGTCTACCTACGGGACATCCAAATCTATGCTCAATTTTTAATTCCGAGAAGTTGGTCAAATTCGAAACTCGACCGTGCGTTTTCACTAGACTTGGGCTTAAAGGGGGAGAAAATAGCTCGGAACGTCACGAAAGTTGGTGTGGACGCTTGTCTACCAATGGGACATCCAAAACTATTCTCAAATTTCAATTCCGAGAAGTTAGTCAAAGTTGAAACTCGATCGTGCGTTTTCGCTAGACTTGGGCCTAAAGGGTGTGAAAATAGCTCGGAACGTCACGAAAGTTGGCGTGGACGCTTGTCTACCAATGTGACATCCATCTCCATTAGCTCGTAATGTGACGAAAGTTGGCGTGCGCATTTTTTTTACCAACGGGACATCCAAATCTATGCTCAATTTTTAATTCCGAGAAGTTGGTCAAATTCGAAACTCGACCGTGCGTTTTCGCTATACTTAGGCTTAAAGGGTGAGAAAATAGCTCAGAACGTCACAAACGTTGGCGTGTGCATTTGTCTACCAACGTGACATCCAAATCTATGCTCAATTTTCTATTCCGAGAAGTTGGTCAAATTTTAAACTCGACCGTGCGTTTTCGCTAGAGTTGGGCTTAAAGAGGGAGAAAATAGCTCGGAACGTCATGAAAGTTGGTGTGGACACTTGTCTACCAATGGGACATCCAAATCTATTCTCAAATTTATATTTCGAGAAGTTGGTCAAAGTTGAAAATCGACCGTGCATTTTCGCTAGACTTGGGCTTAAAGGGTGGGAAAATAGCTCGGAATGTCAAGAAAGTTGGCGTGCGCATTTTTCTACCAACGGGACATCCAAATCTATGCTCAATTTTTAATTCCGAGAAGTTGGTCAAATTCGAAACTCGACCGTGCGTTTTCGCTAGACTTAGGCTTAAAGGGTGAGAAAATAGCTCGGAACGTCACGAAAGTTGGCGTGCGCATTTGTCTACCAACGGGACATCCAACTCTATGCTAAATTTTCAATTCCGAGAAGTTGGTCAAATTCAAAACTCGACCGTAGCGTTTTCACTAGACTTGGGATTAAAGTGGGAGAAAATAGCTCGGAACGTCACGAAAGTTGGTGTGGACGCTTGTCTACCAATGGGACATCCAAAACTATTCTCAAATTTCAATTCCGAGAAGTTAATCAAAGTTGAAACTCGATCGTGCGTTTTCGCTAGACTTGGGCTTAAAGGGTGTGAAAATAGCTCGGAACGTTACGAAAGTTGGCGTGGACGTTCGTCTACCAATGTGACATACACAACCATTCTCAAATTTAAATTCCGAGAAGTTGGTCAAAGTTGAAAATCGACCGTGCATTTTCGCTACACTTAGGCTTAAAGGGTGAGAAAATAGCTCGGAACGTCACGAAAGTTGGCGTGCGCATTTGTCTACCAACGGGACATCCAAATCTATGTTCAATTTTCAATTCCGAGAAGTTGGTCAAATTCGAAACTCGATCATGCGTTTTCGCTAGACTTGTGCTTAAAGAGGGAGAAAATAGCTCGGAATGTCACGATAGTTGTTGTGGACGCTTGTCTACCAATGGGACATCCAAAACTATTCTCAAATTTCAATTCCGAGAAGTTAGTCAAAGTTGAAACTCGATCGTGCGTTTTCGCTAGACTTGGGCTTAAAGGGTGTGAAAATAACTCGGAACGTTACGAAAGTTGGCGTGGACGCTCGTGCACCAATGGGACATCCAAAACTATTCTGAAATTTCAATTCCGAGAAGTTAGTCAAAGTTGAAACTCGATCGTGCGTTTTCGCAAGACTTGGGCTTAAAGCGTACGAAAATAGCTCGGAATGTCACGAAAGTTGGCGTGGACGCTCGTCTACCAATGTGACATCCAAATTCATTCACAAATTTAAATTCGGAGAATATGGTCAAAGTTGAAAATCGACCATGCATTTTCGCTACACTTAGGCTTAAAGGGTGAGAAAATAGCTCGGAACGTCACGAAAGTTGGCGTGCGCATTTGTCTACCAACGGGACATCCAAATCTATGCTCAATTTTCAATTCCGAGAAGTTGGTCAAATTCGAAACTCGACCGTGCGTTTTCACTAGACTTGGGCTTAAGGGGGAGAAAATAGCTCGGAACGTCACGAAAGTTGGTGTGGACGCTTGTCTACCAATGGGACATCCAAAACTATTCTCAAATTTCAATTCCGAGAAGTTAGTCAAAGTTGAAACTCGATCGTCTGTTTTCGCTAGACTTGGGCCTAAAGGGTGTGAAAATAGCTCGGAACGTCACGAAAGTTGGCGTGGACGCTCGTCTACCAATGTGACATCCAAATCCATTAGCTCGTAATGTGACGAAAGTTGGCGTGCGCATTTTTCTACCAACGGGACATCCAAATCTATGCTCAATTTTTAATTCCGAGAAGTTGGTCAAATTCGAAACTCGACCGTGCGTTTTCGCTAGACTTAGGCTTAAAGGGTGAGAAAATAGCTCAGAACGTCACGAACGTTGGCGTGCGCATTTGTCTACCAACGTGACATCCAAATCTATGCTCAATTTTCTATTCCGAGAAGTTGGTCAAAGTTGAAACTCGACCGTGCGTTTTCGCTTGACTTGGGCTTAAACGGGGAGAAAATAGCTCGGAACGTCACGAAAGTTGGTGTGGCCGCTTGTCTAACAATGGGACATCCAAAACTATTCTCGAATTTCGATTCCGAGAAGTTGGACAAATTCAAAACTCGACCGTGCATTTTCGCTAGACTTGGGCTTAAAGGGGGAGAAAATAGCTCGGAACGTCACGAAAGTTGGTGTGGATGCTTGTCTACCAATGGGACATCCAAAACTATTCTCGAAGTTCGATTCCGAGAAGTTGGACAAAGTTGAAACTTGATCGTGCGCTTTCGCTAGACTTGGGCTTAAAGGGTGTGAAAATAGCTCGGAACGTCACGAAAGTTGGCGTGCGCATTTGTCTACCAACGGGACATCCAAATCTATTCTCAATTTTTAATTACGAGAAGTTGGTCAAATTCGAAACTCAACCGTGCGTTTTCGCTCGACTTGAGCTTAAAGGGTGTGAAATTAGCTCGTAATGTGACGAAAGTTGGCGTGCGCATTTGTCTACCAACGGGACATCCAACTCTATGCTCAATTTTCAATTCCGAGAAGTTGGTCAAATTCGAAACTCGATCGTGCGTTTTCACTAGACTTGGGATTAAACGGGGAGAAAATAGCTCGGAACGTCACGAAAGTTGGTGTGGACGGTTGTCTACCAATGGGACATCCAAAACTATTCTCGAATTTCGATTCCGAGAAGTTGGACAAATTTAAAACTCGACCGTGCGTTTTCGCTAGACTTGGGCTTAAAGGGGGAGAAAATAGCTCGGAACGTCACGAAAGTTGGTGTGGATTCTTGTTTACCAATGGGACATCCAAAACTATTCTCGAATTTCGATTCCGAGAAGTTGTTCAAAGTTGAAAATCGACCGTGCATTTTCGCTACACTTAGGCTTAAAGGGTGAGAAAATAGCTCGGAACGTCATGAAAGTTGGCGTGCGCATTTGTATACCAACGGGACATCCAAATCTATTCTCAATTTTTAATTACGAGAAGTTGGTCAAATTCGAAACTCGACCGTGCGTTTTCACTAGACTTGGGTTTAAAGGGCGAGAAAATAGCTCGGAACGTCACGAAAGTTGGTGTGGACGCTTGTCTACCAATGGGACATCCAAAACTATTCGCAAATTGCAATTCCGAGAAGTTGGTCAAAGTTGAAACTCGATCATGCATTTTCACTAGACTTCGGCTTAAACGGTGTGAAAATAGCTCAGAACTTCACGAAAGTTGGCGTGGACCCTCGCCTACCAATACGACATCCAAATCTATTCTCAAATTTATATTCCGAGAAGTTGGTCAAAGTTGAAAATCGACCGTGCATTTTCGCTAGACCTAGGATTAAAGGGGTAGAAAATAGGTCGGAAAGTCACGAAAGTTGGCGTGCACATTTGTCTACCAACAGGACAGCCAAATCTATGATCAATTTTTTATTCTGAGAAGTTGGTCAAATTTGAAACTCGACCGTGCGTTTTCGCTAGACTTAGGCTTAAAGGGTGAGAAAATAGCTCGGAACGTCACAAAAGTTGGCGTCCGCATTTGTCTACCAACGGCACATCCAACTCTATGCTCAATTTTCAATTCCGAGAAGTTGGTAAAATTCGAAACTCGACCGTGCGTTTTCACTATACTTGGGATTAAAGTGGGAGAAAATAGCTCGGAACGTCATGAAAGTTGGTGTGGACGCTTGTCTACGAATGGGACATCCAAAACCATTCTCAAATTTCAATTCCGAGAAGTTAATCAAAGTTGAAACTCGATCGTGCGTTTTCGCTAAACTTGGGCTTAAAGGGTGTGAAAATAGCTCAGAACTTCACGAAAGTTGGCGTGGACCCTCGCCTACCAATGCGACATCCAAAACTATTCTCAAATTTAAATTTCGAGAAGTTGGTCAAAGTTGAAACTCGATCGTGCATTTTCGCTAGACTTGGTCTTAAAGGGTGTGAAAATAGCTCGGAACTTCACGAAAGTTGGCGTGGACCCTCGCCTACCAATGCGACATCCAAATCTATTCTCAAATTTATATTCCGAGAAGTTGGTCAAAGTTGAAAATCGACCGTGCATTTTCGCTAGACTTAGGATTAAAGGGTGAGAAAATAGGTCAGAAAGTCACGAAAGTTGGCGTGCGCATTTGTCTACCAACGGGACAGCCAAATCTATGCTCAATTTTTTATTCTGAGAAGTTGGTCAAATTTGAAACTCGACCGTGCATTTTCACTAGACTTGGGCTTAAGGAGGGAGAAAATAGCTCGGAACGTCACAAACGTTCGTGTGGACGCTTGCCTACCAATGGGACATCCAAATCTATTCTCAAATTTATATTCCGAGAAGTTGGTCAAAGTTGAAAATCGACCGTGCATTTTCGTTGGACTTGGCCTTAAAGTGTGAGAAAATAGCTCGGAATGTCATGAAAGTTGGCGTGCGCATTTGTCTACCAACGGGACATCCAAATCTATGCTCAACTTTTAATTCCGAGAAGTTGGTCAAATTCGAAACTCGACCGTGCGTTTTCGCTAGACTTAGGCTTAAAGGGTGAGAGAATAGCTCGGAACGTGACTAAAGTTGGCGTGCGCATTTGTCTACCAACGGGACATCCAAATCTATGCTCAATTTTTAATTCCGAGAAGTTGGTCAAATTCGAAACTCGACCGTGCGTTTTCGCTAGACTTAGGCTTAAAGGGTGAGAAAATAGCTTGGAACGTCACAAAAGTTGGCGTCCGCATTTGTCTACCAACGGCACATCCAACTCTATGCTCAATTTTCAATTCCGAGAAGTTGGTAAAATTCGAAACTCGACCGTGCGTTTTCACTAGACTTGGGATTGAAGTGGGAGAAAATAGCTCGGAACGTCATGAAAGTTGGTGTGGACGCTTGTCTACTAATGGGACATCCAAAACCATTCTCAAATTTCAATTCTGAGAAGTTAATCAAAGTTGAAACTCGATCGTGCGTTTTCGCTAGACTTGGGCTTAAAGGGTGTGAAAACAGCTCGGAACGTTACGAAAGTTGGCGTGGACGCTCGTCTACCAATGTGACATACACATCCATTCTCAAATTTAAATTCCGAGAAGTTGGTCAAAGTTGAAAATCGACCGTGCATTTTAGCTACACTTAGGCTTAAAGGGTGTGAAAATAGCTCGGAACGTCACGAAAGTTGGCGTGCGCATTTGTCTACCAACGGGACATCCAAATCTATGTTCAATTTTCAATTCCGAGAAGTTGGTCAAATTCGAAACTCGACCGTGAGTTTTCGCTAGACTTGTGCTTAAAGAGGGAGAAAATAGCTCGGAACGTCACGAAAGTTGGTGTGGACGCTTGTCTACCAATGGGACATCCAAAACTATTCTCAAATTTCAATTCCGAGAAGTTAGTCAAAGTTGAAACTCGATCGTGCGTTTTCGCTAGACTTGGGCTTAAAGGGGGAGAAAATAGCTCGGAACGTCATGAAAGTTGGCGTGGATGCTCGTCTCCCAATGGGACATCCAAAACTATTCTCAAATTTAAATTCCGAGAAGTTGGTCAAAGTTGAAATTGGATCGTGCGTTTTCGCTAGACTTGGGCTTAAAGGGTGTGAAAATAGCTCGGAACATTACGAAAGTTGGCGTGGACGCTCGTCTACCAATGGGACATCCAAATCCATTCTCAAATTTAAATTCCGAGATGTTGGTCAATGTTGAAACTCAATCGTGCGTTTTCGCTAGACTTGGGCTTAAAGGGGAAGAAAATAGCTCGGAACGTCACGAAAGTTGGCGTGAGCATTTGTCTACCAACGGGACATCCAAATCTATGCTCAATTTTCAATTCCGAGAAGTTGGTCAAATTTGAAACTCGACTGTGCGTTTTCGCTAGACTTGGGCTAAAAGGGCGAGAAAATAGCTCGGAACGTCACGAAAGTTGGTGTGGACGCTTGTCTACCAATGGGACATCCAAAACTATTCTCAAATTTCAATTCGGAGAAGTTAATCAAAGTTGAAACTCGATCGTGCGTTTTCGCTAGACTTGGGCTTAAAGGGTGTGAAAATAGCTCGGAACGTTACGAAAGTTGGCGTGGACGCTCGTCTACCAATGTGACATCCAAATCTATTCGCAAATTTAAATTCCGAGAAGTTGGTCAAAGTTGAAAATCGACCATGCATTTTCTCTACACTTACGCTTAAAGGGTGAGAAAATAGCTCGGAATGTCACGAAAGTTGGCGTGGGCATTTGTCTACCAACGGGACATCCAAATCTATGCTCAATTTTCAATTCCGAGAAGTTGGTCAAATTCGAAACTCGACCGTCCGTTTTCGCTAGACTTAGGCTTAAAGGGGGAGAAAATAGCTCGGAACGTCACAAAAGTTGGTGTGGACGCTTGTCTACCAAGGGGACATCCAAAACTATTCTCAAATTTCAATTCCAAGAAGTTGGTCAAAGTTGAAACTCGATCGTGCGTTTTCGCTTGACTTGGGCTCAAACGGTGAGAATAAAGCTCGGAACGTCACGAAAGTTGGTGTGGACGCTTGTCTACCAATGGGACATCCAAAACTATTCTCAAATTTCAATTCCGAGAAGTTGGTCAAAGTTGAAACTCGATCGTGCGTTTTCCCTTGACTTGGGCTTAAACGGGGAGAAAATAGCTCAGAACGTCACGAAAGTTGGTGTGGACGCTTGTCTAACAATGGGACATCCAAAACTATTCTCAATTTTCAATTCCGAGAAGTTAATCAAAGTTGAAACTCGATCGTGCGTTTTCACTAGACTTAGGCTTAAAGGGTGAGAAAATAGCTTGGAACATCACGAAAGTTGGCGTGCGCATTTGTCTATAAACGGGACATCCAAATCTATGCTCAATTTTCAATTTCGAGAAGTTGGACAAACTTGAAACTCGACCGTGCGTTTTCGCTTGACTTGAGCTTAAAGGGTGTGAAATTAGCTCGTAATGTGACGAAAGTTGGCGTGCGCATTTGTATACCAACGGGACATCCAAATCTATGCTCAATTTTTAATTCCGAGAAGTTGGTCAAATTCGAAACTCGACCATGCGTTTTCGCTAGACCTAGGCTTAAAGGGTGAGAAAATAGCTCAGAACGTCACGAACGTTGGCGTGCGCATTTGTCTACCAACGGGACATCCAAATCTATGCTCAATTTTCAATTCCGATAAGTTGGTCAAATTCGAAACTCGATCGTGCGTTTTCGATAGACTTGGGCTTAAAGGGGGAGAAAATAGCTCGGAATGTCACGAAAGTTGGCGTGGATGCTCATCTACCAATGGGACATCCAAAACTATTCTCAAATTTAAATTCCGGGAAGTTGGTCAAAGTTGAAACTCGATCGTGCGTTTTCGCTAGACTTGGGCTTAAGGGGTGTGAAAATAGCTCGGAACATTACGAAAGTTGGTGTGGACGCTCGTCTACCAATGGGACATCCAAATCCATTCTCAAATTTGAATTCCGAGATGTTGGTCAAAGTTGAAACTCGATCGTGCGTTTTCGCTAGACTTGGGCTTCAACGGGGAGAAAATAGCTCGAAACGTCACGAAAGTTGGCGTGAGCATTTGTCTACCAACGGGACATCCAAATCTATGCTCAATTTTCAATTCCGAGAAGTTGGTCAAATTCAAAACTCGACCGTGCGTTCTCGCTAGACTTGCGCTTAAAGGGGGAGAAAATAGCTCGGAAAGTCACGAAAGTTGGTGTGGACGCTTGTCTACCAATGGGACATCCAAAACTATTTTCAAATTTCAATTTCGAGAAGTTGGTCAAAGTTGAAACTCGATCGTGCGTTTTCGCTAGACTTGGGCTTAAAGGGGGAGAAAATAGCTCGGAACGTCACGAAAGTTGGCATAGACGCTCGTCTACCAATGGGACATCCAAAACTATTCTCAAATTTAAATTCCGAGAAGTTGGTCAACGTTGAAACTCGTTCGTGCGTTTTCGCTAGACTTGGACTTAAAGGGTGTGAAAATAGCACGGAACGTTACGAATGTTGGCGTGTACGCTCATCTACCAATGTGACATCCAAATCTATTCGCAAATTTAAATTCCGAGAAGTTGGTCAAAGTTGAAAATCGACCCTGCATTTTCTCTACACTTAGGCTTAAAGGGTGAGAAAATAGCTCGGAACGTCACGAAAGTTGGCCTGAGCATTTGTCTACCAACGGGACATTCAAATCTATGCTCAATTTTCAATTCCGAGAAGTTGGTCAAATTCGAAACTCGACCGTGCGTTTTCGCTAGACTTGGGCTTAAAAGGGGAGAAAATAGCTTGCAACGTCACGAAAGTTGGTGTGGACGCTTCTCTACCAATGGGACATCCAAACTATTCTCAATTTTCATTTCCGAGAAGTTAATCAAATTCGAAACTCGACCGTGCGTTTTCGCTAGACTTGGGCTTAAAAGGGGAGAAAATAGCTCGGAACATCACAAAAGTTGGTGTGGACGCTTGTCTACAAATGGGACATCCAAAACTATTCTCGAATTTCGATTCCAAGAAGTTGGACAAAGTTGAAACTCGATCGTGCGCTTTCGCTAGACTTGGGCTTAAAGGGTGTGAAAATAGCTCGGAACGTCACGAAAGTTGGCGTGTGCATTTGTCTACCAACGGGACATCCAAATCTATACTCAAATTTAAATTCCGAGAAGTTGGTCAAATTCGAAACTCGACTGTGCGTTTTCGCTAGACTTAGCCTTAAAGGGTGAGAAAATAGCTCGGAACGTCACGAAAGTTGGCGTGCGCATTTGTCTACCAACGGGACATCCAAATCTATGCTCAATTTTCAATTCCGAGAAGTTGGTCAAATTCGAAACTTGACCGTGCCTTTTCACTAGACTTGGGCTTAAAGGCGGAGAAAATAGCTCGGAACGTCACGAAAGTTGGTGTGGACGCTTGTCTACCAATGGGACATCCAAAACTATTCTCGAATTTCGATTCCAAGAAGTTGGACAAAGTTGAAACTCGATCGTGCGCTTTCGCTAGACTTGGGCTTAAAGGGTGTGAAAATAGCTCGTAACGTCACGATAGTTGGCGTGAGCATTTTTCTACCAACGGGACATCCAAATCTATGCTCAATTTTCAATTCCGAGAAGTTGGTCAAATTCGAAACTCGACCGTGCGTTTTCGCTAGACTTGGGCTTTTTGGGGGAGAAAATAGCTCAGAACGTCACGAAAGTTAGTGTGGATGCTTGTCTACTAATGGGACATCCAAAACTATTCTACAATTTTAATTCCGAGAAGTCGGTCAAAGTTGAAACTCGATCGTGCGTTTTCGCTTGACTTGGGCTCAAACGGGGAGAAAATAGCTCGGAACGTCACGAAAGTTGGTGTGGACGCTTGTCTACCAATGGGACATCCAAAACTATTCTCAAATTTCAATTCCAAGAAGTTGGTCAAAGTTGAAACTCGATCGTGCGTTTTCGCTTGACTTGGGCTTAAACGGGGAGAAAAAAGCTCGGAACGTCACGAAAGTTGGTGTGAACACTTCTCTACCAATGGGACATCCTAAACTATTCTCAATTCTCAATTCCGAGAAGTTAATCAAATTCAAAACTCGACCGTGTGTTTTCGCTAGACTTGGGCTTAAAGGGGGAGAAAATAGCTCGGAACGTCACGAAAGTTGGTGTGGACGCTTGTCTACCAATGGGACATCCAAAACTATTATCAAATTTCAATTCCGAGAAGTTGGTCAAAGTTGAAACTCGATCGTGCGTTTTCGCTTGACTTGGGCTTAAACGGGGAGAAAATAGCTCGGAACGTCACGAAAGTTGGTGTGGACGCTTGTCTACCAATGGGACATCCAAAACTATTCTCGAATTTCGATTCTGAGAAGTTGGACAAAGTTGAAACTCGATCGTGCGCTTTCACTAGACTTGGGCTTAAAGGGTGTGAAAATAGCTCGAAACGTCACGAAAGTTGGCGTGCACATTTGTCTACCAACGGGACATCCAAATCTATGCTCAATTTTCAATTCCGAGAAGTTGGTCAAATTCGAAACTCGATCGTGCGTTTTCGCTTGACTTGGGCTTAAACGGGGAGAAAATAGCTCGGAACGTCACGAAAGTTAGTGTGGACGCTTGTCTACCAATGGGACATCCAAAACTATTCTCAATTTTCAATTCCGAGAAGTTAATCAAATTCGAAACTCGACCGTGCGTTTTCGCTAGACTTGGGCTTAAAGGGGGAGAAAATAGCTCGGAACGTCACGAAAGTTGGTGTGGACGCTTGTCTACCAATGGGACATCCAAAACTATTCTCAAATTTCAATTCCGAGAAGTTGGTCAAAGTTGAAACTCGATCTTGCGTTTTCGCTTGACTTGGGCTTAAACGGGGAGAAAATAGCTCGGAACGTCACGAAAGTTGGTATGGACGCTTGTCTACCAATGGGACATCCAAAACTATTCTTGAATTTCGATTCCGAGAAGTTGGACAAAGTCGAAACTCGATCGTGTGCTTTCGCTATACTTGGGCTTAAAGCGGGAGAAAATAGCTCGGAACGTCACGAAAGTTGGTGTGGACGTTTTTCTACCAATGCGACATCCAAAACTATTCTGAAATTTCAATTCCGAGAAGTTAATCAAAGTTGAAACTCGATCCTGCGTTTTCGCTAGACTTGGGCTTAAAGGGTGTGAAAATAACTCGGAACGTTGCGAAAGTTGGCGTGGACGCTCGTGTACCAATGGGACATCCAAAACTATTCTCAAATTTCAATTCCGAGAAGTTAGTCAAAGTTGAAACTCGATCGTGCGTTTTCGCTAGACTTGGGCTTAAAGGGTGCGAAAATAGCTCGGAACGTCACGAAAGTTGGCGTGGACGCTCGTCTACCAATGTGACATCCAAATCCATTCACAAATTTAAATTCCGAGAAGTTGGTCAAAGTTGAAAATCGACCGTGCCTTTTCGCTACACTTAGGCTTAAAGGGTGAGAAAATAACTCGGAACGTCACGAAATTTGGTGTGCGCATTTGTCTACCAACGGGACATCCAAATCTACGCTCAATTTTTAATTCCGAAAAGTTGGTCAAATTCGAAACTCGACCATGCGTTTTCACTAGGCTTCGGCTTAAAGGGGGAGAAAATAGCTCGGAACGTCACGAAAGTTGGTGTGGACGCTTGTCTACCAATGGGACATCCAAAACTATTCTTGAATTTCGATTCCGAGAAGTTGGACAAAGTTGAAACTCGACCGTGCGCTTTCGCTAGACTTGGGCTTAAAGGGTGTGAAAATAGCTCGGAACGTCACGAAAGTTGGCGTGCGCATTTGTCTACCAACGGGACATCCAAATCTATGCTAAATTTTCAATTCCGAGAAGTTGGTCAAACTCGAAACTCGACCGTGCGTTTTCACTAGAATTGGGCTTAAAGGGGTAGAAAATAGCTCGGAACGTCACGAAAGTTGGTGTGGACGTTTGTCTACCAATGCGACATCCAAAACTATTCTGAAATTTCAATTCCGAGAAGTTAATCAAAGCTGAAACTCGATCGTGCGTTTTCGCTAGACTTGGGCTTAAAGGGTGTGAAAATAACTCGGAACGTTGCGAAAGTTGGTATGGACGCTCGTGTACCAATGGGACATCCAAAACTATTCTCAAATTTCAATTCCGAGAAGTTAGTCAAAGTTGAAACTCGATTGTGCATTTTCGCTAGACTTGGGCTTAAAGGGTGCGAAAATAGCTCGGACGTCACGAAAGTTGTCATGGACGCTCGTCTACCAATGTGACATCCAAATCCATTCACAAATTTAAATTCCGAGAAGTTGGTCAAAGTTGAAAATCGACCGTGCATTTTCGCTACACTTAGGCTTAAAGGGTGAGAAAATAGCTCGGAACGTCACGAAAGTTGGCGTGCACATTTGCCTACCAACAGGACATCCAAATCTATGCTCAATTTTTAATTCCGAGAAGTTGGTCAAATTCGAAACTCGACCGTTCGTTTTCAATAGACTTGGGCTTAAAGGGGGACAAAATAGCTTGGAACGTCACGAACGTTGGTGTGGATGCTTGTCTACCAATGGGACATCTAAAACTATTCTCGAATTTCGATTCCGAGAAGTTGGACAAGGTTGAAACTCGATCGTGCGCTTTCGCTAGACTTGGGCTTAAAGGGTGTGAAAATAGTTCGTAACGTCACGAAAGTTGGCGTGCGCATTTGTCTACCAACGGGACATCCAAATCTATGCTCAATTTTCAATTCCGAGAAGTTGGTCAAATTTGAAACTCGACCGTGCGTTTTAGCTAGACTTGGGCTTAAAGGGGGAGAAAATAGCTCGGAACGTCACGAAATTTGGTGTGGACGCTTGTCTAACAATGGGACATCCAAAACTATTCTCGAATTTCGATTCCGAGAAGTTGGACAAAGTTGAAACTCGATCGTGCGTTTTCGCTAGACTTGGGCTTAAAGCGTGTGAAAGTAGCTCGGAACGTCACGAAAGTTGGCGTGCGCATTTGTCTACCAACGGGACATCCAAATCTATGCTCAATTTTCAATTCTGAGAAGTTGGTCAAATTCGAAACTCAACCGTGCGTTTTCACTGGACTTGGGCTTAAAGGGGGAGAAAATAGCTCGGAACGTCACGAAAGTTGGTGTGGATGCTTGTCTACCAATGCGACATCTAAAACTATTCTGAAATTTCAATTCTGAGAAGTTAATCAAAGTTGAAACTCGATCGTGCATTTTCGCTAGACTTGGGCTTAAATGGTGTGAAAATAACTCGGAACGTTACGAAAGTTGGCGTGGACGCTCGTGTACCAATGGGACATCCAAAACTATTCTCAAATTTCAATTCCGAGAAGTTAGTCCAAGTTGAAACTCGATCGTGCGTTTTCGCTAGACTTGGGCTTAAACGGTGCGAAAATAGCTCGGAACGTCACGAAAGTTGGCGTGGACGCTCGTCTACCAATGTGACATCCAAATCCATTCGCAAATTTAAATTCCGAGAAGTTGGTCAAAGTTGAAAATCGACCGTGCATTTACGCTACACTTAGGCTTAAAGGGTGAGAAAATAGCTCGGAACGTCATGAAAGTTGGTGTGGACGCTTGTCTACCAATGGGACATCCCAAACTATTCTCGAATTTCGGTTCTGAGAAGTTGGACAAAGTTGAAACTCGATCGTGCGCTTTCGCTAGACTTGGGCTTAAAGGGTGTGAAAATAGCTCGTAACGTCACGAAAATTGGCGTGTGCATTTGTCTACCAATGGGACATCCAAATCTATACTCAATTTTCAATCCCGAGAAGTTGGTCAAATTTGAAACTCGACCATGCGTTTTCGCTAGACTTGGGCTTAAAGGGGGAGAAAATAGCTCGGAACGTCACGAAAGGTTGTGTGGACGCTTGTCTAACAATGGGACATCCAAAACTATTCTCGAATTTTGATTCTGAGAAGTTGGACAAAGTTGAAACTTGATCGTGCGCTTTCGCTAGACTTGGGCTTAAAGGGTGTGAAAATAGCTCGGAACGTCACGAAAGTTGGCATGCGCATTTGTCTACCAACGGGACATCCAAATCTATGCTCAATTTTTAATTCTGAGAAGTTGGTCAAATTTGAAACTCGACCGTGCGTTTTCACTTGACTTGGGCTTAAACTGGGAGAAAATAGCTCAGAACGTCACGAAAGTTGGTGTGGACGCTTGTCTACCAATGGGACATCCAAAACTATTCTCAAATTTCAATTCCGAGAAGTTAGTCAAAGTTGAAACTCGTTCGTGCGTTTTCGCTAGACTTGGGCCTAAAGGGTGTGAAAATAGCTCAGAACGCTACGAAAGTTGGCGTGCGCATTTGTCTATAAACGGGACATCGAAATTTATGCTCAATGTTCAATTCCGAGAAGTTGGACAAACTTGAAACTCGACCGTGCGTTTTCGCTCGACTTGAGCTTAAAGGGTGTGAAATTAGCTCGTAATGTGACGAAAGTTGGCGTGCGCATTTGTCTACCAACGCGACATCCAAATCTATGCTCGAATTTCGATTCCGAGAAGTTGGACAAATTCGAAAATCGATCGTGCGCTTTCGCTAGTCCTAGGCTTAAAGGGTGAGAAAATAGCTCAGAACGTCACGAAAGTTGGCATGCGCATTTGTCTACCAACGGGACATCCAAATCTATGCTCAATTTTCAATTCCGAGAAGCTGGTCAAATTCGAAACTCAATTGTGCGTTTTCGCTAGACTTGGGCTTAAAGGGGGAGAAAATAGCTCGGAACGTCACGAAAGTTGGCGTGGATGCTCGTCTACCAATGGGACATCCAAAACTATTCTCAAATTTAAATTCCGAGAAGTTGGTCAAAGTTGAAACTCGATCGTGCGTTTTCGCTAGACTTGAGCTTAAAGGGTGTGAAAATAGCTCGGAACATTACGAAAGTTGGCATGGACGCTCGTCTACCAATGCGACATCCAAATCTATTCTCAAATTTATATTCCGAGATGTTGGTCAAAGTTGAAACTCGACCGTGCATTTTCGCTAGACTTGGGCTTAAAGGGGGAGAAAATAGGTCGGAAAGTCACGAAAGTTGTCGTGAGCATTTGTCTACCAACGGGACATCCAAATCTATGCTCAATTTTCAATTCCGAGAAGTTGGTCAAATTCGAACCTTGACCATGCGTTTTCGCTAGACCTAGGCTTAAAGGGTGAGAAAATAGCTCAGAACGTCACGAAAGTTTGCGTGCGCATTTGTTTACCAACGGGACATCCAAATCTATGCTCAATTTTCAATTCCGAGAAGTTGGTCAAATTCGAAACTCGATCGTGCGTTTTCGCTAGACTTGGGCTTAAAGGGTGTGAAAATAGCTCGGAACATTACGAAAGTTGGTGTGGACGCTTGTCTACCAATGGGACATCCAAAACTATTCTCAAATTTAAATTTCGAGAAGTTGGTCAAAGTTGAAAATCGACCGTGCATTTTCTCTACACTTAGGCTTAAAGGGTGAGAAAATAGCTCGGAACGTCACGAAAGTTGGCGTGAGCATTTGTCTACCAACGGGACATCCAAATCTATGCTCAATTTTCAATTGCGAGAAGTTGGTCAAATTCGAAACTCGACTATGCGTTTTCGCTAGACTTGGGATTATAGGGGGAGAAAATAGCTCGGAACGTCATGAAAGTTGGTGTGGACGCTTGTCTACCAATGGGACATCCAAAACTATTCTCAAATTTAAATTCCGAGATGTTGGTCAAAGTTGAAACTCGATCGTGCGTTTTCGCTAGACTTGGGCTTAAAGGGGGAGAAAATAGCTCGGAACGTCACGAAAGTTGGCGTGCGCATTTGTCTACCAACGGGACATCCAAATCTATGCTCAAATTTCAATTCCGAGAAGTTGGTCAAAGTTGAAACTCGATCGTGCGTTTTCGCTTGACTTGGGCTTAAAGGGGGAGAAAATAGCTCGGAACGTCACGAAAGTTGTTGTCGACGCTTGACTACCAATGGGACATCCAAAACTATTCTCGAATTTCGATTCCGAGAAGTTGGACAAAGTTGAAACTCGATCGTGCGCTTTCGCTAGACTTGGGCTTAAAGGGTGTGAAAATAGCTCCCAACGTCACGAAAGTTGGCGTGCGCATTTGTCTACCAATGGGACATCCAAATCTATGCTCAATTTTCAATTCCGAGAAGTTGGTCAAATTCGAAACTCGACCGTGCGTTTTCACTAGACTTGGGATTAAAGGGGGAGAAAATAGCTCGGAACGCCACGAAAGTTGGTGTGGATGCTTGTCTACCAATGCGACATCCAAAACTATTATGAAATTTCATTTCCGAGAAGTTAATCAAAGTTGAAACGCGATCGTGCATTTTCGCTAGACTTGGGCTTAAAGGGTGTGAAAGTAACTCGGAACGTTACGAAATTTGGCATGGACGCTCGTGTACCAATGAGACATCCAAATCTATGCTCAATTTTTAATTCCGAGAAGTTGGTCAAACTCGAAACTCGACCGTGCGTTTTCCCTAGACTTGGGCTTAAAGGGGGAGAAAATAGCTCGGAACGTCACAAAAGTTGGTGTGGACGCTTGTCTACCAATGGGACATCCAAAACTATTCTCAAATTTCAATTCCGAGAAGTTAGTCAAAGTGGAAACTCGATCGTGCGTTTTCGCTAGACTTGGGCTTAAAGGGTGTGAAAATAGCTCGGACGTCACGAAAGTTGGCGTGGACGCTCGTCTACAATGTGACATCCAAATCCATTCACAAATTTAAATTCCGAGAAGTTGGTCAAAGTTGAAAATCGTCCGTGCATTTTCGCTACACTTAGGCTTAAAGGGTGAGAAAATAGCTCGGAACGTCACGAAAGTTGGCGTGCGCATTTGTCTACCAACAGGACATCCAAATCTATGATCAATTTTTAATTCCGAGAAGTTGGTCAAATTCGAAACTCGACCGTTCGTTTTCAATAGACTTGGGCTTAAAGGGGGACAAAATAGCTCGGAACGTAACGAAAGTTGGTGTGGACGTTTGTCTACCAATGGGATATCCAAAACTATTCTCGAATTTCGATTCTGAGAAGTTGGACAAAGTTGAAACTCGATCGTGCGCATTCGCTAGACTTGGGCTTAAAGGGCGTGAAAATAGCTCGGAACGTCACGAAAGTTGGCGTGCGAATTTGTCTACCAAAGGAACATCCAAATCTATGCTCAATTTTCAATTCCGAGAAGTTAGTCAAAGTTGAAACTCGATCGTGCGTTTTCGCTAGACTTGGGCTTAAAGGGTGCGAAAATAGCTCGGAACGTCACGAAAGTTGGCGTGGACGCTCGTCTACCAATGTGACATCCAAATCAATTCGCAAATTTAAATTCCGAGAAGTTGGTCAAAGTTGAAAATCGACCGTGCATTTTCGCTACACTTAGGCTTAAAGGGTGAGAAAATAGCTCGGAACGTCATGAAAGTTGGCGTGCGCATTTGTCTACCAACGACACATCCAAATCTATGCTCAATTTTTAATTCCGAGAAGTTGGTCAAATTCGAAACTCGACCGTGCGTTTTCACTAGACTTGGGCTTAAAGGGGGAGAAAATAGCTCGGAACGTCACGAAAGTTGGTGTGGACGCTTGTCTACCAATGGGACATCCAAAACTATTCTCGAATTTCGATTCCGAGAAGTTGGACAAAGTTGAAACTCGATCGTGCGCTTTCGCTAGACTTGGGCTTAAAGGGTGTGAAAATAGCTCGTAACGTCACGAAAGTTGGCGTGTGCATTTGTCTACCAATGGGACATCCAAATCTATGCTCAATTTTCAATCCCGAGAAGTTGGTGTGGATGCTCGTCTACCAATGTGACATCCAAATTCATTCGCAAATTTAAATTCCGAGAAGTTGGTCAAAGTTGAAAATCGACCGTGCATTTTCGCTACACTTAGGCTTAAAGGGTGAGAAAATAGCTCGGAACGTCACGAAAGTTGGCGTGCGCATTTGTCTGCCAACGGGACATCCAAATCTATGCTCAATTTTTAATTCCAGGAAGTTGGTCAAATTCGAAACTCGACCGTGCGTTTTCTCTAGACTTGGGCTTAAAGGGGGAGAAAATAGCTCGGAACGTCACGAAAGTTGGTGTGGACGCTTGTCTACCAATGGGACATCCAAAACTATTCTCAAATTTCAATTCCGAGAAGTTAGTCAAAGTTGAAACTCGATCGTGCGTTTTCGCTAGACTTGGGCTTAAAGGGTGTGAAAATAGCTCGGAACGTCACGAAAGTTGGCATGGACGCTGGTCTACCAATGCGACATCCAAATCTATTCTCAAATTTATATTCCGAGAAGTTGGTCAAAGTTGAAAATCGATTGTGCATTTTCGCTAGACTTAGGCTTAAATGGTGAGAAAATAGCTCGGAACGTCACCAAAGTTGGCGTGCACATTTGTCTACCAACGGGACATCGAAATCTATGCTCAATTTTCAATTCCGAGAAGTTGGTCAAATTCGAAAATCGACCGTGCGTTTTCACTAGACTTGGACTTAAAGAGGGAGAAAATAGCTCAGAACGTCACGAAAGTTGGTGTGGATGCTTGTCTACCAATGGGACATCCAAATCTATTCTCAAATTTATATTCCGAGAAGTTGGTCAAAGTTGAAAATCGACCGTGCATTTTCGCTAGACTTGGGCTTAAAGGGTGAGAAAATAGCTCGGAATGTCACGAAAGTTGGCGTGCGCATTTGTCTACCAACGGGACATCCAAATCTATGCTCAATTTTTAATTCCGAGAAGTTGGTCAAATTCGAAACTCGACCGTGCGTTTTCGCTAGACTTAGGCTTAAAGGGTGAGAAAATAGCTCGGAACGTCACGAAAGTTGGCGTGCGCATTTGTCTACCAACGGGACATCAAAATCTATGCTCAATTTTCAATTCCGAGAAGTTGGTCAAATTTGAAACTCGATCGTGCGTTTTCGCTAGACTTGGGCTTAAAGGGTGTGAAAATAGCTCGGAACATTACGAAAGTTGGTGTGGATGCTTGTCTACCAATGGGACATCCAAAAATATTCTCAAATTTCAATTCCGAGAAGTTGGTCAAAGTGGAAACTCGATCGTGCGTTTTCGCTAGACTTGGGCTTAAAGGGTGTGAAAATAGCTCGGACGTCACGAAAGTTGGCGTGGACGCTCGTCTACAATGTGACATCCAAATCCATTCGCAAATTTAAATTCTGAGAAGTTGGTCCAAGTTGAAACTCGATCGTCGCGTTTTCGCTAGACTTGGGCTTAAACGGTGCGAAAATAGCTCGGAACGTCACGAAAGTTGGCGTGGACGCTCGTCTACCAATGTGACATCCAAATCCATTCGCAAATTTAAATTCCGAGAAGTTGGTCAAAGTTGAAAATCGACCGTGCATTTACGCTACACTTAGGCTTAAAGGGTGAGAAAATAGCTCGGAACGTCATGAAAGTTGGTGTGGACGCTTGTCTACCAATGGGACATCCCAAACTATTCTCGAATTTCGGTTCTGAGAAGTTGGACAAAGTTGAAACTCGATCGTGCGCTTTCGCTAGACTTGGGCTTAAAGGGTGTGAAAATAGCTCGTAACGTCACGAAAATTGGCGTGTGCATTTGTCTACCAATGGGACATCCAAATCTATACTCAATTTTCAATCCCGAGAAGTTGGTCAAATTTGAAACTCGACCATGCGTTTTCGCTAGACTTGGGCTTAAAGGGGGAGAAAATAGCTCGGAACGTCACGAAAGGTTGTGTGGACGCTTGTCTAACAATGGGACATCCAAAACTATTCTCGAATTTTGATTCTGAGAAGTTGGACAAAGTTGAAACTTGATCGTGCGCTTTCGCTAGACTTGGGCTTAAAGGGTGTGAAAATAGCTCGGAACGTCACGAAAGTTGGCATGCGCATTTGTCTACCAACGGGACATCCAAATCTATGCTCAATTTTTAATTCTGAGAAGTTGGTCAAATTTGAAACTCGACCGTGCGTTTTCACTTGACTTGGGCTTAAACTGGGAGAAAATAGCTCAGAACGTCACGAAAGTTGGTGTGGACGCTTGTCTACCAATGGGACATCCAAAACTATTCTCAAATTTCAATTCCGAGAAGTTAGTCAAAGTTGAAACTCGTTCGTGCGTTTTCGCTAGACTTGGGCCTAAAGGGTGTGAAAATAGCTCAGAACGCTACGAAAGTTGGCGTGCGCATTTGTCTATAAACGGGACATCGAAATTTATGCTCAATGTTCAATTCCGAGAAGTTGGACAAACTTGAAACTCGACCGTGCGTTTTCGCTCGACTTGAGCTTAAAGGGTGTGAAATTAGCTCGTAATGTGACGAAAGTTGGCGTGCGCATTTGTCTACCAACGCGACATCCAAATCTATGCTCGAATTTCGATTCCGAGAAGTTGGACAAATTCGAAAATCGATCGTGCGCTTTCGCTAGTCCTAGGCTTAAAGGGTGAGAAAATAGCTCAGAACGTCACGAAAGTTGGCATGCGCATTTGTCTACCAACGGGACATCCAAATCTATGCTCAATTTTCAATTCCGAGAAGCTGGTCAAATTCGAAACTCAATTGTGCGTTTTCGCTAGACTTGGGCTTAAAGGGGGAGAAAATAGCTCGGAACGTCACGAAAGTTGGCGTGGATGCTCGTCTACCAATGGGACATCCAAAACTATTCTCAAATTTAAATTCCGAGAAGTTGGTCAAAGTTGAAACTCGATCGTGCGTTTTCGCTAGACTTGAGCTTAAAGGGTGTGAAAATAGCTCGGAACATTACGAAAGTTGGCATGGACGCTCGTCTACCAATGCGACATCCAAATCTATTCTCAAATTTATATTCCGAGATGTTGGTCAAAGTTGAAACTCGACCGTGCATTTTCGCTAGACTTGGGCTTAAAGGGGGAGAAAATAGGTCGGAAAGTCACGAAAGTTGTCGTGAGCATTTGTCTACCAACGGGACATCCAAATCTATGCTCAATTTTCAATTCCGAGAAGTTGGTCAAATTCGAACCTTGACCATGCGTTTTCGCTAGACCTAGGCTTAAAGGGTGAGAAAATAGCTCAGAACGTCACGAAAGTTTGCGTGCGCATTTGTTTACCAACGGGACATCCAAATCTATGCTCAATTTTCAATTCCGAGAAGTTGGTCAAATTCGAAACTCGATCGTGCGTTTTCGCTAGACTTGGGCTTAAAGGGTGTGAAAATAGCTCGGAACATTACGAAAGTTGGTGTGGACGCTTGTCTACCAATGGGACATCCAAAACTATTCTCAAATTTAAATTTCGAGAAGTTGGTCAAAGTTGAAAATCGACCGTGCATTTTCTCTACACTTAGGCTTAAAGGGTGAGAAAATAGCTCGGAACGTCACGAAAGTTGGCGTGAGCATTTGTCTACCAACGGGACATCCAAATCTATGCTCAATTTTCAATTGCGAGAAGTTGGTCAAATTCGAAACTCGACTATGCGTTTTCGCTAGACTTGGGATTATAGGGGGAGAAAATAGCTCGGAACGTCATGAAAGTTGGTGTGGACGCTTGTCTACCAATGGGACATCCAAAACTATTCTCAAATTTAAATTCCGAGATGTTGGTCAAAGTTGAAACTCGATCGTGCGTTTTCGCTAGACTTGGGCTTAAAGGGGGAGAAAATAGCTCGGAACGTCACGAAAGTTGGCGTGCGCATTTGTCTACCAACGGGACATCCAAATCTATGCTCAAATTTCAATTCCGAGAAGTTGGTCAAAGTCGAAACTCGATCGTGCGTTTTCGCTTGACTTGGGCTTAAAGGGGGAGAAAATAGCTCGGAACGTCACGAAAGTTGTTGTCGACGCTTGACTACCAATGGGACATCCAAAACTATTCTCGAATTTCGATTCCGAGAAGTTGGACAAAGTTGAAACTCGATCGTGCGCTTTCGCTAGACTTGGGCTTAAAGGGTGTGAAAATAGCTCCCAACGTCACGAAAGTTGGCGTGCGCATTTGTCTACCAATGGGACATCCAAATCTATGCTCAATTTTCAATTCCGAGAAGTTGGTCAAATTCGAAACTCGACCGTGCGTTTTCACTAGACTTGGGATTAAAGGGGGAGAAAATAGCTCGGAACGCCACGAAAGTTGGTGTGGATGCTTGTCTACCAATGCGACATCCAAAACTATTATGAAATTTCATTTCCGAGAAGTTAATCAAAGTTGAAACGCGATCGTGCATTTTCGCTAGACTTGGGCTTAAAGGGTGTGAAAGTAACTCGGAACGTTACGAAATTTGGCATGGACGCTCGTGTACCAATGAGACATCCAAATCTATGCTCAATTTTTAATTCCGAGAAGTTGGTCAAACTCGAAACTCGACCGTGCGTTTTCCCTAGACTTGGGCTTAAAGGGGGAGAAAATAGCTCGGAACGTCACAAAAGTTGGTGTGGACGCTTGTCTACCAATGGGACATCCAAAACTATTCTCAAATTTCAATTCCGAGAAGTTAGTCAAAGTGGAAACTCGATCGTGCGTTTTCGCTAGACTTGGGCTTAAAGGGTGTGAAAATAGCTCGGACGTCACGAAAGTTGGCGTGGACGCTCGTCTACAATGTGACATCCAAATCCATTCACAAATTTAAATTCCGAGAAGTTGGTCAAAGTTGAAAATCGTCCGTGCATTTTCGCTACACTTAGGCTTAAAGGGTGAGAAAATAGCTCGGAACGTCACGAAAGTTGGCGTGCGCATTTGTCTACCAACAGGACATCCAAATCTATGATCAATTTTTAATTCCGAGAAGTTGGTCAAATTCGAAACTCGACCGTTCGTTTTCAATAGACTTGGGCTTAAAGGGGGACAAAATAGCTCGGAACGTAACGAAAGTTGGTGTGGACGTTTGTCTACCAATGGGATATCCAAAACTATTCTCGAATTTCGATTCTGAGAAGTTGGACAAAGTTGAAACTCGATCGTGCGCATTCGCTAGACTTGGGCTTAAAGGGCGTGAAAATAGCTCGGAACGTCACGAAAGTTGGCGTGCGAATTTGTCTACCAAAGGAACATCCAAATCTATGCTCAATTTTCAATTCCGAGAAGTTAGTCAAAGTTGAAACTCGATCGTGCGTTTTCGCTAGACTTGGGCTTAAAGGGTGCGAAAATAGCTCGGAACGTCACGAAAGTTGGCGTGGACGCTCGTCTACCAATGTGACATCCAAATCAATTCGCAAATTTAAATTCCGAGAAGTTGGTCAAAGTTGAAAATCGACCGTGCATTTTCGCTACACTTAGGCTTAAAGGGTGAGAAAATAGCTCGGAACGTCATGAAAGTTGGCGTGCGCATTTGTCTACCAACGACACATCCAAATCTATGCTCAATTTTTAATTCCGAGAAGTTGGTCAAATTCGAAACTCGACCGTGCGTTTTCACTAGACTTGGGCTTAAAGGGGGAGAAAATAGCTCGGAACGTCACGAAAGTTGGTGTGGACGCTTGTCTACCAATGGGACATCCAAAACTATTCTCGAATTTCGATTCCGAGAAGTTGGACAAAGTTGAAACTCGATCGTGCGCTTTCGCTAGACTTGGGCTTAAAGGGTGTGAAAATAGCTCGTAACGTCACGAAAGTTGGCGTGTGCATTTGTCTACCAATGGGACATCCAAATCTATGCTCAATTTTCAATCCCGAGAAGTTGGTGTGGATGCTCGTCTACCAATGTGACATCCAAATTCATTCGCAAATTTAAATTCCGAGAAGTTGGTCAAAGTTGAAAATCGACCGTGCATTTTCGCTACACTTAGGCTTAAAGGGTGAGAAAATAGCTCGGAACGTCACGAAAGTTGGCGTGCGCATTTGTCTGCCAACGGGACATCCAAATCTATGCTCAATTTTTAATTCCAGGAAGTTGGTCAAATTCGAAACTCGACCGTGCGTTTTCTCTAGACTTGGGCTTAAAGGGGGAGAAAATAGCTCGGAACGTCACGAAAGTTGGTGTGGACGCTTGTCTACCAATGGGACATCCAAAACTATTCTCAAATTTCAATTCCGAGAAGTTAGTCAAAGTTGAAACTCGATCGTGCGTTTTCGCTAGACTTGGGCTTAAAGGGTGTGAAAATAGCTCGGAACGTCACGAAAGTTGGCATGGACGCTGGTCTACCAATGCGACATCCAAATCTATTCTCAAATTTATATTCCGAGAAGTTGGTCAAAGTTGAAAATCGATTGTGCATTTTCGCTAGACTTAGGCTTAAATGGTGAGAAAATAGCTCGGAACGTCACCAAAGTTGGCGTGCGCATTTGTCTACCAACGGGACATCGAAATCTATGCTCAATTTTCAATTCCGAGAAGTTGGTCAAATTCGAAAATCGACCGTGCGTTTTCACTAGACTTGGACTTAAAGAGGGAGAAAATAGCTCAGAACGTCACGAAAGTTGGTGTGGATGCTTGTCTACCAATGGGACATCCAAATCTATTCTCAAATTTATATTCCGAGAAGTTGGTCAAAGTTGAAAATCGACCGTGCATTTTCGCTAGACTTGGGCTTAAAGGGTGAGAAAATAGCTCGGAATGTCACGAAAGTTGGCGTGCGCATTTGTCTACCAACGGGACATCCAAATCTATGCTCAATTTTTAATTCCGAGAAGTTGGTCAAATTCGAAACTCGACCGTGCGTTTTCGCTAGACTTAGGCTTAAAGGGTGAGAAAATAGCTCGGAACGTCACGAAAGTTGGCGTGCGCATTTGTCTACCAACGGGACATCAAAATCTATGCTCAATTTTCAATTCCGAGAAGTTGGTCAAATTTGAAACTCGATCGTGCGTTTTCGCTAGACTTGGGCTTAAAGGGTGTGAAAATAGCTCGGAACATTACGAAAGTTGGTGTGGATGCTTGTCTACCAATGGGACATCCAAAAATATTCTCAAATTTCAATTCCGAGAAGTTGGTCAAAGTGGAAACTCGATCGTGCGTTTTCGCTAGACTTGGGCTTAAAGGGTGTGAAAATAGCTCGGACGTCACGAAAGTTGGCGTGGACGCTCGTCTACAATGTGACATCCAAATCCATTCGCAAATTTAAATTCTGAGAAGTTGGTCAAAGTTGAAAATCGACCGTCGCATTTTCGCTACACTTAGGCTTAAAGGGTGAGAAAATAGCTCGGAGCGTCACGAAAGTTGGCATGGGCATTTGTCTACCAACGGGACATCCAAATCTATGTTCAATTTTCAATTCCGAGAAGTTGGTGAAATTCGAAACTCGACCGTGCGTTTTCGCTAGACTTGTGCTTAAAGAGGGAGAAAATAGCTCGGAACGTCACGAAAGTTGTTGTGGACGCTTGTCTACCAATGGGAACATCCAAAACTATTCTCAAATTTCAATTCCGAGAAGTTAGTCAAAGTTGAAACTTGATCGTTCGTTTTCGCTAGACTTGGGCTTAAAGTGTGCAAAAATAGCTCGGAACATCACGAAAGTTGGCGTGGACGCTCGTCTACCAATGCGACATCCAAATCTATTCACAAATTTAAATTCTGAGAAGTTGGTCAAAGTTGAAAATCGACCGTGCATTTTCGCTACACTTAGGCTTAAAGGGTGAGAAAATAGCTCAGAACGTCACGAAAGTTGGCATGCGCATTTGTCTACCAACGGGACATCCAAATCTATACTCAAATTTAAATTCTGAGAAGTTGGTCAAATTCGAAACTCGACCGTGCGTTTTCGCTAGACTTAGCCTTAAAGGGTTAGAAAATAGCTCGGAACGTCACGAAAGTTGGCGTGGACGCTCGTCTACCAATGTGACATCCAAATCTATTCGCAAATTTAAATTCCGAGAAGTGGTCAAATTCGAAAATCGACCGTGCATTTTCTCTACACTTAGGCTTAAAGGGTGAGAAAATAGCTCGCAATGTCACGAAAGTTGGCGTGCGCATTTGTCTACCAACGGGACATCCAAATCTATTCTCAAATTTATATTCTGAGAAGTTGGTCAAAGTTGAAAATCGACCGTGCATTTTCGCTAGACTTGGGCTTAAAGGGTGAGAAAATAGCTCGAAATGTCACGAAAGTTGGGCGTGCGCATTTGTCTACCAACGGGACATCCAAATCTATGCTCAATTTTCAATTCCGAGAAGTTGGTCAAATTCGAAACTTGACCGTTGCGTTTTCGCTAGACTTGGGCTTAAAGGGGGAGAAAATAGCTCGGAACGTCACGAAAGTTGGTGTGGACGCTTGTCTACCAATGGGACATCCAAAACTATTCTAAAATTTCAATTCCGAGAAGTTGGTCAAAGTTGAAACTCGATCGTAGCGTTTTCGCTTGACTTGGGCTTAAACGGGGAGAAAATATCTCGGAACGTCACGAAAGTTGGTGTGGACGCTTGTCTACCAATGGGACATCCAAAACTATTCTCGAATTTCGTTTCCGAGAAGTTGGACAAAGTTGAAACTCGATCGTCGCGCTTTCGCTAGACTTGGGCTTAAAGGGTGTGAAAATAGCTCGTAACGTCATGAAAGTTGGCGTGCCCATTTGTCTACCAACGGGACATCCAAATCTATGCTGAATTTTCAATTCCGAGAAGTCAGTCAAATTTGAAACTCGACCGTAGCATTTTCGCTAGACTTGGGCTTAAAGAGGGAGAAAATAGCTCGGAACGTCACGAAAGTTGGTGTGGACGCATTTCTACCAATGGGACATCCAAATCTATTCGCAAATTTAAATTCCGAGAAGTTGGTCAAAGTGGAAAATCGACCGTGCAATTTCTCTACACTTAGGCTTAAAGGGTGAGAAAATAGCTCGGAACGTCACGAAAGTTGGCGTGAGCATTTGTCTACGAACGGGACATCCAAATCTATGCTCAATTTTCAATTCCGAGAAGTTGGTCAAATTCGAAACTCGACCGTAGCGTTTTCACTAGACTTGGGCTTAAAGGGGGAGAAAATAGCTCGGAACGTCACGAAAGTTGGTGTGGACGCTTGTCTACCAATGCGACATCCAAAACTATTATGAAATTTTTTATTCCGAGAAGTTAATCAAAGTTGAAACTCGATCGTCGCATTTTCACTAGACTTGGGCTTAAACGGTGTGAAAATAACTCGGAACGTTACGAAAGTTGGCGTGGACGCTCGTGTACCAATGGGACATCCAAAACTATTCTCAAATTTAAATTCCGAGAAGTTAGTCAAAGTTGAAACTCGATCCTGCGTTTTCGCTAGACTTGGGCTTAAAGGGTGCGAAAATAGCTCGGAACGTCACGAAGTTGGCGTGGACGCTCGTTTACCAATGTGACATCCAAATCCATTCGCAAATTTAAATTCCGAGAAATTGGTCAAAGTTGAAAATCGACCCATGCATTTTTGCTACACTTAATCTTAAAGGGTGAGAAAATAGCTCGGAACGTCATGAAAGTTGGCGTGCGCATTTGTCTACCAACGGGACATCCAAATCTATGCTCAATTTTTAATTCCGAGAAGTTGGTCAAATTCGAAACTCGACCGTCGCGTTTTCACTAGACTTGGGGTTAAAGGGGGAGAAAAATAGCTCGGAACGTCACGAAAGTTGGTGTGGACGCTTGTCTACCAATGCGACATCCAAAACTATTCTGAAATTTAAATTCCGAGAAGTTAATCAAAGTTGAAACTCGATCGCGCATTTTCGCTAGACTAGGGCTTAAAGGGTGTGAAAATAACTCGGAACGTTACGAAAGTTGGCGTGGACGCTCGTGTACCAATGGGACATCCAAAACTATTCTCAAATTTCAATTCCGAGAAGTTAGTCAAAGTTGAAACTCGATCGTGCGTTTTCGCTACACTTGGGCCTTAAAGGGTGCGAAAATAGCTCGGAACGTCACGAAAGTTGGCGTGGACGCTCGTCTACCAATGTGACATCCAAATCAATTCGCAATTTAAATTCTGAGAAGTTGGTCAAAGTTAAAAATCAACCGTGCATTTCGCTACACTTAGGCTTAAAGGGTGAGAAAATAGCTCGGAACGTCATGAAAGTTGGCGTGCGCATTTGTCTTCCAACGGGACATCCCAAATCTATGCTCAATTTTTAATTCCGAGAAGTTGGTCAAATTCGAAACTCGACCGTGCGTTTTCACTAGACTTGGGCTTAAAGCGGGAGAAAATAGCTTGGAACGTCACGAAAGTTGGTGTGGACGCTTGTCTACCAATGGGACATCCAAAACTATTCTCGAATTTCGATTCCGAGAAGTTGGACAAAGTTGAAACTCGATCGTGCGCTTTCGCTAGACTTGGCTTAAAGGGTTTGTAATAGCTCGTAACGTCACGAAAGTTGGCGTGCGCATCTTGTCTACCAACGGGACATCCAAATCTATGCTCAATTTTCAATTCCGAGAAGTTGGTCAAATTTGAAACTCGACCGTGCGTTTTTGCTAGACTTGGCTTAAAGGGGGAGAAAATAGCTCGGAACGTCACGAAAGGTTGTGTGGATGCTTGTCTAACAATGGGACATCCAAAACTATTCTCGAATTTCGATTCCGAGAAGTTAATCAAAGTTGAAACTCGATCAAGCATTTTCACTAGACTTGGGCTTAAAGGCTGTGAAAATAGCTCGGAACTTCACGAAAGTTGGCGTGGACACTCGCCTACCAATGCGACATCCAAATCTATTCTCAAATTTATATTCCGAGAAGTTGGTCAAAGTTGAAAATCGACCGTAGCATTTTCTCTAGACTTAGGCTTAAAGGGTGAGAAAATAGGTCGAAAAGTCACGAAAATTGTCGTGCGCATTTGTCTACCAACGGGACAGCCAAATCTATGCTCAATTTTCAATTCCGAGAAGTTGGTCAAATTGAAACTCGACCGTAGCGTTTTCACTAGACTTGGGCTTAAAGAGGGAGAAAATAGCTCGGAACATCACGAAAGTTGGCGTGGACGCTCGTCTACCAATGTGACATCCAAATCTATTCTGAATTTATATTCCGAGAAGTTGGTCAAAGTTGAAAATCGACCGTGCGCATTTTCGCTAGACTTGGGTTTAAAGGGGGGAGAAAATAGCTCGGATCGTCACGAAAGTTGGTGTGGACACTTGTCTAACAATGGACATCCAAAACTATTCTCGAATTTCGATTCGAGAAGTTGGACAAAGTTGAAACTCGATCGTCGCGCTTTCGCTAGACTTGGGCTTAAAGGGTGTGAAAATAGCTCGTAACGTCACGAAAGTTGGCGTGCCCATTTTTTTACCAACGGGACATCCAAATCTATGCTCAATTTTCAATTCCGAGAAGTTGGTCAAATTCGAAACTCGACCGTTCGTTTTCACTAGACTTGGGCTTAATAGGGAGAAAATAGCTCGGAACGTCACGAAAGTTGGTGTGGACGCTTGTCTACCAATGGGACATCCAAATCTATTCGCAAATTTAAATTCCGAGAAGTTGGTCAAAGTGGAAAATCGACCGTGCAATTTCTCTACACTTAGGCTTAAAGGGTGAGAAAATAGCTCGGAAACATCACGAAAGTTGGCGTGAGCATTTGTCTACGAACGGGACATCCAAATCTATGCTCAATTTTCAATTCCGAGAAGTTGGTCAAATTCGAAACTCGACCGTCGCGTTTTCACTAGACTTGGGCTTAAAGGGGAGAAAATAGCTCGGAACGTCACGAAAGTTGGTGTGGACGTTTGTCTACAATGCGACATCCAAAACTATTCTGAAATTTCAATTCCGAGAAGTTAATCAAAGTTGAAACTCGATCGTCGCATTTTCGCTAGACTTGGGCTTAAACGGTGTGAAAATAACTCGGAACGTTACGAAAGTTGGCGTGGACGCTCGTGTACCAATGGGACATCCAAAACTATTCTCAAATTTCAATTCGAGAAGTTAGTCAAAGTTGAAACTCGATCCTGCATTTTCGCTAGACTTGGGCTTAAAGGGTGCGAAAATAGCTCGGAACGTCACGAAAGTTGGCGTGGACGCTCGTTTACCAATGTGACATCCAAATCCATTCGCAAATTTAAATTCCGAGAAATTGGTCAAAGTTGAAAATCGACCATGCATTTTCGCTACACTTAGGCTTAAAGGGTGAGAAAATAGCTCGGAACGTCATGAAAGTTGGCGTGCGCATTTGTCTACCAACGGGACATCCAAATCTATGCTCAATTTTTAATTCCGAGAAGTTGGTCAAATTCGAAACTCGACCGTGCGTTTTCACTAGACTTGGGGTTAAAGGGGGAGAAAATAGCTCGGAACGTCACGAAAGTTGGTGTGGACGCTTGTCTACCAATGCGACATCCAAAACTATTCTGAAATTTCAATTCCGAGAAGTTAATCAAAGTTGAAACTCGATCGCGCATTTTCGCTAGACTTGGGCTTAAAGGGTGTGAAAATAACTCGGAACGTTACGAAAGTTGGTGTGGACGCTCGTGTACCAATGGGACATCCAAAACTATTCTCAAATTTCAATTCCGAGAAGTTAGTCAAAGTTGAAACTCGATCGTGCGTTTTCGCTACACTTGGGCTTAAAGGGTGCGAAAATAGCTCGGAACGTGACGAAAGTTGGCGTGGACGCTCGTCTACCAATGTGACATCCAAATCAATTCGCAAATTTAAATTCCGAGAAGTTGGTCAAAGTTGAAAATCAACCGTGCATTTTCGCTACACTTAGGCTTAAAGGGTGAGAAAATAGCTCGGAACGTCATGAAAGTTGGCGTGCGCATTTGTCTTCCAACGGGACATCCAAATCTATGCTCAATTTTGAATTCCGAGAAGTTGGTCAAATTCGAAACTCGACCGTGCGTTTTCACTAGACTTGGGCTTAAAGCGGGAGAAAATAGCTCGGAATGTCACGAAAGTTGGTGTGGACGCTTGTCTACCAATGGGACATCCAAAAACTATTCTCGAATTTCGATTCTGAGAAGTTGGACAAAGTTGAAACTCGATCGTGCGCTTTCGCTAGACTTGGGCTTAAAGGGTTTGTAAATAGCTCGTAACGTCACGAAAGTTGGCGTGCGCATTTGTCTACCAACGGGACATCCAAATCTATGCTCCAATTTTCAATTCCGAGAAGTTGGTCAAATTTGAAACTCGACCGTGCGTTTTTGCTAGACTTGGGCTTAAAGGGGGAGAAAATAGCTCGGAACGTCACGAAAGGTTGTGTGGATGCTTGTCTAACAATGGGACATCCAAAACTATTCTCGAATTTCGATTCCGAGAAGTTAATCAAAGTTGAAACTCGATCGCGCATTTTCGCTAGACTTGGGCTTAAAGGGTGTGAAAATAGCTCGGAACTTCACGAAAGTTGGCGTGGACCCTCGCCTACCAATGCGACATCCAAATCTATTCTCAAATTTATATTCCGAGAAGTTGGTCAAAGTTGAAAATCGACCGTAGCATTTTCGCTAAACTTAGGCTTAAAGGGTGAGAAAATAGGTCGGAAAGTCACGAAAGTTGTCGTGCGCATTTGTCTACCAACGGGACAGCCAAATCTATGCTCAATTTTCAATTCCGAGAAGTTGGTCAAATTTGAAACTCGACCGTGCGTTTTCACTAGACTTGGGCTTAAAGAGGGAGGAAATAGCTCGGAATGTCGCGAAAGTTGGCGTGGACGCTCGTCTACCAATGGGACATCCAAAACTATTCTCAAATTTATATTCCGAGAAGTTGGTCAAAGTTGAAACTCGATCGTCGCGTTTTCGCTAGACTTGGGCTTAAAAAGTGTGAAAATAGCTCGGAACTTAACGAAAGTTGGCGTGGACCCTCGCCTACCAATGCGACATCCAAATCTATTCTCAAATTTATATTCCGAGAAGTTGGTCAAAGTTGAAAAATCGACCGTGCATTTTCGCTAGACTTAGGCTTAAAGGGTGAGAAAATAGGTCGGAAAGTCACGAAAGTTGTCGTGCGCATTTGTCTACCAACGGGACAGCCAAATCTATGCTCAATTTTCAATTCCGAGAAGTTGGTCAAATTTGAAAACTCGACCGTGCGTTTTCACTAGACTTGGGCTTAAAGAGGGAGAAAATAGCTCGGAACATCGCGAAAGTTGGCGTGGACGCTCGTCTACCAATGTGACATCCAAATCTATTCTGAAATTTATATTCCGAGAAGTTGGTCAAAGTTGAAAATCGACCGTCGCATTTTCGCTAGACTTGGGCTTAAAGGGGGAGAAAATAGCTCGGATCGTCACGAAAGTTGGTGTGGACACTTGTCTAACAATGGGACATCCAAAACTATTCTCGAATTTCGATTCCGAGAAGTTGGACAAAGTTGAAACTCGATCGTTGCGCTTTCGCTAGACTTGGGCTTAAAGGGTGTGAAAATAGCTCGTAACGTCACGAAAGTTGGCGTGCCCATTTTTTTACCAACGGGGACATCCAAATCTATGCTCAATTTTCAATTCCGAGAAGTTGGTCAAATTCGAAACTCGACCGTTCGTTTTCGCTAGACTTGGGCTTAAATAGGGAGAAAATAGCTCGGAACGTCACGAAAGTTGGTGTGGACGCTTGTCTACCAATGGACATCCAAATCTATTCGCAAATTTAAATTCCGAGAAGTTGGTCAAAGTGGAAAATCGACCGTGCAATTTCTCTACACTTAGGCTTAAAGGGTGAGAAAATAGCTCGGAACATCACGAAAGTTGGCGTGAGCATTTGTCTACGAACGGGACATCCAAATCTATGCTCAATTTTCAATTACGAGAAGTTGGTCAAATTCGAAACTCGACCGTAGCGTTTTCACTAGACTTGGGCTTAAAGGGGGAGAAAATAGCTCGGAACGTCACGAAAGTTGGTGTGGACGTTTGTCTACCAATGCGACATCCAAAACTATTCTGAAATTTCAATTCCGAGAAGTTAATCAAAGTTGAAACTCGATCGTGCATTTTCGCTAGACTTGGGCTTAAACGGTGTGAAAATAACTCGGAACGTTACGAAAGTTGGCGTGGACGCTCGTGTACCAATGGGACATCCAAAACTATTCTCAAATTTCAATTCCGAGAAGTTAGTCAAAGTTGAAACTCGATCCTGCATTTTCGCTAGACTTGGGCTTAAAGGGTGCGAAAATAGCTCGGAACGTCACGAAAGTTGGCGTGGACGCTCGTTTACCAATGTGACATCCAAATCCATTCGCAAATTTAAATTCCGAGAAATTGGTCAAAGTTGAAAATCGACCATGCATTTTCGCTACACTTAGGCTTAAAGGGTGAGAAAATAGCTCGGAACGTCATGAAAGTTGGCGTGCGCATTTGTCTACCAACGGGACATCCAAATCTATGCTCAATTTTTAATTCCGAGAAGTTGGTCAAATTCGAAACTCGACCGCCGCGTTTTCACTAGACTTGGGGTTAAAGGGGGAGAAAATAGCTCGGAACGTCACGAAAGTTGGTGTGGACGCTTGTCTACCAATGCGACATCCAAAACTATTCTGAAATTTCAATTCCGAGAAGTTAATCAAAGTTGAAACTCGATCGCGCATTTTCGCTAGACTTGGGCTTAAAGGGTGTGAAAATAACTCGGAACGTTACGAAAGTTGGTGTGGACGCTCGTGTACCAATGGGACATCCAAAACTATTCTCAAATTTCAATTCCGAGAAGTTAGTCAAAGTTGAAACTCGATCGTGCGTTTTCGCTACACTTGGGCTTAAAGGGTGCGAAAATAGCTCGGAACGTGACGAAAGTTGGCGTGGACGCTCGTCTACCAATGTGACATCCAAATCAATTCGCAAATTTAAATTCCGAGAAGTTGGTCAAAGTTGAAAATCAACCGTGCATTTTCGCTACACTTAGGCTTAAAGGGTGAGAAAATAGCTCGGAACGTCATGAAAGTTGGCGTGCGCATTTGTCTTCCAACGGGACATCCAAATCTATGCTCAATTTTGAATTCCGAGAAGTTGGTCAAATTCGAAACTCGACCGTCAGCGTTTTCACTAGACTTGGGCTTAAAGCGGGAGAAAATAGCTCGGAACGTCACGAAAGTTGGTGTGGACGCTTGTCTACCAATGGGACATCCAAAACTATTCTCGAATTTCGATTCTGAGAAGTTGGACAAAGTTGAAACTCGATCGTCGCGCTTTCGCTAGACTTGGGCTTAAAGGGTTTGTAAATAGCTCGTAACGTCACGAAAGTTGGCGTGCGCATTTGTCTACCAACGGGACATCCAAATCTATGCTCAATTTTCAATTCCGAGAAGTTGGTCAAATTTGAAACTCGACCGTGCGTTTTTGCTAGACTTGGGCTTAAAGGGGGAGAAAATAGCTCGGAACGTCACGAAAGGTTGTGTGGACGCTTGTCTAACAATGGGACATCCAAAACTATTCTCGAATTTCGATTCCGAGAAGTTAATCAAAGTTGAAACTCGATCGCGCATTTTCGCTAGACTTTGGCTTAAAGGGTGTGAAAATAGCTCGGAACTTCACGAAAGTTGGCGTGGACCCTCGCCTACCAATGCGACATCCAAATCTATTCTCAAATTTATATTCCGAGAAGTTGGTCAAAGTTGAAAATCGACCGTGCATTTTCGCTAAACTTAGGCTTAAAGGGTGAGAAAATAGGTCGGAAAGTCACGAAAGTTGTCGTGCGCATTTGTCTACCAACGGGACAGCCAAATCTATGCTCAATTTTCAATTCCGAGAAGTTGGTCAAATTTGAAACTCGACCGTAGCGTTTTCACTAGACTTGGGCTTAAAGAGGGAGAAAATAGCTCGGAATGTCGCGAAAGTTGGCGTGGACGCTCGTCTACCAATGGGACATCCAAAACTATTCTCAAATTTATATTCCGAGAAGTTGGTCAAAGTTGAAACTCGATCGTAGCGTTTTCGCTAGACTTGGGCTTAAAAAGTGTGAAAATAGCTCGGAACTTAACGAAAGTTGGCGTGGACCCTCGCCTACCAATGCGACATCCAAATCTATTCTCAAATTTATATTCCGAGAAGTTGGTCAAAGTTGAAAATCGACCGTGCATTTTCGCTAGACTTAGGCTTAAAGGGTGAGAAAATAGGTCGGAAAGTCACGAAAGTTGTCGTGCGCATTTGTCTACCAACGGGACAGCCAAATCTATGCTCAATTTTCAATTCCGAGAAGTTGGTCAAATTTGAAACTCGACCGTAGCGTTTTCACTAGACTTGGGCTTAAAGAGGGAGAAAATAGCTCGGAACATCGCGAAAGTTGGCGTGGACGCTCGTCTACCAATGTGACATCCAAATCTATTCTGAAATTTATATTCCGAGAAGTTGGTCAAAGTTGAAAATCGACCGTGCATTTTCGCTAGACTTGGGCTTAAAGGGGGAGAAAATAGCTCGGATCGTCACGAAAGTTGGTGTGGACACTTGTCTAACAATGGGACATCCAAAACTATTCTCGAATTTCGATTCCGACCGTGCGTTTTCGCTAGACTTAGGCTTAAAGGGTCAGAAAATAGCTCGGAACGTCACGAAAGTTGGCGTGCGCATTTGTCTACCAACGGGACATCCAAATCTATGCTCAATTTTCAATTCCGAGAAGTTGGTCAAATTCGAAACTCGATCGTTGCGTTTTCGCTAGACTTGGGCTTAAAGGGTGTGAAAATAGCTCGGAACATTACGAAAGTTGGTGTGGACGCTTGTCTACCAATGGGACATCCAAAACTATTCTCAAATTACAATTCCGAGAAGTTAGTCAAAGTTGAAACTCGATCGTGCGTTTTCGCTAGACTTGGGCTTAAAGGGTGAAATTAACTCGTAATGTGACGAAAGTTCTTGTGCGTGAATCTCTACCATTGGGACATCCAAATCTATGCTCAATTTTCAATTCCGAGAAGTTGGTGAAAGTCGTAACTCGACCGTATGTTTTCGCTACAGTTGGGCTTAAAGGGGCAGAAAATAGCTCGGAACGTAACGAATGTTGGTGTGGACGCTTGTCTACCAATGGGACATCCAAAAATATTCTCAAATTTCAATTCCGAGAAGTTGGTCAAAGTTGAAACTCGATCGTGCGTTTTCGCTAGACTTGGGCTTAAAGGGTGTGAAAATAGCTCGGAACATCAGGAAAGTTGGCATGGACGCTCGTCTACCAATGTGACTTCCAAATCTATTCTCAAATTTTAATTCCGAGAAGTTGGTCAAAGTTGAAAATCGCCTGTGCATTTTCTCTAGACTTAGGCTTAAAGGGTTAGAAAATAGCTCGGAACGTCACAAAAGTTGGCGTGCACATTTGTCTACCAACGGGACATCCAAATCTATGCTCAATTTTCAATTCCGAGAAGTTGGTCAAATTCGAAACTCGACCGTCGCATTTTCGCTAGACTTGGGCTTAAAGGGGGAGAAAATAGCTCGGAACGTCACAAAAGTTGATGTGGATGCTTGTCTACCAATGGGACATCCAAAACTATTCTCAAATTTCAATTCTGAGAAGTTGGTCAAAGTTGAAACTCGATCATGCGTTTTCGCTAGACTTGGGCTTAAAGGGTGTGAAAATAGCTCGAAACGTCACGAAATTTTGCGTGCGCATTTGTCTACCAATGGGACATCCAAATATATTCTCAAATTTCAATTCCGAGAAGTTGGTGAAAGTCGAAACTCAACCGTACGTTTTCGCTAGAGTTGGTCAAAGTCGAAATGCCACCATGGGTTTTCACTAGACTTGGGAATAAAGGGCGTGAAATTAGATCGTAACGTCATGAAAGTTGCTGTGCGCAAATGTGTGCAAATGGGACATCCAAATCTATTCTCAATTTTAAATTTCGAGAAGTTGGTCAAAGATGAAACGCGACCGTGCGTTTTCTCTGGAGTTGTGCTTAAAGGGGAAGAAAATAGCTCAGAACGTCACGAAAGTTGGCATGTGCACTTGTCTGCCAACGGGACATCCAAATCTATTTTCAAATGTCAACTCGCAAAAGTTGGTCAAAGTCGAAACGCCATCATGCGTTTTGGTTAGACTTAAGCTTAAAGGGTGTTAAATTAGCTCGTAACGTCACGAAAGTTGTTGTGCGTGCATGTCTACAAATGGGAAATCCAAATATATTCTCAATTTTCATTTTCGAGAAGTAGGTCAAAGCCAAAACACGATCGTGCGTTTTCTCTACAGTTGGACTTAAAGGGAAAGAAAATACCTCGGAACGTCACGAAAGTTGGTGTGTGCACTTATCTACCAACATGACATCCAAATCCATTCTCAAATTTAAATTTCGAGAAGTTGGTCAAAGTTGAAAATCGACCGTGCATTTTCACTAGACTTAGGCTTAAAGGGTGGGAAAATAGCTCGGAACGTCATGAAAGTTGGCGTGCGCATTGGTCCACCAACAAGACATCCAAATCTATGCTCAATTTTCAATTCGGAGAAGTTGGTCAAATTCGAAACTCGACCGTCGCGTTTTCGTTAGACTTGGGCTTAAAGGGGGAGAAAATAGCTCGGAACGTCACGAAAGTTGGTGTGAACGCTTGTCTACTAATCGGACATCCAAAACTATTCTCAAATTTCAATTCCGAGAAGTTGGTCAAAGTCGAAATGCCACCATACGTTTTTGCTAGACTTGGGCTTAAAGGGTGAGAAAATAGCTCGAAATGTCACAAAAGTTGGTGTGCGCATTTGTCTACCAACGGGACATCCAAATCTATGCTCAATTTTTAATTCCGAGAAGTTGGTCAAATTCGAAACTCGACCGTGCGTTTTCGCTAGACTTGGGCTTAAAGGGGGAGAAAATAGCTCGGAACGTCATGAAAGTTGGTGTGGACGCTTGTCTACCAATGGGACATCCAAAACTATTCTCAAATTTCAATTCCGAGAAGTTGGTCAAAGTTGAAACTCAATCGTGCGTTTTCGCTAGACTTGGGCTTAAAGGGTGTGAAATTAGCTCGTAATGTCACGAAAGTTGGCGTGCGCACTTGTCTACCAATGTGACATACAAATCTATTCTCAAATTTAAATTCTGAGAAGTTGGTCAAAGTTGAAAATCGACCGTCCATTTTCGCTAGACTTGGGCTTAAAGGGTGAGAAAATAGCTTGGAATGTCACGAAAGTTGGCGTGCACATTTGTCTACCAACAGGACATCCAAATCTATGCTCAATTTTTAATTCCGAGAAGTTGGCCAAATTCGAAACTCGACCGTGCGTTTTCGCTAGACTTGGGCTTAAAGGGGGAGAAAATAGATCGGAACGTCACGAAAGTTCGTGTGGACGCGTGTCTACCAATGGGACATCCAAAACTATTCTCAAATTTCAATTCTGAGAAGTTGGTCAAAGTGTAAACTCGATCGTGCATTTTCGCTAGACTTGGGCTTAAAGCCTCGGAAAATAGCTCGGAACGTCACGAAAGTTGGCGTGCGCACTTGTCTACCAATGGGACATCCAAATCTATGCTCAATTTTCAATTCTGAGAGTTTGGTCCAAGTCGAAACTCGATCGTGCATTTTCCCTAGACTTGGGCTTAAAGGGTGTGAAATTAGCTCGAAACGTCACGAAACTTGGGGTGGACGCTCGTCTACCAATGTGACATCCAAATCTATTCTCAAATTTAAATTCCGAGAAGTTGGTCAAAGTTGAAACTCGACCGTGGATTTTCGCTAGACTTGGGCTTAAAGGGGGAGAAAATAGCTCGGAACGTCACGAAAGTTGGCGTGCGCATTTGTCTACCAACGGGACATCCAAATCTATGCTCAATTTTCAATTCTGAGAAGTTGGTCAAATTTGAAACTCGACCGTGCGTTTTCGCTAGACTTGGGCTTAAAGGGGGAGAAAATAGCTCGGAACGTCACGAAAGTTGGTGTGGACGCTTGTCTACCAATGGGACATCCAAAACTATTGTCAAATTTCAATTCCAAGAAGTTGGTCAAATTCGAAACTCGACCGTGCATTTTCGCTAGACTTGGGCTTAAAGCGTGTGAAAATAGTTCGAAACGTAACGAAAGTTGGTGTGGACGCTTGTCTACCAATGGGACATCCAAAACTATTCTGAAATTTCAATTCCGAGAAGTTGGTCAAATTCGAAATTCTATCGTGCGGTTTCACTAGACTTGGGCTTAAAGGGTGTGAAAATAGCTCGGAACGTCACGAAAGTTGGCGTGGACGCTCGTCTACCAATGTGACATCCAAATCTATTCTTAAATTTAAATTCCGAGAAGTTGGTCAAAGTTGAAAATCGACCGTGCGTTTTCACTAGACTTAGGCTTAAAGGTTGAGAAAATAGCTCGGAACGTCACGAAAGTTGTTGTGCGTGAATGTCTACAAATGGGATATCCAAATTTATGCTCAATTTTCAATTCTAAGAAGTTGGTGAAAGGCGTAACTCGACCGTACGTTTTCGCTACAGTTGGGCTTAGAGGGGGAGAAAATAGCTCGGAACGTAACGAATGTTGGTGTGGACGCTTGTCTACCAATGGGACATCCAAAACTATTCTCAAATTTCAATTCTGAGAAGTTGGTCAAAGTTGAAACTCGATCATGCATTTTCGCTAGACTTGGGCTTAAAGGGTGTGAAATTAGCTCGTAATGTCACGAAAGTTGTTGTGCGCAAATTTATACAAATGGGACATCCAATCCTATGGTCAATTTTCAATTCCAAGAAGTTGGTGAAAGTTGAAACTCGACCGTACGTTTTCGCTAGAGTTGGGCTTAAACGGGGAGAAAATAGCTAGTAACATCACGAAAGTTGGTGTGGACGCTTGTCTACCAATCGTACATCCAAAACTATTCTCGAATTTCATTTCCAAGAAGTTGGTCAAAGTCGAAACGCCACCATGCGTTTTCTCTAGACTAGGGATTAAAGTGTGTGAAATTAGCTCAAAATCACGAAAGTTGTAGTGCCCACATGTCTAAAAATGTGACATCCAAATCTATTCTCAAATTTAAATTGCGAGAAGTTGGTCAAAGTTGAAAATCGACCGTGCGTTTTCCCTAGACTTCGACTTAAAGGGTGTGAAATTAGCTCGGAACATCACGAAAGCTGGCGTGCGCACTTGTCTACCAACGGGACATCCAAATCTATGCTCAATTTTCAATTCTGAGAATTTGGTCAAAGTTGAAACTCGATCGAGCGTTTTCCCTAGACTTGGGCTTAAAGGGTGTGAAATTAGCTCGTGACACTCGTCTACCAATGTGACATCTAAATCTATTCTCAAATTTAAATTCCGAGAAGTTGGTCAAAGTTGAAAATCGACCGTGCATTTTCACTAGACTTGGGCTTAAAGGGTGAGAAAATAGCTCGGAACGTCACGAAAGTTGGCATGCGCATTTGTCTACCAACAGGACATCCAAATCTATGCTCAATTTTCAATTCCGAGAAGTTGGTCAAATTCGAAACTCGACCGTGTGTTTTCGCTAGACTTGGGCTTAAAGGGGGAGAAAATAGCTCGGAACATCAGGAAAGTTGGTGTGGACGCTTGTCTGCCAATGGGACATCGAAATCTATTCTCAAATTTAAATTCTGAGAAGTTGGTCAAAGTTGAAAATTAACTGTGCGTTTTCGCTAGACTTGGGCTTAAAGGGCGAGAAAATAGCTTGGAACGTCACGAAAGTTGGCATGCGCACTTGTCTACCAATGGGACATCCAAATCTATTCTCAAATTTCAATTCCGAGAAGTTGGTCAAAGTCGAAACGCCACCATGCATTTTCGCTAGACTTGAGCTTAAAGGGTGTGAAATTAGCTCGTAACATCACGAAAGTTGGTGTGCACGCATGTCTACAAATGGGACATCCAAATCTATGCTCAATTTTGAATTCCAAGAAGTTGGTGAAAGTCGAAACTCGACCGTACGTTTTCGCTAGAGTTAGGCTTGAAGGGGGAGAAAATAACTCGAAATGTCACGAGAGTTGGTGTGGACGCTTGTCTACCAATGGTACATCCAAAACTATTCTCAAATTTTTATTCCGAAATGTTTGTCAAAGTTGAAACTCGACCGTGCATTTCCGCTAGACTTGGGCTTAAAGGGGCAGAAAATAGCTCGGAACGTCATGAAAGTTTGCGTGCACGCTTGTCTACCAATGGGACATCCAAATCTATTTTCAAATTTCAATTCCCAGAAGTTGGTCAAAATCGAAATGCCACCATGGGTTTTCACTAGACTTGGGAATAAAGGGCGTGAAATTAGCTCATAACGTCATGAAAGTTGCTGTGCGCGCATGTCTACAAATGGGACATCCAAATCTATTCTCAATTTTCAATTCCGAGAAGTTGGTCAAAGACGAAACGCGACCGTGCGTTTTCTCTAGAGTTGGGCTTAAATGGGATGAAAATAGCTCGGAATTTTCTTTGCTAGTTCAGTTGTTCATGGTGGTGATCCAACTCAGGGGTGGAGTTGTTATAGTGGATTTTCTATCCTCTTCTATGGTTGGGAGGAACTGAATCTCCAAGTGTCTTTTCCCATACTTTTCAAGAACTGAATCTCCAAGTGTCTTTCCCCATACTTTTCAGCTAAGTGTTTTATGGCTTGTTTGTCTTAATGATTTATTTGAAGTTCTAGTAGCTTAGTTTGTTTATACAAATTTTTGGCTACGTTACATCATGTATCTATGAATCAAGTATCATTACACAAAACTTTCACTACCATACCATAAAAGGCTATGAAGATAAATTCCACTTTTTAAAAGAGACTCAAGAATTCTCCAAGTAAGCAAGTGGCCTAGAGGGACACCTCAACATGGCTCTTTTGACCATATATATATTACAAGGGAATTTTCCTTCTTAAAGGCTCAATGCATCTAGGGAATGTGGCTTAAGCACCTATATCTTTACCAACATCAACACATCCAAAAATATTGCACCCAATTATGCACTTGTCTTATCATTCTCTTATCTTCTAATATATATACATATCATTCAATATATATACTTGCATGTTCACATTATAATATACGTAGTAATATATATGCTAACATGGATGTATACTAATATATATATATTAGAATGCGTAGAAGATTAACCTACCACCATACACATATATCTAGACATGCGTACTTGCATGTATATCTATCATGCTAGGCATATATGAGCCAATGTTATTCTTACCTATATAAGTTGGCATATGATTCGTAACTTACTTTGTGTTTTTGATATATGTGTGTATATTAAAAAAAGCATAATATAATTCGAATTTTGAAAAATATATTTTAAAATTTCAATTACATCTTTGTTAAATTTAAATTTAAATATGTTTAATACTTAAAATATTAAAGAAAACTTACCTTTACCATAGACATGGAAATGAACATAAAATTATAACCATCTATGAAGCATTTTATAAATATAATAAATTCAAATGTTTTATAATTATTCTATATTTAATTAATCGGATTCTTATTATTTAACATTATATTAAAAATTCAAATTTTCAATAATCATAACAATTCATAAATCACATTAAAATACTTTTAGCTAATAGCATGATATTTCCTCTTTCATTGATGGTAAAATACAATTTAACCATATTTACTTTATTTTAAATTTTGGCATTGGTGTTTCCTTTTTCATAAATGGAACTCCATGTTGACTCATTTGTTTCATAATGTCACTTGTCAAAATATATAATTTGAGAAGAAAGTTATCAAAGAAAACTTACCACTAACTATTTTAGTAGTGATTACATTATTAATAAAAATATATTAAAAAAAATATTTTTAATACTAAAATACAATTTCTAATGATTTTAAAATTTGATATAAAAAAAAATTTACATGGATTTTTTATTAAATAATAAATTTTTTTACATGAATTTTTTATTAAAAAACATAAAGATACTTTTTATTTCATTTAATCGTTTTTTCTATATATATGTTTGTAGTCAATTTATGTGAATTCATATTCATTTTTTTATCAAATAAAAGAAAATGTGTATGGATTTTTTATTAAAAAACTTAAGAATATTCTTTATTTTATTTAGTAGACAAAAAAGTACTTTTTTATTTTGTAAAAAATTAATTTTTTTATTTTTAAAGTTTTGAGCCAAATTATGGAATTTGTATAAATTTTATGATATATATGTTATTTTTTTGGATAATTGCTATAATTCAATCATAATTTTTTTGTGACATGATTAAAACTTGTACATTATATATTGTGAAAATTATGTTATATTGTTATATATAATTTGATAATAATATAAACTCTATATATATTAAATAAAATTGGACAATTTTTAATTTTTTAAGTATTAGCTTAATGATAATTAGTTGAAATAGTATCTTGCTAGTGATAAGCAACATAAAAAGACTCATGTGTGACATCCTCTTTGTGGTCAACTTCTTCAAGTATGCACATATTTGTGTAAGTTTGTATTTTATCTCTTTTTATTTTGAGTAATTTTTAATATTATCATAGTTACATTAATTTTTATTTTAGGGTTTATTTTTTTTGTATATAGGGTTTTTTTGATCATTTGTTTATATAGATTGGATGATTGTACATAAGAGGAGACTTTGAGGAGAAGAAGATTGGACTCATTGGATAACAAATCAACCATTTTCATGTTAGATGATGAACACACAAAGGTATGTATATCCATGGATGGATTCTCTCTCATTTAACCTATACCATTAATGAAAGAAAAGAAAGAAAACAATAAATTAAATTAGAGATTGTTTTGCTGTAATCACTTTGATAGCTATCATTTTCAAAATGTATTAATGTACATAACTTTGCACAATAAAAGATATATAAAAAAATCAATTATTGAAACAAATTAGATTTAATAATTTATTTTTGATATAAGTGATTTGATAAAGTGTTTTTCTTAATAAAAAGTTTATGTTTACTAAACTCCATACCATACTAAGGAAGTTACAAAGAATTTCAAAATTAGTTTAAATCCACATAATTTTACCCTCCATTGTGTTGTTAGGTTTCTTTCTCATGCATTACAATGACAACTCTAGTCTTTCCTAGAATATATTATATTATATCTAAGACCCTTTATAATTATTCTTGCTTTAAAATGGTTTATATTGGTATTTGCTTTGTGTGCAGGTAATAGGTGTAAGGAGCTGGATCTCTAGAGCTGCATCAGTTAGGATTACGCAAGGACAATCACTGGTATGGACCATTCTTATCTTCATTTTAAGTCTTTTCTGTCCGTCCCTACTGAAAATAAAATCCAAATCGTTGTGTTTGAACAATTCGCTTAGAAGCTCAAATGCTTAAGTCACCAAATTCAACCCAAATTAATTTTTCCAGGTCATTTTTTCAAAGTCCCATGTTGCAGACCTATAGCAATTCCTATGAGGCAGAACGACAACTACCTCTCCACCTTATAGTATCCTCCATGATTGTTATGGAAAACATAGGTTGACCTAGCCAATCTCATCCCTTTACTTATGCCATAAGATTAAGAATATTGAAAGAATATTAAATCTAGATAATTGATTGCTACAATTGATAAAAAAGAAAAATACGTTGTGGGATTCTGCCCAAACACGCTTGCTTATAGTAAAAAACGTAAGCACATAGTTAATCATTATTATTTATTTGAAATATTTGTTTAGTAAATAATTATTATTTATTTTAAATATTTATTAATTTTAAATCATGAAATTAATAGTCCACTTCTTAAAAAATCATATTTTATTATACAATAAATACTAAAAGTGGATACTTTTATTCTCTGTTTATGGAACTGGTCCGACCTCCTATTCTGAATCTTTTGTGCAAGCAGAAATCCCCGATTTTAGCATAGAAGACGGCGAGTATAGCACGTTGATGTGGATCTTAGTTAAGATTTCTTCGGTGAAATTTGTGAGATGATAGTGTCGAAGGTATTGCCAAGGATCATGACGTTGTGGCGGGCTATCTAAATCAGTACCATAAGAATCGTGCTTTGGGTTAAATCTTAATTTGGAGTGTTTAGATTGCCTACATTTTTTGCGATCTGGATAATTTTAGAATTGGACATATAGTATAGAATAGAGAATCCCAATTACTAAAATCCCCCAAATACAAAAATAACAATTTCCAACCAAAATTTTAACCCATTTTTATCCCAAAATCACCGCAAAAGCGAAGTTTTTTGGTTGTCTTTTATCCTACGCGTCTCTGTGGTCTTCTCAGCTACCCCACCTGGATGAGTGGGTCAATCAATAATCAGAGAGGCATTGGTCTTCTCATAATTCGTTTGCTTACTAAAATCCCCCAAATACAAAAATAACAATTTCCAACCAAAATTTTAACCCATTTTTATCCCAAAATCACCGCAAAAGCGAAGCTTTTTGGTTGTCTTTTATCCTACGCGTCTCTGTGGTCTTCTCAGCTACCCCACCTGGATGAGTGGGTCAATCAATAATCAGAGAGGCATTGGTCTTCTCATAATTCGTTTGCATGATCTCATGAACGCCATGCTTATGTTGACATTGCTTGCATGGAATTAATAAATCATCAGACACTTTTCTCTTCTGTTCTGTCATGAATTTACCTACTGATGGTCTGTCATGAATTATTGAGTGAAACGGACGGTTTCTGCAGTTTGCGTAATCTTAAAGTGAGTTTGAAGAGCATGTCAAGTATTCTCCCGATTGCTCCGATGAAAAGTTACTTCGATGTGGATGGCGCTGGGCCGCTCCATCGAGGACGGAATTTTTATAATCAGGCTTGGAATCCAGCTGTGATCCTGGATTGAATCGCAACTTAATTCTACTCCCAAATTAATCTCATGGAAGAAAATCATATATGCGCACTGTATATATTATAAAATTCATTGGGTATATAACCCAGCACTCCCTCGCTACTTCATAGCATGTTCTTGATTGATATAAGAGCGCATGTTATATATTCATTATTTAGACGCAGCATTCCCTCAGTACTTTAGAGCTTGTTCTTGATTGATATAAGAGCTTGCAGGTTTGCCTAATTGCTAGGATTTAGAATTAATATATAAGAGATACACAGTACATCTGTCGTGGAAGAAAAAACTTTGGAGTTTCTTTGACTGAGTTGTGGATAGATGGAACAGCTATAGAGCTGCAAGAGTTAGATTTCATATCAATTTGCTTGATAAGCTCTGGTGTTGGAATCAATATAGATGAGATATACGGACCAAGGAATTTGAGGTTGAAGAGAAGAGGCTTCTATATGGACCCCCGCAGCACTATGATGGATTACAAAGTCAGAAAGAGGATTCGAAGAGAAGAGGAGACGAATAATCGAAAGTACTGATGTGTTCGTAGCCGGAGATGGGGGAAGTGGGTGTCTGAGATTCGTCTGATCTCAGTGTGATGGCGACAGACTCTGAAAGAACCCAAAGATGCGTTATTGCCGCGATGTTTCAAAACCCTTCCATTTTGGAGAAAGGTTCTTTGGCATTTTTGGTTATTGCCGCGATGTTTCTAAACCCTTCCATTTTGGAGAAAGGCTCAACCCAGAAACCTGTTTCTAAACCCTTCCATTTTGGATAAAGGTTCAACCCAGAGAAACCTGTGCTGGTGCCAGAGATCCAGCAAAACGACAGAGCTTAGAAACTTCTCTTCTGATATTTCATCCACTTTACACTTTACCTAGTATTTATTTATGGATTTGATATTATTTTATGACATTAAAGTATAGATTTTTTTAATTTGAAATTAATTTATAATATTAAAACATAGATTTCAAATGAATATGATTTATAATAATATTTAGTTTCATAATGGTATTTAGTTTGTTACTTATTTTTCTAAAAAATCGCAGCAGTTTATTAAAAAACAATTACATTTTTCTCACGATAGAAAAATTTATAATGATATTTAGTGTATTAAATTTAATATCTATATATAATTTGTAAATCTATTTTATTTATTTATATGAATTTATTTTATAATGGTATTTAGTTTTTTCTTTTTTTTAATAATTATAAATATAGTTTAATTATATTTCTTAATTCAATAAATAAATTTTGTATTAATTTTTATTTTGTTTATTTTTTATATTTCTAGTAAAATTTTCATAATTTTCTACTACTAATTTAAAAATGAACACTTAATATTTCATGTGGTTTGTTTTAGTGTGAAATTTTATGAGATGTGAGATGTAAATTTTCTAGTAGTACTAGACATCACACATGGAAAATTGTTCTAGTTTTTTTTTCCAATAATAATTTAGTTTTTTCTTGTTGAAATATTGTAGTGTCGATGTTATTCCCCTTAATAATTTAGTTTATTTCCTATTAAGAGTTCGTTGAAATAGTTTAAAGTTTCCCTTAATAATTAAGAGTTTGTTAAAATAGGTTAGAGTTGGACTCTTAATAATTTAGAGTTTTTCTCCTTGTGGGTGTTAGAAATAGTTTAGAGTTCTTAGATTATAAAGTGTCATTGAGAGAGTTTAGAGTTTTATTAGATTATAAATTGCTACCTTGTTTACTTTTGGTAAATTGTTTTTCAATGTTTTTTTCATAGTTATATATATCAATTTAATTGGAATATTTAAAATTAGAATAAGAATGTAGAAAATCTTTGCTTTTTATGAATATTAAACTGTATACATTATTTTATATTGTTTGCATTAGTAGGTTGACCATAGGGGTTCTATTGAAAGTCTTGTGTAGAGTGTTTTCAAAGGACCATTTTGGGAAATTGCCTGGAAACAATTTCCTAACTCGGTATCTTGACACATGTGCCTTTGTTGTAGCTGGAAACTGGGATGCCGTTGCGCTAGTAATAGGTGGAGGGAGGTAACTCCCAGAGAAGCCCTCCCAGTACGCCCCAAGTTGGGTGGTCGACCATGTATACACAAGGTTTTTAAAGTGGTCTAACGAGGGACCCCCCTTTGTTGACACTCTATTCATGCAACCTAGGAGTTAGGATCTATTTCCTTGAAAATTATAAGTTTAATCCCTATCACACCTAAATCCTCTAAACCTTAGTTACTTTACCCACTATATCATCCAACTTATATAACTTGTAATCGTTATCCCTCATAAGTACTAAAACATATAATGCCTAACCCTTAACCCATAACACATATAAATATGAACCTAGATAACCCCTATGCCCATAATCCTCAATTCATATAATCCCTAGGCTCTAATCATTCATACATTAAAACCTTAATCCCCCCCCCTCTCTCTCTCTTAACACGTAAACCACAATCTCTCTCTCTCTCTCTAACACCCACTCCTCACCCTCTCACCCCTCCCTCCCACTTTATCTATCTATCCCCCACACCACTAAAAATCCATATCACCCCCCCCCCCCCCCCCCCCCGCGATCTCTCTCCCTCTATAAATCCCCAATATCTCTCTCTCCCTCTCTCTCTCTCTCTAAACACCTAACCCCTAATCTCTCTCTCTCTAAACCCCTAGCATTTATGCTCTCTCTCTCTCTCTAAACCCCTGACCTCCAATCTCTCTCTCTCTCTCTCTCTCTAAAATCCTAAACATCGATATCTTTCTTCTATATCTATCTCCAAACACCCAACCCATCTCTCTCTTTAAATTCCTAAACCCCAATCTCTCTCTCTCTCTCTCTCTCTCTCCCTCTCTCTCTCTCTCTCTCTAAATCCATAACCCCCAATCTCTCTCTTTCTCTCTACATCTGTAATCCAAATCTCTCTCTCTCTCTCTAATTCCCTAAAACCCAATCTCTCTCTCTCTATGAACTCCCAACCACCAATCTCTCTCTCTCTCTCTCTCTCTCTCTCTCTCTCTCTCTCTCTGTGTGTAAACCCCTAACTACCAATATCTTTCTGTCTACCTCTCTCTTCCTCTCTCCCCAATGTGCCCCCTCCCTCTCTCTCTCTCTCTCTTTACAGCCCTGCCTTTCCCTACCCACCCTCCCTCTCTCTAATCCAACCCCCCCCATCTCTCTCTTGATTTCCCTAACCCCCGTTCTTTCTCTCTCAACCCCACATATTCCCCTATAACATAAAACCTAACCCTTAATCTCTAATCTCTCTCTCTCAACCCCCCATCTCTCTATGTACCTCTTTATTACCATAAATACCTAACCCCTTGATCTCTCAATTTCTGTAAGCTTCCCTCTCTCCTCTTCTGCCTCTCTCTCTCTCTCTCTCTCTCTATGTGGCTCTCTCTCTCTCACACACACATCCCTAACCCTACTCCCCCAAACAATATACCCACATCACTAACAATTAATGGCCCCCCCCGTGATCTCTCTCTCTCTCTCTCTAAACCCCAAACCCCTAATATCTCTCTCTCTCTTTATCTCCTCCCACAAACCCCCACTCTTCAACTCCTACATATAGCCCCTAGACTCTATCTCTCTCTCTTCCCCACTGTTAACCACTCCCCATTCCTCTCTCTCTATATAAACAACTAACCCTCGATCTCTCTATCTCTATATACCCCTAACCCCCAATATCTCTCTCTAAACACCTAACCACCAATCTCTTTCTTTTTGTCTCTCTCTCTCTCTAAACCCTTAACCACCAATCTCTCTCTCTCTATCTCTCTCTCTCTCTCTACATTCCTAACCTTCAATCTCTCTCTCTCTCTCTCTCTCTAAACTCCAAACCACCAATCTCTCTCTCTCTAAACCCTTAACCCTTAACCTCTAATCTCTCTCTAAACCCTTAAATTCTAATCTCTCTCTCTCTCTCTCTAAGTTTCTAACCCCCAATATCTCTCTCTCTAGACCCCTAAGCCCCAATTTCTCTCTCCCTCTAAACCCCTAACCATCAATCCCTCTCTTTCTATATTTATTCTCTTCCTCTCTACATGGCCCCCCCTCTCCCTCTCTCACTAACCATTGTCATCCTCGTCTCTCTGTCTATCTCCCTCTCTATAGCCCCAAATTTCTGTAGCCCCCTTCCCTCTCTCTAACACAACCCCCCCTCTCTCTACTCCTTTCACTAACCTCACTCCCTCATTATAACTCCACTGCCTCTCTCTCTCTCAAACCCCCATCCTTCCCTATAATAGAAATCCTAAATCCCCCATCCCTCTATGTGCCCTCTTTATTACCCTAAACCATAACCCCCTCCTCTCACTATTTATCTAAGCATATGTCTCTCCTCTTCCCCATATCTCTCTCTCTCTCTCTCTCTCTCTCTCTCTCTCTCTCTAATCCCTAACCATATACTGACATCACTAACCATCAATGCTCCCCGTATGATCTCTCTCTCTCTCTCTCTCTCTAAACCCGTAACTCACAATATCTCCCTCCCTCTCTCTCTCCCAACCACCACCCCTCACCCTCCTACCCCTCTATCCCATTCTATCTAACTCCTCTCCCTCTCTCTCTCTCTCTAAACATGTAAACCACAATTTATATATCTCTCTCTCTCAAACACCCATTCCTCACCCTCCTACCCCTCCCTCCCACTTTATCTATCTCTCCCCCACACCACTAAAAATCCATACTCCCCTTGCGATCTCTCTCTCTCTCTCTAAACTGCTAACCCCCAATCTCTTCCTCTCTCTCTCTCTCTCTCTCTAAACTCCCAAACTCCAATCTCTCTCTCTCTAAACCCATAACCTATAATCTCTCTCTCTCTCTCTAAACCACCAGCCACCAATATCTCTCTCTCTCTCTAAACACCTAACCTCCAATCTCTCTCTCTCTAAACCCCTAACATCTATTCTCTCTCTCTCTCTACACCCTAACCCCCAATCTCTCTCTCTCTCTCTCTCTCTCTCTCTCTCTCTTTAAACACCTAACCTCCAATATATCTCTCTCTCTCTAAACTCCTAAAAACCAATCTCTCTCTTCTATATTTCTCTCTTAAACCCCAACACATATCTATATTTAAACCCCTAAACCCCAATCTCTCTCTCTCTAAATCCCTAACCCCATTATCTCTTTCTCTCTCTAAACCCGAAACCACCATTCTCTCTCTTTCTAACACTCTTTCTCTTTATAAATCCCTAACCCCCAATCTCTCTATTTCTCTCTACATCTATAACCCCAATATCTCTCTCTCCCTCTATCTAAATCCCTAACCCTCAACCTCTCTCTCTCTCTCTCTCTCTAAATCCCTATCCCCAAATCTCTCTCTCTCTCTCTCTCTCTCTCTCTCCTCTCTCTCTCTCTTGCTGTAAAACCCTAACCACCAATATCTTTCTATCTACCTCTCTCTTCCTCTCTCCCCAATGCACCCCCTCTCTCTCTCTCCAACCCCACCTTTCATTACCCTCCCTCACTCTCTCTAATCCATCCCCCCCCCCCTCTCTCTCTATTGCTTTCCCTAACCCCCGTTCTTTCTCTCTTAACCCCGTGTCTTCTCCTATAACATAAACCCTAATCCTTAATCTCTAATATATCTTCCTCAACCCCCCATCTCTCTATATACCTCCTTATTACCCTAAGGCCATAACCCCTTGATCTCTCAATTTCTGTAAGCCTCCCTCTCTCTCCCTCCCTCTCTCCTCTTCTGGTTCTCTCTTTCTCTCTCTAAACCCCAAACCCCTAATATCTCTCTCTCTTTATCTCCTCCCACAAAACCCCACTCTTCACACTCCTACGCATAGCTCCCACACTCTATCTCTCTCACTTCCCCCACTATTAACCAATCCCCATTCCTCTCTCTATATATAAAAAACTAACCTTCGATCTCTACCCCATTCTATCTAACTCTCCCCCACACCACTAACCATCCATCCTTCCCTTGTGATCTATCTCTCTCTAAACCACTATTAACTCCCAATCTCTCTCTATATATTTAAACCCTTAACCCCCAATCTCTATCTCACTCTAAACCCCTATCTACCAATATCTCTCTCTATCCAAAACCTAACCTCCAATCTCTCTCTGTCTCTCTCTCTAAATCCCTAACCTCCAATATCTCTCTCTAAACCCCTAACTGCCAATATCTCTCTCTAAACCACTAACTGTTAATCTCTCTCTCTCTCTCTCTCTCTCTCTCAATCTATCTAAGCTACTACCCCCCCAATCTCCCCCCTCTCTCTCTAAACCACTAACCCCTAATCTCTATATCCCTCTCTAAAACCCTAACCTCCAATCTATCTCTTTCTCTCTCTATATAAATCCTAATCTCTCTCATTATTTAAGCCCATAACCTCCAATCTCTCACTGTCTAAACCCCTAACCACCAATATCTCTATGTATATCTCTCTCTTCCTCACTTCCAAATTCTGCCTCTCTCCCTCTCTCACTAACGCTCCTCTCTCTCTCTAAACTACTAACTCCCAATATCTTTCTCTCTGTCTCTGTAAATACCTAACTCCCAATCTCTATTTCTCTCTGTCTCTCTAAACCCCTAACCTCCAATCTCTCTCTTTGTGTCTCTAAACCCTTAACCTCCCATCTCTCTCTCTCTCTCCATTAACAACAATCTATAACACTCCATCCCTCTCTATAACCGAAACCCCCCTCTCTCTCCTCCTTTACCTAACCCATCATCCCTCTTTATAACCCCACTCCTTCCCTCTCTCTCTTTCTCTCAACCTCCCATCTTCCCCTATACCATAAATCCTAAGCCCGCATAGATCAATGTACCCTTTTTATTACCCTAAACCATAAACCCATGCTCTCCATTTTTCTCTAGGCCTCCCTCTCTCTCCCTCCCTTTCTCCTTTCCCCCTTCACTTTGTCTCTCTCATTATCGTGTAATCCATAATCTTACTCCACCTAACCATATACATGTATCACTAACCATCGATACTTCCCTACCAATATCTCTCCCTCTGTCTTTATCTTAACCCCTAGCACCTAATATCTCTCCCTCTCTCCTCCCCCAAACCCCCACTCCTCACCCTCCTAACCCTTACCCCCACTATATCTCTATCTCTCTCCTACCAATAACAATATCCCCATCCTTCTCTCTCTCTCTCTTCCCCAAACTCCCCCAGTCTCTCTCTCTTTATCTCTTTTTATCTCTCTCTCTCTCGCTAAACACCTAACCCCTAGTCTTTCTCTCTCTCTAAATATCTAACCTCCTCCTCTCTCTCTCTCTCTTTAAATCCCTAACCCCCAATCTCTCTCTAAACCCCTAACCCCCAATCTCTCTCTCCTTCTCTAAACCCCTAACCTCTAATATTTCTCTTTCTATCTATCTCTTCCTCTCTACACAATGATCCCCCTCTCCCTCTCCTACAAACCCTCCTCCTCCTCCTTTACCTCCCCTCTCCCTCTCTCCTCTCTCTCTCTCTCTCTCTCACCACCTTTCCCTAAGCCCCTTCCTCTCTCTCTCCCCCCTTTCCATAGCATCTCCCCACTCTCTCTCTCCAACTACATATCTATCTAACTCCCTTCCCTCTCTCTAACTGAAACACCCCTCTCATCCCTCCTTTCCCTAACCTCTCCTCGCTCTTTATAACCCCATTCCCCTTCTCTCTCTCTCAATACTCCATATTCCCCTAATCCATAGAGTGTAACCCCGCCATCTTTCTATGTACCCCTCTTTATTACCCTAAACCCTAACTCATTTCTCTCTCTATTTCTCTAAACCTCCCTACCTCCCTCTCTCCTCTTCCCATTCTCTCTCTTTCTCTCTATCTCCATAATCCCAAACCCTAATCCCCCTAACCATATACCTTCATTAGTAACCATCAATGCTCCCCCATGATCTCTCTCTCTCTCTCTAAACTCTTAGCCCATAATCTCTCTAACTTTCTCTCCCCTTGAAACCCCTAATCCTCACCATCCTAACCCTATATCCTTTACCACTAACAATCTCACCATCCCCCTCTCTCTCTCTATTCATCTAGCCCCTTCCCCCAATCTCTCTCTCACTCTCTCGAGAGAATCCAAACCCCTAATCCCTAATCTCTCTCACTCTCTCTCTCTCTCTATATATATTTTCCCTCAAAGACACAAACTTAATCTGTGTACCCCTACACCCCATATTCTCTCTCTCTCTCTCACCACTAACAAAATCCCCATCCATATCTCCCTATATATATATATCCCTCTCCCCCTACTCCTCCACTACACCTAACTACCCACTTCTACTCCTACTGCTAACCGCCACCTTGAATCTCTCTCTTTCTCTCTACCAATATGACCCCTCCCCCTTATTCTCTCTCTCTCTCTCTCTTTAAAAACCTCTGAACCTGAATCTCTCATCTCTATCTCTAACTTTATCCCTCTCACTAAATCCATAAATGCACTACTCTCTCTATCTCTCTCTAAATCCTCAACCTCAAATCTCTCTCTCTCTCTCTCTCTCTCTCTCTCTCTCTCTCTCTTCAAATCCTTAACCACCGATCTCTCTTTTTCCCTAAACACCAAACCCTAATCACTATGTATCTCTAAACTTGTAAACCCCAATTTCTCTCTCTCTCTTTCTCTATCTCTCTCTAAACCCCTAACCACCAATCTATATTTATCTCTCTAAACCCCTAGCCCCCAATCTCTCACCCTCCCTCTCTCTCTTTCTTTAAACCCCTAACCTCCAATCTCTCTCTCTCTAAACCCCTAACTACCATTCTCTCTCTTTCTATCTCTCTCTCTGAAGCCCTAACCCCTAATATATCTATCTCCCTCTAAACGACTAACCCTAGTATCTCTCTCTCTAAACCCTTAACCTCCAATATCTCTCTCTCTCTCTCTTTGTCTAAATACCTAACCCCCAATTTTCTCTCTCTAAGCCACTAACACCCATTCTCTCTCTCTCTCTCTAAACCATTAAAAACTAATATATCTCCCTTTATTCCCCCCAAAACCCCCACTTCTCACCCTCCTAACCCTATCTCCCCTAGCTCTGGAAATATCACCATACTTCTCTCTGTCTCTATCCCTCTAGCCCCTCCCCACAATCTCTCTCTATCTCTAGAAAATCCCAACCCCTAATCTATCTCTCTTTAAAACCCTAATCCCTAATACCTCTCTCTCTTTATATATATATTCCCTCAAAGACCCACACTAAACCTGTGTACCCCTACACCCCCCATTCTTTCTCTATCTCTCTCACCATTAACCAATGTTCCATCCATCTCTCCCTCTATATTCATCCCTCTCCCCCTACTCCTCCGCTACACCTAACTACCCACTCCTACTCCTACTACTAATTGCCACCCTCGAATCTCTCTCTCTCTCTCTCTCTCTCGCCCAATACTACCCCTCCACCTTATGCTCTCTCTCTCTCTAAAAACCTCTGAACTCCAATCTCTCATCTCTATCTCCATATTTATCCCTCTCTCTAAATGCATAAACCCAAAACTCTTTCTCTCTCTAAATCCCTAACCTCAAATCTCTCTCTCTCTCTCTCTCTCTCTCTCTCTCTCTCTCTCTCTTCAAATCCTTAACCACCATCTCTCTCTCTCTATCTAAACGCCAAACGCCTAATCAGTATGTCTCTCTAAACTTGCAAAACCACAATTTCTCTCTCTAATCCGCTAACCCCCAATATCTCACACTCCCTCTCTCTCTTTTTGTAAACCCCTAACCTGCAATCTCTCTCTCTCTAAACCCCTAACCACAATTCTCTCTCTTTCTATCTCTCTCTCCCTGAATCCCTAATATCTCTATATCTCTCTAAACACCTAACCCTAGTCTCTCTCTCTGAACACTTAAACTCCAATCTGTGTGTGTGTGTGTCTAAATACCTAGCCCTCAATTTCTCTCTCTAAGCAACTAACACCTAATCTCTCTCTCTCTCTCTCTCTCTCTAAACCCTTAATAACTAATATATCTCCTTCTATTCCCCCCAAAACACCCACTCCTCACCCTCCTAACCCTATATCCCCTACCACTAACAATATCACCATCCCTCGCTTTCTCTCTATATGCCTCTAGCCCCACCCCACAATCTCTCTCTCTCTAGAAAATCCTAACCCCTAATCTATCTCTCTTTAAACCTCTAATCCCTAATCTCTCTCTCCATCTCTATATCTCTTTATGTATGTCTGTCTGTTTCTCTCTCTCTCTCCCTATCTCCACCCCCCACGACTAACCAACCCCCCATCCCTCTCTCCCTCTATATATATCCCTACCCCCCTACTCCTCCCCTACACCTAACTAGCCACTCCTACTGCTACTAACTTCCACCCTTCAATCTCTCTCTTTCTCTCTCTCTCTCTACCAATACTACCCCTCCCCCTTATGCTCCCTCTCTCTCTTTAAAAACATCTTAACCCCCAATCTCTCATATCTATCTTTATCTTTATCTCTCTCTCTAAATGCATAAACCCCAAACTCTCTCTCTCTAAATCCCTAACCTCGAATATCTCTTTCTCTCTTCAAATCCTTAACAACCAATCTCTCACTCTCTAAACACCAAAACCCTAATGACTTTGTCTCTCTAAACATGTAAACCCCAATTTCTCTCTCTCTCTCTCTAAACCCCTAACCAACAATCTATATTTCTCTCTCTAAACCCCTAATCCCCAATCTTTTGTCATACCTCTCTCTCTCTTTGTAAACCCCTAACACCCAATCTCTCTATCTCTCTCTAAACCCCTAACCCCAGTCTCTCTCTTTCTATCTCTATCTCTAAACCTCTAACCCCCAATATATATATATATATTTATATAAATCCCTAACCCCCAATGTATCTCTCTCTAAGCCACCGACAACCAATCTTTCTCTCTCTCTCTAAACCCTTAATTGCTAAAATATCTCCCTCTCTCCCCCCAAAACCTCCACTCCTCACCCACCAAACCCTATCTTCTCTACCAATAACAATCTCCCCATCCCCATCCCTATCTCTTTCTCTATCCCTCTAGCCCCTCCCCCTAATCTCTCCCTCTCTCTCTAGAAATTCACAACCCCTAATCTATCTCTCTCTTTAAACCCCTACTTCGTAATCTCTCTTGCTCTCTCTCTCTCTCTATACATTTTTCTTCAAAGACCCACACTTAACCTGTGTACCACTACACCCCGCATTCTCTCTCTCTCTCTCTCTCTCTCCCCCACCACTAACCGACCCCCATCCCTCTCTCCTTCTATATATATACCTATCCCCCTACTCCTCCCTTACACCTAACTACCCACTCCTACTCCTACTAGTAATCGCCACCCTTCAATCTCTCTCTCTCTCTCGACCAATACTACCCCTCCCCCTTATGCTCTCTCTCTCTCGCTCTTTCTATCTCTCTCTATAAACCCCTAACCTCCAATATCTCTCTCTAAACCCATAACACCAATCTCTCTCCTTCTATCTAAAACCCTAACCCCCAATCTCTCTCTCCTTCTCTCTCTCTCTCTCCCTCTCTCTCTCTCTCTAAACACCTAACCTCCAATCTCTCTCACACACTCTCTCTAAACACCTAACCTCCAATCTCTCTCTCTCTCTCTATCTATGTATATAAACCGCCAAACCTAAATCTCTCTATCTCTAAACTACTAACCCCCAATCTATCTCTCTCTAAACCCCCAATATCTCTCTCCAAACCCCTAACCCATAATCTCTCTCTCTCTCTGTCAACCCTTAATGACTAATCTCTCTCATTCTATATATCTCTTCATCTCTAACCAATGCACCCCCCTTTGCCTCTCTCACTAACTCTCTCTCTCTCTCAATCCCTAAGACTCAATATCTCTCTCTCTCTAAACCCCCAACCCCCAATATCTCTCTCTCTCTAAACCCCTAACCACCATTATCTCAATCTCTCTCTTGCTTTAAAATCATGACTTTCATTCTCTCACTCTCTCTATAATCCCCTAACTGCCAATCTCTCTCTCTCTCTAAATCCCCAACCCCTAATATCTCTCTCTAAACCCCTAATAACCAATCTCTCTCTCTCTCTCTAAACCCCTTGCCTCTATTTTCTCTCTCTCTCTCTAAACCCCTTGCCTATATTCTCTCTCTCTCTCTCTCTCTCTCTCTCTCTCTCTCTCTCTCTCTAAATCCCTAACCCCTAATCTCTCTCTCTCACTATAAACCCCTAACCACCAATCTCTCTCTTCGTCTCTCTCTCTAAACCCCTAAACTCTAATCTCTCTCTCTCTATATATATATATGTGTGTGTGTGTGTGTGTGTGTGTGTGTGTAAACCCCTAACCACCTATATCTCTTTGTCTATCTCTCTCTCTTTCTCTCTTCCCAAATCCCTCTCTCTCTCTATCTCTCCCTCTCTCTCCAGCCCCACCTTTCCCTAATACCCCCTTCTCCTCTATCTCCTCCTTTCCCTAACCATCCCCCTCTCTCTCTTTAGCCCCACATTTTCCTATCCCATTCCCTCTCTATAAGCTCACCCCCCCTCTCTCTTAAAACTCCATCTTCCCTTATAACATAAAACATAACCCTTAACCTCTCTCTCTTTCTCAACCCCCCAGCTCTATATGTACCCTATTTATTACCCAAAATCCTAAATATCGTCTCTCTCTATTACTCTAATCCTCCCTCTCTCCTCGTCCCCCTCTCTCTCTCCCTCTTTATCCCTCTTATCCCTAACCCTACTACCCCTAACCATATACGTATATCACTAACCATCGACACTCCCCCTATGACCCCTCTCTCCCTCTCGCTCTCTCTCTCTCTAAACCCCTAACCCATAATCTCTCTCTCTCTCTCTCTCTCTCTAAAACCCTAATACCTAATTTCTCTCTCTCTCTCCTTATCTCCTCCCCAAAACCCCCACTCTTCACACTCCTACCCTTAACCCTCCCACTCTATATCTCTCTTTCCCACACCATTAACCACCTCCCCATTCCTCTCTTTAAACTCCTAACCTTTAATATTTCTCTCTCTAAACAACTAACTCCCAATCTCTCTCTTTCTCTAAACGACTAACCACCAATCTCTCTCTTTCTATCTAACTTTCTCTACACCCCTAAGCTCCAATATCTCTCTCTCTGAACCCCAAACCACCAATCTCTCTCTCTCTCTCTAAACTCCTAACCCCCAATCCCTCTCTCTCTATCTCTTAACCACTAACCACCAATCTCTCTCTTTATATATTTCTCTTCCTCTCTAGCTAGTGCAACCATCTCCTTCTCTCACTAACCATCCTCATCCTTGTCTCTCTCTCTAGCCACAACTTTGCCTAACACCCCCCCTCTCTCTCTCCTACACTCTATACAACCCCACCTTTCCTTAACCCCCCATCACTCTCTATAACCCAACCCCCATCTCTCTCCACTCCTTTCGATAACCCCCATCCCTCTTTATAACACGACTTCCTCTCTCTCTCTCTCAACCCCCCATCTGCTCCTATAGTATAAATCCTAACTCTCACTTCTCTCCATATACCCTCTTTATTATCCTAAACCCTAACCCCTTCTTCTCACTATTTTTCCAAGCCTCTATCTCTCCTCCTCCCCTTCTCTCTCTCTCTCTCTCTATCGCTCTATTTATCCCACTAATCCCTAACCCTAATCCCCTTAACCATATAACTGCATTGCTAACCATCGATGCTTCCCATGTGATCTCTCTATCTCTCTCCCTCTCAAACCCTAACCTACAATCTCTCTCTCTTCCCCTCCAAACCCCCACTCCTCACCCTCCTACAACTATCCCTTTCCCCACACCACTATCCTTCAATCCTTCCCATGTGATATCTCTCTCTAAATATCTAACCTAAAATCTCTCTCTCTCTCTCTCTCTCTTCCTCTCTCACTCAAAACGACTAACCCCTAATCTCTCTCTCTCTCTAAACACCTAAGCCAAAATACATCTCTTTTTATCTCTCTATATCTCTAAAACCTTAACCCCCAATCTCTTTATCCCTCTCTAAACTGATAACCCCAATATCTCTCTTTCTATATCTCTCTCTCCCTACATCCCTAACCTCCAATATCTCTCTCTCAATATAAAACCCTAGCACCTAATATCTCTATCTCTCTATAAACCCTAACCACCAATATCTCTCTTTCTATCTATCTTTCATTCTCTAAAACCATAATCCCTAAACTATCTCTCTCTCTCTCTAAATCCATAACCCCCATCTCTCTCTCTCTCTCTCCAGTCCCACCTTTCCATAACCCTCCATTCTTCTCTCTCCTACTTTCCCTAACTACTCCCTCATATTTTCTCTCTTTATCTCTAAACCCCTAGATCATGATCTCTCTCTCTCTCTCTCTCTCTCTCTCTCTCTCTGTATATATATATATATATATACCCCCAATCTCTATCTGTTTCTCTCTAAACCCCTAAACCCCAATCTCTCTATCTCTCTAAACCCCTAACCTCCAATCTCTGTCTCTCTCTAAATCCATAAACTCCAATATCTCTCTCTGTATCTATCAATCTATCAATCTATCTAAGCTCCTACCCCCAATCTCCCCCCCTCTCTCTCTCTCGAAACCCCAAACCCTTAATCTCTCTCCCCCCACCACTAATTGAGCCCCCATCCCTCTCTCTCTCTCTCTATATATATATATATATACCTATCCCACTACTCCTCCCTTACACCTAACTACCCACTCCTACTCCTACTAGTAACCACCACCCTTCAATCTCTCTCTCTCGACCAATACTCCCCCTCCCCCTTATGCTCTCTCTCTCTCTCTCTCGCTCTTTCTATCTCTCTCTCTAAACCCCTAACCTCCAATATCTCTCTCTAAACCCATAACACCAATCTATTTTCGTCTATCTAAAACCCTAACCCCCAATCTCTCTCTCATTCTCTCTCTCTCTCTCCCTCTCTCTCTCTCTCTAAACACCTAACCTCCAATCTCTCTCACACACTCTCTCTAAACACCTAACCTCCAATCTCTCTCACACACTCTCTCTAAACACCTAACCTCCAATCTCTCTCTCTCTCTCTATCTATCTATCTATCTATCTATGTATATAAATTGCCAAACCTAAATCTCTCTCTCTCTAAACTGCTAACTCCCAATCTATCTCTCTCTAAACCTCCAATATCTCTCTCCAAATCCCTAACCCATAATCTATCTCTCTCTGTCAACCCTTAATGACTAATCTCTCTCTTTCTATATATCTCTTCATCTCTAACCAATGCACCCCCCTCTGCCTTTCTCACTAACTCTCTCTCTCTCAATTCCTAAGACTCGATATCTCTCTCTCTAAACCACCAACCCCCAATATCTCTCTCTCTCTAAACCCCTATCCGCCAATATCTCCATCTCTCTCTCTCTCTCTCTCTCTCTCTCTTCAAAATCATGACCTTCATTCTCTCAATCTCTCTATAATCCCCTAACTGCCAATCTCTCTCTCTCTCTCTAAACCCCTTGCCTCTATTCTCTCCCTCTCTCTCTCTCTAAATCCCTAACCCCTAATCTCTCTCTCTATATATATATATATGTGTGTGTGTGTGTGTGTGTGTGTGTGTGTGTGTGTGTGTGTAAACCCCTAACCACCTATATCTCTTTGTCTATCTCTCTCTCTTTCTCTCTTCCCAAAGACCCCTCTCTCTCTATCTCTTTCTCCAACACCACCTTTCCCTAGTACCCCCTTCTCCTCTATCTCCTCCTTTCCCTAGTACCCCCTTCTCCTCTATCTCCTCAAAGCCAAAACACGATCGTGGGTTTTCTCTAGAGTTGGGCTTAAAGGGGAAGAAAATAGCTCGGAACGTCACGAAAGTTGGCGTGTGCACTTATCTACCAACGGGACAACCAAATCCATTCTGAAATTTAAATTCCAAGAAGTTGGTCAAAGTTGAAAATCAACCGTGCATTTTCGCTAGACTTAGGCTTAAAGCGTGAGAAAATAGCTCGGAACATCACGAAAGTTGGCGTGTGCATTTGTCTACCAACGGGACATCCAAATCTATGCTCAATTTTAAATTCCGAGAAGTTGGTCAAATTCCGAGAAGTTGGTCAAATTCGAAACTCGACCGTCGCGTTTTCGCTAGACTTGGGCTTGAAGGGTGGGAAAATAGCTCGGAACGTCACGAAAGTTGGCGTGCGCACTTGTCTACCAACGGGACATCCAAATCTATTCTCATATTTCAGTTCCGAGAAGTTGGTCAAATTCGAAACTCGACCATGCGTTTTCGCTAGACTTGGGCTTAAAGGGGGAGAAAATAGCTCGGAACGTCACGAAGTTGGTGTGGACGCTTGTCTACCAATGGGACATCCAAGACTATTCTCAAATTTCAATTCTGAGAAGTTGGTCAAAGTTGAAACTCGATCGTGCATTTTCGCTAGAATTGGGCTTAAAGGGTGGGAAAATAGCTCGCAACGTCACGAAAGTTGGCGTGCGCACTTGTCTACCAACGGGACATCCAAATCTATTCTCATATTTCAATTCCGAGAAGTTGGTCAAAGTCGAAATGCCACCATGCGTTTTCTCTAGACTTGAGCTTAAAGGGTGTTAAATTAGCTTGTAATGTGACGAAAGTTGTTGTGCGCGAATGTCTACAAATGGGACATCCCGGAACGTAATGAATGTTGGTGTGGATGCTTGTCTACAAATGGGACATCCAAAACAATGCTCAGTCTTCAATTACGAGAAGTTGGTGAAAGTTGAAACTCGACCGTACGTTTTCGGTAGAGGAGAAAATAGCTTGGAACATCACGAAAGTTGGTCTGGATGCTTGTCTACCAATGGGACATCCAAAACTATTCTCAAATTTCAATTCCAAGAAATTGGTCAAAGTCAAAACGCCACCATGCGTTTTCTCTAGACTTGGGATTAAAGTGTGTGAACTTAGTTCATAAAATCACGAAAGCTATAGTGCGCACATGTCTACAAATGTGACATCCAAATCTATTCTCAAATTTAAATTGTGAGAAGTTAGTCAAAGTTGAAAATTGAACGTGCGATTTCCCTAGACTTGGGCTTAAAGGGTGTGAAATTAGCTCAGAACGTCACGAAAGTTGGCATGCGCACTTGTCTACCAACGGGACATCCAAATCTATGCTCAATTTTCAATTCCGAGAAGTTGGTCAAATTTGAAACTCGACCGTGTGTTTTCGCTAGACTTGGGCTTAAAGGGTAAGAAAATAGCTCGGAATGTCACGAAAGTTGGTGTGCGCATTTTTCTACCAACGGGACATCCAAATCTTTGCTCAATTTTTATTTCCGAGAAGTTGGTCAAATTTGAAACTCGACCGTGCGTTTTCCCTAGACTTAGGCTTAAAGGGTGAGAAAATAGCTCGGAATGTCACGAAAGTTGGCGTGCGCATTTGTCTACCAACGGGACATCCAAATCTATGCTCAATTTTCAATTCCGAGAAGTTGGTCAAATTGGAAACTCGACCGTGCGTTTTCTCTAAACTTGGGATTAAAGGGGGAAAAAATTGCTCGGAACGTCACGACAGTTGGTGTGGACGCTTGTCTACCAATGGGACATCCAAAAACTATTCGCAAATTTCAATTCCAAGAATTTAATCAAAGTTGAAACTCGATCATGCGTTTTCGCTAGACCTGGGCTTAAAGGGTGTGAAAATAGCTCGGAACGTTACGAAAGTTGGCGTGGACGCTCGTCTACCAACGGGACAACCAAATCCATTCTCAAATTTAAATTCCGAGAAGTTGGTCAAAGTTGAAACTCGATCGTGCGTTTTCGCTAGACTTGGGCTTAACGGGGGAGAAAATAGATCGGAACGTCATGAAAGTTGGCGTGGACGCTCGTCTACCAATGCGACATCCAAATCTATTCTCAAATTTATATTCCGAGAAGTTGGTCAAGGTTGAAAATCGACTGTGCATTTTCGCTAGACTTGGGCTTAAAGGGTGAGAAAATAGCTCGAAATGTCACGAAAGTTGGCGTGGACGCTTGTCTACGAATGGGACATCCAAAAACTATTCGCAAATTTCAATTCCAAGAATTTAATCAAAGTTAAAACTCGATCGTGCGTTTTCGCTAGACCTTGGCTTAAAGGGTGTGAAAATAGCTCAGAACGTTACGAAAGTTGGCGTGGACGCTCGTCTACCAACGGGACAACCAAATCCATTCTCAAATTTAAATTCCGAGAAGTTGGTCAAAGTTGAAACTCGATCGTGCGTTTTCGCTAGACTTGGGCTTAAAGGGGGAGAAAATAGCTCGGAATGTCACGAAAGTTGGCGTGGACGCTCGTCTACCAATGGGACAACCAAATCCATTCTCAAATTTAAATTCCGAGAAGTTGGTCAAAGTTGAAACTCGATCGTGCGTTTTCGCTAGACTTGGGCTTAAAGGGTGAGAAAATAGCTCGAAATGTCACGAAAGTTGGCGTGGACGCTCGTCTACCAACGGGACAACCAAATCCATTCTCAAATTTAAATTCCGAGAAGTTGGTCAAAGTTGAAACTCGATCGTGCGTTTTCGCTAGACTTGGGCTTAAAGGGGGAGAAAATAGATCGGAACGTCACGAAAGTTGGCGTGGACGCTCGTCTACCAATGGGACATCCAAATCTATTCTCAAATTTATATTTCGAGAAGTTGGTCAAATTTGAAAATCGACCGTGCATTTTCGCTAGACTTGGGCTTAAAGGGTGAGAAAATAGCTCGGAATGTCACGAAAGTTGTCGCGCGCATTTGTCTACCAACGGGACATCCAAATCTATGCTCAATTTTTAATTCCGAGAAGTTGGTCAAATTCAAAACTCGACCGTGCGTTTTCGCTAGACTTAGGCTGAAAGGGTGAGAAAATAGCTCGGAACGTCACGAAAGTTGGCGTGCGCATTTGTCTACCAGCGGGACATCCAAATCTATGCTCAATTTTCAATTTTGAGAAGTTGGTCAAATTCGAAACTCAACCGTGCGTTTTCGCTAGACTTGGGCTTTAAGGGGGAGAAAATAGCTCGAAACATCACGAAAGTTTGTGTGGACGCTTGTCTACAAATGGGACATCCAAAACTATTCTCAAATTTAAATTCCAAGAATTTAATCAAAGTTGAAACTCAATCGTGCATTTTCGCTAGACTTGGGCTTAAAGGGTGTGAAAATAGCTCGGAACGTTACGAAAGTTGGCGTGGATGCTCGTCTACCAATGGGACAACCAAATCCATTCTCAAATTTAAATTCTGAGAAGTTGGTCAAAGTTGAACTCGATCATGCGTTTTCGCTAGACTTGGGCTTAAAGGGGGAGAAAATAGATCGGAACGTCACGAAAGTTGGCGTGGACGCTCATCTACCAATGTGACATCCAAATCTATTCTCAAATTTATATTCTGAGAAGTTGGTCAAAGCTGAAAATCAGCAGTGCTTTTTCGCTAGACTTGGGCTTAAAGGGTGAGAAAATAGCTCGGAATGTCACGAAAGTTGGCGTGCGCATTTGTCTACCAACGGGACATCCAAATCTATGCTCAATTTTTAATTCCGAGAAGTTGGTCAAATTCGAAACTCGACCGTGCGTTTTCGCTAGACTTAGGCTTAAAGGGTGAGAAAATAGCTCGGAACGTCACGAAAGTTGGCATGGACGCTTTTCTACCAATGGGACATCCAAATCTATTCTCAAATTTCAATTCCGGGAAGTTGGTCAAAGTTGAAAATTTACCATGCGTTTTCGCTAGACTTGGGCTTAAAGGGCGAGAAAATATCTTGGAACGTCACGAAAGTTGGCGTGCGCACTTGTCTACCAACGGGACATCCAAATCTATTCTCAAATTTAAATTCCGAGAAGTTGGTCAAAGTTGAAAATTGACCGTGCGTTTTCGCTAGACTTGGGCTTAAAGGGCGAGAAAATATCTTGGAACGTCACGAAAGTTGGCGTGCGCACTTGTCTACCAACGGGACATCCAAATCTATTCTCAAATTTGAATTCCGAGAAGTTGGTCAAAGTTGAAAATTAACCGTGCATTTTCGCTAGACTTGGGCTTAAAAGGCGAGAAAATAGCTTGGAACGTCACGAAAGTTGGCGTACGCACTTGTCTACCAATGGGACATCCAAATCTATTCTCAAATTTCAATTCCAAGAAGTTGGTCAAAGCAGAAACGCCACCGTGCGTTTTTGCTAAACTTGAGCTTAAAGGGTGTAAAATTAGCTCGTAACATCACAAAAGTTGTTGTGCACGCATGTCTTGAAATGGGACATCCAAATCTATTCTCAATTTCATTTCTGAGAAGTAGGTCAAAGCCGAAACACGACCGTGCGATTTCTCTAGAGTTGGGCTTAAAGGGGAAGAAAATAGCTCGGAACGTGACGAAAGTTGGCGTGTGAACTTATCTACCAATAGGACATCCAAATCCATTCTCAAATTTAAATTCGGAGAAGTTGGTCAAAGTTGAAAATAGACCATGCATTTTCGCTAGACGTAGGCTTAAAGCGTGAGAAAATAGCCCGGAACGTCACGAAAGTTCGCGTGCGCATTTTTCTACCAACGGGACATCCAAATCCATTCTCAAATTTAAATTCGGAGAAGTTGCTCGAAGTTGAAAATCGACCGTGCATTTTCGCTACACTTAGGCTTAAAGGGTGATAAAATAGGTCGGAATGTAACGAAAGTTGGCGTGCGCATTTGTCTACCAACGGGACATCCAAATCTATGCTCAATTTTCAATTCCAAGAAGTTGGTCAAATTCGAAACTCGACCGTGCGTTTTCGCTATACTTGGGCTTAAAGGGGGAGAAAATAGCTCGGAAGGTCACGAGAGTTGGCGTGGACGCTTGTCTACCAATGGGACATCCAAAACTATTCTCGAATTTCAATTCCGAGAAGTTAGTCAAAGTTGAAATTCGATTGTGCGTTTTCGGTAGACTTTGGCTTAAAGGGTGTGAAAATAGCTTGGAACGTTACGAAAGTTGGCGTGGACGCTTGTCTACCAATGTGACATCCAAATCCATTCTCAAATTTAAATTTCGAGAAGTTGGTCAAAGTTGAAAATCGACCATGCATTTTCGCTAGACTTGGGCTTAAAGGGTGAGAAAATAGCTCGGAACGTCACGAAAGTTGGCGTGTGCACTTATCTACCAACGGGACATCCAAATCCATTCTCAAATTTAAATTCCGAGAAGTTGGTCAAAGTTGAAATTCGATCGTGCGTTTTCGCTAAAGCTGGGCTTAAAGGGTGTGAAAATAGCTCGGAAGGTCACGAAAGTTGGCGTGGATGCTCATCTACCAATGTGACATCCAAATCTATTCTCAAATTTATATTCCGAGAAGTTGGTCAAAGTTGAAAATCGACTGTGCATTTTCGCTAGACTTGGGCTTGAAGGGTGAGAAAATAGCTCGGAATGTCACGAAAGGTGGCATGCGCATTTGTCTACCAACGGGACATCCAAATCTATGCTCAATTTTCAATTCCGAGAAGTTGGTCAAATTCGAAACTCGACCGTGCGTTTTCGCTAGACATGGGCTTAAAGGGGGAGAAAATAGATCGGAACGTCATGAAAGTTGGCGTGGGCGCTCGTCTACCAATGCGACATCCAAATCTATTCTGAAATTTATATTCCGAGAAGTTGGTCAAGGTTGAAAATCGACCGTGCGTTTTCGCTAGACTTGGGCTTAAAGGGTGAGAAAATAGCTCGAAATGTCACGAAAGTTGGCGTGTGCATTTGTCTACCAATGGGACATCCAAATCTATGCTCAGTTTTCAATTTCGAGAAGTTGGTCAAATTCGAAACTCGACCGTGCGTTTTCGCTAGACTTGGGCTTAAAGGGGGAGAAAATAGATCGGAACGTCACGAAAGTTGGCGTGGACGCTTGTCTACCAATGGGACATCCAAATCTATTCTCAAATTTCAATTCCGAGAAGTTAGTCAAAGTTGAAACTCGATTGTGCGTTTTCGCTAGACTTGGGCTTAAAGGGTGTGAAAATCGACCGTGCATTTTCGCTACACTTAGGCTTAAAGGGTGAGAAAATAGATCGAAACGTCACGAAAGTTGGCGTGCGCATTTGTCTACCAGCGGGACATCCAAATCTATGCTCAATTTTCAATTCCGAGAAGTTGGTCGAATTCGAAACTCGACCGTGCGTTTTCGCTAGACTTGGGCTTTAAGGGGGAGAAAATAGCTCGAAACATCACGAAAGTTTGTGTGGACGCTTGTCTACCAATGGGACATCCAAAACTATTCTCAAATTTCAATTCCAAGAATTTAATCAAAGTTGAAACTTGATCGTGCGTTTTCGCTAGACTTGGGCTTAAAGGGGGAGAAAATAGCTCGGAACGTCACGAAAGTTGGTGTGGACGCTTGTCTACCAATGGGACATCCAAAACTATTCTCAAATTTCAATTCTGAGAAGTTGGTCAAAGTTGAAACTCGATCGTGCGTTTTCGCTAGAATTGGGCTTAAAGGATGTGAAATTAGCTCGTAATGTCACGAAAGTTGCTGTGCGCGCATGTCTACAAATGGGACATCCAAATCTATTCTCAATTTGAATTCTGAGAAGTTGGTCAAAGTTGAAAATCGACCGTGCGTTTTCGCTAGACTTGGGCTTAAAAGGCGAAAAAATAGCTCGGAACGTCACGAAAGTTGGCGTGCTCATTTGTCTACTAACGGGACATCCAAATCCATTCTCAAATTTGAATTCCGAGAAGTTGGTCAAAGTTGAAAATCGACCGTGCATTTTCGCTACACTTAGGCTTAAAGGTTGAGAAAATAGCCCGGAACGTCACGAAAGTTGGCGTGCGCATTTGTCTACCAACGGGACATCCAAATCTATGCTCAATTTTCAATTCCAAGAAGTTGTTCAGATTCGAAACTCGACCGTGCGTTTTCGCTAGAGTAGGGCTTAAAGGGTGTGAAAATAGCTTGGAACGTCAAGAAAGTTGGTGTGGACGCTTGTCTACCAATGGGACATCCAAAACTATTCTCAAATTTCAATTCCAAGAATTTAATCAAAGTTGAAACTCGATCGTGCGTTTTCGCTAGACTTGGGCTTAAAGGGTGTGAAAATAGCTAAGAACGTTACGAAAGTTGGTGTGGACGCTCGTCTATCAACGGGACAACCAAATCTATTCTCAAATTTATATTTCGAGAAGTTGGTCAAAGTTGAAAATCGATCGTGCATTTTCGCTAGACTTGAGCTTAAAGGGTGAGAAAATAGCTCGGAATGTCATGAAAGTTCGCGTGCGCATTTGTCTACCAATGGGACATCCAAATCTATGCTCAATTTTTAATTCCGAGAAGTTGGTCAAATTCGAAACTCGACCGTGCGTTTTCGCTAGACTTGGGATTAAAGGGTGTGAAAATAGCTCGAAACATCAAGAAAGTTGGTGTGGACGCTTGTCTACCAATGGGACATCCAAAACTATTCTCAAATTTCAATTCCAAGAATTTAATCAAAGTTGAAACTCGACCGTGCGTTTTCGGTAGACTTGGGATTAAAGGGGGAGAAAATAGCTCGGAACGTCACGAACGTTGGTGTGGACGCTTGTCTACCAATGGGACATCCAAATCTATTCTCAAATTTCAATTCCGAGAAGTTAGTCAAAGTTGAAACTCGATTGTGCGTTTTCGCTAGACTTGGGCTTAAAGGGTGTGAAAATAGCTCGGAACGTTACGAAAGTTGGCATGGACGCTCGTCTACCAATGTGACATCCAAATCCATTCTCAAATTTAAATTCTGAGAAGTTTGTCAAAGTTGAAAATCGACCGTGCATTTTCGGTAGACTTGGGCTTAAAGGGTGAGAAAATAGCTTGGAACGTCACGAAAGTTGGCGTGCGCATTTGTCTACCAACGGGACATCCAAATCTATGCTCAATTTTTAATTCCGAGAAGTCGGTCAAATTCGAAACTCGACCGTACGTTTTCGCTAGACTTAGGCTTAAAGGGTGAGAAAATAGCTCAGAACGTCACGAAACTTGGTGTTCGGGTACACAGGGTACTACCAAAGGACCGAACACCAAGAGAAACCACTACTCACAAACAGATCACAGATCAACACACCGATGTTTTGACGTGGTTTAAACCCTCTTGAGGGAAACACTCCACGGCCCCGGCCAAATAGCTTCTACGGGACAATTTATTATGCAAAGAAAGAAAGTTACAAATGAGCTTCTCATAATCGATCAACTAAACAATGACCCTCCATGCTCTTTAAATAGAGATCATGGACCAATCAGGTGTTAAGCCACGGATCAAGGTTAGGTTTGATCTAAGAGAAGTTGAGCCGTCGGATCACTCTATGTCGGAAACATATCGTGACCGTCGGATTAAGTATATACAAATGCATACTAATGCATACTAAAGAAACACACTATCCCTAACGGATATATTACACAAGTTGATCTTAACTAACTCCTAAGTGTCTAAATATCCTAACATCCCCCCTTAAGAACAACTTGGGATAGGATTGAAGGATTTACAAAAGTGACACTATTAGGAGAAGGAAGGAGGCATTAGAGCCTATCCCCCCTTAATGACAAGTTCCTGAACTCCTAACATAGATCGAAGTTTAGAAAACTTCGCTTCTGTAAGAGACTTGGTGAAGATGTCTGCAACTTGATCATCTGTAGGGCAAAAGAGCACTTCGAGAACACGATCATGAACAAGATTTCTGATGAAGTGCATATGTAGCTCAATGTGTTTGCTGCGTTGATGTAGAACTGGATCTTTGGCAAGCTTGATGGCACTTTGATTGTCGCACCAAAGTGGAGTAGGCTGCTGCTGCTCGAATCCAAACTCTGAAAGGATCTGTCGAAGCCATAAAGCTTCCTGACTGGCATTAACTGCTGCTCGATATTCTGCCTCTGCTGAAGAAAGAGCAAGAGCTTGTTGTTTCTTACAAGCCCAAGTAATAGGTCCAGATCCCAGACTGAAAACATAACCTGCAGTAGACTTTCGATCATCAGGATCGCCGGCCCAATCTGAATCAGTGAAACCAACCAACAAAGGTTTCCCCCCTGTACTGTAATGAATCCCAAACTGAACTGTACCTCGAATATATCGAAGTATTCTTTTAGCTGCTTTCCAGTGACTTTCATGAGGTGTCTGCATATAACGGGCAACTCGACCAACGGCAAAGGAAAGGTCAGGACGAGAATGAGTCAAGTATAAAAGACTACCAACAAGTTGACGATACAATGTGGCATCTACTTCAGGTGAAGTACAAGTGGCAGAAAGTTTGACTCCAGACTGGAAGGGAGAAGGGGCTGGTTTACAATCTTCCATGTGAAAGCGACGAAGAAGGTCACAAGCATACTTAGACTGAGAAAGAAAGATTCCTTCTTTGGTTTGCAGAACTTGGAGACCAAGAAAATAATGCAAATGTCCTAAGTCTGACATTTCAAAAGTTTGTTTAAGACTGGATTTCACATGGGTTATAAGCTTAGGGTCACTACCAGTAAGAATAAGGTCATCAACATATAGAACAAGTATGATGAGATGGTTTCCTACTTTCTTGGTATAGACATTGGGGTCAGAATGGCATCTAGAAAAACCAGTGTCAAGGAGAAAGTTATCCATTTTGGCATACCAAGCTCTAGGAGCTTGCTTAAGGCCATATAAGGATTTCTTAAGGCGACAGACAAGGCTAGAGTTATTCTGAACATAGCCAGGAGGTTGTTCCATGTAAATTTCCTCCTGTAAATCACCATGTAAGAAGGCAGACTTGACATCCATTTGATGGACTTCCCAGTTGTGTAAGGCTGCAAGGGAAAGAACAAGGCGGATGGAGTTCATTTTGGCGACGGGAGCAAAGGTTTCATTGTAGTCAATCCCTTCAACTTGAGAAAAACCTTTGGCAACTAACCTTGCCTTAAGTCTTTCAACACTTCCATCTGATGCATACTTAGTTCTGTAAACCCATTTACATCTGACAAGTTTTCTTCCTTTTGGAAGAGGTACAAGATCCCAAGTATCGTTCGCCATTAAGGAACGATATTCTTCATCCATGGCTGCATCCCAATCTGGATTCCCTGAAGCTTCTGCAAAAGTTTCTGGATCATGATTCTCGGAAACTTGAGCCAAAAGAGAAGAGGCTCGCTGAAACTGAGAACGTGTTCGACGTTGATCTCTAGGATCATCGGCAAGATCACCAGCTGCTTCACATGTTGAACGGACCCATCGAGGAAGCACTTGTGCTGGTGCAACTGGAGGAACATGAGCAGGCGGAGGTGGATTTTCATCCTCACTGTCATCATCAGAAACTGGAGTTGGAAACCTGTCAAGGAAGTTGGAAGAAGAAGAAGAAGAAGGCACAAACACCGAATCAGGCTCGCAGGCCAAAGATGGCACACTCGCCGAGTTAGGCTCGCAGACCAAGATATTTTCATCAAATTTAACATCTCTTCTAATGATTATAGCATGAGAAGGTGGTTGAAGAAGTCTATAACCTTTTACATCTTCAGAATATCCAATAAATATGCACTTTTCACTTTTAGGCTGCAATGCTTTCCGTTTTTCATCCGGAATGTGAGCCCATGCTTCACTACCAAACACACGAAAGTGACTTACATCAGGTTTAACTTTACTCCATGCTTCTTCCGGTGTTATACCTTGTAATGTTTTTGTGGGGGTGCGATTAACTATGTAATTTGCACAATTTATGGCTTCAACCCAAAATTGAAGACTTAGTCCCTTAGATTGGATCATACAATTTGCCATTTCTTTTAAAGTGCGGTTCTTCCGCTCAGCTACACCATTTTGTTGTGGTGTATATGGAACAGTGTGTTGTTGTTGGATGCCTTATTCAGTGCAGAAAGTAGTGAACTGTTTGTTAACATATTCTCCTCCATTGTCAGATCTTAACTTGATAATTTGATGACCAGATTGTTTTTCAACAAGAGCCTTGTAGGCCAAGAACATGTTAAATACTTCGCTCTTAAGTTTTAGTAAATAAACCCAAGTGCGTCTGGTGTAATCATCAATGAAAGTTAAGAAATACTTGAAACCAGAAAAGGAAGCAGATGGAAGAGGACCACACAAGTCACTATGCACAAGCTCCAAGGGAACCGAGGCGTGCCAAGAGGCACGTTTGTCAAAACTGTCCCGATGATGTTTTCCGAGTACACAACCGGAACAAACACCATCTCTGCAACATACCATCGGAAGACCTGTCACCATATTTTCTTTACATAGTTGTTGCAATGAGCGATAATTTAAGTGACCAAATCGCTCATGCCAAAGTTTGCTCAAGTTATCACTATGAGCAACAAAAACTGAAGGGAAAGGTGATGACCCAAAGTTGTTAAACTTGTACAACCTGGTAATATCATCAACAATTCCGGTAGCTAGAACCTGTTGAGGATCTTTAAAATCCTTGATTACAACTTGGTGAGGTGTAAAGGTCACAGTTTTACCTTCACCAGAATGAGTGATCTGATAGACTGATAACAAATTGCAGGAAATTCTTGGAACACATAGTACATCACTAAAATGACCATTATCTACTGGAACTGTTCCAGCTCCTACAACACTTAGAGATCTATCATCACCAACAAATATTTGTTTGGTGTTACATTCATGCATAGTAGAAAAGATGGCTTGATCCTTAGCCATATGATAAGATGCTCCAGAATCAATGAGCCATTCATTTGAAGTAGAAGAAGAAGATGCATTATAAGAATAACCAGAAGCACAAAGTGCATGTCCATGAGAGGTAGATTCTGATGGCGAATCTAGGCTGATGTGGTGCTTCTTCATTGCTGCTTCCAAGGCTGCCATCTTCTTGAAACACTTTGATTCATCATGATTATCTTTCCCGCAATAGTTGCAATGATGCTCAGTCTTCTTGCCTTTTGGCTTGGATCCTTTGTCATTTTTTAAAGAAGGAGCTGACTGAGAGGGTTTGGAACCCTTGTTTGACTTATTATTGCGAAAATTTTGTTTCTTGGGAGGCTTGGACTTTTCTTTCTGTTGGGACAATAAGGCTTTCCCAGATGTATCTGCATTGTTGATTATTCCAAGATGAATGAGTTTATCTTGTTCCCTAATCAAGGAATCACAAAAGGATTCAAGACTAGGCTCTTGATAGCTAGCTGCATTCAATGACGCTTTCATGGAGTAAAATGTAGATACAAAAACAGAATATGCAGGTCCAAGTTTGGAAAGAATATGATAAATGCATTGTTTGTCTTCCCTCTCAATCTTACATTCTGCACATAAGAGCTTGAGAGTTTTGTACTTAGATAAATAATCTTGAATGCATGAAAAGTCACTTGGATTTAAAGAAATCAACTCATTTTCGAGTTGGTGACCTCGAATTTCATTGTGTTTACCAAACACAGTTTCCAACTTGTCCCAAGCAGCATTAGGTTCATCAATTCCAGATATGTGGAATCGCAAATCAGTAGAGATTGACATCCCAATCAATCCACGAGCTTCATCACATCTATTTGCCCATTTTATTTTCTTATCATCATCAGTGGGTTCTTTTTCTTTCCCAGTTGTAATTCTGAAAAGTCCCCTACTTCGTAGAACATCCTCCATACGAGATTTCCATGAGAAATAGTTGGAACTGTTAAGTAGAATATCACAAAGGGCGGCCATATTTGTAAATTAATGGCTGTAAAAGCAGAAACCAATAGTCTGGATGTGAAGAGCTCGAAAAAATAGCCGGTTTCAAAAAACACGGCACTGAAAACGGACTCTGTATGATGAAGTTATGCTTGAACAAAGAAACTGTTGAAGATGTCCCCAATAGTGACGTGGCAGCTAGAGAATGTCCAGCAAAAAAAGAACCCCCCTCTTCCCAAGATGAACCTTTTGACAATCACTTTACAAAAAAGTTGCTTTTAAGTGAATCACTTTTGTAAAATAAGTGATTTCACTTTTACAATGATATTACTTTTAAATAGTGCAACAATAAATAAAAAGCTTAAGTGACTCACTTGTATTTTTATTTTTTATTATTTAAGTGAGATGCACTTTTACAATAAAGTAACTTGAAAATAGAAATTGCATGCACTTTCCTTTTTAAAAGTAACTTCCTAAGACTTGAACTCAAGACCTATTAAGGAATAAAGCAACTTTGGACCAAGTGAGCTAGTTTAAAAGGTATGTAAAATATGGAAATGAGGAAGAGGGCTTTTTTTTTTTTTTTTTTTTTTTTTTTTTTTTTTTTTTTTTTTTTTTTTATACTCGGTTTGCGTGCTTGCCCTTTTTCCTGCAAAACAAACCACAAAACGAAACAAAAAAACTTTTCCACACTTGTGGAGTTAGATCTTGTTAGCTTGCCCGGAAAGTCTACGTTTTCTCTCTGTTTCTGATTTGCCGAGATCGCGCAAAGTGCACGGCAAAGAGCATACGCAGCCGAGAAAAACCCTTTCCCTTTCTGTTTCTGATTTGCCCAGATCGCTCAAGGTGCACGGCAAAGAGCATACGCAGACGGGAAAGCAACAATCCGAAACCAAAAAAATCTAACAGTAACAAAAACTGAAATATGAGATTTTTTTTCTTTTCAAAAAACGAAATAAAAAAATGCGTCACTGTAACATTATACCTTCAGATCTGATGAAAAACGCGTTTCTGGAGCAACCGGGAACCGTTTTCGATCAAACGAAAACTATTTCCCAATGGAAACGACGCTCCGGACGCAATGGAACACCTCCCACAGCCCAGAAATGCACAGAAATACCAGAACTAGAAACACTTTCGAGTTTCGGCAACAACAGTTCAAGATCTAGATCATAACCGGAAGCGGCTCTTCATAAAAGCTCTGATACCATGTTCGGGTACACAGGGTACTACCAAAGGACCGAACACCAAGAGAAACCACTTCACACAAACAGATCACAGATCAACACACCGATGTTTTGACGTGGTTTAAACCCTCTTGAGGGAAACACTCCACGGCCCCGACCAAATAGCTTCTACGGGACAATTTATTATGCAAAGAAAGAAAGTTACAAATGAGCTTCTCATAATCGATCAACTAAACAATGACCCTCCATGCTCTTTAAATAGAGATCATGGACCAATCGGGTGTTAAGCCACGGATCAAGGTTAGGTTTGATCTAAGAGAAGTTGAGCCGTCGGATCACTCTATGTCGGAAACATATCGTGACCGTCGGATTAAGTATATACAAATGCATACTAATGCATACTAAAGAAACACACTATCCCTAACGGATATATTACACAAGTTGATCTTAACTAACTCCTAAGTGTCTAAATATCCTAACACTTGGCGTGCGTATTTGTCTACCAACAGGACATCCAAATCTATGCTCAATTTTCAATTCTGAGAAGTTGGTCAAATTTCGAAACTCGACCGTGCGTTTTCGTTAGACTTGGGGTTAAAGGCGGAGAAAATAGCTTGAGACGTCACGAAACTTGGTGTGGACACTTGTCTACCAATGGGACATCCAAAACTATTCTCAAATTTCAATTCCGAGAAGTTAGTCAAAGTTCAAACTCGATCGTGCGTTTTCGTTAGACTTGGGCTTAAAGGGTGTGAAAATAGCTCGGAACGTCACGAGAGTTGGCGTGGACGCTTGTCTACCAATGGGACATCCAAAACTATTCTCGAATTTAAATTCCGAGAAGTTAGTCAAAGTTGAAACTCGATCGTCCGTTTTCGCTAGACTTGGGCTTAAAGGGTGTGAAAATAGCTTGGAACGTTACGAAAGTTGGCGTGGATGCTCGTCTACCAATGTGACATCCAAATCCATTCTCAAATTTAAATTCCGAGAAGTTTGTCAAAGTTGAAAATCGACCGTGCATTTTCGCTAGAATTGGGCTTAAAGGGTGAGAAAATAGCTCGGAATGTCACGAAAGGTGGCATGCGCATTTGTATACCAACGGGACATCCAAATCTATGCTCAATTTTCAATTCCGAGAAGTTGGTCAAATTCGAAACTCGACCGTGCGTTTTCGCTAGAGTTGGGCTTAAAGGCGAAGAAAATAGCTCGGAACGTCACGAAAGTTGGCATGTGCACTTGTCTACCAACGGGACATCCAAATCTATTTTCAAATTTCAACTCCCAAAAGTTGGTCAAATTCAAAACGCCACCATGCGTTTTTGCTAGACTTGAGCTTAAAGGGTGTGAAATTAGCTCGTAACGTCACGAAAGTTGTTGTGCGTGCATGTCTACAAATGGGACATCCAAATCTATTCTCAATTTTCATTTCCGAGAAGTAGGTCAAAGCCAAAACACGATCGTGGGTTTTCTCTAGAGTTGGGCTTAAAGGGGAAGAAAATAGCTCGGAACGTCACGAAAGCTAGCGTGTGCACTTATCTACCAACGGGACAACCAAATCCATTATGAAATTTAAATTCCGAGAAGTTGGTCAAAGTTGAAAATCGACCGTGCATTTTCGCTAGACTTAGGCTTAAAGCGTGAGAAAATAGCTCGGAACATCACGAAAGTTGGCGTGCGCATTTGTTTACCAACGGGACATCCAAATCTATGCTCACTTTTAAATTCCGAGAAGTTGGTCAAATTCGAAACTCGACCGTGCGTTTTCGCTAGACTTGGGCTTGAAGGGTGGGAAAATAGCTCAGAACGTCACGAAAGTTGGCGTGCGCACTTGTCAACCAACGGGACATCCAAATCTATTCTCATATTTCAGTTCCGAGAAGTTGGTCAAATTCGAAACTCGACCATGCGTTTTCGCTAGACTTGGGCTTAAAGGGGGAGAAAATAGCTCGGAACGTCACGAAGTTGGTGTGGACGCTTGTCTACCAATGGGACATCCAAGACTATTCTCAAATTTCAATTCCGAGAAGTTGGTCAAAGTTGAAACTCGATCGTGCATTTTCGCTAGACTTGGGCTTAAAGGGTGGGAAAATAGCTCGCAACGTCACGAAAGTTGGCGTGCGCACTTGTCTACCAACGGGACATCCAAATCTATTCTCATATTTCAATTCCGAGAAGTTGGTCAAAGTCGAAATGCCACCATGCGTTTTCTCTAGACTTGAGCTTAAAGGGTGTTAAATTAGCTTGTAATGTGACGAAAGTTGTTGTGCGCGAATGTCTACAAATGGGACATCCAAATCTATGCTCAATTTTCAATTCCGAGAAGTTGGTGAAAGTCGTAACTCGACCGTACGTTTTTGCTACACATGGGCTTAAAGGGGGAGAAAATAGCCCGAAACGTAACGAATGTTGGTGTGGATGCTTGTCTACAAATGGGACATCCAAAACAATGCTCAATCTTCAATTACGAGAAGTTGGTGAAAGTTGAAACTCGACCGTTCGTTTTCGGTATAGGAGAAAATAGCTTGGAACGTCACGAAAGTTGGTGTTCGCATTTGTCTACCAATGGGACATCCAAATCTATGCTCAATTTTCAATTCCGAGAAGTTGGTCAAATTCAAAACTCGACCGTGCGTTTTCGCTCGACTTGAGCTTAAAGGGTGTGAAATTAGCTCGTAATGTGACGAAAATTGGTGTGCGCATTTGTCTACCAACGGGACATCCAAATCTATGCTCAAAATTATATTCCGAGAAGTTGGTCAAAGTTGAAAATCGACCGTGCATTTTCACTAGAATTGGGCTTAAAGGGTGAGAAAATAGCTCGGAACGTCACGAAATTTGGCATGCGCATTTGTCTACCAACGGGACATCCAAATCTATGCTCAATTTCCAATTCCGAGAAGTTGGTCAAATTCGAAACTCGACCGTGCCTTTTCACTAGACTTGGCCTTAAAGGGGGAGAAAATAGCTCGGAACGTCACGAAAGTTGGTGTGGACGCTTGTCTACCAATGGGACATCCAAAACTATTCCCAAATTTCAATTCCGAGAAGTTAATCAAAGTTGAAACTCGATCGTGCGTTTTCGCTAGACTTAGGCTTAAAGGGTGAGAAAATAGCTCGGAACATCACGAAAGTTGGCGTGCGCATTTGTCTACCAACGGGACATCCAAATCTATGCTCAATTTTTAATTCCGAGAAGTTGGTCAAATTCGAAACTCGACCGTGCGTTTTCGCTAGACTTAGGCTTAAAGGGTGAGAAAATAGCTCGAAACGTCACGAAAGTTGGTGTGGACGCTTGTCTACCAACGGGACATCCAAATCTATGCTCAATTTTCAATTCCGAGAAGTTGGTCAAATTCGAAACTCGATCGTGCGTTTTCGCTAGACTTAGGCTTAAACGGTGATCAAATAGCTCGGAACATCACGAAAGTTGGCGTGCGCATTTGTCTATAAACGGGACATCCAAATCTATAATCAATTTTCATTTCTGAGAAGTTGGACAAACTTGAAACTCGACCGTGGGTTTTCGCTCGACTTGAGCTTAAAGGGTGTGAAATTAGCTCGTAATGTGAAGAAAGTTGGCGTGCGCATTTGTCAAATTCGAAACTCGATCGTGCGTTTTCGCTAGACTTGGGCTTAAAGGGGGAGAAAATAGCTCGGAACGTCACGAAAGTTGGCGTGGATGCTCGTCTACCAATGGGACATCCAAAACTATTCTCAAATTTAAATTCTGAGAAGTTGGTCAAAGTTGAAACTCGATCGTGCGTTTTCGCTAGACTTGGGCTTAAAGGATGTGAAAATAGCTCGGAACATTACGAAAGTTCGTGTGGACGCTCGTCTACCAATGGGACATCCAAATCCATTCTCAAATTTAAATTCCGAGATGTTGGTCAAAGTTGAAACTCGATCGTGCGTTTTCGCTAGACTTGGGCTTAAAGGGGGAGAAAATAGCTCGGAACATCACGAAAGTTGGCGTGAGCATTTGTCTACCAACGGGACATCCAAATCTATGCTCAATTTTCAATTCCGAGAAGTTGGTCAAGTTCGAAACTCGACCATGCGTTTTCGCTAGACCTAGGCTTAAAGGGTGAGAAAATAGCTCAGAACGTCACGAAAGTTGGCGTGCGCATTTGTCTACCAACGGGACATCCAAATCTATGCTCAATTTTCAATTCCGAGAAGTTGGTCAAATTCGAAACTCGATCGTGCGTTTTCGCTAGACTTGGGCTTAAAGGGTGTGAAAATAGCTCGGAACGTTACAAAAGTTGGCGTGGACGCTCGTCTACCAATGTGACATTCAAATCTATTCGCAAATTTAAATTCCGAGAAGTTGGTGAAAGTTGAAAATCGACCGTGCATTTTCTCTACACTTAGGCTTAAAGGGTGAGAAAATAGCTCGGACGTCACGAAAGTTGGCGTGAGCATTTGTCTACCAACGGGACATCCAAATCTATGCTCAATTTTCAATTCCGAGAAGTTGGTCAAATTCGAAACTCGACCGTGCGTTTTCGCTAGACTTGGGCTTAAAGGGGGAGAAAATAGCTCGAAACGTCACGAAAGTTGGTGTGGACGCTTGTCTACCAATGGGACATCCAAAAATATTCTCAAATTTAAATTCTGAGAAGTTGCTCAAAGTTGAAACTCGATCATGCGTTTTCGCTTGACTTGGGCTTAAATGGGGAGAAAATAGCTCGGAACGTCACGAAAGTTGGTGTGGACGCTTGTCTACCAATGGGACATCCAAAACTATTCTCAAATTTCAATTCCGAGAAGTTGGTCAAAGTTGAAACTCGATCGTGCGTTTTCGATTGACTTGGGCTTAAACGGGGAGAAAATAGCTCGGAACGTCACGAAAGTTGGTGTGGACGCTTGTCTACCAATGGGACATTCAAAACTATTCTCAATTTTCAATTCCGAGAAGTTAATCAAATTCGAAACTCGACCATGCGTTTTCGCTAGACTTGGGCTTAAAGGGGGTGAAAATAACTCGGAACGTCACGAAAGTTAGTGTGGACGCTTGTCTACCAATGGGACATCCAAAACTATTCTCGAATTTCGATTCCGAGAAGTTGGACAAAGTTGAAACTCGATCGTTCGCTTTCGCTAGACTTGGGCTTAAAGGGTGTGAAAATAGCTCGGAACGTCACGAAAGTTGGCATGCACATTTGTCTAGCAACGTGACATCCAAATCTATGCTCAATTTTCAATTCCGCGAAGTTGGTCAAATTTGAAACTCGACCGTGCGTTTTCGCTAGACTTTGGCTTAAAGGGGGAGAAAATAGCTCAGAACGTCACGAAAGTTGGTGTGGACGCTTGTCTAACAATGGGACATCCAAAACTATTCTCGAATTTCGATTCCGAGAAGTTGGACAAAGTTGAAACTCGATCGTGCGCTTTCGCTAGACTTGGGCTTAAAGGGTGTGAAAATAGCTCGGAACGTCACGAAAGTTGGCGTGCGCATTTGTCTACCAATGGGACATTCAAAACTATTCTCAATTTTCAATTCCGAGAAGTTAATCAAATTCGAAACTCGACCATGCGTTTTCGCTAGACTTGGGCTTAAAGGGGGTGAAAATAGCTCGGAACGTCACAAAAGTTGGTGTGGACGCTTGTCTACCAATGCGACATCCAAAACTATTCTGAAATTTCAATTCCGAGAAGTTAATCAAAGTTGAAACTCGATCGTGCATTTTCGCTAGACTTGGGCTTAAAGGGTGTGAAAGTAACTCGGAACGTTACGAAAGTTGGCGTAGACGCTCGTGTAACCAATGGGACATCCAAAACTATTCTCAAATTTCAATTCCGAGAAGTTAGTCAAAGTTGAAACTCGATCGTGCGTTTTCGCTAGACTTGGGCTTAAAGGGTGCGAAAATAGGTCGGACGTCAGGAAAGTTGGCATGGACGCTCGTCTACCAATGTGACATCCAAATCCATTCACAAATTTAAATTCTGAGAAGTTGGTCAAAGTTGAAAATCGACCGTGGCATTTTCGCTACACTTAGGCTTAAAGGGTGAGAAAATAGCTCGGAACGTCACGAAAGTTGGCGTGCGCATTTGTCTACCAACGGGACATCCAAATTTATGCTCAATTTTTAATTCCGAGAAGTTGGTCAAATTCGAAACTCGACCGTGCGTTTTCACTAGACTTGGGCTTAAAGGGGGAGAAAATAGCTCGGAACGTCACGAAAGTTGGCGTGGACGCTCGTCTACCAATGGGACATCCAAAACTATTCTCAAATTTAAATTTCGAGAAGTTGGTCAAAGTTGAAACTCGATCGTGCATTTTCGCTAGACTTGGGCTTAAAGGGTGTGAAAATAGCTCGGAACTTCACGAAAGTTGGCGTGGACCCTCGCCTACCAATGCGACATCCAAATCTATTCTCAAATTTATATTCCGAGAAGTTGGTCAAATTTGAAAATCGACTATGCATTTTCGCTAGACTTAGGATTAAAGGGTGAGAAAATAGGTCGGAAAGTCACGAAAGTTGGCGTGCGCATTTGTCTACCAACAGGACAGCCAAATCTATGCTCAATTTTCAATTCCGAGAAGTTGGTCAAATTTGAAACACGACCGTGCGTTTTCACTAGACTTGGGCTTAAAGGGTGTGAAAATAAGTCGGAACGTTACGAAAGTTGGCATGGACGCTCGTGTACCAATGGGACATCCTAAACTATTCTCAAATTTATATTTCAAGAAGTTAGTCAAAGTTGAAACTCGATCGTCGCGTTTTCACTAGACTTGGGCTTAAAGGGGGAGAAAATAGCTCGGAACGTCACGAAAGTTGGTGCGGACGCTTTTCTACCAATGAGACATCCAAAACTATTCTCGAATTTCGATTCCGAGAAGTTGGACAAAGTTGAAACTCGATCGTGCGCTTTCGCTAGACTTGGGCTTAAAGGGTGTGAAAATAGCTCGGAACGTTACAAAAGTTGGCGTGGACGCTCGTGTACCAATGGGACATCCAAAACTATTCTCAAATTTCAATTCCGAGAAGTTAGTCAAAGTTGAAACTCGATCGTGCGTTTTCGCTGGACTTGGGCTTAAAGGGTGCGAAAATAGCTCGGACGTCACGAAAGTTGGCATAGATGCTCGTCTACCAATGTGACATCCAAATCCATTCGCAAATTTAAATTCTAAGAAGTTGGTCAAAGTTGAAAATCGACCGTGCATTTTCTCTACACTTAGGCTTAAAGGGTGAGAAAATAGCTCGGAACGTCACGAAAGTGGGGCGTGAGCATTTGTCTACCAACGGGACATCCAAATCTATGCTCAATTTTCAATTCCGATAAGTTGGTCAAATTCGAAACTCGACCGTGCGTTTTCGCTAGACTTGGGCTTAAAGGGGGAGAAAATAGCTCGGAACGTCACGAAAGTTAGTGTGGACGCTTGTCTACCAATGGGACATCCAAAACTATTCTCAATTTTCAATTCCGAGAAGTTAATCAAATTCGAAACTCGACCGTGCGTTTTTCTCTAGACTTGGGCTTAAAGGGGGAGAAAATAGCTCGGAACGTCACGAAAGTTGGCGTGAGCATTTGTCTACCAACGGGACATCCAAATCTATGCTCAATTTTCAATTCCGAGAAGTTGGTCAAATTCGAAACTCGACCGTGCGTTTTCACTAGACTTGGGCTTAACGGGGGAGAAAATAGCTCGGAACGTCACGAAAGTTGGTGTGGACGCTCGTCTACCAATGCGACATCCAAAACTATTCTCAAATTTCAATTCGGAGAAGTTAGTCAAAGTTGAAACTCGATCGTGCGTTTTCGCTAGACTTGGGATTAAAGGGTGCGAAAATAGCTCGGAACGTCACGAAAGTTGGCATGGACGCTCGTCTACCAATGTGACATACAAATCCATTCGCAAATTTGAATTCTGAGAAGTTGGTCAAAGTTGAAAATCGACCGTGCATTTTCGCTACACTTAGGCTTAAAGGGTGAGAAAATAGCTCTGAACGTCATGAAAGTTGGCGTGCGCATTTGTCTACCAACGGGACATCCAAATCTATGCTCAATTTTTAATTCCGAGAAGTTGGTCAAATTCGAAACTCGACCGTGCGTTTTTACTATACTTGGGCTTAAAGGGGGAGAAAATAGCTCGGAACGTCACGAAAGTTGGTGTGGACGCTTGTCTACCAATGGGACATCCAAAACTATTCTCGAATTTCGATTCCGAGAAGTTGGACAAAGTTGAAACTCGATCGTGCACTTTCGCTAGACTTGGGCTTAAAGGGTGTGAAAATAGCTCGGAACGTCACGAAAGTTGGCGTGCGCATTTGTCTACCAACGGGACATCCAAATCTATGCTCAATTTTCAATTCCGAGAAGTTGGTCAAATTTGAAACTCGACTGTGCGTTTTCGCTAGACTTGGGCTTAAAGAGGGAGAAAATAGCTCGGAACGTTACAAAAGTTGGCGTGGAAGCTCGTGTACCAATGGGACATCCAAAACTATTCTCAAATTTAAATTCCAAGAAGTTGGTCAAAGTTGAAACTCGATCGTGCGTTTTCGCTAGACTTGGGCTTAAAGGGTGTGAAAATAGCTCGGAACTTCACGAAAGTTGGCATGTACCCTCGCCTACCAATGCGACATCCAAATCTATTCTCAAATTTATATTCCGAGAAGTTGGTCAAATTTGAAAATCGACCGTCGGCATTTTCGCTAGACTTAGGCTTAAAGGGTGAGAAAAATAGGTCGAAAAGTCACGAAAGTTGTCGTGCGCATTTGTCTACCAACGGGACAGCCAAATCTATGCTCAATTTTCAATTTCGAGAAGTTGGTCAAATTTGAAACTCGACCATGCGTTTTCACTAGACTTGGGCCTAAAGAGGGAGAAAATAGCTCGGAACGTCACGAAAGTTGGCGTGGACGCTCGTCTACCAATGCGACATCCAAATCTATTCTGAAATTTATATTCCGAGAAGTTGGTCAAAGTTGAAAATCGATCGTGCATTTTCGCTAGACTTGGGCCTAAAGGGGGGAGAAAATAGCTCGGAACGTCACGAAAGTTGGTGTGGACGCTTGTCTAACAATGGGACATCCAAAACTATTCTCGAATTTCGATTCCGAGAAGTTTGACAAAGTTGAAACTCGATCGTCGCGTTTTAGCTAGACTTGGGCTTAAAGGGTGTGAAAATAGCTCGGAACGTCACGAAAGTTGGCGTGCACTTTGTCTACCAACGAGACATCCAAATCTAAGCTCAATTTTCAATTCCGAGAAGTTGGTCAAATTCGAAACTCGACCGTAGCGTTTTCACTAGGACTTGGGCTTAAAAGGGGGAGAAAATAGCATGGAACGTCAAGAAAGTTGGTGTGGACGCTTGTCTACCAATGCGACATCCAAAACTATTCTGAAATTTCAATTCCGAGAAGCTAATCAAAGTCGAAACTCGATCGCGCGAGTTTTCGCTAGACTTGGGCTTAAGGGGTGTGAAAATAACTCGGAACGTTACGAAAGCTGGCGTGGACGCTCGTGTAGCAATGGGACATCCAAAACTATTCTCAAATTTCAACTCTGAGAAGTTAGTCAAAGTTGAAACTCGATCAGTAGCGTTTTCGCTAGACTTGGGCTTAAAGGGTGCGAAAATAGCTCGGAACGTCACGAAAGTTGGCGTGGAACGCTCGTCTACCAATGTGACATCCAAATCCATTCGCAAATTTAAATTCCGAGAACTTGGTCAAAGTTGAAAATCGACCGTGCATTTTCGCTATCACTTAGGCTTAAAGGGTGAGAAAATAGCTCGGAACGTCACGAAAGTTGGCGTGCGCATTTGTCTACCAACGGGACATCCAAATCTATGCTCAATTTTTAATTCCGAGAAGTTGGTCAAATTCGAAACTCGACCGTTGCGTTTTCACTAGACTTGGGTAAAGGGGGAGAAAATAGCTCGGAACGTCACGAAAGTTGGTGTCGACGCTTGTCTACCATTGGGACATCCAAAACTATTCTCAAATTTCAATTCCGAGAAGTTAGTCAAAGTTGAAACTCGATCGTGCGTTTTCGCTAGACTTGGGCCTAAAGGGTGTGAAAATAGCTCGAAACGTCACGAAAGTTGGCGTGGACGCTCGCCTACCAATGTGACATCCAAATCCATTAGCTCGTAATGTGACGAAAGTTGGCGTGCGCATTTTTTTACCAACGGGACATCCAAATCTATGCTCAATTTTTAATTCCGAGAAGTTGGTCAAATTCGAAACTCGACCGTCGCGTTTTCGCTAGACTTAGGCTTAAAGGGTGAGAAAATAGCTCAGAACGTCACAAACGTTGGCGTGCGCATTTGTCTACCAACGTGACATCCAAATCTATGCTCAATTTTCTATTTCGAGAAGTTGGTCAATTTTGAAACTCGACCGTGCGTTTTCGCTAGAGTTGGGCTTAAAGGGGGAGAAAATAGCTCGGAACGTCACGAAAGTTGGTGTGGACGCTTGTCTACCAATGGGACATCCAAAACTATTCTCAAATTTCAATTCCGAGAAGTTGGTCAAAGTTGAAACTCGATCGTGCGTTTTCGCTAGACTTGGGCTTAAAGGGTGTGAAAATAGCTCGTAACGTCACGAAAGTTGGCGTCGACGCTCATCTACCAATGCGACATCCAAATCTATTCTGAAATTTATATTCCGAGAAGTTGGTGAAAATTGAAAATCGACTGTGCATTTTCGCTAGACTTAGGCTTAAATGGTGAGAAAATAGCTCGGAACGTCACCAAAGTTGGCGTGCGCATTTGTCTACCAACGAGACATCGAAATCTATGCTCAATTTTCAATTCTGAGAAGTTGGTCAAGTTCGAAACTCGACTGTGCGTTTTCACTAGACTTGGACTTAAAGAGGGAGAAAATAGCTCGGAACGTCATGAAAGTTGGTGTGGACACTTGTCTACCAATGGGACATCCAAATCTATTCTCAAATTTATATTTCGAGAAGTTGGTCAAAGTTGAAAATCGACCGTGCATTTTTGCTAGACTTGGGCTTAAAGGGTGAGAAAATAGCTCGGAATGTCACGAAAGTTGGCGTGCGCATTAGTCTACCAACGGGACATCCAAATCTATGCTCAATTTTTAATTCCGAGAAGTTGGTCAAATTCGAAACTCGACCGTGCGTTTTCGCTAGACTTAGGCTTAAAGGGTGAGAAAATAGCTCGGAACGTCACGAAAGTTGGCGTGCGCATTTGTCTACCAACGGGACATCCAAATCTATGCTCAATTTTCAATTCCGAGAAGTTGGTCAAATTTGAAACTCGACCATGCGTTTTCACTAGACCTGGGCATAAAGGGGGAGAAAATAGCTCGAAACGTCACGAAAGTTGGTGTGGACGCTTGTCTACCAATGGGACATCCAAAACTATTCTCAAATTTCAATTCGGAGAAGTTAGTCAAAGTTGAAACTCGATCGTAGCGTTTTCGCTAGACTTGGGCCTAAAGGGTGTGAAAATAGCTCGGAACGTCACGAAAGTTGGCGTGGACGCTCGTCTACCAATGTGACATCCAAATCCATTAGCTTGTAATGTGACGAAAGTTGGCGTGCGCATTTTTCTACCAACGGGACATCCAAATCCATGCTCAATTTTTAATTCCGAGAAGTTGGTCAAATTCGAAACTCGACCGTAGGCGTTTTCGCTAGACTTACGCTTAAAGGGTGAGAAAATAGCTCGGAACGTCACAAAAGTTAGCATGCGCATTTGTCTACCAACGGGACATCCAACTCTATGCTCAATTTTCAATTCCGAGAAGTTGGTCAAATTCAAAACTCGACCGTCGCGTTTTCACTAGACTTGGTATTAAAGTGGGAGAAAATAGTTCGGAACGTCACAAAAGATGGTGTGGACGCTTGTCTACCAATGGGACATCCAAAACTATTCTCAAATTTCAATTCCGAGAAGTTAATCAAAGTTGAAACTCGATCGTAGCGTTTTCGCTAGACTTGGGCTTAAAGGGTGTGAAAATAGCTTGGAACGTTACGAAAGTTGGTGAGGACGTTCGTCTACCAATGTGACATACACAACCATTCTCAAATTTAAATTCCGAGAAGTTGGTCAAAGTTGAAAATCGACCGTGCATTTTCGCTACACTTAGGCTTAAAGGGTGAGAAAATAGCTCGGAAACGTCACGAAAGTTGGCGTGCGCATTTGTCTACCAACGGGACATCCAAATCTATGTTCAATTTTCAATTCCGAGAAGTTGGTCAAATTCGAAACTCGACCGTGCGTTTTCGCTAGACTTGTGCTTAAAGAGGGAGAAAATAGCTCGGAATGTCACGATAGTTGTTGTGGACGCTTGTCTACCAATGGACATCCAAAACTATTCTCAAATTTCAATTCCGAGAAGTTAGTCAAAGTTGAAACTCGATCGTGCGTTTTCGCTAGACTTGGGCTTAAAGGGTGTGAAAATAACTCGGAACGTTACGAAAGTTGGCGTGGACGCTCGTGCACCAATGGGACATCCAAAACTATTCTCAAATTTCAATTCCGAGAAGTTAGTCAAAGTTGAAACTCGATCGTGCGTTTTCGCAAGACTTGGGCTTAAAGCGTGCGAAAATAGCTCGGAACGTCACAAAAGTTGGCGTGGACGCTCGGTCTACCAATGTGACATCCAAATCCATTCACAAATTTAAATTCGGAGAATGTGGTCAAAGTTGAAAATCGACCATGCATTTTCGCTACACTTAGGCTTAAAGGGTGAGAAAATAGCTCGGAACGTCACGAAAGTTGGCGTGCGCATTTGTCTACCAACGGGACATCCAAATCTATGCCTCATTTTCAATTCCGAGAAGTTGGTCAAATTAGAAACTCGACCGTGCATTTTCACTAGACTTGGGCTTAAGGGGGAGAAAAATAGCTCGGAACGTCACGAAAGTTGGTGTGGACGCTTGTCTACCAATGGGACATCCAAAACTATTCTCAAATTTCAATTCCGAGAAGTTGGTCAAAGTTGAAACTCGATCGTGCGTTTTCGCTAGACTTGGGCTTAAAGGGTGTGAAAATAGCTCGGAACGTCACGAAAGTTGGCGTGGACGCTCGTCTACCAATGCGGACATCCAAATCTATTCTCAAATTTATATTCCGAGAAGTTGGTCAAAGTTGAAAATCGACTATGCATTTTCGCTAGACTTAGGCTTAAATGGTGAGAAAATAGGCTCGCTAGACTTGGGCTTAAAGGGGGAGAAAATAGCTCGAAACGTCACGAAAGTTGGATTGGACGCTTGTCTAACAATGGGACATCCAAAAATATTCTCGAATTTCAATTCCGAGAAGTTGCACAAAGTTGAAACTCGATCGTCGCGTTTTCGCTAGACTTGGGCTTAAAGGGTGTGAAAATAGCTCAGAACGTCACGAAAGTTGGCGTGTGCATTTATCTACCAATGGGACATCCAAATCTATGTTCAATTTTCTATTCCGAGAAGTTGGTCAAATTGGAAACTCGACCGTGCGTTTTCGCTAGACTTGGGCTTAAAGGGGGAGAAAATAGCTCGGAACGTCATGAAAGTTGGTGTGGATGCTTGTCTACCAATGGGACATCCAAAACTATTCTCAAATTTCAATTCCGAGAAGTTGGTCAAAGTTGAAACTCGATCATCGCATTTTCGCTAGACTTGAGCTTAAACGGTGTGAAAATAGCTTAGAACTTCACGAAAGTTGGCGTGGACCCTCGCCTACCAATGCGACATCCAAAACTATTCTCAAATTTAAATTTCGAGAAGTTGGTCAAAGTTGAAACTCGATCGTTGCATTTTCGCTAGACTTAGGATTAAAGGGTGAGAAAATAGGTCGGAAAGTCACGAAAGTTGGCGTGCGCATTTGTCTACCAACAGGACAGCCAAATCTATGCTCAATTTTTTATTCTGAGAAGTTGGTCAAATTTGAAACTCGACCGTGCATTTTCACTAGACTTGGCTTAAAGGGTGTGAAAATAACTCGGAACGTTACGAAAGTTGGCGTGGACGCTCGTAGTACCAATGGGACATCCCAAACTATTCTCAAATTTCGATTCTGAGAAGTTGGTCAAAGTTGAAACTCGATCGTGCGCTTTCGCTAGACTTGGGCTTAAAGGGTGTGAAAATAGCTCGGAACTTCACGAAAGTGTGCGTGGACCCTCGCGTACCAATGCGACATCCAAATCTATTCTCAAATTTATATTCCGAGAAGTTGGTCAAAGTTGAAAATCGACCGTGCATTTTCGCTAGACTTAGGCTTAAAGGTTGAGAAAATAGGTCAGAAAGTCACGAAAGTTGGCGTGCGCATTTGTCTACCAACGGGACAGCCAAATCTATGCTCAATTTTCAATTCCGAGAAGTTGGTCAAATTTGAAACTCGACCGTGCGTTTTCACTAGACTTGGGCTTAAAGAGGGAGAAAATAGCTCGGAACGTCACGAACGTTGGCGTGGACGCTCGTCTACCAATGCGACATCCAAATCTATTTTGAAATTTATATTCCGAGAAGTTGGTCAAAGTTGAAAATCGACCGTGCATTTTCGCTAGACTTGGGCTTAAAGGGGGAGAAAATAGCTCGGAAGGTCACGAAAGTTGGTGTGGACGCTTGTCTAACAATGGGACATCCAAAATTATTCTCGAATTTCGATTCCAAGAAGTTGGACAAAGTTGAAACTCGACCGTGCGTTTTCGCTAGACTTGGGCTTAAAGGGTGTGAAAATAGCTCGGAACGTCACGAAAGTTGGCGTGCGCATTTGTCTACCAACGGGACATCCAAATCTATGCTCAATTTTAAATTCTGAGAAGTTGGTCAAATTCGAAACTCGACCGTGCGTTTTCACTAGTCTTGGGCTTAAAGGGGGAGAAAATAGCTCGGAACGTCACGAAAGTTGGTGTGGACGCTTGTCTAGCAATGGGACATCCAAAACTATTCTCGAATTTTGATTCCGAGAAGTTGGACAAAGTTGAAACTCGATCGTGCGCTTTCGCTAGACTTGGGCTTAAAAGGTGCGAAAATAGCTCGGAACGTCACGAAAGTTGGCGTGGACGCTCGTCTACCAATGTGACATCCAAATGCATTCGCAAATTTAAATTCCGAGAAGTTGGTCAAAGTTGAAAATCGACCGTGCATTTTCACTACACTTAGGCTTGAAGGGTGAGAAAATAGCTCGGAACGTCACCAAAGTTGGCGTGCGCATTTGTCTACCAACGGGACATCCAAATCTATGCTCAATTTTTAATTCTGAGAAGTTGGTCAAATTCGAAACTCGACCGTCGCGTTTTCACTAAACTTGGGCTTAAAGGGGGAGAAAATAGCTCGAAACGTCATGAAAGTTGGCGTGGACGCTCGTCTACCAATGGGATATGCAAAACTATTCTCAAATTTAAATTCCGAGAAGTTGGTCAAAGTTGAAACTCGATCGTGCGTTTTCGCTAGACTTGGGCTTAAAGGGTGTGAAAATAGCTCAAAACTTCACGAAAGTTGGCGTGGACCCTCGCCTACCAATGCGACATCCAAATCTATTCTCAAATTTATATTCCGAAAAGTTGGTCAAAGTAGAAAATCGACGGTGCATTTTCCCTAGACTTAGGCTTAAAGGGTGAGAAAATAGGTCGGAAAGTCACGAAAGTTGGCGTGCACATTTGTCTACCAACGGGACTGCCAAATCTATGCTCAATTTTCTATTTCGAGCAGTTGGTCAAATTTGAAACTCGACCGTGCGTTTTCACTAGACTTGGGCTTATAGAGGGAGAAAATAGCTCGGAACGTCACGAAAGTTGGCGTGGACGCTCGTCTACCAATGCGAAATCCAAATCTATTCTGAAATTTACATTCCGAGAAGTTGGTCAAAGTTGAAACTCGATCGTGCGTTTTCGCTAGACTTGGGCTTAAAGGGTGCGAAAATAGCTCGGAATGTCACGAAAGTTGGTGTGGACGCTTGTCTAACAATGGGACATCAAAAACTATTCTGGAATTTCGATTCCGAGAAGTTGGACAAAGTTGAAACTCGATCGTGCATTTTCGCTAGACTTGGGCTTAAAGGGTGTGAAAATAGCTTGGAACGTCACTAAAGTTGGCGTGCGCATTTGTCTACCAATGGGACATCCAAATCTATGCTCAATTTTCAATTCCGAGAAGTTGGTCAAATTCGAAACTCGATCGTGCGTTTTCGCTAGACTTGGGCTTAAAGGGTGTGAAAAGAACTCGGAACGTTACGAAAGTTGGCGTGGACGCTCGTGTACCAATGGGACATCCAAAACTATTCTCAAATTTCAATTCCGAGAAGTTAGTCAAAGTTGAAACTCGATCATGCGTTTTCACTAGACTTGGGCTTAAAGGGTGCGAAAATAGCTCGGAACGTCACGAAAGTTGGCGTGGACACTCGTCTACCAATGTGACATCCAAATCCATTCGCAAATTTAAATTCCGAGAAGTTGGTCAAAGTTGAAATTCGACCATGCATTTTCGCTACACTTAGGCTTAAAGGGTGAGAAAATAGCTCGGAACGTCACGAAAGTTGGCGTGCGCATTTGTCTACCAACGGGACATCCAAATCTATGCTCAATTTTTAATTCCGAGAAGTTGGTCAAATTCGAAACTTGACCGTGCGTTTTCACTAGACTTGGGCTTAAAGGGGGAGAAAATAGCTCAGAACGTCACGAAAGTTGGTGTGGACGCTTGTCTACCAATGGGACATCCAAAACTATTCTCAAATTTCAATTCCGAGAAGTTAGTCAAAGTTGAAACTCGATCGTGCGTTTTCGCTAGACTTGGGCCTAAAGGGTGAGAAAATAGCTCAGAATGTCACGAAAGTTGGCGTGGACGCTCGTCTACTAATGTGACATCGAAATCCATTAGCTCGTAATGTGACGAAAGTTGGCGTGCGCATTTTTCTACCAACGGGACATCCAAATCCATTCGCAAATTTAAATTCCGAGAAGTTGGTCAAAGTTGAAAATCGACCGTGCATTTTCGCTACACTTAGGATTAAAGGGTGAGAAAATAGGTCGGAAAGTCACGAAAGTTGGCGTTCGCATTTGTCTACCAACAGGACAGCCAAATCTATGCTCAATTTTTTATTCTGAGAAGTTGGTCAAATTTGAAACTCGACCGTGTGTTTTCACTAGACTTGGGCTTAAGGGGTGTCAAAATAACTCGGAACGTTACGAAAGTTGGCGTGGACGCTCGTGTACCAATGGGACATCCAAAACTATTCTCAAATTTCGATTCCGAGAAGTTGGTCAAAGTTGAAACTCGATCGTGCGCTTTCGCTAGACTTGGGCTTAAAGGGTGAGAAAATAGCTCGGAACGTCATGAAAGTTGGCGTGCGCATTTGTCTACCAACGGGACATCCAAATCTATGCTCAATTTTTAATTCCGAGAAGTTGGTCAAATTCGAAACTCGACCGTTCGTTTTCATTAGACTTGGGCTTATAGGGGGAGAAAATAGCTCGGAACGTCACGAAAGTTGGCGTGCGCATTTGTCTACCAACGGGACATCCAAATCCATTCTCAAATTTAAATTCCGAGAAGTTGGTCAAAGTTGAAATTCGATCGTGCGTTTTCGCTAAAGCTGGGCTTAAAGGGTGTGAAAATAGCTCGGAAGGTCACGAAAGTTGGCGTGGACGCTCATCTACCAATGTGACATCGAAATCTATTCTCAAATTTATATTCCGAGAAGTTGGTCAAAGTTGAAAATCGACTGTGCATTTTCGCTAGACTTGGGCTTGAAGGGTGAGAAAATAGCTCGGAATGTCACGAAAGGTGGCATGCGCATTTGTCTACCAACGGGACATCCAAATCTATGCTCAATTTTCAATTCCGAGAAGTTGGTCAAATTCGAAACTCGACCGTGCGTTTTCGCTAGACATGGGCTTAAAGGGGGAGAAAATAGATCGGAACGTCATGAAAGTTGGCGTGGGCGCTCGTCTACCAATGCGACATCCAAATCTATTCTGAAATTTATATTCCGAGAAGTTGGTCAAGGTTGAAAATCGACCGTGCGTTTTCGCTAGACTTGGGCTTAAAGGGTGAGAAAATAGCTCGAAATGTCACGAAAGTTGGCGTGCCCATTTGTCTACCAACGGGACATCCAAATCTATGCTCAATTTTTAATTCCGAGAAGTTGGTCAAATTCGAAACTCGACCGTGCGTGTTCGCTAGACTTAGGCTTAAAGGGTGAGAAAATAGATCGGAACGTCACGAAAGTTGGCGTGCGCATTTGTCTACCAGCGGGACATCCAAATCTATGCTCAATTTTCAATTCCGAGAAGTTGGTCGAATTCGAAACTTGACCGTGCGTTTTCGCTAGACTTGGGCTTTAAGGGGGAGAAAATAGCTCGAAACATCACGAAAGTTTGTGTGGACGCTTGTCTACCAATGGGACATCCAAAACTATTCTCAAATTTCAATTCCAAGAATTTAATCAAAGTTGAAACTCGATCGTGCGTTTTCGCTAGACTTGGGCTTAAAGGGGGAGAAAATAGCTCGGAACATCACGAAAGTTGGTGTGGACGCTTGTCTACCAATGGGACATCCAAAACTATTCTCAAATTTCAATTCTGAGAAGTTGGTCAAAGTTGAAACTCGATCGTGCGTTTTCGCTAGAATTGGGCTTAAAGGATGTGAAATTAGCTCGTAATGTCACGAAAGTTGCTGTGCGCGCATGTCTACAAATGGGACATCCAAATCTATTCTCAATTTAAATTCCGAGAAGTTGGTCAAAGTTGAAAATCGACCGTGCGTTTTCGCTAGACTTGGGCTTAAAAGGCGAAAAAATAGCTCGGAACGTCACGAAAGTTGGCGTGCTCATTTGTCTACTAACGGGACATCCAAATCCATTCTCAAATTTGAATTCCGAGAAGTTGGTCAAAGTTGAAAATCGACCGTGCATTTTCGCTACACTTAGGCTTAAAGGTTGAGAAAATAGCCCGGAACGTCACGAAAGTTGGCGTGCGCATTTGTCTACCATCGGGACATCCAAATCTATGCTCAATTTTCAATTCCAAGAAGTTGTTCAGATTCGAAACTCGACCGTGCGTTTTCGCTAGAGTTGGGCTTAAAGGGTGTGAAAATAGCTTGGAACGTCAAGAAAGTTGGTGTGGACGCTTGTCTACCAATGGGACATCCAAAACTATTCTCAAATTTCAATTCCAAGAATTTAATCAAAGTTGAAACTCGATCGTGCGTTTTCGCTAGACTTGGGCTTAAAGGGTGTGAAAATAGCTAAGAACGTTACGAAAGTTGGTGTGGACGCTCGTCTATCAACGGGACAACCAAATCTATTCTCAAATTTATATTTCGAGAAGTTGGTCAAAGTTGAAAATCGATCGTGCATTTTCGCTAGACTTGAGCTTAAAGGGTGAGAAAATAGCTCGGAATGTCACGAAAGTTCGCGTGCGCATTTGTCTACCAATGGGACATCCAAATCTATGCTCAATTTTTAATTCCGAGAAGTTGGTCAAATTCGAAACTCAACCGTGCGTTTTCGCTAGACTTGGGATTAAAGGGTGTGAAAATAGCTCAAAACGTCAAGAAAGTTGGTGTGGACGCTTGTCTACCAATGGGACATCCAAAACTATTCTCAAATTTCAATTCCAAGAATTTAATCAAAGTTGAAACTCGATCGTGCGTTTTCGCTAGACTTGGGCTTAAAGGGTGTGAAAATAGCTAAGAACGTTACGAAAGTTGGCGTGAACGCTCGTCTATCAACGGGACAACCAAATCTATTCTCAAATTTAAATTCCGAGAAGTTGGTCAAAGTTGAAACTCAATCGTGCGTTTTCGTTAGACTTGGGCTTAAAGGGGGAGAAAATAGATCGGAACGTCACGAAAGATGGCGTGGATGCTCGTCTACCAATGTGACATCCAAATCTATTCTCAAATTTATATTCCGAAAAGTTGGTCAAAGTTGAAAATCGACCGTGCATTTTCGCTAGACTTGGGCTTAAAGGGTGAAAAAATAGCTTGAAACGTCACGAAAGTTGGCGTGCGAATTTGTCTACCAATGGGACATCCAAATCTATGCTCAATTTTCAATTCTGAGAAATTGGTCAAATTCGAAACTCGACTGTATGTTTTCGCTAGACTTGGGCTTAAAGGGGGAGAAAATAGCTCGGAACGTCATGAAAGTTGGTGTGGACGCTTGTCTACCAATGGGACATCCAAAACTATTCTCAAATTTCAATTCCGAGAAGTTGGTCAAAGTTGAAACTCGATCGTGCATTTTCGCTAGACTTGGGTTTAAAGGGGGAGAACATAGATCAGAACTTCACGAAAGTTAGAGTGGACTCTCGTCTACCAATGTGACATCCAAATCTATTCTCAAATTTATATTCCGAGAAGTTGATCAAAGTTGAAAATCGACCGTCCATTTTCACTAGACTTGAGCTTAAAGGGTGTGAAATTAGCTCGTAATGTGACAAAAGTTGGCGTGCGTATTTGTCTACCAACGGGACATCCAAATCTATGCTCAATTTTTAATTCCGAGAAGTTGGTCAAATTCGAAACTCGACCGTGCGTTTTCGCTAGACTTGGGATTAAAGGGTGTGAAAATAGCTCGAAACGTCACAAAAGTTGGCGTGCGCATTTTTCTACCAACGGGACATCCAAATCTATGCTCAATTTTTAATTCTGAAAAGTTGGTCAAATTTGAAACTCGACCGTGCGTTTTCGCTAGACTTGGGCTTAAAGGGGGAGAAAATAGCTCGGAACGTCATGAAAGTTGTTGTGGACGCTTGTCTACCAATGGGACATCCAAAACTATTCTCAAATTTCAATTCCGAGAAGTTGGTCAAAGTTGAAACTCGATCGTGCGTTTTCGCTAGACTTGGGCTTAAAGGGGAGAAAATAGATCGGAACGTCACGAAAGATGGCGTGGACACTCGTCTACCAATGTGACATCCAAATCTATTCTCAAATTTATATTTCGAGAAGTTGGTCAAAGTTGAAAATCGACCGTGCAGTTTCGCTAGACTTGGGCTTAAAGGGTGAGAAAATAGCTCGGAATGTCACGAAAGTTGGTGTGGACGCTTGTTTACCAATGGCACATCCAAATCTATGCTCAATTTTTAATCCCGAGAAGTTGGTCAAATTCGAAACTTGACCGTGCGTTTTCGCTAGACTTAGGCTTAAAGGGTGAGAAAATAGCTCGGAACGTCACGAAAGTTGGCGTGTGCATTTTTCTACCAATGGTACATCCAAATCTATGCTCAATTTTCAATGCCAAGAAGTTGGTCAAATTCAAAACTCGACCGTGCGTTTTCGCTCGACTTCAGCTTAACGGGTGTGAAATTAGCTCGTAATGTGACCAAAGTTGGCGTGCGCATTTTTCTACCAACGGGACATCCAAATCTATGCTCAACTTTCAATTCCGAGAAGTTGGTCAAATTCGAAACTCGACCGTGCGTTTTCGCTAGAATTGGGCTTAAAGGGGGAGAAAATAACTCGGAACGTCACGAAAGTTGGTGTGGATGCTTGTCTACCAATGGGACATCCAAATCTATTCTCAAATTTCAATTCCAAGAAGTTGGTCAAAGTTGAAAATCGATCGTGCATTTTCGCTACACTTAGGCTTAAACAGTGAGAAAATAGCTCGGAATGTCACGAAAGTTGGCGTGCGCATTTGTCTGCCAACGGGACATCCAAATCTATGCTCAATTTTTAATTCCGAGAAGTTGGTCAAATTCAAAACTCGACTGTGCGTTTTCGCTAGAATTAGGCTTAAAGGGTGAGAAAATAGCTCGGAACGTCACGAAAGTTGGTGTGGACGCTTGTCTACCAATGGGACATCCAAAACTATTCTAAAAATTCAATTCTGAGAAGTTGATCAAAGTTGAAACTCGATCGTGCCTTTACACTAGACGTGGGTTTAAAGGGGGAGAAGATAGATCGGAACGTCACGAAAGTTAGAGTGGACGCTCGTCTACCAATGTGACATCCAAATCTATTCTCAAATTTATATTCCGAGAAGTTGGTCAAAGTTGAAAATCGACCATGCATTTTCACTAGACGTGAGCTTAAAGGGTGTGAAATTAGCTCATAATGTGACAAACGTTGGCGTGCGCATTTCTCTACACCAATGGGACATCCAAATCCATTCTCAAATTTAAATTCTGAGAAGTTGGTCAAATTCGAAACTCGACTGTGCGTTTTTGCTAGACTTGGGCTTAAAGGGTGTGAAAATGGCTCGGAATGTCACAAAAGTTGGCGTGGGCGTCTACCAATGTGACATCCAAATCTATTCTCAAATTTATATTTCGAGAAGTTGGTCAAAGTTGAAAACCGACCGTGCATTTTCGCTAGAGTTACGCTTAAAGAGTGAGAAAATAGCTCAGAACGTCACGAAAGCTGGCGTGCGCATTTGTCTGCCAACGGGACATCCAAATCTATGCTCAATTTTCAATTCCGAGAAGTTGTTTAGATTCGAAACTTGACCGTGCGTTTTCGCTAGAGTTGGGCTTAAAGGGTGTGAAAATAGCTCGGAACGTCACGAAAGTTGGTGTGGACGCTTGTCTACCAATGGGACATCCAAAACTATTCTCAAATTTCAATTCCGAGAAGTTAGTCAAAGTTGAAACTCGATCATGCGTTTTCGCTAGACTTGGGCTTAAAGGGTGTGAAAATAGCTTGGAACGTCACTAAAGTTGGCGTGGACGCTCGTCTACCAATGTGACATCCAAATCTATTCTCAAATTTAAATTCCAAGAATTTGGTCAAAGTTGAAAATCGACTGTGCATTTTTGTTAGACTTAGGCTTAAAGGCTGAGAAAATAACTCGGAACGTCACGAAAGCTGTCATGCGCATTTGTCTACCAACGGGACATCCCAATCTATGCTCAATTTTCAATTCCGATAAGTTGGTCAAATTGGAAACTCGACCGTGCGTTTTCGCTAGACTTGGGCTTAAAGGGGGAGAAAATAGCTCGGAACGTCACGAAAGTTGGTGTGGACGCTTGTCTACCAGTGGGACATTCAAAACTATTCTCAAATTTCAATTCCGAGAAGTTGGTCAAAGTTGAAACTCGATCGTGCGTTTTCGCTAGAATTAAGCTTAAAGGATGTGAAATTAGCTCGTAATGTCATGAAAGTTGCTGTGCGCACATGTCTACAAATGGGACATCAAAATCTATTCTCAATTTAAATTCCGAGAAGTTGGTCAAATTTGAAACTCGACCGTGCGTTTTCGCTAGACTTGGGATTAAAGGGGGAGAAAATAGCTCGGAACGTCACGAACGTTGGTGTGGACGCTTGTCTACCAATGGGACATCCAAATCTATTCTCAAATTTCAATTCCGAGAAGTTAGTCAAAGTTGAAACTCGATTGTGCGTTTTCGCTAGACTTGGGCTTAAAGGGTGTGAAAATAGCTCGGAACGTTACGAAAGTTGGCGTGGACGCTCGTCTACCAATGTGACATCCAAATCCATTCTCAAATTTAAATTCCGAGAAGTTTGTCAAAGTTGAAAATCGACCGTGCATTTTCGGTAGACTTGGGCTTAAAGGGTGAGAAAATAGCTTGGAACGTCACGAAAGTTGGCGTGCGCATTTGTCTACCAACGGGACATCCAAATCTATGCTCAATTTTTAATTCCGAGAAGTCGGTCAAATTCGAAACTCGACCGTACGTTTTCGCTAGACTTAGGCTTAAAGGGTGAGAAAATAGCTCAGAACGTCACGAAACTTGGCGTGCGTATTTGTCTACCAACGGGACATCCAAATCTATGCTCAATTTTCAATTCTGAGAAGTTGGTCAAATTTCGAAACTCGACCGTGCGTTTTCGTTAGACTTGGGGTTAAAGGCGGAGAAAATAGCTTGAGACGTCACGAAACTTGGTGTGGACACTTGTCTACCAATGGGACATCCAAAACTATTCTCAAATTTCAATTCCGAGAAGTTAGTCAAAGTTCAAACTCGATCGTGCATTTTTGTTAGACTTGGGCTTAAAGGGTGTGAAAATAGCTCGGAACGTCACGAGAGTTGGCATGGACGCTTGTCTACCAATGGGACATCCAAAACTATTCTCGAATTTCAATTCCAAGAAGTTAGTCAAAGTTGAAACTCGATCGTGCGTTTTCGCTAGACTTGGGCTTAAAGGGTGTGAAAATAGCTTGGAACGTTACGAAAGTTGGCGTGGATGCTCGTCTACCAATGTGACATCCAAATCCATTCTCAAATTTAAATTCCGAGAAGTTGGTCAAAGTTGAAAATCGACCGTGCATTTTCGCTAGAATTGGGCTTAAAGGGTGAGAAAATAGCTCGGAATGTCACGAAAGGTGGCATGCGCATTTGTATACCAACGGGACATCCAAATCTATGCTCAATTTTCAATTCCGAGAAGTTGGTCAAATTCGAAACTCGACTGTGCGTTTTCGCTAGAGTTGGGCTTAAAGGCGAAGAAAATAGCTCGGAACGTCACGAAAGTTGGCATGTGCACTTGTCTACCAACGGGACATCCAAATCTATTTTCAAATTTCAACTCCCAAAAGTTGGTCAAATTCAAAACGCCACCATGCGTTTTTGCTAGACTTGAGCTTAAAGGGTGTGAAATTAGCTCGTAACGTCACGAAAGTTGTTGTGCGTGCATGTCTACAAATGGGACATCCAAATCTATTCTCAATTTTCATTTCCGAGAAGTAGGTCAAAGCCAAAACACGATCGTGGGTTTTCTCTAGAGTTGGGCTTAAAGGGGAAGAAAATAGCTCGGAACGTCACGAAAGCTAGCATGTGCACTTATCTACCAACGGGACAACCAAATCCATTATGAAATTTAAATTCCGAGAAGTTGGTCAAAGTTGAAAATCGACCGTGCATTTTTGCTAGACTTAGGCTTAAAGCGTGAGAAAATAGCTCGGAACATCACGAAAGTTGGCGTGCGCATTTGTTTACCAACGGGACATCCAAATCTATGCTCACTTTTAAATTCTGAGAAGTTGGTCAAATTCGAAACTCGACCGTGCGTTTTCGCTAGACTTGGGCTTGAAGGGTGGGAAAATAGCTCGGAACGTCACGAAAGTTGGCGTGCGCACTTGTCAACCAACGGGACATCCAAATCTATTCTCATATTTCAGTTCCGAGAAGTTGGTCAAATTCGAAACTCGACCATGCGTTTTCGCTAGACTTGGGCTTAAAGGGGGAGAAAATAGCTCGGAACGTCACGAAGTTGGTGTGGACGCTTGTCTACCAATGGGACATCCAAGACTATTCTCAAATTTCAATTCCGAGAAGTTGGTCAAAGTTGAAACTCGATCGTGCATTTTCGCTAGACTTGGGCTTAAAGGGTGGGAAAATAGCTCGCAACGTCACGAAAGTTGGCGTGCGCACTTGTCTACCAACGGGACATCCAAATCTATTCTCATATTTCAATTCCGAGAAGTTGGTCAAAGTCGAAATGCCACCATGCGTTTTCTCTAGACTTGAGCTTAAAGGGTGTTAAATTAGCTTGTAATGTGACGAAAGTTGTTGTGCGCGAATGTCTACAAATGGGACATCCAAATCTATGCTCAATTTTCAATTCCGAGAAGTTGGTGAAAGTCGTAACTCGACCGTACGTTTTCGCTACACATGGGCTTAAAGGGGGAGAAAATAGCCCGAAACGTAACGAATGTTGGTGTGGATGCTTGTCTACAAATGGGACATCCAAAACAATGCTCAATCTTCAATTACGAGAAGTTGGTGAAAGTTGAAACTCGACCGTTCGTTTTCGGTAGAGGAGAAAATAGCTTGGAACGTCACGAAAGTTGGTGTTCGCATTTGTCTACCAATGGGACATCCAAATCTATGCTCAATTTTCAATTCCGAGAAGTTGGTCAAATTCAAAACTCGACCGTAGCGTTTTCGCTCGACTTGAGCTGAAAGGGTGTGAAATTAGCTCGTAATGTGACGAAAATTGGTGTGCGCATTTGTCTACCAACGGGACATCCAAATCTATGCTCAAAATTATATTCCGAGAAGTTGGTCAAAGTTGAAAATCGACCGTGCATTTTCACTAGAATTGGGCTTAAAGGGTGAGAAAATAGCTCGGAACGTCACGAAAGTTGGCATGCGCATTTGTCTACCAACGGGACATCCAAATCTATGCTCAATTTCCAATTCCGAGAAGTTGGTCAAATTCGAAACTCGACCGTGCCTTTTCACTAGACTTGGCCTTAAAGGGGGAGAAAATAGCTCAGAACGTCACGAAAGTTGGTGTGGACGCTTGTCTACCAATGGGACATCCAAAACTATTCCCAAATTTCAATTCCGAGAAGTTAATCAAAGTTGAAACTTGATCGTGCGTTTTCGCTAGACTTAGGCTTAAAGGGTGAGAAAATAGCTCGGAACATCACGAAAGTTGGCGTGCGCATTTGTCTACCAACGGGACATCCAAATCTATGCTCAATTTTTAGTTCCGAGAAGTTGGTCAAATTCGAAACTCGACCGTGCGTTTTCGCTAGACTTAGGCTTAAAGGGTGAGATAATAGCTCGAAACGTCACGAAATTTGGCGTGCGCATTTGTCTACCAACGGGACATCCAACTCTATGCTCAATTTTCAATTCCGAGAAGTTGGTCAAATTCGAAACTCGACCGTGCCTTCTCACTAGACTTGGCCTTAAAGGGGGAGAAAATAGCTTGGAACGTCACGAAAGTTGGTGTGGACGCTTGTCTACCAATGGGACATCCAAAACTATTCTCAAATTTAAATTCCGAGAAGTTGGTCAAAGTTGAAACTCGATCGTGCGTTTTCGCTAGACTTGGGCTTAAAGGGTGTGAAAATAGCTCGGAACATTACGAAAGTTGGTGTGGACGCTCGTCTACCAATGTGACATCCAAATCTATTCGCAAATTTAAATTCCGAGAAGTTGGTCAAAGTTGAAACTCGATCGTGCGTTTTCGCTAGACTTGGGTTTAAAGGGTGTGAAAATAGCTCGGAACGTTACGAAAGTTGGCATGGACGCTCGTCTACCAATGTGACATCCAAATCTATTCGCAAATTTAAATTCCGAAAAGTTGGTCAAAGTTGAAAATCGACCGTGCATTTTCTCTACACTTAGGCTTAAAGGGTGAGAAAATAGCTCAGAACGTCACGAAAGTTGGTGTGGACGCTTGTCTACCAATGGGACATCCAAAACTATTCTCAAATTTCAATTCCAAGAAGTTGGTCAAAGTTGAAACTCGATCGTCGCGTTTTCGCTTGACTTGGGCTTAAACGGGGAGAAAATAGCTCGGAACATCACGAAAGTTGGTGTGGACGCTTGTCTACCAATGGGACATCCAAAACTATTCTCAAATTTCAATTCCGAGAAGTTGGTCAAAGTTGAAACTCGATCGTGCGTTTTCGCTTGACCTGGGCTTAAACGGGGAGAAAATAGCTCGGAACGTCACGAAAGTTGGTGTGAACGCTTGTCTACCAATGGGACATCCAAAACTATTCTCAATTTTCAATTCCGAGAAGTTAATCAAATTCAAAACTCGACCGTGCATTTTCGCTAGACTTGGGCTTAAAGGGGGATAAAATAGGTCGGAACGTCACGAAAGTTTGTGTGGACGCTTGTCTACCAATGGGACATCCAAAACTATTCTCGAATTTCGATTCTGAGAAGTTGGACAAAGGTGAAACTCGATCGTGCGCTTTCACTAGACTTGGGCTTAAAGGGTGTGAAAATAGCTCGGAACGTCACGAAAGTTGGCGTGCGCATTTGTCTACCAACGGGACATCCAAATCTATGCTCAATTTTCAATTCCGAGAAGTTGGTCAAATTTGAAACTCGACCGTCCGTTTTCGCTAGACTTGGGATTAAAGGGGGAGAAAATAGCTCGGAACATCACGAAAGTTGGTGTGGACACTTGTGTAGCAATGGGACATCCAAAACTATTCTCGAATTTCGATTCCGAGAAGTTGGACAAAGTTGAAACTCGATCGTGCGCTTTCGCTAGACTTGGGCTTAAAGGGTGTGAAAATAGCTTGGAACGTCACGAAAGTTGGCATGAACATTTGTCTACCAACGGGACATCCAAATCTATGCTCAATTTTCAATTCCGAGAAGTTGGTCAAATTCGAAACTCGATCGTGCGTTTTCGCTTGACCTGGGCTTAAACGGGGAGAAAATAGCTCGGAACGTCACGAAAGTTGGTGTGGACGCTTGTCTACCAATGGGACATCCAAAACTATTCTCAATTTTCAATTCCGAGAAGTTAATCAAATTTGAAACTCGACCTTGCGTTTACGCTAGACTTGGGCTTAAAGGGGGCGAAAATAGCTCGGAACGTCACGAAAGTTGGTGTGGACGCTTGTCTACCAATGGGACATCCAAAACTATTCTCAAATTTCAATTCCGAGAAGTTGGTCAAAGTTGAAACTCGATCGTTGCGTTTTCGCTTGACTTGGGCTTAAACGGGGAGAAAATAGCTCGGAACGTCACGAAAGTTGGTGTGGACGCTTGTCTACCAATGGGACAACAAAAACTATTGTCAAATTTCAATTCTGAGAAGTTGGTCAAAGTTGAAACTCGTTCGTTGCGTTTTCGCTTGACTTGGGCTTAAACGGGGAGAAAATAGCTCGGAACGTCACGAAAGTTGGTGTGGACGCTTGTCTACCAATGGGACATCAAAAACTATTCTCAATTTTCAATTTCGAGAAGTTAATCAAATTGGAAACTCGACCGTCGCGTTTTCGCTAGACTTGGGCTTAAAGGGGGAGAAAATAGGTCGGAACGTCACGAAAGTTGGTGTGGACGCTTGTCTACCAATGGGACATCCAAAACTATTCTCGAATTTTGATTCCGAGAAGTTGGACAAAGTTGAAACTCGATCGTGCGCTTTCGCTAGACTTGGGCTTAAAGGGTGTGAAAATAGCTCGGAACGTCACGAAAGTTGGCGTGCGCATTTGTCTACCAACGGGACATCCAAATCTATGGTCAATTTTCAATTCCGAGAAGTTGGTAAAATTCGAAACTCGACCGTGCGTTTTCACTAGACTTGGGCTTAAAGGGGCAGAAAATAGCTCGGAATGTCACGAAAGTTGGTGTGGACGCTTGTCTACCAATGCGACATCCAAAACTATTCTGAAATTTCAATTCCGAGAAGTTAATCAAAGTTGAAACTCGATCGTGCATTTTCGCTAGACTTGGGCTTAAAGGGTGAGAAAATAGCTCGGAACGTCACGAAAGTTGGCGTGCGCATTTGTCTACCAACGGGACATCCAAATCTATGTTCAATTTTTAATTTTGAGAAGTTGGTCAAATTCGAAACTCGACCTTGCGTTTTCACTAGGCTTGGGCTTAAAGGGGGAGAAAATAGCTCGGAACGTCACGAAAGTTGGTGTGGACGCTTGTCTACCAATGGGACATCCAAAACTATTCTCGAATTTCGATTCCGAGAAGTTGGACAAAGTTGAAACTCGATCGTGCGCTTTCGCTAGACTTCTTAAAGGGTGTGAAAATAGCTCGGAACGTCACGAAAGTTGGCGTGCAAATTTTTCTACCAACGGGACATCCAAATCTATGCTCAATTTTTAATTCCGAGAAGTTGGTCAAATTCGAAACTTGACTGTGCGTTTTCGCTAGACTTAGGCTTAAAGGGTGAGAAAATAGCTCGGAACGTCACGAAAGTTAGCGTGCGCATTTGTCTACCAACGGGACATCCAAATCTATGCTCAATTTTCAATTCCGAGAAGTTAGTCAAATTCGAAACTCGACCGTGCCTTTTCACTAGACTTGGCCTTAAAGGTGGAGAAAATAGCTCGGAACGTCACGAAAGTTGGTGTGGACGCTTGTCTACCAATGGGACATCCAAAACTATTCTCAAATTTCAATTCCGAGAAGTTAATCAAAGTTGAAACTCGATCGTGCGTTTTCGCTAGACTTAGGCTTAAACGGTGATCAAATAGCTCGGAACATCACGAAAGTTGGCGTGCGCATTTGTCTATAAACGGGACATCCAAATCTATGATCAATTTTCAATTCCGAGAAGTTGGACAAACTTGAAACTCGACCGTGGGTTTTCGCTCGACTTGAGCTTAAAGGGTGTGAAATTAGCTCGTAATGTGAAGAAAGTTGGCGTGCGCATTTGTCAAATTCGAAACTCGATCGTGCGTTTTCGCTAGACTTGGGCTTAAAGGGGGAGAAAATAGCTCGGAACGTCACGAAAGTTGGCGTGGATGCTCGTCTACCAATGGGACATCCAAAACTATTCTCAAATTTAAATTCTAAGAAGTTGGTCAAAGTTGAAACTCGATCGTGCGTTTTCGCTAGACTTGGGCTTAAAGGATGTGAAAATAGCTCGGAACATTACGAAAGTTGGTGTGGACGCTCGTCTACCAATGGGACATCCAAATCCATTCTCAAATTTAAATTCCGAGATGTTGGTCAAAGTTGAAACTCGATTGTGCGTTTTCGCTAGACTTGGGCTTAAAGGGGGAGAAAATAGCTCGGAACGTCACGAAAGTTGGCGTGAACATTTGTCTACCAACGGGACATCCAAATCTATGCTCAATTTTCAATTCCGAGAAGTTGGGCAAGTTCGAAACTCGACCATGCGTTTTCGCTAGACCTAGGCTTAAAGGGTGAGAAAATAGCTCAGAACGTCACGAAAGTTGGCGTGCGCATTTGTCTACCAACGGGACATCCAAATCTATGCTCAATTTTCAATTCCGAGAAGTTGGTCAAATTCGAAACTCGATCGTGCGTTTTCGCTAGACTTGGGCTTAAAGGGTGTGAAAATAGCTCGGAACGTTACAAAAGTTGGCGTGGACGCTCGTCTACCAATGTGACATCCAAATCTATTCGCAAATTTAAATTCCGAGAAGTTGGTCAAAGTTGAAAATCGACCGTGCATTTTCTCTACACTTAGGCTTAAAGGGTGAGAAAATAGCTCGGACGTCACGAAAGTTGGCGTGAGCATTTGTCTACCAACGGGACATCCAAATCTATGCTCAATTTTCAATTCCGAGAAGTTGGTCAAATTCGAAACTCGACCTTGCGTTTTCGCTAGACTTGGGCTTAAAGGGGGAGAAAATAGCTCGAAACGTCACGAAAGTTGGTGTGGACGCTTGTCTACCAATCGGACATCCAAAACTATTCTCAAATTTAAATTCTGAGAAGTTGGTCAAAGTTGAAACTCGATCATGCGTTTTCGCTTGACTTGGGCTTAAACGGGGAGAAAATAGCTCGGAACGTCACGAAAGTTGGTGTGGACGCTTGTCTACCAATGGGACATCCAAAACTATTCTCAAATTTCAATTCCGAGAAGTTGGTCAAAGTTGAAACTCGATCGTGCGTTTTCGATTGACTTGGGCTTAAACGGGGAGAAAATAGCTTGGAACGTCACGAAAGTTGGTGTGGACGCTTGTCTACCAATGGGACATTCAAAACTATTCTCAATTTTCAATTCCGAGAAGTTAATCAAATTTGAAACTCGACCATGCGTTTTCGCTAGACTTGGGCTTAAAGGGGGTGAAAATAGCTCGGAACGTCACGAAAGTTGGTGTGGACGCTTGTCTACCAATGGGACATCCAAAACTATTCTAAAAATTCAATTCTGAGAAGTTGATCAAAGTTGAAACTCGATCGTGCGTTTACACTAGACGTGGGTTTAAAGGGGGAGAAGATAGATAGATCGTTCGCTTTCGCTAGACTTGGGCTTAAAGGGTGTGACAATAGCTCGGAACGTCACGAAAGTTGGCATGCACATTTGTCTAGCAACGTGACATCCAAATCTATGCTCAATTTTCAATTCCGCGAAGTTGGTCAAATTTGAAACTCGACCGTGCGTTTTCGCTAGACTTTGGCTTAAAGGGGGAGAAAATAGCTCAGAACGTCACGAAAGTTGGTGTGGACGCTTGTCTAACAATGGGACATCCAAAACTATTCTCGAATTTCGATTCCGAGAAGTTGGACAAAGTTGAAACTCGATCGTGCGCTTTCGCTAGACTTGGGCTTAAAGGGTGTGAAAATAGCTCGGAACGTCACGAAAGTTGGCGTGCGCATTTGTCTACCAATGGGACATTCAAAACTATTCTCAATTTTCTATTCCGAGAAGTTAATCAAATTCGAAACTCGACCATGCGTTTTCGCTAGACTTGGGCTTAAAGGGGGTGAAAATAGCTCGGAACGTCACAAAAGTTGGTGTGGACGCTTGTCTACCAATGCGACATCCAAAACTATTCTGAAATTTCAATTCCGAGAAGTTAATCAAAGTTGAAACTCGATCGTGCATTTTCGCTAGACTTGGGCTTAAAGTGTGTGAAAGTAACTCGGAACGTTACGAAAGTTGGCGTAGACGCTCGTGTACCAATGGGACATCCAAAACTATTCTCAAATTTCAATTCCGAGAAGTTAGTCAAAGTTGAAACTCGATCGTGCGTTTTCGCTAGACTTGGGCTTAAAGGGTGCGAAAATAGCTCGGACGTCAGGAAAGTTGGCGTGGACGCTCGTCTACCAATGTGACACCCAAATCCATTCACAAATTTAAATTCTGAGAAGTTGGTCAAAGTTGAAAATCGACCGTGCATTTTCGCTACACTTAGGCTTAAAGGGTGAGAAAATAGCTCGGAACGTCACGAAAGTTGGCGTGCGCATTTGTCTACCAACGGGACATCCAAATTTATGCTCAATTTTTAATTCCGAGAAGTTGGTCAAATTCGAAACTCGACCGTGCGTTTTCACTAGACTTGGGCTTAAAGGGGGAGAAAATAGCTCGGAACGTCACGAAAGTTGGCGTGGACGCTCGTCTACCAATGGGACATCCAAAACTATTCTCAAATTTAAATTTCGAGAAGTTGGTCAAAGTTGAAACTCGATCGTGCATTTTCGCTAGACTTGGGCTTAAAGGGTGTGAAAATAGCTCGGAACTTCACGAAAGTTGGCGTGGACCCTCGCCTACCAATGCGACATCCAAATCTATTCTCAAATTTATATTCCGAGAAGTTGGTCAAAGTTGAAAATCGACTGTGCATTTTCGCTAGACTTAGGATTAAAGGGTGAGAAAATAGGTCGGAAAGTCACGAAAGTTGGCATGCGCATTTGTCTACCAATGGGACAGCCAAATCTATGCTCAATTTTCAATTCCGAGAAGTTGGTCAAATTTGAAATACGACCGTGCGTTTTCACTAGACTTGGGCTTAAAGGGTGTGAAAATAACTCGGAACGTTACGAAAGTTGGCATGGACGCTCGTGTACCAATGGGACATCCTAAACTATTCTCAAATTTCAATTTCAAGAAGTTAGTCAAAGTTGAAACTCGATCGTGCGTTTTCACTAGACTTGGGCTTAAAGGGGGAGAAAATAGCTCGGAACGTCACGAAAGTTGGTGTGGACGCTTTTCTACCAATGGGACATCCAAAACTATTCTCGAATTTCGATTCCGAGAAGTTGGACAAAGTTGAAACTCGATCGTGCGCTTTCGCTAGACTTGGGCTTAAAGGGTGCGAAAATAGCTCGGACGTCACGAAAGTTGGCATAGATGCTCGTCTACCAATGTGACATCCAAATCCATTCGCAAATTTAAATTCTAAGAAGTTGGTCAAACTTGAAAATCGACCGTGCATTTTCTCTACACTTAGGCTTAAAGGGTGAGAAAATAGCTCGGAACGTCACGAAAGTGGGCGTGAGCATTTGTCTACCAACGGGACATCCAAATCTATGCTCAATTTTCAATTCCGAGAAGTTGGTCAAATTCGAAACTCGACCGTGGGTTTTTGCTAGACTTGGGCTTAAAGGGGGAGAAAATAGCTCGGAACGTCACGAAAGTTGGTGTGGAAGCTTGTCTACCAATGGGACATCCAAAACTATTCTCAATTTTCAATTCCGAGAAGTTAATCAAATTCGAAACTCGACCGTGCGTTTTCGCTAGACTTGGGCTTAAAGGGGGAGAAAATAGCTCGGAACGTCACGAAAGTTGGCTGGTGAGCATTTGTCTACCAACGGGACATCCAAATCTATTCTCAATTTTCAATTCCGAGAAGTTGGTGTGGACGCTCGTCTACCAATGCGACATCCAAAACTATTCTCAAATTTCAATTCGGAGAAGTTAGTCAAAGTTGAAACTCGATCGTGCGTTTTCGCTAGACTTGGGATTAAAGGGTGCGAAAATAGCTCGGAACGTCACGAAAGTTGGCGTGGACGCTCGTCTACCAATGTGACATACAAATCCATTCGCAAATTTGAATTGCGAGAAGTTGGTCAAAGTTGAAAATCGACCGTGCATTTTCGCTACGCTTAGGCTTAAAGGGTGAGAAAATAGCTCTGAACGTCATGAAAGTTGGCGTGCGCATTTGTCTACCAACGGGACATCCAAATCTATGCTCAATTTTTAATTCCGAGAAGTTGGTCAAATTCGAAACTCGACCGTGCGTTTTTACTGGACTTGGGCTTAAAGGGGGAGAAAATAGCTCGGAACGTTACAAAAGTTGGCGTGGAAGCTCATGTACCAATGGGACATCCAAAACTATTCTCAAATTTAAATTCCAAGAAGTTGGTCAAAGTTGAAACTCGATCGTGCATTTTCGCTAGACTTGGGCTTAAAGGGTGTGAAAATAGCTCGGAACTTCACGAAAGTTGGCGTGGACCCTCGCCTACCAATGCGAAATCCAAATCTATTCTCAAATTTATATTCCGAGAAGTTGGTCAAATTTGAAAATCGACCGTGCATTTTCGCTAGACTTAGGCTTAAAGGGTGAGAAAATAGGTCGAAAAGTCACGAAAGTTGTCGTGCGCATTTGTCTACCAACGGGACAGCCAAATCTATGCTCAATTTTCAATTTCGAGAAGTTGGTCAAATTTGAAACTCGACCGTGCGTTTTAACTAGACTTGGGCCTAAAGAGGGAGAAAATAGCTCGGAACGTCACGAAAGTTGGCGTGGACGCTCGTCTACCAATGCGACATCCAAATCTATTCTGAAATTTATATTCCGAGAAGTTGGTCAAAGTTGAAAATCGACCGTGCATTTTCGCTAGACTTGGGCCTAAAGGGGGAGAAAATAGCTCGGAACGTCACGAAAGTTGGTGTGGACGCTTGTCTAACAATGGGACATCGAAAACTATTCTCGAATTTCGATTCCGAGAAGTTTGACAAAGTTGAAACTCGATCGTGCGTTTTAGCTAGACTTGGGCTTAAAGGGTGTGAAAATAGCTCGGAACGTCACGAAAGTTGGCGTGCGCATTTGTCTACCAACGAGACATCCAAATCTAAGCTCAATTTTCAATTCCGAGAAGTTGGTCAAATTCGAAACTCGACCGTGCATTTTCGCTAGACTTGTGCTTAAAGAGGGAGAAAATAGCTCGGAATTTCACGATAGTTGTTGTGGACGCTTGTCTACCAATGGGACATCCAAAACTATTCTCAAATTTCAATTCCGAGAAGTTAGTCAAAGTTGAAACTCGATCGTGCGTTTTCGCTACACTTGGGCTTAAAGGGTGTGAAAATAACTCGGAACGTTACGAAAGTTGGCGTGGACGCTCGTGCACCAATGGGACATCCAAAACTATTCTCAAATTTCAATTCCGAGAAGTTAGTCAAAGTTGAAACTCGATCGTGCGTTTTCGCAAGACTTGGGCTTAAAGCGTGCGAAAATAGCTCGGAACGTCACGAAAGTTGGCGTGGACGCTCGTCTACCAATGTGACATCCAAATCCATTCACAAATTTAAATTCGGAGAATGTGGTCAAAGTTGAAAATCGACCATGCATTTTCGCTACACTTAGGCTTAAAGGGTGAGAAAATAGCTCGGAACGTCACGAAAGTTGGCGTGCGCATTTGTCTACCAACGGGACATCCAAATCTATGCTCAATTTTCAATTCCGAGAAGTTGGTCAAATTCGAAACTCGACCGTGCATTTTCACTAGACTTGGGCTTAAGGGGGAGAAAATAGCTCGGAACGTCACGAAAGTTGGTGTGGACGCTTGTCTACCAATGGGACATCCAAAACTATTCTCAAATTTCAATTCTGAGAAGTTGGTCAAAGTTGAAACTCGATCGTGCGTTTTCGCTAGACTTGGGCTTAAAGGGTGTGAAAATAGCTCGGAACGTCACGAAAGTTGGCGTGGACGCTCGTCTACCAATGCGACATTTAAATCTATTCTCAAATTTATATTCCGAGAAGTTGGTCAAAGTTGAAAATCGACTATGCATTTTCGCTAGACTTAGGCTTAAATGGTGAGAAAATAGGCTCGCTAGACTTGGGCTTAAAGGGGGAGAAAATAGCTCGAAACGTCACGAAAGTTGGATTGGATGCTTGTCTAACAATGGGACATCCAAAAATATTCTCGAATTTCTATTCCGAGAAGTTGGACAAAGTTGAAACTCGATCGTGCGTTTTCGCTAGACTTGGGCTTAAAGGGTGTGAAAATAGCTCGGAAACGTCACGAAAGTTGGCGTGTGCATTTGTCTACCAATGGGACATCCAAATCTATGCTCAATTTTCAATTCCGAGAAGTTGGTCAAATTCGAAACTCGACCGTGCGTTTTCACTAGACTTGGGCTTAAAGGGGGAGAAAATAGCTCGGAACGTCACAAAAGTTGGTGTGGACGCTTGTCTACCAATCCGACATCCAAAACTATTCTGAAATTTCAATTCCGAGATGTTAATCAAAGTTGAAACTCGATCGTGCGTTTTCGCTAGACTTGGGCTTAAAGTGTGGGAAAATAACTCGGAACGTTACAAAAGTTGGCGTGCGCATTTGTCTACCAACATGACATCCAAATCTATGTTCAATTTTCTATTCCGAGAAGTTGGTCAAATTGGAAACTCGACCGTGCGTTTTCGCTAGACTTGGGCTTAAAGGGGGAGAAAATAGCTCGGAACGTCATGAAAGTTGGTGTGGATGCTTGTCTACCAATGGGACATCCAAAACTATTCTCAAATTTCAATTCCGAGAAGTTGGTCAAAGTTGAAACTCGATCATGCATTTTCGCTAGACTTGGGCTTAAACGGTGTGAAAATAGCTCAGAACTTCACGAAAGTTGGCGTGGACCCTCGCCTACCAATGCGACATCCAAAACTATTCTCAAATTTAAATTTCGAGAAGTTGGTCAAAGTTGAAACTCGATCGTGCATTTTCGCTAGACTTAGGATTAAAGGGTGAGAAAATAGGTCGGAAAGTCACGAAAGTTGGCGTCCGCATTTGTCTACCAACAGGACAGCCAAATCTATGCTCAATTTTTTATTCTGAGAAGTTGGTCAAATTTGAAACTCGACCGTGCGTTTTCACTAGACTTGGGCTTAAAGGGTGTGAAAATAACTCGGAACGTTACGAAAGTTTGGCGTGGACGCTCGTGTACCAATGGGACATCCCAAACTATTCTCAAATTTCGATTCCGAGAAGTTGGTCAAAGTTGAAACTCGATCGTGCGCTTTCGCTAGACTTGGGCTTAAAGGGTGTGAAAATAGCTCGGAACTTCACGAAAGTGTGCGTGGACCCTCGCCTACCAATGCGACATCCAAATCTATTCTCAAATTTATATTCCGAGAAGTTGGTCAAAGTTGAAAATCGACCGTGCATTTTCGCTAGACTTAGGCTTAAAGGTTGAGAAAATAGGTCAGAAAGTCACGAAAGTTGGCGTGCGCATTTGTCTACCAACGGGACAGCCAAATCTATGCTCAATTTTCAATTCCGAGAAGTTGGTCAAATTTGAAACTCGACCGTGCGTTTTCACTAGACTTGGGCTTAAAGAGGGAGAAAATAGCTTGGAACGTCACGAACGTTGGCGTGGACGCTCATCTACCAATGCGACATCCAAATCTATTCTGAAATTTATATTCCGAGAAGTTGGTCAAAGTTGAAAATCGACTGTGCATTTTCGCTAGACCTTGGCTTAAAGGGGGAGAAAATAGCTCGGAAGGTCACGAAAGTTGGTGTGGACGCTTGTCTAACAATGGGACATCCAAAATTATTCTCAAATTTCGATTCCAAGAAGTTGGACAAAGTTGAAACTCGATCGTGCGCTTTCGCTAGACTTGGGCTTAAAGGGTGTGAAAATAGCTCGGAACGTCACGAAAGTTGGCATGCGCATTTGTCTACCAACGGGACATCCAAATCTATGCTCAATTCTCAATTCTGAGAAGTTGGACAAAGTTGAAACTCGACCGTGCGTTTTCGCTAGACTTGGGCTTAAAGGGTGTGAAAATAGCTCGGAACGTCACGAAAGTTGGCGTGCGCATTTTTCTACCAACGGGACATCCAAATCTATGCTCAATTTTAAATTCTGAGAAGTTGGTCAAATTCGAAACTCGACCGTGCGTTTTCACTAGACTTGGGCTTAAAGGGGGAGAAAATAGCTCGGAACGTCACGAAAGTTGGTGTGGACGCTTGTCTAGCAATGGGACATCCAAAACTATTCTCGAATTTCGATTCCGAGAAGTTGGACAAAGTTGAAACTCGATCGTGCGCTTTCGCTAGACTTGGGCTTAAAAGGTGCGAAAATAGCTCGGAACGTCACGAAAGTTGGCGTGGACGCTCGTCTACCAATGTGACATCCAAATGCATTCGCAAATTTAAATTCCGAGAAGTTGGTCAAAGTTGAAAATCGACCGTGCATTTTCGCTACACTTAGGCTTGAAGGGTGAGAAAATAGCTCGGAACGTCACGAAAGTTGGCGTGCGCATTTTTCTACCAACGGGACATCCAAATCCATGCTCAATTTTTAATTCTGAGAAGTTGGTCAAATTCGAAACTCGACCGTCGCGTTTTCACTAGACTTGGGCTTAAAGGGGGAGAAAATAGCTCGGAACGTCACGAAAGTTGGCGTGGACGCTCGTCTACCAATGGGATATGCAAAAACTATTCTCAAATTTAAATTCCGAGAAGTTGGTCAAAGTTGAAACTCGATCGTGCGTTTTCGCTAGACTTGGGCTTAAAGGGTGTGAAAATAGCTCAAAACTTCACGAAAATCGACGGTGCATTTTCCCTAGTTCCCTAGACTTAGGCTTAAAGGGTGAGAAAATAGGTCGGAAAGTCACGAAAGTTGGCGTGCACATTTGTCTACCAACGGGACAGCCAAATCTATGCTCAATTTTCAATTTCAAGCAGTTGGTCAAATTTGAAACTCGACCGTCGCGTTTTCACTAGACTTGGGCTTAAAGAGGGAGAAAATAGCTCGGAACGTCACGAAAGTGGCGTGGACCGCTCGTCTACCAATGCGACATCCAAATCTATTCTGAAAATTTACATTCCGAGAAGTTGGTCAAAGTTGAAACTCGATCGTGCATTTTCGCTAGACTTGGGCTTAAAGGGTGCGAAAATAGCTCGGAATGTCACGAAGGGTTGGTGTGGACGCTTGTCTAACAATGGGACATCCAAAACTATTCTGGAATTTCGATTTCGAGAAGTTGGACAAAGTTGAAACTCCGATCGTCGCATTTTCACTAGACTTGGGCTTAAAGGGTGTGAAAATAGCTCGGAACGTCACTAAAGTTGGCGTGCGCATTTGTCTACCAGTGGGACATCAAATCTATGCTCAATTTTCAATTACGAGAAGTTGTCAAATTCGAAACTCGATCGTACGCGTTTTCGCTAGACTTGGCTTAAAGGGTGTGAAAAGAACTCGGAACGTTACGAAAGTTGGCGTGGACGCTCGTGTACCAATGGACATCCAAAACTATTCTCAAATTTCAATTCTGAGAAGTTAGTCAAAGTTGAAACTCGATCAAGCGTTTGTCGCTAGACTTGGGCTTAAAGGGTGCGAAAATAGCTCGGAACGTCATGAAAGTTGGCTGGACACTCGTCTACCAATGTGACATCCAAATCCATTCACAAATTTAAATTCCGAGAAGTTGGTCAAAGTTGAAATTCGACCATGCATTTTCGCTACACTTAGGCTTAAAGGGTGAGAAAATAGCTCGGAACGTCACGAAATTTGGCGTGCGCATTTGTCTACCAACGGGACATCCAAATCTATGCTCAATTTTTAATTCCGAGAAGTTGGTCAAATTCGAAACTTGACCGTAGCGTTTTCACTAGACTTGGGCTTAAAGGGGGAGAAAATAGCTCAGAACGTCACGAAAGTTGGTGTCGACGCTTGTCTACCAATGGGACATCCAAAACTATTCTCAAATTTCAATTCGAGAAGTTAGTCAAAGTTGAAAACTCGATCATGCGTTTTCGCTAGACTTGGGCTTAAAGGTGCGAAAATAGCTCGGAACGTCACGAAAGTTGGCGTGGACACTCGTCTACCATGTGACATCCAAATCCATTCGCAAATTTAAATTCCGAGAAGTTGGTCAAAGTTGAAATTCGACCATGCATTTTCGCTACACTTAGGCTTAAAGGGTGAGAAAATAGCTCGAAACGTCACGAAATTTGGCGTGCGCATTTGTCTACCAACGGGACATCCAAATCTATGCTCATTTTTATTCCGAGAAGTTGGTCAAATTCGAAACTTGACCGTCGCGTTTTCACTAGACTGGGCTTAAAGGGGGAGAAAATAGCTCAGAACGTCACGAAAGTTGGTGTCGACGCTTGTCTACCAATGGGACATCCAAACTATTCTCAAATTTCAATTCCGAGAAGTTAGTCAAAGTTGAAACTCGATCATGCGTTTTTCGCTAGACTTGGGCTTAAAGGGTGCGAAAATAGCTCGGAACGTCACGAAAGTTGGCGTGGACACTCGTCTACCAATGTGACATCCAAATCCATTCGCAAATTTAAATTCCGAGAAGTTGGTCAAAGTTGAAATTCGACCATGCATTTTCGCTACACTTAGGCTTAAAGGGTGAGAAAATAGCTCGGAACGTCACGAAATTTGGCGTGCGCATTTGTCTACCAACGGGACATCCAAATCTATGCTCAATTTTTAATTCCGAGAAGTTGGTCAAATTCGAAACTTGACCGTTGCGTTTTCACTAGACTTGGGCTTAAAGGGGAGAAAATAGCTCAGAACGTCACGAAAGTTGGTGTGGACGCTTGTCTACCAACGGACATCCAAATCTATGCTCAATTTTTAATTCCGAGAAGTTGGTCAAATTCGAAACTCGACCGTGTGTTTTCGCTAGACTTAGGCTTAAAGGGTGAGAAAATAGCTCAGAACGTCACGAACGTTGGCGTGCGCATTTGTCTACCAACATGACATCCAAATCTATGCTCAATTTTCTATTCTGAGAAGTTGGTCAAATTGGAAACTCGACCTACTGCGTTTTCGCTAGACTTGGCTTAAAGGGGGAGAAAATAGCTCGGAACGTCATGAAAGTTGGTGTGGATGCTTGTCTACCAATGGGACATCCAAAACTATTCTCAAATTTCAATTCCGAGAAGCTGGTCAAAGTTGAAACTCGATCATGCATTTTCGATAGACTTGGGCTTAAACGGTGTGAAAATAGCTCAGAACTTCACGAAAGTTGGCGTGGACCCTCGCCTACCAATGCGACATCCAAAACTATTCTCAATTTAAATTTCGAGAAGTTGGTCAAAGTTGAAACTCGATCGTGCATTTTCGCTAGACTTGGGCTTAAAGGGTGTGAAAAATAGCTCGGAACTTCACGAAAGTTGGCGTGGACCCTCGCCTACCAATACGACATCCAAATCTATTCTCAAATTTATATTCCGAGAAGTTGGTCAAAGTTGAAAATCGACCGTCGCATTTTCGCTAGACTTAGGATTAAAGGGTGAGAAAATAGGTCGGAAAAGTCACGAAAGTTGGCGTTCGCATTTGTCTACCAACAGGACAGCCAAATCTATGCTCAATTTTTTATTCTGAGAAGTTGGTCAAATTTGAAACTCAACCATGCGTTTTCACTATACTTGGGCTTAAAGGGTGTGAAAATAACTCGGAACGTTACGAAAGTTGGCGTGGACGCTCGTGTACCAATGGGACATCCCAAACTATTCTCAAATTTCGATTCTGAGAAGTTGGTCAAAGTTGAAACTCGATCGTGCGCTTTCGCTAGACTTGGGCTTAAAGGGTGAGAAATAGCTCGGAACGTCATGAAAGTTGGCGTGCGCATTTGTCTACCAACGGGACATCCAAATCTATGCTCAATTTTTAATTCGAGAAGTTGGTCAAATTCGAAACTCGACCGTGCGTGTTCATTACACTTGGGCTTATAGTAGGAGAAAATAGCTCGGAACGTCACGAAAGTTGGCGTGCGCATTTGTCTACCGACGGGACATCCAAATCTATGCTCAATTTTCAATTCCGAGAAGTTGGTCAAATTCGAAACTCGACCGTAGCGTTCTCGCTAGACTTGGGCTTAAAGGGGGAGAAAATAGCTCGGAAAGTCACGAAAGTTGGTGTGGACGCTTGTCTACCAATGGGACATCCAAAACTATTTTCAAATTTCAATTTCGAGAAGTTGGTCAAAGTTGAAACTCGATCGTCGCGTTTTCGCTAGACTTGGGCTTAAAGGGGGAGAAAATAGCTCGGAACGTCACGAAAGTTGGCGTGGACGCTCGTCTACCAATGGGACATCCAAAACTATTCTCAAATTTAAATTCCGAGAAGTTGGTCAACGTTGAAACTCGTTCGTGCGTTTTCGCTAGACTTGGACTTAAAGGGTGTGAAAATAGCTCGGAACGTTACGAATGTTGGCGTGTACGCTCGTCTACCAATGTGACATCCAAATCTATTCGCAAATTTAAATTCCGAGAAGTTGGTCAAAGTTGAAAATCGATCGTGCATTTTCTCTACACTTAGGCTTAAAGGGTGAGAAAATAGATCAGAACGTCACGAAAGTTGGCCTGAGCATTTGTCTACCAACGGGTCATTCAAATCTATGCTCAATTTTCAATTCCGAGAAGTTGGTCAAATTCGAAACTCGACCGTCGCGTTTTCGCTAGACTTGGGCTTAAAAGGGGAGAAAATAGCTTGGAACGTCACGAAAGTTGGTGTGGACGCTTGTCTACCAATGGGACATCCAAAACTATTCTCAATTTTCAATTCCGAGAAGTTAATCAAATTCGAAACTCGACCGTGCGTTTTCGCTAGACTTGGGCTTAAAGGGGGAGAAAATAGATCGGAACGTCACGAAAGTTGGTGTGGACGCTTGTCTACCAATGGGACATCCAAAACTATTCTCGAATTTCGATTCCAAGAAGTTGGACAAAGTTGAAACTCGATCGTAGCGCTTTCGCTAGACTTGGGCTTAAAGGGTGTGAAAATAGCTCGGAACGTCACGAAAGTTGGCGTGCGCATTTGTCTACCAACGGGACATCCAAATCTATACTCAAATTTAAATTCCGAGAAGTTGGTCAAATTCGAAACTCGATTGTGCGTTTTCGCTAGACTTAGGCTTAAAGGGTGAGAAAATAGCTCGGAACGTCACGAAAGTTGGCGTGCGCATTTGTCTACCAACGGGACATCCAAATCTATGCTCAATTTTCAATTCCGAGAAGTTGGTCAAATTCGAAACTCGACCGTCGCGTTTTCACTAGACTTGGGATTAAAGTGGGAGAAAATAGCTCGGAACGTCACGAAAGTTGGTGTGGACGCTTGTCTACCAATGGGACATCCAAAACTATTCGCAAATTTAAATTCCGAGAAGTTGGTCAAAGTTGAAAATCGACCGTGCATTTTCTCTACACTTAGGCTTAAAGGGTGAGAAAATAGCTCGGAACGTCACGAAAGTTGGCGTGCGCATTTGTCTACCAACGGGACATCCAAATCTATGCTCAATTTTTAATTCCGAGAAGTTGGTCAAATTCGAAACTCGACCGTGCGTTTTCGTTAGACTTAGGCTTAAAGGGTGAGAAAATAGCTCGGAACGTCACGAAAGTTGGCGTGCGCATTTGTCTACCAATGGGACATCCAAAACTATTCTCAAATTTCATTTCCGAGAAGTTAGTCAAAGTTGAAACTCGATCGTCGCGTTTTCGCTAGACTTGGGCTTAAAGGGTGCGAAAATAGCTCGGAACGTCATGAAAGTTGGTGTGGACGCTCGTCTACCAATGCGACATCCAAATCTATTCGCAAATTTAAATCCGAGTAGTTGGTCAAAGTTGAAAATCGACCGTGCATTTTCGCTACACTTAGGCTTAAAGGGTGAGAAAATAGCTCAGAACGTCACGAAAGTTGGCGTGCGCATTTGTCTACCAATGGGACATCCAAAACTATTCTCAAATTTAAATTCCGAGAAGTTGGTCAAAGTTGAAACTCGATCGTGTGTTTTCGCTAGACTTGGGCTTAAAGGGTGTGAAAATAGCTCGGAACATTACGAAAGTTGGCGTGGACGCTCATCTACCAATGGGACATCCAAATCCATTCTCAAATTTAAATTCCGAGATGTTGGTCAAAGTTGAAACTCGATCGTGCGTTTTCGCTAGATTTGGGCTTAAAGGGGGAGAAAATAGCTCGGAACGTCACGAAAGTTCGCGTGAGCATTTGTCTACCAATGGGACATCGAAATCTATGCCCAATTTTCAATTCCGAGAAGTTGGTCAAATTCGAAACTCGACCATGCGTTTTCGCTAGACCTAGGCTTAAAGGGTGAGAAAATAGCTCAGAACGTCACGAAAGTTGGCGTGCGCATTTGTCTACCAACGGGACATCCAAATCTATGCTCAATTTTCAATTCCAAGAAGTCGGTCAAATTTGAAACTCGATCGTCGCGTTTTCGCTAGACTTGGGCTTAAAGGGGGAGAAAATAGCTTGGAACGTCACGAAAGTTGGCGTGGACGCTCGTCTACCAATGTGACATCCAAATCTATTCGCAAATTTAAATTCTGAGAAGTTGGTCAAAGTTGAAAATCGACCGTGCATTTTCTCTACACTTAGGCTTAAAGGGTGAGAAAATAGCTCAGAACGTCACGAAAGTTGGCGTGAGCATTTGTCTACCAACGGGACATCCAAATCTATGCTCAATTTTCAATTCCGAGAAGTTGGTCAAATTCGAAATTCGACCGTGCGTTTTCGCTAGACTTGTGCTTAAGGAGGGAGAAAATAGCTCGGAACGTCACGAAAGTTGTTGTGGACGCTTTTCTACCAATGGGACATCCAAAACTATTCTCAAATTTCAATTCCGAGAAGTTAGTCAAAGTTGAAACTCGGTCGTGCGTTTTCGCTAGACTTGGGCTTAAAGGGTGCGAAAATAGCTCGGAACGTCACGAAAGTTGGCGTGGACGCTCGTCTACCAATGTGACATCATAATCCATTCGCAAATTTAAATTCCGAGAAGTTGGTTAAAGTTGAAAATCGACCGTGCATTTTCGCTACACTTAGGCTTAAAGGGTGAGAAAATAGCTCGAAACGTCACGAAAGTTGGCGTGCGCATTTGTTTACCAACAGGACATCCAAATCTATGCTCAATTTTTAATTCCGAGAAGTTGGTCAAATTCGAAACTCGACCGTGCGTTTTCACTAGACTTGGGCTTAAAGGGGGAGAAAATAGCTTGGAACGTCACGAAAGTTGGCGTGGACGCTCGTCTACCAATGGGACATCCAAAACTATTCTCAAATTTAAATTCCGAGAAGTTGGTCAAAGTTGAAACTCGATCGTACGTTTTCGCTAGACTTGGGCTTAAAGGGTGTGAAAATAGCTCGGAACTTCACGAAAGTTGCCGTGGACCCTCGCCTACCAATGCGACATCTAAATCTATTCTCAAATTTATATTCCGAGAAGTTGGTCAAAGTTGAAAATCGACCATGCATTTTCGCTAGACTTAGGCTTAAAGGGTGAGAAAATAGCTCGGAACGTTACGAAAGTTTGCGTGCGCATTTGTCTACCAACGGGACATTGAAATCTATGTTCAATTTTCAATTCCGAGAAGTTGGTCAAATTCGAAACTCGACCGTGCGTTTTCGCTAGACTTGTGCTTAAAGAGGGAGAAAATAGCTCGGAACGTCACGAAAGTTGTTGTGGACGCTTTTCTACCAATGGGACATCCAAAACTATTCTCAAATTTCAATTCCGAGAAGTTAGTCAAAGTTGAAACTTGATCGTGCGTTTTCGCTAGACTTGGGCTTAAAGGGTGCGAAAATAGCTCGGAACGTCACGAAAGTTGGCGTGGACGCTCGTCTACCAATGCGACAACCAAATCTATTTGCAAATTTAAATTCCGAGAAGTTGGTGAAAGTTGAAAATCGACCGTGCATTTTCTCTACACTTAGGCTTAAAGGGTGAGAAAATAGCTCCGAACGTCACGAAAGTTGGCGTGCGCATTTGTCTACCAACGGGACATCCAAATCTATACTCAATTTTCAATTCCGAGAAGTTGGTCAAATTCGAAACTCGACCGTTCGTTTTCGCTAGACTTGGGCTTAAAGGGGGAGAAAATAGCTCGAAACGTCACGAAAGTTGGTGTGGACGCTTGTCTACCAATGGGACATCCAAAACTATTCTCAAATTTCAATTCCAAGAAGTTGGTCAAAGTTGAAACTCGATCGTGCGTTTTCGCTTGACTTGGGCTTAAACGGGGAGAAAATAGCTCGGAACGTCACGAAAGTTGGTGTGGACGCTTGTCTACCAATGGGACATCCAAAACTATTCTCAATTTTCAACTCCGAGAAGTTAATCAAATTCGAAACTCGACTGTGCGTTTTCGCTAGACTTGGGCTTAAAGGGAGAGAAAATAGCTCGGAACGTCACGAAAGTTGGTGTGGACGCTTGTCTACCTATGGGACATCCAAAACTATTCTCGAATTTCGATTCTGTGAAGTTGGACAAAGTTGAAACTCGATCGTGCGCTTTCGCTAGACTTGGGCTTAAAGGGTGTGAAAATAGCTCAAAACGTCACGAAGGTTGGAGTGCGCATTTGTCTACCAACGGGACACCCAAATCTATGCTCAATTTTAAATTCTGAGAAGTTGGTCAATTTTGAAACTCGACCGTGCGTTTTCGCTAGACTTGGGCTTAAATGGGGAGAAAATAGCTCGGAACGTCACGAAATTTGGTGTGGACGCTTGTCTACCAATGGGACATCTAAAACTATTCTCGAATTTCGATTCCGAGAAGTTGGACAAAGTTGAAACTCGATCGTGCGCTTTCGCTAGACATGGGCTTAAAGGGTGTGAAAATAGCTCGGAACGTCACGAAAGTTGGCGTGCGCATTTGTCTACCAACGGGACATCCAAATCTATGCTCAATTTTCAATTCCGAGAAGTTGGTCAAATTCAAAACTCGACCGTGCGTTTTCACTAGACTTGGGTTTAAAGTGGGAGAAAATAGCTCGGAACGTCACGAAAGTTGGTGTCGACGCTCGTCTACCAATGGGACATCCAAAACTATTCTCAAATTTCAATTCCGAGAAGTTAGTCAAAGTTGAAACTCGATCGTGCGTTCTCGCTAGACTTGGGCTTAAAGGGTGTGAAAATAGCTTGGAACGTCACGAAAGTTGGCGTGGACGCTCGTGTACCAATCGGACATCCAAAACTATTCTCAAATTTCAATTCCGAGAAGTTAGTCAAAGTTGAAACTCGATCGTGCATTTTCGCTAGACTTGGGCTTAAAGGGTTCGAAAATAGCTCGGAATGTCACGAAAGTTGGCGTGGACGCTCGTCTACCAATGTGACATCCAAATCCATTCGCAAATTCAAATTCTGAGAAGTTGGTCAAAGTTGAAAATCGACCGTGCATTTTCGCTACACTTAGGCTTAAAGGGTGAGAAAATAGCTCGGAACGTTACGAAAGTTGGCGTGCGCATTTGTCTACCAACGGGACATTCAAATCTATGCTCAATTTTTAATTCCGAGAAGTTAGTCAAATTCGAAACTCGACCGTGCGTTTTCACTAGACTTGGGCTTAAAGGGGGAAGAAAATAGCTCGGAACGTCACGAAAGTTGGCGTGGACGCTCGTCTACCAATGGGATATGCAAAACTATTCTCAAATTTAAATTCCGAGAAGTTGGTCAAAGTTGAAACTCGATCGTGCGTTTTCGCTAGACTTGGGCTTAAAGGGTGTGAAAATAGCTCAAAACTTCACGAAAGTTGGCGTGGACCCTTGCCTACCAATGCGACATCCAAATCTATTCTCAAATTTATATTCCGAAAAGTTGCTCAAAGTTGAAAATTGACGGTGCATTTTCCCTAGACATAGGCTTAAAGGGTGAGAAAATAAGTCGGAAAGTCACGAAAGTTGGCGTGCGCATTTGTCTACCAACGGGACAGCCAAATCTATGCTCAATTTTCAATTTCGAGCAGTTGGTCAAATTTGAAACTCGACCGTGCGTTTTTCACTAGACTTGGGCTTAAAGAGGGAGAAAATAGCTCGGAACGTCACGAAAGTTGGCGTGGATGCTCGTCTACCAATGCGACATCCAAATCTATTCTGAAATTTATATTCCGAGAAGTTGGTCAAAGTTGAAAATCGACCGTGGCATTTTCGCTAGACTTGGGCTTAAAGGGGGAGAAAATAGCTCGGAACGTCACGAAAGTTGGTGTGGACGCTTGTCTAACAATGGGACATCAAAAACTATTCTGGAATTTCGATTCCGAGAAGTTGGGCATAGTTGAAACTCGATCGTGCGTTTTCTCTAGACTTGGGCTTAAAGGGTGTGAAAATAGGTCGGAAAGTCACGAAAGTTGGCGTGCACATTTGTCTACCAACAGGACAGCCAAATCTATGCTCAATTATTTTTTCTGAGAAGTTGGTCAAATTTGAAACTCGACCGTGCGTTTTTCACTAGACTTGGGCTTAAAGGGTGTGAAAATAACTCGGAACGTTACGAAAGTTGGCGTGGACGCTCGTGTACCAATGGGACATCCCAAACTATTCTCAAATTTCAATTCCGAGAAGTTAGTCAAAGTTGAAACTCGATCGTGCGTTTTGCTAGACTTGGGCTTAAAGGGGGAGAAAATAGCTCGGAACATCACGAAAGTTGGTGTGGACGCTTTTCTACCAATGGGACATCCAAAACTATTCTCGAATTTCGATTCCGAGAAGTTGGACAAAGTTGAAACTCGATCGTGCGCTTTCGCTAGACTTGGGCTTAAAGGGTGTGAAAATAGCTCGGAACGTCATGAAAGTTGGCGTGCGCATTTGTCTACCAACGGGGACATCCAAATCTATGCTCAATTTTCAATTCCGAGAAGTTGGTCAAATTCGAAACCTGACTGTGCGTTTTCACTGGACTTGGGCTTAAGGAGGGAGAAAATAGCTCGGAACGTCACAAACGTTCGTGTGGACGCTTGCCTACCAATGGGACATCCAAATCTATTCTCAAATTTATATTCCGAGAAGTTGGTCAAAGTTGAAAATCGACCGTGCATTTTCGCTAGACTTGGGCTTAAAGGGTGAGAAAAATTGCTCGGAACGTCATGAAAGTTGGCGTGCGCATTTGTCTACCAACGGGACATCCAAATCTATGCTCAATTTTTAATTCCGAGAAGTTGGTCAAATTCGAAACTCGACCATGCGTTGTCCCTAGACTTGGGCTTAAAGGGTGTGAAAATAGATCGGAACGTCACGAAAGTTGGCGTGGACGCTCGTCTACCAATGTGACATCCAAATCTATTCTCAAATTTATATTTCGAGAAGTTGGTCAAATTCGAAACTCGACCATGCGTTGTCCCTAGACTTGGGCTTAAAGGGTGTGAAAATAGATCGGAACGTCACGAAAGTTGGCGTGGACGCTCGTCTACCAATGTGACATCCAAATCTATTCTCAAATTTATATTTCGAGAAGTTGGTCAAAGTTGAAAATCGATCGTGCATTTTCGCTACACTTAGGCTTAAAGGGTGAGAAAAATAACTCGGAATGTCACGAAAGTTCGCGTGCGCATTTGTCTACCAACGGGACATCCAAAACTATGCTCAATTTTCAATTCCAAGAAGTTGTTCAGATTCAAAACTCGACCGTGCGTTTTCGCTAGAGTTGGGCTTAAAGGGTGTGAAAATAGCTCGGAACGTCAAGAAAGTTGGTGTGGATGCTTGTCTACCAATGGGACATCCAAAACTATTCTCAAATTTCAATTCCAAGAATTTAATCAAAGTTGAAACTCGATCGTGCGTTTTCGCTAGACTTGGGCTTAAAGGGTGTGAAAATAGCTAAGAACGTTACGAAAGTTGGCGTGAACGCTCGTCTATCAACGGGACAACCAAATCTATTCTTAAATTTAAATTCCGAGAAGTTGGTCAAAGTTGAAACTCAATCGTGCGTTTTCGTTAGACTTGGGCTTAAAGGGGGAGAAAATAGATCGGAACGTCACGAGAGATGGCGTGGGATGCTCGTCTACCAATGTGACATCCAAATCTATTCTCAAATTTATATTCCGAAAAGTTGGTCAAAGTTGAAAATCGACCGTGCATTTTCGCTAGACTTGGGCTTAAAGGGTGAAAAAATAGCTTGAAACGTCACGAAAGTTGGCGTGCGCATTTGTCTACCAATGGGACATCCAAATCTATGCTCAATTTTCAATTATGAGAAATTGGTCAAATTCGAAACTCGACTGTATGTTTTCGCTAGACTTGGGCTTAAAGGGGGAGAAAATAGCTCGGAACGTCACGAAAGTTGGTGTGGACGCTTGTCTACCAATGGGACATCCAAAACTATTCTCAAATTTCAATTCCGAGAAGTTGGTTAAAGTTGAAACTCGATCGTGCGTTTTCGCTAGACTTGGGTTTAAAGGGGGAGAAGATAGATCGGAACTTCACAAAAGTTAGAGTGGACTCTCGTCTACCAATGTGACATCCAAATCTATTCTCAAATTTATATTCCGAGAAGTTGGTCAAAGTTGAAAATCGACCGTCCATTTTTACTAGACTTGAGCTTAAAGGGTGTGAAATTAGCTCGTAATGTGACAAAAGTTGGCGTGCGTATTTGTCTACCAACGGGACATCCAAATCTATGCTCAATTTTTAATTCCGAGAAGTTGGTCAAATTCGAAACTCGACCGTGCGTTTTCGCTAGACTTGGGATTAAAGGGTGTGAAAATAGCTCGAAACGTCACAAAGGTTGGCGTGGACGCTCGTCTAGCAATGTGACATCCAAATCTATTCTCAAATTTATATTCTGAGAAGTTGGTCAAAGTTGAAAATCGACCGTGCTTTTTCGCTAGACTTGGGCTTAAAGGGTGAGAAAATAGCTCGGAATGTCACGAAAGTTGGCGTGCGCATTTTTCTACCAACGGGACATCCAAATCTATGCTCAATTTTTAATTCCGAGAAGTTGGTCAAATTCGAAACTCGACCGTGCGTTTTCGCTAGACTTAGGCTTAAAGGGTGAGAAAATAGCTCGGGACGTCACGAAACTTGGTGTGGACGTTTGTCTACCAATGGGACATCCAAAACTATTCTCAAATTTCAATTCCGAGAAGTTAGTCAAAGTTGAAACTCGATCGTGCGTTTTCGCTAGACTTGGGCTTAAAGGGTGTGAAAATGGCTCGGAATGTCACGAAAGTTGGCGTGGGCGTTTGTCTACCAACGGGACATCCAAATCTATGCTCAATTTAAAATTCTGAAAAGTTGGTCAAATTTGAAACTCGACCGTGCGTTTTCGCTAGACTTGGGCTTAAAGGGGGAGAAAATAGCTCGGAACGTCATGAAAGTTGTTGTGGACGCTTGTCTACCAATGGGACATCCAAAACTATTCTCAAATTTCAATTCCGAGAAGTTGGTCAAAGTTGAAACTCGATCGTGCGTTTTCGCTAGACTTGGGCTTAAAGGGGAGAAAATAGATCGGAACGTCACGAAAGATGGCGTGGACGCTCGTCTACCAATGTGACATCCAAATCTATTCTCAAATTTATATTTCGAGAAGTTGGTCAAAGTTGAAAATCGACCGTGCATTTTCGCTAGACTTGGGCTTAAAGGGTGAGAAAATAGCTCGGAATGTCACGAAAGTTGGTGTGGACGCTTGTTTACCAATGGCACATCCAAATCTATGCTCAATTTTTAATCCCGAGAAGTTGGTCAAATTCGAAACTTGACCGTGCGTTTTCGCTAGACTTAGGCTTAAGGGGTGAGAAAATAGCTCGGAACGTCACGAAAGTTGGCGTGTGCATTTTTCTACCAATGGTACATCCAAATCTATGCTCAATTTTCAATGCCAAGAATTTGGTCAAATTCAAAACTCGACCGTGCGTTTTCGCTCGACTTCAGCTTAACGGGTGTGAAATTAGCTCGTAATGTGACCAAAGTTGGCGTGCGCATTTTTCTACCAACGGGACATCCAAATCTATGCTCAATTTTCAATTCCGAGAAGTTGGTCAAATTCGAAACTCGATCGTGCGTTTTCGCTAGAATTGGGCTTAAAGGGGGAGAAAATAACTCGGAACGTCACGAAAGTTGGTGTGGATGCTTGTCTACCAATGGGACATCCAAATCTATTCTCAAATTTCAATTCCAAGAAGTTGGTCAAAGTTTAAAATCGATCGTGCATTTTCGCTACACTTAGGCTTAAACGGTGAGAAAATAGCTCGGAATGTCACGAAAGTTGGCGTGCGCATTTGTCTACCAACGGGACATCCAAATCTATGCTCAATTTTTAATTCCAAGAAGTTGGTCAAATTCGAAACTCGACCATGCGTTTTCGCTCGAATTAGGCTTAAAGGGTGAGAAAATAGCTCGGAACGTCACGAAAGTTGGTGTGGACGCTTGTCTACCAATGGGACATCCAAAACTATTCTAAAAATTCAATTCTGAGAAGTTGATCAAAGTTGAAACTCGATCGTGCGTTTACACTAGACGTGGGTTTAAAGGCGGAGAAGATAGATCGGAACGTCACGAAAGTTAAAGTGGACGCTCGTCTACCAATGTGACATCCAAATCTATTCTCAAATTTATATTCCGAGAAGTTGGTCAAAGTTGAAAATCGACCGTGCATTTTCACTAGACGTGAGCTTAAAGGGTGTGAAATTAGCTCATAATGTGACAAACGTTGGCGTGCGCATTTGTCTACCAATGGGACATCCAAATCCATTCTCAAATTTAAATTCCGAGAAGTTGGTCAAATTCGAAACTCGACTGTGCATTTTTGCTAGACTTGGGCTTAAAGGGTGTGAAAATGGCTTGGAATGTCACAAAAGTTGGCGTGGGCGCTCGTCTACCAATGTGACATCCAAATCTATTCTCAAATTTATATTTCGAGAAGTTGGTCAAAGTTGAAAACCGACCGTGCATTTTCGCTAGAGTTACGCTTAAAGAGTGAGAAAATAGCTCAGAACGTCACGAAAGCTGGCGTGCGCATTTGTCTGCCAACGGGACATCCAAATCTATGCTCAATTTTCAATTCCGAGAAGTTGTTTAGATTCGAAACTCGACCGTGCGTTTTCGCTAGAGTTGGGCTTAAAGGGTGTGAAAATAGCTCGGAACGTCACGAAAGTTGGTGTGGACGCTTGTCTACCAATGGGACATCCAAAACTATTCTCAAATTTCAATTCCGAGAAGTTAGTCAAAGTTGAAACTCGATCGTGCGTTTTCGCTACACTTGGGCTTAAAGGGTGAGAAAATAGCTCGGAACGTCACGAAAGTTGGCGTGCGCATTTGTCTACCAACGGGACATCCAAATCTATGCTCAATTTTCAATTCTGAGAAGTTGGTCGAATTTGAAACTCGACTGTGCGTTTTCGCTAGACTTAGGCCTAATGGGTGAGAAAATAGCTCGGAACGTCACGAAAGTTGGCGTGCGCATTTGTCTGCCAACGGGACATCCAAATCTATGCTCGATTTTACATTCCAAGAAGTTGGTGAAATTCAAAACTCGACCGCGCGTTTTCGCTAGACTTGGGCTTAAAGGGGGAAAAAATAGCTCGGAACGTCACGAAAGTTGGTGTGGACGCTTGTCTACCAATGGGACATCCAAAACTATTCTCAAATTTCAATTCCGAGAAGTTAGTCAAAGTTGAAACTCGATCATGCGTTTTCGCTAGACTTGGGCTTAAAGGGTGTGAAAATAGCTCGGAACGTCACTAAAGTTGGCGTGGACGCTCGTCTACCAATGTGACATCCAAATCTATTCTCAAATTTAAATTCCAAGAATTTGGTCAAAGTTGAAAATTGACTGTGCATTTTCGTTAGACTTAGGCTTAAAGGGTGAGAAAATAACTCGGAACGTCACGAAAGCTGTCATGAGCATTTGTCTACCAACGGGACATCCCAATCTATGCTCAATTTTCAATTCCGAGAAGTTGGTCAAATTGGAAACTCGACCGTGCGTTTTCGCTAGACTTGGGCTTAAAGGGGGAGAAAATAGCTCGGAACGTCACGAAAGTTGGTGTGGACGCTTGTCTACCAGTGGGACATTCAAAACTATTCTCAAATTTCAATTCCGAGAAGTTGGTCAAAGTTGAAACTCGATCGTGCGTTTTCGCTAGAATTGAGCTTAAAGGATGTGAAATTAGCTCGTAATGTCATGAAAGTTGCTGTGCGCACATGTCTACAAATGGGACATCAAAATCTATTCTCAATTTAAATTCCGAGAAGTTGGTCAAAGTTGAAAATCGACCGTGGGTTTTCACTAGACTTGGGCTTAAAAGGCGAGAAAATAGCTTGAAACGTCACGAAAGTTGGCGTGCACTTTTGTCTACCAACGGGACATCCAAATCTATGTTCAATTTTCAATTCCGAGAAGTTGGTCAAATTTGAAACTCGACCGTGCGTTTTCGCTAGACTTGGGATTAAAGGGGGAGAAAATAGATCGGAACGTCACGAACGTTGGTGTGGACGCTTGTCTACCAATGGGACATCCAAATCTATTCTCAAATTTCAATTCCGAGAAGTTAGTCAAAGTTGAAACTCGATCGTGCGTTTTCGCTAGACTTGGGCTTAAAGGGTGTGAAAATAGCTCGGAACGTTACGAAAGTTGGCGTGGACGCTCGTCTACCAATGTGACATCCAAATCCATTCTCAAATTTAAATTCCGAGAAGTTTGTCAAAGTTTAAAATCGACCGTCCATTTTCGCTAGACTTGGGCTTAAAGGGTGAGAAAATAGCTTGGAACGTCACGAAAGTTGGCGTGCGCATTTGTCTACCAACAGGACATCCAAATCTATGCTCAATTTTCAATTCTGAGAAGTTGGTCAAATTCGAAACTCGACCGTGCGTTTTCGCTAGAGTTGGGCTTAAAGGCGAAGAAAATAGCTCGGAACGTCACGAAAGTTGGCATGTGCATTTGTCTACCAATGGGACATCCAAATCTATGCTCAAATTTATATTCCGAGAAGTTGGTCAAATTTGAAACTCGACCGTGCGTTTTCGCTAGACTTGCGCTTAAAGGGGGAGAAAATAGCTCGGAACGTCACGAGAGTTGGCGTGGACGCTTGTCTACCAATGGGACATCCAAAACTATTCTCGAATTTCAATTCCGAGAAGTTAGTCAAAGTTGAAACTCGATCGTGCGTTTTCGCGAGACTTGGGCTTAAAGGGTGTGAAAATAGCTCGGAACGTTACGAAAGTTGGCGTGGACGCTCGTCTACGAATCTGACATCCAAATCCATTCTCAAATTTAAATTCCGAGAAGTTTGTCAAAGTTGAAAATCGACCGTGCATTTTGCTAGACTTAGGCTTAAAGGGTGAGAAAATAGCTCGGAACGTCACGAAAGTTGGCGTGCGCATTTTTCTACCAACGGGACATCCAAATCTATGCTCAATTTTCAATTCTGAGAAGTTGGTCAAATTCGAAACTCGACCGTGCATTTTCGCTAGACTTGGGCTTAAAGGGGGAGAAAATAACTCGGAACGTTACGAAAATTGGTGTGAACGCTTGTCTACCAATGCGACATCCAAAACTATTCTCAAATTTCAATTCCGAGAAGTTGGTCAAAGTTGAAACTCGATCGTGCGTTTTCGTTAGACTTGGGCTTAAAGGGTGTGAAAATAGCTCAGAACGTTACGAAAGTTGCCGTGGACGCTCGTCTACCAATCTGACATCCAAATCTATTCGCAAATTTAAATTCCGAGAAGTTGGTCAAAGTTGAAAATAGCTCGGAACGTCACGAAAGTTGGCGTGCGCATTTGTCTACGAACGGGACATCCAAATCTATGCTCAATTTTCAATTCCGAGAAGTTGGTCAAATTCGAAACTCGACCGTGCGTTTTCACTAGACTTGGGCTTAAAGGGAGAGAAAATAGCTCGGAACGTCACGAAAGTTGGTGTGGACGTTTGTCTACCAATGCGACATCAAAAACTATTCTCAAATTTCAATTCCGAGAAGTTAGTCAAAGTTGAAACTAGATCATGCGTTTTCGTTAGACTTGGGCTTAAAGGGTGTGAAAATAGCTCGGAACGTTACGAAAGTTGACGTGGACGCTGGTCTACCAATCTGACATCCAAATCTATTCACAAATTTAAATTCCGAGAAGTTGGTCAAAGTTGAAAATAGCTCGGAACGTCATGAAAGTTGGTGTGCGCATTTGTCTACCAACGGGACATCCAAATCTATGCTGAATTTTCAATTCCGAGAAGTTGGTCAAATTCGAAACTCGACCATGCGTTTTCGGTCGACTTGAGCTTAAAGGGTGTTAGATTAGCTCGTAATGTGACGAAAGTTGGCGAGCGCATTTGTCTACCAACGGGACATCCAAATCTATGCTCAATTTTCAATTCTGAGAAGTTGGTCAAATTTCGAAACTCGACCGTGCGTTTTCGCTAGACTTGGGCTTAAAGGCGGAGAAAATAGCTCGGGACGTCACGAAACTTGGTGTGGACGCTTGTCTACCAATGGGACATCCAAAACTATTCTCAAATTTCAATTCCGAGAAGTTAGTCAAATTTGAAACTCGATCGTGCGTTTTCGCTAGACTTGGGCTTAAAGGGTGTGAAAATAGCTCGGAACATGACGAAAGTTGGCGTGGGCGTTTGTCTACCAACGGGACATCCAAATCTATGCTCAATTTAAAATTCTGAGAAGTTGGTCAAATTTGAAACTCGACCGTGCGTTTTCACTAGACCTGGGCTTAAAGGGGGAGAAAATAGCTCGGAACGTCATGAAAGTTGGTGTGGACGCTTGTCTACCAATGGGACATCCAAAACTCTTCTCAAATTTCAATTCTGAGAAGTTGGTCAAAGTTGAAACTCGATCGTGCGTTTTCCTTAGACTTGGGCTTAAAGGGCGTGAAAATAGCTCGGAACGTCACGAAAGTTGGCATGGACGCTCGTCTACCAATGTGACATCCAAAACTATTCTCAAATTTATATTCTGAGAAGTTGGTCAAAGTTGAAAATCGACCGTGCATTTTCGCTAGACTTGGGCTTAAAGGGTGAGAAAATAGTTCGGAATGTCACGAAAGTTGGCGTGCGCATTTGTCTACCAATGGGACATCCAAATCTATGCTCAATTTTTAATTCCGAGAAGTTGGTCAAATTCGAAACTCGATCGTGCGTTTTCTCTAGACTTAGGCTTAAAGGGTGAGAAATTAGCTCTGAACGTCACGAAATTTAGCGTGCGCATTTGTCTACCAACGGGACATCCAAATCTATGCTCAATTTTCAATTCCGAAAAAGTTGGTCAAATTCGAAACTCGACCGTGCGATTTCGCTAGAGTTGGGCTTAAAGGGGGAGAAAATAGCTCGGAACGTCACGAAAGTTGGTGTGGACGCTTGTCTACCAATGGGACATCCAAAACTATTCTCAAATTTCAATTCCGAGAAGTTTGTCAAAGTTGAAACTCGACCGTGCATTTTCACTAGACTTGTGCTTAAAGGGTGAGAAAATAGCTTGGAATTTCACGAAAGTTGGTGTGCGCATTTGTCTACCAACGGGACATCCAAATCTATGCTCAATTTTTATTTCCGAGAAGTTGGTCAAATTCGAAACTCGATGGTGTGTTTTCGCTAGACTTAGGCTTAAAGGGTGAGAAAATAGCTCGGAACGTCACGAAAGTTGGCGTGCGCATTTGTCTACCAACGGGACATCCAAATCTATGCTCAATTTTAAAATTCGAGAAGTTGGTCAAATTGGAATCTCGACCGTGCGTTTTCGCTAGACTTGGGCTTAAAGGGGGAGAAAATAGATTGGAATGTCACGAAAGTTGATGTGGACGCTTGTCTACCAATGGAACATCCAAAAGTATTCTCAAATTTCAACTCCGAGAAGTTGGTCAAAGTTGAAACTCGATCGTGCGTTTTCGCTATACTTAGGCTTAAAGGGGGAGAAAATAGATCGAAACGTCATGAAAGTTGGCATGCGCATTTGTCTACCAACGGGACATCCAAATCTATGCTCAATTTTTAATTCCGAGAAGTTGGTCAAATTCGAAACTCGACCGTGCGTTTTCGCTAGTCTTAGGCTTAAAGGGTGAGAAAATAGCTCGGAGCGTCACGAAAGTTGGTGTGCATGCTTGTCTACCAATGGGACATCCAAAACTATTCTCAAATTTCAATTCCAAGAAATTGGTCAAAGTCGCAACGCCACCATGCGTTTTCTCTAGACTTGGGATTAAAGTGTGTGAAATTAGTTCGTAAAATCACGAAAGTTGTAGTGCACGCATGTCTACAAATGTGACATCAAAATCTATTCTCAAATTTAAATTGTGAGAAGTTGGTCAAAGTTGAAAATCGATCGTGCATTTTCGCTAGACTTAGGCTTAAAGGGTGAGAAAATAGCTCAGAACGTCACAAAAGTTGGCATGCACATGTGTCTACCAACGGGACATCCAAATCTATGCTCAATTTTTAATTCCGAGAAGTCGGTCAAATTCGAAACTCGACCGTACGTTTTCGCTAGACTTAGGCTTAAAGGGTGAGAAAATAGCTCAAAACGTCACGAAAGTTGGCGTGCGTATTTGTCTACCAACGGGACATCCAAATCTATGCTCAATTTTCAATTCTGAGAAGTTGGTCAAATTTCGAAACTCGACCGTGCGTTTTCGTTAGACTTGGGGTTAAAGGCGGAGAAAATAGCTTGAGACGTCACGAAACTTGGTGTGGACACTTGTCTACCAATGGGACATCCAAAACTATTCTCAAATTTCAAACTCGATCGTGCATTTTCGTTAGACTTGGGCTTAAAGGGTGTGAAAATAGCTCGGAACGTCACGAGAGTTGGCGTGGACGCTTGTCTACCAATGGGACATCCAAAACTATTCTCGAATTTCAATTCCGAGAAGTTAGTCAAAGTTGAAACTCGATCGTGCGTTTTCGCTATACTTGGGCTTAAAGGGTGTGAAAATAGCTTGGAACGTTACGAAAGTTGGCGTGGATGCTCGTCTACCGATGTGACATCCAAATCCATTCTCAAATTTAAATTCCGAGAAGTTGGTCAAAGTTGAAAATCGACCGTGCATTTTCGCTAGAATTGGGCTTAAAGGGTGAGAAAATAGCTCGGAATGTCACGAAAGGTGGCATGCGCATTTGTCTACCAACGGGACATCCAAATCTATGCTCAATTTTCAATTCCGAGAAGTTGGTCAAATTCGAAACTCGACCGTGCGTTTTTGCTAGAGTTGGGCTTAAAGGCGAAGAAATTAGCTCGGAACGTCACGAAAGTTGGCATGTGCACTTGTCTACCAACGGGACATCCAAATCTATTTTCAAATTTCAACTCCCAAAAGTTGGTCAAATTCAAAACGCCACCATTCGTTTTTGCTAGACTTGAGCTTAAAGGGTGTGAAATTAGCTCGTAACGTCACGAAAGTTGTTGTGCGTGCATGTCTACAAATGGGACAGCCAAATCTATTCTCAATTTTCATTTCCGAGAAGTAGGTCAAAGCCAAAACACGATCGTGGGTTTTCTCTAGATTTGGGCTTAAAGGGGAAGAAAATAGCTCGGCACGTCACAAAAGCTAGTGTGTGCACTTATCTACCAACGGGACAACCAAATCCATTATCAAATTTAAATTTCGAGAAGTTGGTCAAAGTTGAAAATCGACCGTGCATTTTTGCTAGACTTAGGCTTAAAGCGTGAGAAAATAGCTCGGAACATCACGAAAGTTGGCGTGCGCATTTGTCTACCAACGGGACATCCAAATCTATGCTCACTTTTAAATTCCGAGAAGTTGGTCAAATTCGAAACTCGACCGTGCGTTTTCGCTAGACTTGGGCTTGAAGGGTGGGAAAATAGCTCGGAACGTCACGAAAGTTGGCGTGCGCACTTGTTAACCAACGGGACATCCAAATCTATTCTCATATTTCAGTTCCGAGAAGTTGGTCAAATTCGAAACTCGACCATGCGTCTTCGCTAGACTTAGGCTTAAAGGGGGAGAAAATAGCTCGGAACGTCACGAAGTTGGTGTGGACGCTTGTCTACCAATGGGACATCCAAAACTATTCTCAAATTTCAATTCCGAGAAGTTGGTCAAAGTTGAAACTCGATCGTGCATTTTCGCTAGACTTGGGCTTAAAGGGTGGGAAAATAGCTCGCAACGTCACGAAAGTTGGCGTGCACACTTGTCTACCAACGGGACATCCAAATCTATTCTCATATTTCAATTCCGAGAAGTTGGTCAAAGTCGAAATGCCACCATGCGTTTTCTCTAGACTTGAGCTTAAAGGGTGTTAAATTAGCTTGTAATGTGACGAAAGTTGTTGTGCGCGAATGTCTACAAATGGGACATCCAAATCTATGCTCAATTTTCAATTCCGAGAAGTTGGTGAAAGTCGTAACTCGACCGTACGTTTTCGCTACACATGGGCTTAAAGGGGGAGAAAATAGCCCGAAACGTAACGAATGTTGGTGTGGATGCTTGTCTACAAATGGGACATCAAAAACAATGCTCAATCTTCAATTACGAGAAGTTGGTGAAAGTTGAAACTCGACCGTTCGTTTTCGGTAGAGGAGAAAATAGCTTGGAACGTCACGAAAGTTGGTGTTCGCATTTGTCTACCAATGGGACATCCAAATCTATGCTCAATTTTCAATTCCGAGAAGTTGGTCAAATTCAAAACTCGACCGTGTGTTTTCGCTCGACTTGAGCTTAAAGGGTGTGAAATTAGCTACTAATGTGACGAAAATTGGTGTGCGCATTTGTCTACCAACGGGACATCCAAATCTATGCTCAAAATTATATTCCGAGAAGTTGGTCAAAGTTGAAAATCAACCGTGCATTTTCACTAGAATTGGGCTTAAAGGGTGAGAAAATAGCTCGGAACGTCACGAAAGTTGGCACGCGCATTTGTCTACCAACGGGACATCCAAATCTATGCTCAATTTTCAATTCCGAGAAGTTGGTCAAATTCGAAACTCGACCATGCCTTTTCACTAGACTTGGCCTTAAAGGGGGAGAAAATAGCTCGGAACGTCACGAAAGTTGGTGTGGACGCTTGTCTACCAATGGGACATCCAAAACTATTCCCAAATTTCAATTCCGAGAAGTTAATCAAAGTTGAAACTCGATCGTGCGTTTTCGCTAGACTTAGGCTTAAAGGGTGAGAAAATAGCTCGGAACATCACGAAAGTTGGCGTGCGCATTTGTCTACCAACGGGACATCCAAATCTATGCTCAATTTTTAATTCCGAGAAGTTGGTCAAATTCGAAACTCGACCGTGCGTTTTCGCTAGACTTAGGCTTAAAGGGTGAGAAAATAGCTCGGAACGTCACGAAATTTGGCGTGCGCATTTGTCTACCAACGGGACATCCAACTCTATCCTCAATTTTCAATTCCGAGAAGTTGGTCAAATTCGAAACTCGACCGTGCCTTCTCACTAGACTTGGCCTTAAAGGGGGAGAAAATAGCTTGGAACGTCACGAAAGTTGGTGTGGACGCTTGTCTACCAATGGGACATCCAAAACTATTCTCAAATTTCAATTCCGAGAAGTTAGTCAAAGTTGAAACTCGATCGTGCGTTTTCGCTAGACTTGGGCTTAAAGGGTGCGAAAATAGCTCGGAAGTCACGAAAGTTGGCGTGGACGCTCGTCTACCAATGGGACATCCAAAACTATTCTCAAATTTAAATTTTGAGAAGTTGGTCAAAGTTGAAGCTCGATCGTGCGTTTTCGCTAGACTTGGGCTTAAAGGGTGTGAAAATAACTCGGAAGGTTACGAAAGTTGGCGTGGACGCTCGTCTACCAATGTGACATCCAAATCTATTCGCAAATTTAAATTCCGAGAAGTTGGTCAAAGTTGAAAATCGACCGTGCATTTTCTCTACACTTAGGCTTAAAGGGTGAGAAAATAGCTCGGAACGTCACGAAAGTTGGCATGCGCATTTGTCTACCAACGGGACATCCAAATCTATGCTCAATTTTTAATTCCGAGAAGTTGGTCAAATTCGAAACTCGACCGTGCGTTTTCGTTAGACTTAGGCTTAAAGGGCGAGAAAATAGCTCGGAACGTCACAAAAGTTGGCGTGCGCATTTGTCTACCAATGGTGTTAGGATATTTAGACACTTAGGAGTTAGTTAAGATCAACTTGTGTAATATATCCGTTAGGGATAGTGTGTTTCTTTAGTATGCATTAGTATGCATTTGTAAATACTTAATCCGACGGTCACGATATGTTTCCGACATAGAGTGATCCGACGGCTCAACTTCTCTTAGATCAAACCTAACCTTGATCCGTGGCTTAACACCCGATTGGTCCATGATCTCTATTTAAAGAGCATGGAGGGTCATTGTTTAGTTGATCGATTATGAGAAGCTCATTTGTAACTTTCTTTCTTTGCATAATAAATTGTCCCGTAGAAGCTATTTGGCCGGGGCCGTGGAGTGTTTCCCTCAAGAGGGTTTAAACCATGTCAAAACATCGGTGTGTTGATCTGTGATCTGTTTGTGTGAAGTGGTTGCTCTTGGTGTTCGGTCCTTTGGTAGTACCCTGTGTACCCGAACATGGTATCAGAGCTTTTATGAAGTGCCGCTTCCGGTTATGATCTAGATCTTGAACTGCTGTTGCCGAAACTCGTAAGGGTTTCTAGTTCTGGTATTTCTGTGCATTTCTGGGCTGTGGGAGGTGTTCCATTGCATCCGGAGCGTCGTTTCCATTGGGAAATAGTTTTCGTTTGATCGAAAACGGTTCCCGGTTGCTCCAGAAACGCGTTTTTCATGAGATCTGAAGGTATAATGTTACAGTGACGCATTTTTTTATTTCGTTTTTTGAAAGAAAAAAATCTCATATTTCATTTTTTTTACTGTTAGATTTTTTTTGGTTCGGATTGTTGCTTTCCCGTCTGCGTATGCTCTTTGCCGTGCACCTTGAGCGATCTCGGCAAATCAGAAACAGAAAGGGAAAGGGTTTTTCTCGGCTGCGTATGCTCTTTGCCGTGCACCTTGCGCGATCTCGGCAAATCAGAAACAGAGAGAAAACGTAGACTTTCCGGGCAAGCTAACAAGATCTAACTCCACGAGTGTGGAAAAGTTTTTTTTGTTTCGTTTTGTGGTCTGTTTTGCAGGAAAAAGGGCAAGCACGCAAACCGAGGAAGAAGAGTAAAAAAAAAAAAAAAAAAAAAGCCCCCTTCCTCATTTCCATATTTTACATACCTTTTAAACTAGCTCACTTGGTCCAAAGTTGCTTTATTCCTTAATAGGTCTTGAGTTCAAGTCTTAGGAAGTTACTTTTAAAAAGAAAAGTGCATGCAATTTCTATTTTCAAGTTACTTTATTGTAAAATTGCATCTCACTTAAATAATAAAAAATAAAAATACAAGTGAGTCACTTAAGCTTTTTATTTATTGTTGCACTATTTAAAAGTAATATCATTGTAAAAGTGAAATCACTTATTTTACAAAAGTGATTCACTTAAAAGCAACTTTTTTGTAAAGTGATTGTCAAAAGGTTCATCTTGGGAAGAGGGGGGTTCTTTTTTTTGCTGGACATTCTCTAGCTGCCACGTCACTATTGGGGACACCTTCAACAGTTTCTTTGTTCAAGCATAACTTCATCATACAGAGTCCGTTTTCAGTGCCGTTTTTTTTTGAAACCGCCTATTTTTTCGAGCTCTTCACATCCAGACTATTGGTTTCTGCTTTTACAGCCATTAATTTACAAATATGGCCGCCCTTTGTGATATTCTACTTAACAGTTCCAACTATTTCTCATGGAAATCTCGTATGGAGGATGTTCTACGAAGTAGGGGACTTTTCAGAATTACAACAGGGAAAGAAAAAGAACCCACTGATGATGATAAGAAAATAAAATGGGCAAATAGATGTGATGAAGCTCGTGGATTGATTGGGATGTCAATCTCTACTGATTTGCGATTCCACATATCTGGAATTGATGAACCTAATGCTGCTTGGGACAAGTTGGAAACTGTGTTTGGTAAACACAATGAAATTCGAGGTCACCAACTCGAAAATGAGTTGATTTCTTTAAATCCAAGTGACTTTTCATGCATTCAAGATTATTTATCTAAGTACAAAACTCTCAAGCTCTTATGTGCAGAATGTAAGATTGAGAGGGAAGACAAACAATGCATTTATCATATTCTTTCCAAACTTGGACCTGCATATTCTGTTTTTGTATCTACATTTTACTCCATGAAAGCGTCATTGAATGCAGCTAGCTATCAAGAGCCTAGTCTTGAATCCTTTTGTGATTCCTTGATTAGGGAACAAGATAAACTCATTCATCTTGGAATAATCAACAATGCAGATACATCTGGGAAAGCCTTATTGTCCCAACAGAAAGAAAAGTCCAAGCCTCCCAAGAAACAAAATTTTCGCAATAATAAGTCAAACAAGGGTCCCAAACCCTCTCAGTCAGCTCCTTCTTTAAAAAATGACAAAGGATCCAAGCCAAAAGGCAAGAAGACTGAGCGTCATTGCAACTATTGCGGGAAAGATAATCATGATGAATCAAAGTGTTTCAAGAAGAAGGCAGCCTTGGAAGCAGCAATGAAGAAGCACCACATCAGCCTAGATTCACCATCAGAATCTACCTCTCATGGACATGCACTTTGTGCTTCTGGTTATTCTTATAATGCATCTTCTTCTTCTACTTCAAATGAATGGCTCATTGATTCTGGAGCATCTTATCATATGGCTAAGGATCAAGCCATCTTTTCTACTATGCATGAATGTAACACCAAACAAATATTTGTTGGTGATGATAGATCTCTAAGTGTTGTAGGAGCTGGAACAGTTCCAGTAGATAATGGTCATTTTAGTGATGTACTATGTGTTCCAAAAATTTCCTGCAATTTGTTATCAGTCTATCAGATCACTCATTCTGGTGAAGGTAAAACTGTGACCTTTACACCTCACCAAGTTGTAATCAAGGATTTTAAAGATCCTCAACAGGTCCTAGCTACCGGAATTGTTGATGATATTACCAGGTTGTACAAGTTTAACAACTTTGGGTCATCACCTTTCCCTTCAGTTTTTGTTGCTCATAGTGATAACTTGAGCAAACTTTGGCATGAGCGATTTGGTCACTTAAATTATCGCTCATTGCAACAACTTTGTAAAGAAAATATGGTGACAGGTCTTCCGATGGTATCTTGCAGAGATGGTGTTTGTTCCGGATGTGTACTCGGAAAACATCATCGGGACAGTTTTGACAAACGTGCCTCTTGGCACGCCTCGGTTCCCTTGGAGCTTGTGCATAGTGACTTGTGTGGTCCTCTTCCATCTGCTTCCTTTTCTGGTTTCAAGTATTTCTTAACTTTCATTGATGATTACACCAGACGCACTTGGGTTTATTTCCTAAAACTGAAGAGCGAAGTATTTAACATGTTCTTGGCCTACAAGGCCCTTGTTGAAAAACAATCTGGACATCAAATTATTAAGTTAAGATCTGACAATGGAGGAGAATATGTTAACAAACAGTTCACTACTTCCTGCACTGAACAAGGCATCCAACAACAGCACACTGTTCCATATACACCACAACAAAATGGTGTAGCTGAGCGGAAGAACCGCACTTTAAAAGAAATGGCTAATTGTATGATCCAATCTAAGGGACTAAGTCTTCAATTTTGGGCTGAAGCCATAAATTGTGCAAATTACATAGTAAATCGCACCCCCACAAAAGCATTACAAGGTATAACACCGGAAGAAACATGGAGTAAAATTAAACCTGATGTAAGTCACTTTCGTGTGTTTGGTAGTGAAGCATGGGCTCACATTCCGGATGAAAAACGGAAAGCATTGCAGCCTAAAAGTGAAAAGTGCATATTTGTTGGATATTCTGAAGATGTAAAAGGTTATAGACTTCTTCAACCACATTCTCATGCTATAATCATTAGAAGAGATGTTAAATTTGATGAAAATATCTTGGCCTGCGAGCCTAACTCGGCAAGTGTGCCATCTTTGGCCTGCGAGCCTGATTCGGCGTTTGTGCCTTCTTCTTCTTCTTCCAACTTCCTTGACAGGTTTCCAACTCCAGTTTCTGATGATGACAGTGAGGATGAAAATCCACCTCCGCCTGCTCATGTTCCTCCAGTTGCACCAGCACAAGTGCTTCCTCGATGGGTCCGTTCAACATGTGAAGCAGCTGGTGATCTTGCCGGTGATCCTAGAGATCAACGTCGAACACGTTCTCAGTTTCAGCGAGCCTCTTCTCTTTTGGCTCAAGTTTCCGAGAATCATGATCCAGAAACTTTTGCAGAAGCTTCAGGGAATCCAGATTGGGATGCAGCCATGGATGAAGAATATCGTTCCTTAATGGCGAACGATACTTGGGATCTTGTACCTCTTCCAAAAGGAAGAAAACTTGTCAGATGTAAATGGGTCTACAGAACTAAGTATGCATCAGATGGAAGTGTTGAAAGACTTAAGGCAAGGTTAGTTGCCAAAGGTTTTTCTCAAGTTGAAGGGATTGACTACAATGAAACCTTTGCTCCCGTCGCCAAAATGAACTCCATCCGCCTTGTTCTTTCCCTTGCAGCCTTACACAACTGGGAAGTCCATCAAATGGATGTCAAGTCTGCCTTCTTACATGGTGATTTACAGGAGGAAATTTACATGGAACAACCTCCTGGATATGTTCAGAATAACTCTAGCCTTGTCTGTCGCCTTAAGAAATCCTTATATGGCCTTAAGCAAGCTCCTAGAGCTTGGTATGCCAAAATGGATAACTTTCTCCTTGACACTGGTTTTTCTAGATGCCATTCTGACCCCAATGTCTATACCAAGAAAGTAGGAAACCATCTCCTCATACTTGTTCTATATGTTGATGACCTTATTCTTACTGGTAGTGACCCTAATCTTATAACCCATGTGAAATCCAGTCTTAAACAAACTTTTGAAATGTCAGACTTAGGACATTTGCATTATTTTCTTGGCCTCCAAGTTCTGCAAACCAAAGAAGGAATCTTTCTTTCTCAGTCTAAGTATGCTTGTGACCTTCTTCGTCGCTTTCACATGGAAGATTGTACACCAGCCCCTTCTCCCTTCCAGTCTGGAGTCAAACTTTCTGCCACTTGTACTTCACCTGAAGTCGATGCCACCTTGTATCGTCAGCTTGTTGGTTGTCTCTTATACTTGACTCATTCCCGTCCTGACCTTTCCTTTGCCGTTGGTAGAGTTGCCCGTTATATGCAGACACCTCATGAAAGTCACTGGAAAGCAGCTAAAAGAATACTTCGATATATTCGAGGTACAGTTCAGTTTGGGATTCATTACAGTACAGGGGGGAAACCTTTGTTGGTTGGTTTCACTGATTCAGATTGGGCCGGCGATCCTGATGATCGAAAGTCTACTGCAGGTTATGTTTTCAGTCTGGGATATGGACCTATTACTTGGGCTTGTAAGAAACAACAAGCTCTTGCTCTTTCTTCAGCAGAGGCAGAATATCGAGCAGCAGTTAATGCCAGTCAGGAAGCTTTATGGCTTCGACAGATCCTTTCAGAGTTTGGATTCGAGCAGCAGCAGCCTACTCCACTTTGGTGCGACAATCAAAGTGCCATCAAGCTTGCCAAAGATCCAGTTCTACATCAACGCAGCAAACACATTGAGCTACATATGCACTTCATCAGAAATCTTGTTCATGATCGTGTTCTTGAAGTGCTGTTTTGCCCTACAGATGATCAAGTTGCAGACATCTTCACCAAGTCTCTTACAGAAGCGAAGTTTTCTAAACTTCGATCTATGTTAGGAGTTCAGGAACTTGTCATTAAGGGGGGATAGGCTCTAATGCCTCCTTCCTTCTCCTAATAGTGTCACTTTTGTAAATCCTTCAATCCTATCCCAAGTTGTTCTTAAGGGGGGATGTTAGGATATTTAGACACTTAGGAGTTAGTTAAGATCAACTTGTGTAATATATCCGTTAGGGATAGTGTGTTTCTTTAGTATGCATTTGTAAATACTTAATCCGACGGTCACGATATGTTTCCGACATAGAGTGATCCGACGGCTCAACTTCTCTTAGATCAAACCTAACCTTGATCCGTGGCTTAACACCCGATTGGTCCATGATCTCTATTTAAAGAGCATGGAGGGTCATTGTTTAGTTGATCGATTATGAGAAGCTCATTTGTAACTTTCTTTCTTTGCATAATAAATTGTCCCGTAGAAGCTATTTGGCCGGGGCCGTGGAGTGTTTCCCTCAAGAGGGTTTAAACCACGTCAAAACATCGGTGTGTTGATCTGTGATCTGTTTGTGTGAAGTGGTTGCTCTTGGTGTTCGGTCCTTTGGTAGTACCCTGTGTACCCGAACAAATGGGACATCCAAATCTATGCTCAATTTTCAATTCCGAGAAGTTGGTCAAATTCGAAACTCGACCGTGCGTTTTCACTAGACTTGGGATTAAAGTGGGAGAAAATAGCTCGGAACGTCACGAAAGTTGGTGTGGACGCTTGTCTACCAATGGGACATCCAAAACTATTCTCAAATTTCATTTCCGAGAAGTTAGTCAAAGTTGAAACTCGATCGTGCGTTTTCGCTAGACTTGGGCTTAAAGGGTGCGAAAATAGCTCGGAACGTCATGAAAGTTGGCGTGGACGCTCGTCTACCAATGCGACATCCAAATCTATTCGCAAATTTAAATTTCGAGTAGTTGGTCAAGGTTGAAAATCGACCGTGCATTTTCGCTACACTTAGGCTTAAAGGGTGAGAAAATAGCTCAGAACGTCACGAAAGTTGGCGTGCGCATTTGTCTACCAACGGGACATCCAAATCTATGCTCAATTTTCAATTCCGAGAAGTTGGTCAAATTCGAAACTCGATCGTGTGTTTTCGCTAGACTTGGGCTTAAAGGGGGAGAAAATAGCTCGGTATGCCACGAAAGTTGGCGTGGATGCTCGTCTACCAATGGGACATCCAAAACTATTCTCAAATTTAAATTCCGAGAAGTTGGTCAAAGTTGAAACTCGATCGTGTGTTTTCGCTAGACTTGGGCTTAAAGGGTGTGAAAATAGCTCGGAACATTACGAAAGTTGGCGTGGACGCTCATCTACCAATGGGACATCCAAATCCATTCTCAAATTTAAATTCCGAGATGTTGGTCAAAGTTGAAACTCGATCGTGCGTTTTCGCTAGATTTGGGCTTAAAGGGGGAGAAAACAGCTCGGAACGTCACGAAATTTCGCGTGAGCATTTGTCTACCAATGGGACATCCAAATCTATGCTGAATTTTCAATTCCGAGAAGTTGGTCAAATTCGAAACTCGACCATGCGTTTTCGCTAGACCTAGGCTTAAAGGGTGAGAAAATAGCTCAGAACGTCACAAAAGTTGGCGTGCGCATTTGTCTACCAACGGGACATCCAAATCTATGCTCAATTTTCAATTCCAAGAAGTTGGTCAAATTCGAAACTCGATCGTGCGTTTTCGCTAGACTTGGGCTTAAAGGGGGAGAAAATAGCTCGGAACGTCACGAAAGTTGGCGTGGACGCTCGTCTACCAATGTGACATCCAAATCTATTCGCAAATTTAAATTCTGAGAAGTTGGTCAAAGTTGAAAATCGACCGTGCATTTTCTCTACACTTAGGCTTAAAGGGTGAGAAAATAGCTCAGAACGTCACGAAAGTTGGCGTGAGCATTTGTCTACCAACGGGACATCCAAATCTATGCTCAATTTTCAATTCCGAGAAGTTGGTCAAATTCGAAATTCGACCGTGCGTTTTCGCTAGACTTGTGCTTAAGGAGGGAGAAAATAGCTCGGAACGTCACGAAAGTTGTTGTGGACGCTTTTCTACCAATGGTACATCCAAAACTATTCTCAAATTTCAATTCCGAGAAGTTAGTCAAAGTTGAAACTCGGTCGTGTGTTTTCGCTAGACTTGGGCTTAAAGGGTGCGAAAATAGCTCGGAACGTCACGAAAGTTGGCGTGGACGCTCGTCTACCAATGTGACATCAAAATCCATTCGCAAATTTAAATTCTGAGAAGTTGGTCAAAGTTGAAAATCGACCGTGCATTTTCGCTACACTTAGGCTTAAAGGGTGAGAAAATAGCTTGGAACGTCATGAAAGTTGGCGTGCGCATTTGTTTACCAACAGGACATCCAAATCTATGCTCAATTTTTAATTCCGAGAAGTTGGTCAAATTTGAAACTCGACCGTGCGTTTTCACTAGACTTGGGCTTAAAGGGGGAGAAAATAGCTCGGAATGTCACGAAAGTTGGTGTGGACGCTCGTCTACCAATGGGACATCCAAAACTATTCTCAAATTTAAATTCCGAGAAGTTGGTCAAAGTTGAAACTCGATCGTGCGTTTTCGCTAGACTTGGGCTTAAAGGGTTTGAAAATAGCTCGGAACTTCACGAAAGTTGGCGTGGACCCTTGCCTACCAATGCGACATCTAAATCTATTCTCAAATTTATATTCCGAGAAGTTGGTCAAAGTTGAAAATCGACCATGCATTTTCGCAAGACTTAGGCTTAAAGGGTGAGAAAATAGCTCGGAACGTCACGAAAGTTTGCGTGCGCATTTGTCTACCAACGGGACATTGAAATCTATGTTCAATTTTCAATTCCGAGAAGTTGGTCAAATTCGAAACTCGACCGTGCGTTTTCGCTAGACTTGTGCTTAAAGAGGGAGAAAATAGCTCGGAACGTCACGAAAGTTGTTGTGGACGCTTTTCTACCAATGGGACATCCAAAACTATTCTCAAATTTCAATTCCGAGAAGTTAGTCAAAGTTGAAACTTGATCGTGCGTTTTCGCTAGACTTGGGCTTAAAGGGTGCGAAAATAGCTCGGAACGTCACGAAAGTTGGCGTGGACGCTCGTCTACCAATGCGACAACCAAATCTATTCGCAAATTTAAATTCCGAGAAGTTGGTGAAAGTTGGAAATCGACCGTGCATTTTCGCTACACTTAGGCTTAAAGGGTGAGAAAATAGCTCCGAACGTCACGAAAGTTGGCGTGCGCATTTGTCTACCAACGGGACATCCAAATCTATACTCAATTTTCAATTCCGAGAAGTTGGTCAATTTTGAAACTCGACCGTGCGTTTTCGCTAGACTTGGGCTTAAATGGGGAGAAAATAGCTCGGAACGTCACGAAAGTTGGTGTGGACGCTTGTCTACCAATGGGACATCCAAAACTATTCTCGAATTTCGATTCCGAGAAGTTGGACAAAGTTGAAACTCGATCGTGCGCTTTCGCTAGACTTGGGCTTAAAGGGTGTGAAAATAGCTCGGAACGTCACGAAAGTTGGCATGCGCATTTGTCTACCAACGGGACATCCAAATCTATGCTCAATTTCCAATTCCGAGAAGTTGGTCAAATTCAAAACTCGACCGTGCGTTTTCACTAGACTTGGGATTAAAGTGGGAGAAAATAGCTCGGAACATCACGAAAATTGGTGTCGACGCTCGTCTACCAATGGGACATCCAAAACTATTCTCAAATTTCAATTCCGAGAAGTTAGTCAAAGTTGAAACTCGATCGTGCGTTTTCGCTAGACTTGGGCTTAAAGGGTGCGAAAATAGCTCGGAACGTCACGAAAGTTGGCGTAGACGCTCGTGTACCAATCGGACATCCAAAACTATTCTCAAATTTCAATTCCGAGAAGTTGGTCAAAGTTGAAACTCGATCGTGCATTTTCGCTAGACTTGGGCTTAAAGGGTTCGAAAATAGCTCGGAATGTCACGAAAGTTGGCGTGGACGCTCGTCTACCAATGTGACATCCAAATCCATTCGCAAATTCAAATTCTGAGAAGTTGGTCAAAGTTGAAAATCGACCGTGCATTTTTGCTACACTTAGGCTTAAAGGGTGAGAAAATAGCTCGGAACGTTACGAAAGTTGGCGTGCGCATTTGTCTACCAACGGGACATTCAAATCTATGCTCAATTTTTAATTCCGAGAAGTTAGTCAAATTCGAAACTTGACCGTGCGTTTTCACTAGACTTGGGCTTAAAGGGGGACAAAATAGCTCAGAACATCACGAAAGTTGGTGTGGACGCTTGTCTACCAATGGGACATCCAAAACTATTCTCAAATTTCAATTCTGAGAAGTTAGTCAAAGTTGAAACTCGATCGTGCGTTTTCGCTAGACTTGGGCCCTAAAGGGTGTGAAAATAGCTCGGAACGTCACGAAAGTTGGCGTGGACGCTTGTCTATCAATGTGACATCCAAATCCATTAGCTCGTAATGTGACAAAAGTTCGCGTGCGCATTTGTCTACCAACAGGACATCCAAATCTATGCTCAATTTTTAATTCCGAGAAGTTGGTCAAATTCGAAACTCGACCGTGCGTTTTTGCTAGACTTGGGCTTAAAGGGGGAGAAAATAGCTCGCAACGTCACGAAAGTTGGTGTGGACGCTTGCCTACCAATGGGACATCCAAAACTATTCTCAAATTTCAATTCCGAGAAGTTGGTCAAAGTTGAAACTCGATCGTGCGTTTTCGCTAGACTTGGGCTTAAAGGGTGTGAAAATAGCTCGAAACGTCACGAAAGTTGGCGTGGATGCTCGTCTACCAATGCGACATCCAAATCTATTCTCAAATTTATATTCTGAGAATTTGGTCAAAGTTGAAAATCGACTGTGCATTTTCGCTAGACTTCGGCTTAAATGGTGAGAAAATATCTCGGAACGTCACCAAAGTTGGCGTGCGCATTTGTCTACCAACGGGACATTGAAATCTATGCTAAATTTTCAATTCCGAGAAGTTGGTCAAATTCGAAACTCGACCGTGTGTTTTCACTAGACTTGGGCTTAAAGAGGGAGAAAATAGCTCAGAACGTCACGAAAGTTGGTGTGGACGCTTGTCTACCAATGGGACATCCAAATCTATTCTCAAATTTATATTCCGTGAAGTTGGTCAAAGTTGAAAATCGACCCTGCATTTTCGCTAGACTTGGGCTTAAAGAGTGATAAAATAGCTCGGAATGTCACGAAAGTTGGCGTGCGCATTTGTCTACCAATGGGACATCCAAATCTATGCTCAATTTTTAATTCCGAGAAGTTGGTCAAATTCGAAACTCGACCGTGCGTTTTCACTAGACTTGGGCTTAAAGGGGGAGAAAATAGCTTGGAACGTCACGAAAGTTGGCGTGGATGCTCGTCTACCAATGGGACATCCAAAACTATTCTCAAATTTTAATTCCGAGAAGTTGGTCAAAGTTGAAACTCGATCGTGCGTTTTCGCTAGACTTGGGCTTAAAGGGTGTGAAAATAGCTCGGAACGTCACGAAAGTTGGCGTGCGTATTTGTCTATAAACGGGACATCCAAATCTATGCTCAATTTTTAATTCCGAGAAGTTGGTCAAATTCAAAACTTGACCGTGCGTTTTCGCTAGACTTAGGCTTAAAGGGTGAGAAAATAGCTCGGAACGTCACGAAAGTTGGCGTGCGCATTTGTCTACCAACGGGACATCCAAATCTATGCTCAATTTTTAATTCCGAGAAGTTGGTCAAATTCGAACCTCGACCATGCGTTTTCGCTAGACCTAGGCTTAAAGGGTGAGAAAATAGCTCAGAACGTCACGAAAGTTGGCGTGCAAATTTGTCTACCAACGGGACATCCAAATCTATGCTCAATTTTCAATTCCGAGAAGTTGGTCAAATTCGTAACTCGACCGTGCCTTTTCACTAGACTTGGCCTTAAAGGGAGAGAAAATAGCTCGGAACGTCACGAAAGTTGGTGTGGACGCTTGTCTACCAATGGGACATCCAAAACTATTCTCAAATTTCAATTCTGAGAAGTTAATTAAAGTTGAAACTCGATCGTGCGTTTTCGCTAGACTTAGGCTTAAACGGTGATAAAATAGCTCGGAACATCACGAAAGTTGGCGTGCGCATTTGTCTATAAACGGGACATCCAAATCTATGATCAATTTTCAATTCTGAGAAGTTGGACAAACTTGAAACTCGACCGTGCGTTTTCGCTTGACTTGAGCTCAAAGGGTGTGAAATTAGCTCGTAATGTGAAGAAAGTTGGCGTGCGCATTTGTCTACCAACGGGACATGCAAATCTATCCTCAATTTTTAATTCCGAGAAGTTGGTCAAATTCGAACCTCGACCATGCGTTTTCGCTAGACCTAGGCTTAAAGGGTGAGAAAATAGCTCAGAACGTCACGAAAGTTGGCGTGCGAATTTGTCTACCAACGGGACATCCAAATCTATGCTCAATTTTCAATTCCGAGAAGTTGGTCAAATTCGTAACTCGATCGTGCGTTTTCGCTAGACTTGGGCTTAAAGTGGGAGAAAATAGCTCGGAACGTCACGAAAGTTGGGGTGGATGCTTGTCTACCAATGGGACATCCAAAACTATTCTCAAATTTAAATTCCGAGAAGTTGGTCAAAGTTGAAACTCGATCGTGCGTTTTCGCTAGACTTGGGCTTAAAGGGGGAGAAAATAGCTCGGAACGTCATGAAAGTTAGCGTGCGCATTTGTCTACCAACATGAAATCCAAATCTATGCTCAATTTTTAATTCCGAGAAGTTGGTCAAATTCGAAACTCGACCATGCGTTTTCGCTAGACCTAGGCTTAAAGGGTGAGAAAATAGCTCAGAACGTCACGAAAGTTGGCGTGCGCATTTGTCTACCAACGGGACATCCAAATCTATGCTCAATTTTCAATTCTGATAAGTTGGTCAAATTCGAAACTCGATCGTGCGTTTTCGCTAGACTTGGGCTTAAAAAAGGAGAAAATAGCTCGGAACGTCACGAAAGTTGGCGTGGATGCTCGTCTACCAATGGGACATCCAAAACTATTCTCAAATTTAAATTCCGAGAAGTTGGTCAAAGTTGAAACTCGATCGTGCGTTTTCGCTAGACTTGGGTTTAAAGGGGGAGAAAATAGCTCGGAACGTCACGAAAGGTTGCGTGAGCATTTGTCTACCAACGGGACATCCAAATCTATGCTGAATTTTCAATTCCGAGAAGTTGGTCAAATTCGAAACTCGACCGTGCGTTTTCGCTAGACTTGGGCTTAAAGGGGGAGAAAATAGCTCGAAACGTCACGAAAGTTGGTGTGGACGCTTGTCTACCAATGGGACATCCAAAACTATTCTCAAATTTCAATTCTGAGAAGTTGGTCAAAGTTGAAACTCGATCGTGCGTTTTCGCCAGACTTGGGCTTAAAGGGTGTGAAAATAGCTCAGAACGTCACGAAAGTTGGCGTGCACATTTGTCTACCAACGGGACATCCAAATCTATGCTCAATTTTCGATTCCGAGAAGTTGGTCAAAGTTGAAACTCGATCGTGCATTTTCGCTTGACTTGGGCTTAAACGGGGAGAAAATAGCTCAGAACGTCACGAAAGTTGGTGTGGACGCTTGTCTACCAATGGGACATCCAAAACTATTCTCAAATTTCAATTCTGAGAAGTTGGTCAAAGTTGAAACTCGATCGTGCGTTTTCGCCAGACTTGGGCTTAAAGGGTGTGAAAATAGCTCAGAACGTCACGAAAGTTGGCGTGCACATTTGTCTACCAACGGGACATCCAAATCTATGCTCAATTTTCAATTCCGAGAAGTTAGTCAAATTCGAAACTCGACCGTGCGTTTTCGCTAGACTTGGGCTTAAAGGGGGAGAAAATATCTCGGACCGTCACGAAAGTTGGTGTGGACTCTTGTCTAGCAATGGGAAATCCAAAACTATTCTCGAATTTCGATTCCAAGAAGTTGGACAAAGTTGAAACTCGATCGTACGCTTTCGCTAGACTTGGGCTTAAAGGGTGTGAAAATAGCTCAGAACGTCACGAAAGTTGGCGTGCACATTTGTCTACCAACGGGACATCCAAATCTATGCTCAATTTTCAATTCCGAGAAGTTAGTCAAATTCGAAACTCGACCGTGCGTTTTCGCTAGACTTGGGCTTAAAGGGGGAGAAAATAGCTCGGACCGTCACGAAAGTTGGTGTGGACTCTTGTCTAGCAATGGGACATCCAAAACTATTCTCGAATTTCGATTCCGAGAAGTTGGACAAAGTTGAAACTCGATCGTGCGTTTTCGCTTGACTTGGGCTTAAACGTGGAGAAAATAGCTCGGAACGTCACGAAAGTTGGTGTGGACGCTTGTCTACCAATGGGACATCCAAAACTATTCTCAATTTTCAATTCCGAGAAGTTAATCAAATTTGAAACTCGACCGTGCATTTTCGCTAGACTTGGGCTTAAAGGGGGCGAAAATAGCTCGGAACGTCACGAAAGTTGGTGTGGACGCTTGTCTACCAATGGGACACCCAAACCTATTCTCAAATTTCAATTCCGAGAAGTTGGTCAAAGTTGAAACTCGATCGTGCGTTTTCGCTTGACTTGGGCTTAAACGGGGAGAAAATAGCTCGGAACGTCACGAAAGTTGGTGTGGACGCTTGTCTACCAATGGGACATCCAAAACTATTCTCAAATTTCAATTCTGAGAAGTTGGTCAAAGTTGAAACTCGTTCGTGCGTTTTCGCTTGACTTGGGCTTAAACGGGGAGAAAATAGCTCGGAACGTCACGAAAGTTGGTGTGGACGCTTGTCTAACAATGGGACATCAAAAACTATTCTCAATTTTCAATTTCGAGAAGTTAATCAAATTCGAAACTCGACCGTGCGTTTTCGCTAGACTTGGGCTTAAAGGGATAGATAATAGCTCGGAACGTCACGAAAGTTGGTGTGGACGCTTGTCTACCAATGGGACATCCAAAACTATTCTCGAATTTCGATTCCGAGAAGTTGGACAAAGTTGAAACTCGATCGTGCGCTTTCGCTAGACTTGGGCTTAAAGGGTGTGAAAATAGCTCGGAACGTCACGAAAGTTGGCGTGCGCATTTGTCTACCAACGGGACATCCAAATCTATGCTCAATTTTCAATTCTGAGAAGTTGGTCAAATTCGAAACTCGACCGTGCGTTTTCACTAGACTTGGGCTTAAAGGGGGAGAAAATAGCTCGGAACGTCATGAAAGTTGGTGTGGACGCTTGTCTACCAATACGACATCCAAAACTATTCTGAAATTTCAATTCCGAGAAGTTAATCAAAGTTGAAACTCGATCGTGCATTTTCGCTAGACTTGGGCTTAAAGGGTGTGAAAATAGCTCGGAACGTCACGAAAGTTGGCGTGCGGATTTGAATACCAACGGGACATCCAAATCTATGCTCAATTTTTAATTCTGAGAAGTTGGTCAAATTCGAAACTCGACCTTGCGTTTTCACTAGGCTTGGGCTTAAAGGGGGAGAAAATAGCTCGGAACGTCACGAAAGTTGGTGTGGACGCTTGTCTACCAATGGGACATCCAAAACTATTCTCGAATTTCGATTCTGAAAAGTTGGACAAAGTTGAAACTCGATATCGTGCGCTTTCGCTAGACTTGGGCTTAAAGGGTGTGAAAAAAGCTCGGAACGTCACGAAAGTTGGCGTGCGCATTTTTCTACCAACGGGACATCGAAATCTATGCTCAATTTTTAATTCCGAGAAGTTGGTCAAATTCGAAACTTGACCGTGCGTTTTCGCTAGACTTAGGCTTAAAGGGTGAGAAAATAGCTCGGAACGTCACGAAATTTGGCGTGCGCATTTGTCTACCAACGGGACATCCAAATTTATGCTCAATTTTTAATTCCGACAAGTTGGTCAAATTCGAAACTCGACCGTGCGTTTTCGCTAGACTTGGGCTTAAAGGGGGAGAAAATAGCTCAGAACGTCACGAAAGTTGGCGTGGACGCTCGTCTACCAATGTGACATCCAAATCTATTCTGAAATTTATATTCCGAGAAGATGGTGAAAGTTGAAAATCGACCGTGAATTTTCGCTAGACTTGGGCTTAAAGGGGGAGAAAATAGCTTGAAACGTCACGAAAGTTGGATTGGACGCTTTTCTAACAATGGGACATCCAAAAATATTCTCGAATTTCGATTCCGAGAAGTTGGACAAAGTTGAAACTCGATCGTGCGTTTTCGCTAGACTTGGGCTTAAAGGGTGTGAAAATAGCTCGGAACATCACGAAAGTTGGCGTGTGCATTTGTCTACCAATGGGACATCCAAATCTATGCTCAATTTTCAATTCCGAGAAGTTGGTCAAATTCGAAACTCGACCGTGCGTTTTCACTAGACTTGGGCTTAGAGGGGGAGAAAATAGCTCGGAACGTCACAAAAGTTGGTGTGGACGCTTGTCTACCATTGCGACATCCAAAACTATTCTGAAATTTCAATTCCGAGAAGTTAATCAAAGTTGAAACTCGATCGTGCGTTTTCGCTAGACTTGGGCTTAAAGTGTGTGAAAATAACTCGGAACGTTACAAAAGTTGGCGTGCGCATTTGTCTACCAACATGACATCCAAATCTATGTTCAATTTTCTATTCCGAGAAGTTGGTCAAATTGGAAACTCGACCGTGCGTTTTCGCTAGACTTGGGCTTAAAGGGGGAGAAAATAGCTCGGAACGTCATGAAAGTTGGTGTGGATGCTTGTCTACCAATGGGACATCCGAAACTATTCTCAAATTTCAATTCCGAGAAGTTGGTCAAAATTGAAACTCGATCATGCATTTTCGCTAGACTTGGGCTTAAACGGTGTGAAAATAGCTCAGAACTTCACGAAAGTTGGCGTGGACCCTCGCCTACCAATGCGACATCCAAAACTATTCTCAAATTTAAATTTCGAGAAGTTGGTCAAAGTTGAAACTCGATCGTGCGTTTTCACTAGACTTGGGCTTAAAGGGTGTGAAAATAACTCGGAACGTTACGAAAGTTGGCGTGGACGCTCGTGTACCAATGGGACATCCCAAACTATTCTCAAATTTTGATTCCGAGAAGTTGGTCAAAGTTGAAACTCGATCTTGCGCTTTCGCTAGACTTGGGCTTAAAGGGTGTGAAAATAGCTCGGAACTTCACGAAAGTGTGCGTGGACCCTCGCCTACCAATGCGACATCCAAATCTATTCTCAAATTTATATTCCGAGAAGTTGGTCAAAGTTGAAAATCGACCGTGCATTTTCGCTAGACTTAGGCTTAAAGGTTGAGAAAATAGGTCAGAAAGTCATGAAAGTTGGCGTGCGCATATGTCTACCAACGGGACAGCCAAATCTATGCTCAATTTTCAATTCCGAGAAGTTGGTCAAATTTGAAACTCGACCGTGCGTTTTCACTAGACTTGGGCTTAAAGAGGGAGAAAATAGCTCGGAACGTCACGAACGTTGGCGTGGACGCTCGTCTACCAATGCGACATCCAAATCTATTCTGAAATTTATATTCCGAGAAGTTGGTCAAAGTTGAAAATCGAGCGTGCATTTTCGCTAGACTTGGGCTTAAAGGGGGAGAAAATAGCTCGGAAGGTCACGAAAGTTGGTGTGGACGCTTGTCTAACAATAGGACATCCAAAATTATTCTCGAATTTTGATTCCAACAAGTTGGACAAAGTTGATACTCGAACGTGCGTTTTCGCTAGACCTGGGCTTAAAGGGTGTGAAAATAGCTCGGAACGTCACGAAAGTTGGCGTGCGCATTTTTCTACCAACGGGACATCCAAATCTATGCTCAATTTTCAATTCCGAGAAGTTGGTCAAATTTGAAACTCGACCGTGCGTTTTCACTAGACTTGGGCTTAAAGAGGGAGAAAATAGCTCGGAACGTCACGAACGTTGGCGTGGACGCTCGTCTACCAATGCGACATCCAAATCTATTCTGAAATTTATATTTCGAGAAGTTGGTCAAAGTTGAAAATCGACCGTGCATTTTCGCTAGACTTGGGCTTAAAGGGGGAGAAAATAGCTCGGAAGGTCACGAAAGTTGGTGTGGACGCTTGTCTAACAATAGGACATCCAAAATTATTCTCGAATTTCGATTCCAAGAAGTTGGACAAAGTTGAAACTCGAACGTGCGTTTTCGCTAGACTTGGGCTTAAAGGGTGTGAAAATAGCTCGGAATGTCACGAAAGTTGGCGTGCGCATTTGTCTACCAACGGGACATCCAAATCTATGCTCAATTTTAAATTCTGAGAAGTTGGTCAAATTCGAAACTCGAACGTGCGTTTTTGCTAGACTTGGGCTTAAAGGGTGTGAAAATAGCTCGGAACGTCACGAAAGTTGGCGTGCGCATTTGTCTACCAACGGGACATCCAAATCTATGCTCAATTTTAAATTCTGAGAAGTTGGTCAAATTCGAAACTCGACCGTGCGTTTTCACTAGACTTGGGCTTAAAGAGGGAGAAAATAGCTCAGAACGTCACGAACGTTGGCGTGGACGCTCGTCTACCAATGCGACATCCAAATCTATTCTGAAATTTATATTCCGAGAAGTTGGTCAAAGTTGAAAATCGACCGTGCATTTTCTCTAGACTTGGGCTTAAAGGGGGAGAAAATAGCTCGGAAGGTCACGAAAGTTGGTGTGGACGCTTGTCTAACAATAGGACATCCAAAATTATTCTCGAATTTCGATTCCAAGAAGTTGGACAAAGTTGAAACTCGAACGTGCGTTTTCGCTAGACTTGGGCTTAAAGGGTGTGAAAATAGCTCGGAATGTCACGAAAGTTGGCGTGCGCATTTGTCTACCAACGGGACATCCAAATCTATGCTCAATTTTAAATTCTGAGAAGTTGGTCAAATTCGAAACTCGAACGTGCGTTTTCGCTAGACTTGGGCTTAAAGGGTGTGAAAATAGCTCGGAACGTCACGAAAGTTGGCGTGCGCATTTGTCTACCAACGGGACATCCAAATCTATGCTCAATTTTAAATTCTGAGAAGTTGGTCAAATTCGAAACTCGACCGTGCGTTTTCACTAGACTTGGGCTTAAAGAGGGAGAAAATAGCTCAGAACGTCACGAACGTTGGCGTGGACGCTCGTCTACCAATGCGACATCCAAATCTATTCTGAAATTTATATTCCGAGAAGTTGGTCAAAGTTGAAAATCGACCGTGCATTTTCTCTATACTTGGGCTTAAAGGGGGAGAAAATAGCTCGGAAGGTCACGAAAGTTGGTGTGGACGCTTGTCTAACAATAGGACATCCAAAATTATTCTCGAATTTCGATTCCAAGAAGTTGGACAAAGTTGAAACTCGAACGTGCGTTTTCGCTAGACTTGGGCTTAAAGGGTGTGAAAATAGCTCGGAACGTCACGAAAGCTGTCATGCGCATTTGTCTACCAATGGGACATCCCAATCTATGCTCAATTTTCAATTCCGAGAAGTTGGTCAAATTGGAAACTCGACCGTGCGTTTTCGCTAGACTTGGGCTTAAAGGGGGAGAAAATAGCTCGGAACGTCACGAAAGTTGGTGTGGACGCTTGTCTACCAGTGGGACATTCAAAACTATTCTCAAATTTCAATTCCGAGAAGTTGGTCAAAGTTGAAACTCGATCGTGCGTTTTCGCTAGAATTGAGCTTAAAGGATGTGAAATTAGCTCGTAATGTCATGAAAGTTGCTGTGCGCACATGTCTACAAATGGGACATCAAAATCTATTCTCAATTTAAATTCCGAGAAGTTGGTCAAATTTGAAACTCGACCGTGCGTTTTCGCTAGACTTGGGATTAAAGGGGGAGAAAATAGCTCGGAACGTCACGAACGTTGGTGTGGACGCTTGTCTACCAATGGGACATCCAAATCTATTCTCAAATTTCAATTCCGAGAAGTTAGTCAAAGTTGAAACTCGATTGTGCGTTTTCGCTAGACTTGGGCTTAAAGGGTGTGAAAATAGCTCGGAACGTTACGAAAGTTGGCGTGGACGCTCGTCTACCAATGTGACATCCAAATCCATTCTCAAATTTAAATTCCGAGAAGTTTGTCAAAGTTGAAAATCGACCGTGCATTTTCGGTAGACTTGGGCTTAAAGGGTGAGAAAATAGCTTGCAACGTCACGAAAGTTGGCGTGCGCATTTGTCTACCAACGGGACATCCAAATCTATGCTCAATTTTTAATTCCGAGAAGTCGGTCAAATTCGAAACTCGACCGTACGTTTTCGCTAGACTTAGGCTTAAAGGGTGAGAAAATAGCTCAGAACGTCACGAAACTTGGCGTGCGTATTTGTCTACCAACTGGACATCCAAATCTATGCTCAATTTTTAATTCTGAGAAGTTGGTCAAATTTCGAAACTCGACCGTGCGTTTTCGTTAGACTTGGGGTTAAAGGCGGAGAAAATAGCTTGAGACGTCACGAAACTTGGTGTGGACACTTGTCTACCAATGGGACATCCAAAACTATTCTCAAATTTCAATTCCGAGAAGTTAGTCAAAGTTCAAACTCGATCGTGCGTTTTCGTTAGACTTGGGCTTAAAGTGTGTGAAAATAGCTCGGAACGTCACGAGAGTTGGCGTGGACGCTTGTCTACCAATGGGACATCCAAAACTATTCTCGAATTTCAATTCTGAGAAGTTAGTCAAAGTTGAAACTCGATCGTGCGTTTTCGCTAGACTTGGGCTTAAAGGGTGTGAAAATAGCTTGGAACGTTACGAAAGTTGGCGTGGATGCTCGTCTACCAATGTGACATCCAAATCCATTCTTAAATTTAAATTCCGAGAAGTTGGTCAAAGTTGAAAATCGACCGTGCATTTTCGCTAGAATTGGGCTTAAAGGGTGAGAAAATAGCTCGGAATGTCACGAAAGGTGGCATGCGCATTTGTATACCAACGGGACATCCAAATCTATGCTCAATTTTCAATTCCGAGAAGTTGGTCAAATTCGAAACTCGACCGTGCGTTTTCGCTAGAGTTGGGCTTAAAGGCGAAGAAAATAGCTCGGAACGTCACGAAAGTTGGCATGTGCACTTGTCTACCAATCGGACATCCAAATCTATTTTCAAATTTCAACTCCCAAAAGTTGGCGTGTGCACTTATCTACCAACGGGACAACCAAATCCATTATGAAATTTAAATTCCGAGAAGTTGGTCAAAGTTGAAAATCGACCGTGCATTTTCGCTAGACTTAGGCTTAAAGCATGAGAAAATAGCTCGGAACATCACGAAAGTTGGCGTGCGCAATTGTTTACCAACGGGACATCCAAATCTATGCTCACTTTTAAATTCCGAGAAGTTGGTCAAATTCGAAACTCGACCGTGCGTTTTCGCTAGACTTGGGCTTGAAGGGTGGGAAAATAGCTCGGAACGTCACGAGAGTTGGCGTGCGCACTTGTCAACCAACGGGACATCCAAATCTATTCTCATATTTCAGTTCCGAGAAGTTGGTCAAATTCGAAACTCGACCATGCATTTTCGCTAGACTTGGGCTTAAAGGGGGAGAAAATAGCTCGGAAGTCACGAAAGTTGGCGTGGACGCTCGTCTACCAATGGGACATCCAAAACTATTCTCAAATTTAAATTTTGAGAAGTTGGTCAAAGTTGAAGCTCGATCGTGCGTTTTCGCTAGACTTGGGCTTAAAGGGTGTGAAAATAGCTCGGAAGGTTACGAAAGTTGGCGTGGACGCTCGTCTACCAATGTGACATCCAAATCTATTCGCAAATTTAAATTCCGAGAAGTTGGTCAAAGTTGAAAATCGACCGTGCATTTTCTCTACACTTAGGCTTAAAGGGTGAGAAAATAGCTCGGAACGTCACGAAAGTTGGCATGCGCATTTGTCTACCAACGGGACATCCAAATCTATGCTCAATTTTTAATTCCGAGAAGTTGGTCAAATTCGAAACTCGACCGTGCGTTTTCGTTAGACTTAGGCTTAAAGGGCGAGAAAATAGCTCGGAACGTCACAAAAGTTGGCGTGCGCATTTGTCTACCAATGGGACATCCAAATCTATGCTCAATTTTCAATTCCGAGAAGCTGGTCAAATTCGAAACTCGACCGTGCGTTTTCACTAGACTTGGGATTAAAGTGGGAGAAAATAGCTCGGAACGTCACGAAAGTTGGTGTGGACGCTTGTCTACCAATGGGACATCCAAAACTATTCTCAAATTTCATTTCCGAGAAGTTAGTCAAAGTTGAAACTCGATCGTGCGTTTTCGCTAGACTTGGGCTTAAAGGGTGCGAAAATAGCTCGGAACGTCATGAAAGTTGGCGTGGACGCTCGTCTACCAATGCGACATCCAAATCTATTCGCAAATTTAAATTTCGAGTAGTTGGTCAAGGTTGAAAATCGACCGTGCATTTTCGCTACACTTAGGCTTAAAGGGTGAGAAAATAGCTCAGAACGTCACGAAAGTTGGCGTGCGCATTTTTCTACCAACGGGACATCCAAATCTATGCTCAATTTTCAATTCCGAGAAGTTGGTCAAATTCGAAACTCGATCGTGTGTTTTCGCTAGACTTGGGCTTAAAGGGGGAGAAAATAGCTCAGTACGCCACGAAAGTTGGCGTGGATGCTCGTCTACCAATGGGACATCCAAAACTATTCTCAAATTTAAATTCCGAGAAGTTGGTCAAAGTTGAAACTCGATCGTGTGTTTTCGCTAGACTTGGGCTTAAAGGGTGTGAAAATAGCTCGGAACATTACGAAAGTTGGCGTGGACGCTCATCTACCAATGGGACATCCAAATCCATTTTCAAATTTAAATTCCGAGATGTTGGTCAAAGTTGAAACTCGATCGTGCGTTTTCGCTAGATTTGGGCTTAAAGGGGGAGAAAACAGCTCGGAACGTCACGAAATTTCGCGTGAGCATTTGTCTACCAATGGGACATCCAAATCTATGCTGAATTTTCAATTCCGAGAAGTTGGTCAAATTCGAAACTCGACCATGCGTTTTCGCTAGACCTAGGCTTAAAGGGTGAGAAAATAGCTCAGAACGTCACGAAAGTTGGCGTGCGCATTTGTCTACCAACGGGACATCCAAATCTATGCTCAATTTTCAATTCCAAGAAGTTGGTCAAATTCGAAACTCGATCGTGCGTTTTCGCTAGACTTGGGCTTAAAGGGGGAGAAAATAGCTCGGAACGTCACGAAAGTTGGCGTGGACGCTCGTCTACCAATGTGACATCCAAATCTATTCGCAAATTTAAATTCTGAGAAGTTGGTCAAAGTTGAAAATCGACCGTGCATTTTCTCTACACTTAGGCTTAAAGGGTGAGAAAATAGCTCAGAACGTCACGAAAGTTGGCGTGAGCATTTGTCTACCAACGGGACATCCAAATCTATGCTCAATTTTCAATTCCGAGAAGTTGGTCAAATTCGAAATTCGACCGTGCGTTTTCGCTAGACTTGTGCTTAAGGAGGGAGAAAATAGCTCGGAACGTCACGAAAGTTGTTGTGGACGCTTTTCTACTAATGGTACATCCAAAACTATTCTCAAATTTCAATTCCGAGAAGTTAGTCAAAGTTGAAACTCGGTCGTGCGTTTTCGCTAGACTTGGGCTTAAAGGGTGCGAAAATAGCTCGGAACGTCACGAAAGTTGGCGTGGACGCTCGTCTACCAATGTGACATCAAAATCCATTCGCAAATTTAAATTCCGAGAAGTTGGTCAAAGTTGAAAATCGACCGTGCATTTTCGCTACACTTAGGCTTAAAGGGTGAGAAAATAGCTTGGAACGTCATGAAAGTTGGCGTGCGCATTTGTTTACCAACAGGACATCCAAATCTATGCTCAATTTTTAATTCCGAGAAGTTGGTCAAATTTGAAACTCGACCGTGCGTTTTCACTAGACTTGGGCTTAAAGGGGGAGAAAATAGCTCGGAATGTCACGAAAGTTGGTGTGGACGCTCGTCTACCAATGGGACATCCAAAACTATTCTCAAATTTAAATTCCGAGAAGTTGGTCAAAGTTGAAACTCGATCGTGCGTTTTCGCTAGACTTGGGCTTAAAGGGTTTGAAAATAGCTCGGAACCTCACGAAAGTTGGCGTGGACCCTTGCCTACCAATGCGACATCTAAATCTATTCTCAAATTTATATTCCGAGAAGTTGGTCAAAGTTGAAAATCGACCATGCATTTTCGCTAGACTTAGGCTTAAAGGGTGAGAAAATAGCTCGGAACGTCACGAAAGTTTGCGTGCGCATTTGTCTACCAACGGGACATTGAAATCTATGTTCAATTTTCAATTCCGAGAAGTTGGTCAAATTCGAAACTCGACCGTGCGTTTTCGCTAGACTTGTGCTTAAAGAGGGAGAAAATAGCTCGGAACGTCACGAAAGTTGTTGTGGACGCTTTTCTACCAATGGGACATCCAAAACTATTCTCAAATTTCAATTCCGAGAAGTTAGTCAAAGTTGAAACTTGATCGTGCGTTTTCGCTAGACTTGGGCTTAAAGGGTGCGAAAATAGCTCGGAACGTCACGAAAGTTGGCGTGGACGCTTGTCTACCAATGCGACAACCAAATCTATTCGCAAATTTAAATTCCGAGAAGTTGGTGAAAGTTGGAAATCGACCGTGCATTTTCGCTACACTTAGGCTTAAAGGGTGAGAAAATAGCTCCGAACGTCACGAAAGTTGGCGTGCGCATTTGTCTACCAACGGGACATCCAAATCTATACTCAATTTTCAATTCCGAGAAGTTGGTCAATTTTGAAACTCGACCGTGCGTTTTCGCTAGACTTGGGCTTAAATGGGGAGAAAATAGCTCGGAACGTCACGAAAGTTGGTGTGGACGCTTGTCTACCAATGGGACATCCAAAACTATTCTCGAATTTCGATTCCGAGAAGTTGGACAAAGTTGAAACTCGATCGTGCGCTTTCGCTAGACTTGGGCTTAAAGGGTGTGAAAATAGCTCGGAACGTCACGAAAGTTGGCATGCGCATTTGTCTACCAACGGGACATCCAAATCTATGCTCAATTTCCAATTCCGAGAAGTTGGTCAAATTCAAAACTCGACCGTGCGTTTTCACTAGACTTGGGATTAAAGTGGGAGAAAATAGCTCGGAACGTCACGAAAATTGGTGTCGACGCTCGTCTACCAATGGGACATCCAAAACTATTCTCAAATTTCAATTCCGAGAAGTTAGTCAAAGTTGAAACTCGATCGTGCGTTTTCGCTAGACTTGGGCTTAAAGGGTGCGAAAATAGCTCGGAACGTCACGAAAGTTGGCGTAGACGCTCGTGTACCAATCGGACATCCAAAACTATTCTCAAATTTCAATTCCGAGAAGTTGGTCAAAGTTGAAACTCGATCGTGCATTTTCGCTAGACTTGGGCTTAAAGGGTTCGAAAATAGCTCGGAATGTCACGAAAGTTGGCGTGGACGCTCGTCTACCAATGTGACATCCAAATCCATTCGCAAATTCAAATTCTGAGAAGTTGGTCAAAGTTGAAAAACGACCGTGCATTTTTGCTACACTTAGGCTTAAAGGGTGAGAAAATAGCTCGGAACGTTACGAAAGTTGGCGTGCGCATTTGTCTACCAACGGGACATTCAAATCTATGCTCAATTTTTAATTCCGAGAAGTTAGTCAAATTCGAAACTTGACCGTGCGTTTTCACTAGACTTGGGCTTAAAGGGGGACAAAATAGCTCAGAACATCACGAAAGTTGGTGTGGACGCTTGTCTACCAATGGGACATCCAAAACTATTCTCAAATTTCAATTCTGAGAAGTTAGTCAAAGTTGAAACTCGATCGTGCGTTTTCGCTAGACTTGGGCCCTAAAGGGTGTGAAAATAGCTTGGAACGTCACGAAAGTTGGCGTGGACGCTTGTCTATCAATGTGACATCCAAATCCATTAGCTCGTAATGTGACAAAAGTTCGCGTGCGCATTTGTCTACCAACAGGACATCCAAATCTATGCTCAATTTTTAATTCCGAGAAGTTGGTCAAATTCGAAACTCGACCGTGCGTTTTTGCTAGACTTGGGCTTAAAGGGGGAGAAAATAGCTCGCAACGTCACGAAAGTTGGTGTGGACGCTTGCCTACCAATGGGACATCCAAAACTATTCTCAAATTTCAATTCCGAGAAGTTGGTCAAAGTTGAAACTCGATCGTGCGTTTTCGCTAGACTTGGGCTTAAAGGGTGTGAAAATAGCTCGGAACGTCACGAAAGTTGGCGTGGATGCTCGTCTACCAATGCGACATCCAAATCTATTCTCAAATTTATATTCTGAGAAGTTGGTCAAAGTTGAAAATCGACTGTGCATTTTCGCTAGACTTCGGCTTAAATGGTGAGAAAATATCTCGGAACGTCACCAAAGTTGGCGTGCGCATTTGTCTACCAACGGGACATTGAAATCTATGCTAAATTTTCAATTCCGAGAAGTTGGTCAAATTCGAAACTCGACCGTGTGTTTTCACTAGACATGGGCTTAAAGAGGGAGAAAATAGCTCAGAACGTCACGAAAGTTGGTGTGGACGCTTGTCTACCAATGGGACATCCAAATCTATTCTCAAATTTATATTCCGTGAAGTTGGTCAAAGTTGAAAATCGACCCTGCATTTTCGCTAGACTTGGGCTTAAAGGGTGATAAAATAGCTCGGAATGTCACGAAAGTTGGCGTGCGCATTTGTCTACCAATGGGACATCCAAATCTATTCTCAATTTTTAATTCCGAGAAGTTGGTCAAATTCAAAACTCGACCGTGCGTTTTCACTAGACTTGGGCTTAAAGGGGGAGAAAATAGCTTTGAACGTCACGAAAGTTGGCGTGGATGCTCGTCTACCAATGGGACATCCAAAACTATTCTCAAATTTTAATTCCGAGAAGTTGGTCAAAGTTGAAACTCGATCGTGCGTTTTCGCTAGACTTGGGCTTAAAGGGTGTGAAAATAGCTCGGAACGTCACGAAAGTTGGCGTGCGTATTTGTCTATAAACGGGACATCCAAATCTATGCTCAATTTTTAATTCCGAGAAGTTGGTCAAATTCAAAACTTGACCGTGCGTTTTCGCTAGACTTAGGCTTAAAGGGTGAGAAAATAGCTCGGAACGTCACGAAAGTTGGCGTGCGCATTTGTCTACCAACGGGACATCCAAATCTATGCTCAATTTTCAATTCCGAGAAGTTGGTCAAATTCGTAACTCGACCGTGCCTTTTCACTAGACTTGGCCTTAAAGGGAGAGAAAATAGCTCGGAACGTCACGAAAGTTGGTGTGGACGCTTGTCTACCAATGGGACATCCAAAACTATTCTCAAATTTCAATTCTGAGAAGTTAATCAAAGTTGAAACTCGATCGTGCGTTTTCGCTAGACTTAGGCTTAAACGGTGATAAAATAGCTCGGAACATCACGAAAGTTGGCGTGCGCATTTGTCTATAAATGGGACATCCAAATCTATGATCAATTTTCAATTCCGAGAAGTTGGACAAACTTGAAACTCGACCGTGCGTTTTCGCTTGACTTGAGCTCAAAGGGTGTGAAATTAGCTCGTAATGTGAAGAAAGTTGGCGTGCGCATTTGTCTACCAACGGGACATCCAAATCTATCCTCAATTTTTAATTCCGAGAAGTTGGTCAAATTCGAACCTCGACCATGCGTTTTCGCTAGACCTAGGCTTAAAGGGTGAGAAAATAGCTCAGAACGTCGCGAAAGTTGGCGTGCGAATTTGTCTACCAACGGGACATCCAAATCTATGCTCAATTTTCAATTCCGAGAAGTTGGTCAAATTCGTAACTCGATCGTGCGTTTTCGCTAGACTTGGGCTTAAAGTGGGAGAAAATAGCTCGGAACGTCACGAAAGTTGGGGTGGATGCTTGTCTACCAATGGGACATCCAAAACTATTCTCAAATTTCAATTCTGAGAAGTTGGTCAAAGTTGAAACTCGATCGTGCGTTTTCGCCAGACTTGGGCTTAAAGGGTGTGAAAATAGCTCAGAACGTCACGAAAGTTGGCGTGCACATTTGTCTACCAACGGGACATCCAAATCTATGCTCAATTTTTGATTCCGAGAAGTTGGTCAAAGTTGAAACTCGATCGTGCGTTTTCGCTTGACTTGGGCTTAAACGGGGAGAAAATAGCTCAGAACGTCACGAAAGTTAGTGTGGACGCTTGTCTACCAATGGGACATCCAAAACTATTCTCAAATTTCAATTCTGAGAAGTTGGTCAAAGTTGAAACTCGATCGTGCGTTTTCGCCAGACTTGGGCTTAAAGGGTGTGAAAATAGCTCAGAACGTCACGAAAGTTGGCGTGCACATTTGTCTACCAACGGGACATCCAAATCTATGCTCAATTTTCGATTCCGAGAAGTTGAGTTGGTCAAAGTTGAAACTCGATCGTGCGTTTTCGCTTGACTTGGGCTTAAACGGGGAGAAAATAGCTCAGAACGTCACGAAAGTTGGTGTGGACGCTTGTCTACCAATGGGACATCCAAAACTATTCTCAAATTTCAATTCTGAGAAGTTGGTCAAAGTTGAAACTCGATCGTAGCGTTTTCGCCAGACTTGGGCTTAAAGGTTGTGAAAATAGCTCAGAACGTCACGAAAGTTGGCGTGCACATTTGTCTACCAACGGGACATCCAAATCTATGCTCAATTTTCAATTCCGAGAAGTTAGTCAAATTCGAAACTCGACCGTGCGTTTTCGCTAGACTTGGGCTTAAAGGGGGAGAAAATAGCTCGGACCGTCACGAAAGTTGGTGTGGACTCTTGTCTAGCAATGGGACATCCAAAACTATTCTCGAATTTTGATTCCGAGAAGTTGGACAAAGTTGAAACTCGATCGTACGCTTTCGCTAGACTTGGGCTTAAAGGGTGTGAAAATAGCTCGGAACGACACGAAAGTTGGCGTGAGCATTTTTCTACCAACGGGACATCCAAATCTATGCTCAATTTTCAATTCTGAGAAGTTGGTCAAATTCGAAACTCGATCATGCGTTTTCGCTTGACTTGGGCTTAAACGGGGAGAAAATAGCTCGGAACGTCACGAAAGTTGGTGTGGACGCTTGTCTACCAATGGGACATCCAAAACTATTCTCAATTTTCAATTCCGAGAAGTTAATCAAATTTGAAACTCGACCGTGCATTTTCGCTAGACTTGGGCTTAAAGGGGGCGAAAATAGCTCGGAACGTCACGAAAGTTGGTGTGGACGCTTGTCTACCAATGGGACATCCAAAACTATTCTCAAATTTCAATTCCGAGAAGTTGGTCAAAGTTGAAACTCGATCGTGCGTTTTCGCTTGACTTGGGCTTAAATGGGGAGAAAATAGCTCGGAACGTCACGAAAGTTGGTGTGGACGCTTGTCTACGACATCCAAAACTATTCTCAAATTTCAATTCTGAGAAGTTGGTCAAAGTTGAAACTCGTTCGTGCGTTTTCGCTTGACTTGGGCTTAAACGGGGAGAAAATAGCTCGGAACGTCACGAAAGTTGGTGTGGACGCTTGTCTAACAATGGGACATCAAAAACTATTCTCAATTTTCAATTTCGAGAAGTTAATCAAATTCGAAACTCGACCGTGCGTTTTCGCTAGACTTGGGCTTAAAGGGATAGAAAATAGCTCGGAACGTCACGAAAGTTGGTGTGGACGCTTGTCTACCAATGGGACATCCAAAACTATTCTCAAATTTCGATTCCGAGAAGTTGGACAAAGTTGAAACTCGATCGTGCGCTTTCGCTAGACTTGGGCTTAAAGGGTGTGAAAATAGCTCGGAACGTCACGAAAGTTGGCGTGCGCATTTGTCTACCAATGGGACATCCAAATCTATGCTCAATTTTCAATTCCGAGAAGTTGGTCAAATTCGAAACTCGACCGTGCGTTTTCACTAGACTTGGGCTTAAAGGGGGAGAAAATAGCTCGGAACGTCATGAAAGTTGGTGTGGACGCTTGTCTACCAATACGACATCCAAAACTATTCTGAAATTTCAATTCCGAGAAGTTAATCAAAGTTGAAACTCGATCGTGCATTTTCGCTAGACTTGGGCTTAAAGGGTGTGAAAATAGCTCGAAACGTCACGAAAGTTGGCGTGCGGATTTGAATACCAACGGGACATCCAAATCTATGCTCAATTTTTAATTCTGAGAAGTTGGTCAAATTCGAAACTCGACCTTGCGTTTTCACTAGGCTTGGGCTTAAAGGGGGAGAAAATAGCTCGGAACGTCACGAAAGTTGGTGTGGACGCTTGTCTACCAATGGGACATCCAAAACTATTCTCGAATTTCGATTCTGAAAAGTTGGACAAAGTTGAAACTCGATCGTGCGCTTTCGCTAGACTTGGGCTTAAAGGGTGTGAAAAAAGCTCGGAACGTCACGAAAGTTGGCGTGGGCATTTTTCTACCAACGGGACATCGAAATCTATGCTCAATTTTTAATTCCGAGAAGTTGGTCAAATTCGAAACTTGACCGTGCGTTTTCGCTAGACTTAAGCTTAAAGGGTGAGAAAATAGCTCGGAACGTCACGAAATTTGGCGTGCGCATTTGTCTACCAACGGGACATCCAAATTTATGCTCAATTTTTAATTCCGACAAGTTGGTCAAATTCGAAACTCGACCGTGCGTTTTCGCTAGACTTGGGCTTAAAGGGGGAGAAAATAGCTCGGAACGTCACGAAAGTTGGCGTGGACGCTCGTCTACCAATGTGACATCCAAATCTATTCTGAAATTTATATTCCGAGAAGATGGTGAAAGTTGAAAATCGACCGTGAATTTTCGCTAGACTTGGGCTTAAAGGGGGAGAAAATAGCTTGAAACGTCACGAAAGTTGGATTGGACGCTTTTCTAACAATGGGACATCCAAAAATATTCTCGAATTTCGATTCCGAGAAGTTGGACAAAGTTGAAACTCGATCGTGCGTTTTCGCTAGACTTGGGCTTAAAGGGTGTGAAAATAGCTCGGAACATCACGAAAGTTGGCGTGTGCATTTGTCTACCAATGGGACATCCAAATCTATGCTCAATTTTCAATTCCGAGAAGTTGGTCAAATTCGAAACTCGACCGTGCGTTTTCACTAGACTTGGGCTTAAAGGGGGAGAAAATAGCTCGGAACGTCACAAAAGTTGGTGTGGACGCTTGTCTACCATTGCGACATCCAAAACTATTCTGAAATTTCAATTCCGAGAAGTTAATCAAAGTTGAAACTCGATCGTGCGTTTTCGCTAGACTTGGGCTTAAAGTGTGTGAAAATAACTCGGAACGTTACAAAAGTTGGCGTGCGCATTTGTCTACCAACATGACATCCAAATCTATGTTCAATTTTCTATTCCGAGAAGTTGGTCAAATTGGAAACTCGACCGTGCGTTTTCGCTAGACTTGGGCTTAAAGGGGGAGAAAATAGCTCGGAACGTCCGGAAAGTTGGTGTGGATGCTTGTCTACCAATGGGACATCCGAAACTATTCTCAAATTTCAATTCCGAGAAGTTGGTCAAAATTGAAACTCGATCATGCATTTTCCCTAGACTTGGGCTTAAACGGTGTGAAAATAGCTCAGAACTTCACGAAAGTTGGCGTGGACCCTCGCCTACCAATGCGACATCCAAAACTATTCTCAAATTTAAATTTCGAGAAGTTGGTCAAAGTTGAAACTCGATCGTGCGTTTTCACTAGACTTGGGCTTAAAGGGTGTGAAAATAACTCGGAACGTTACGAAAGTTGGCGTGGACGCTCGTGTACCAATGGGACATCCCAAACTATTCTCAAATTTTGATTCCGAGAAGTTGGTCAAAGTTGAAACTCGATCTTGCGCTTTCGCTAGACTTGGGCTTAAAGGGTGTGAAAATAGCTCGGAACTTCACGAAAGTGTGCGTGGACCCTCGCCTACCAATGCGACATCCAAATCTATTCTCAAATTTATATTCCGAGAAGTTGGTCAAAGTTGAAAATCGACCGTGCATTTTCGCTAGACTTAGGCTTAAAGGTTGAGAAAATAGGTCAGAAAGTCATGAAAGTTGGCGTGCGCATATGTCTACCAACGGGACAGCCAAATCTATGCTCAATTTTCAATTCCGAGAAGTTGGTCAAATTTGAAACTCGACCGTGCGTTTTCACTAGACTTGGGCTTAAAGAGGGAGAAAATAGCTCGGAACGTCACGAACGTTGGCGTGGACGCTCGTCTACCAATGCGACATCCAAATCTATTCTGAAATTTATATTCCGAGAAGTTGGTCAAAGTTGAAAATCGACTGTGCATTTTCGCTAGACTTGGGCTTAAAGGGGGAGAAAATAGCTCGGAAGGTCACGAAAGTTGGTGTGGACGCTTGTCTAACAATAGGACATCCAAAATTATTCTCGAATTTCGATTCCAAGAAGTTGGACAAAGTTGAAACTCGAACGTGCGTTTTCGCTAGACCTGGGCTTAAAGGGTGTGAAAATAGCTCGGAACGTCACGAAAGTTGGCGTGCGCATTTGTCTACCAACGGGACATCCAAATCTATGCTCAATTTTAAATTCTGAGAAGTTGGTCAAATTCGAAACTCGACCGTGCGTTTTCACTAGACTTGGGCTTAAAGAGGGAGAAAATAGCTCAGAACGTCACAAACGTTGGCGTGGACGCTCGTCTACCAATGCGACATCCAAATCTATTCTGAAATTTATATTCCGAGAAGTTGGTCAAAGTTGAAAATCGACCGTGCATTTTCGCTAGACTTGGGCTTAAAGGGGGAGAAAATAGCTCGGAAGGTCACGAAAGTTGGTGTGGACGCTTGTCTAACAATAGGACATCCAAAATTATTCTCGAATTTCGATTCCAAGAAGTTGGACAAAGTTGAAACTCGAATGTGCGTTTTCGCTAGACTTGGGCTTAAAGGGTGTGAAAATAGCTCGGAACGTCACGAAAGCTGTCATGCGCATTTGTCTACCAACGGGACATCCCAATCTATGCTCAATTTTCAATTCCGAGAAGTTGGTCAAATTGGAAACTCGACCGTGCGTTTTCGCTAGACTTGGGCTTAAAGGGGGAGAAAATAGCTCGGAACGTCACGAAAGTTGGTGTGGACGCTTGTCTACCAGTGGGACATTCAAAACTATTCTCAAATTTCAATTCCGAGAAGTTGGTCAAAGTTGAAACTCGATCGTGCGTTTTCGCTAGAATTGAGCTTAAAGGATGTGAAATTAGCTCGTAATGTCATGAAAGTTGCTGTGCGCACATGTCTACAAATGGGACATCAAAATCTATTCTCAATTTAAATTCCGAGAAGTTGGTCAAATTTGAAACTCGACCGTGCGTTTTCGCTAGACTTGGGATTAAAGGGGGAGAAAATAGCTCGGAACGTCACGAACGTTGGTGTGGACGCTTGTCTACCAATGGGACATCCAAATCTATTCTCAAATTTCAATTCCGAGAAGTTAGTCAAAGTTGAAACTCGATTGTGCGTTTTCGCTAGACTTGGGCTTAAAGGGTGTGAAAATAGCTCGGAACGTTACGAAAGTTGGCGTGGACGCTCGTCTACCAATGTGACATCCAAATCCATTCTCAAATTTAAATTCCGAGAAGTTTGTCAAAGTTGAAAATCGACCGTGCATTTTCGGTAGACTTGGGCTTAAAGGGTGAGAAAATAGCTTGCAACGTCACGAAAGTTGGCGTGCGCATTTGTCTACCAACGGGACATCCAAATCTATGCTCAATTTTTAATTCCGAGAAGTCGGTCAAATTCGAAACTCGACCGTACGTTTTCGCTAGACTTAGGCTTAAAGGGTGAGAAAATAGCTCAGAACGTCACGAAACTTGGCGTGCGTATTTGTCTACCAACTGGACATCCAAATCTATGCTCAATTTTTAATTCTGAGAAGTTGGTCAAATTTCGAAACTCGACCGTGCGTTTTCGTTAGACTTGGGGTTAAAGGCGGAGAAAATAGCTTGAGACGTCACGAAACTTGGTGTGGACACTTGTCTACCAATGGGACATCCAAAACTATTCTCAAATTTCAATTCCGAGAAGTTAGTCAAAGTTCAAACTCGATCGTGCGTTTTCGTTAGACTTGGGCTTAAAGTGTGTGAAAATAGCTCGGAACGTCACGAGAGTTGGCGTGGACGCTTGTCTACCAATGGGACATCCAAAACTATTCTCGAATTTCAATTCCGAGAAGTTAGTCAAAGTTGAAACTCGATCGTGCGTTTTCGCTAGACTTTGGCTTAAAGGGTGTGAAAATAGCTTGGAACGTTACGAAAGTTGGCGTGGATGCTCGTCTACCAATGTGACATCCAAATCCATTCTCAAATTTAAATTCCGAAAAGTTGGTCAAAGTTGAAAATCGACCGTGCATTTTCGCTAGAATTGGGCTTAAAGGGTGAGAAAATAGCTCGGAATGTCACGAAAGGTGGCATGCGCATTTGTATACCAACGGGACATCCAAATCTATGCTCAATTTTCAATTCCGAGAAGTTGGTCAAATTCGAAACTCGACCGTGCGTTTTCGCTAGAGTTGGGCTTAAAGGCGAAGAAAATAGCTCGGAACGTCACGAAAGTTGGCATGTGCACTTGTCTACCAATGGGACATCCAAATATATTTTCAAATTTCAACTCCCAAAAGTTGGCGTGTGCACTTATCTACCAACGGGACAACCAAATCCATTATGAAATTTAAATTCCGAGAAGTTGGTCAAAGTTGAAAATCGACCGTGCATTTTCGCTAGACTTAGGCTTAAAGGATGAGAAAATAGCTCGGAACATCACGAAAGTTGGCGTGCGCATTTGTTTACCAACGGGACATCCAAATCTATGCTCACTTTTAAATTCCGAGAAGTTGGTCAAATTCGAAACTCGACCGTGCGTTTTCGCTAGACTTGGGCTTGAAGGGTGGGAAAATAGCTCGGAACGTCACGAAAGTTGGCGTGCGCACTTGTCAACCAACGGGACATCCAAATCTATTCTCATATTTCAGTTCCGAGAAGTTGGTCAAATTCGAAACTCGACCATGCATTTTCGCTAGACTTGGGCTTAAAGGGGGAGAAAATAGCTCGGAACGTCACGAAGTTGGTGTGGACGCTCGTCTACCAATGTGACATCCAAATCTATTCGCAAATTTAAATTCTGAGAAGTTGGTCAAAGTTGAAACTCGATCGTGTGTTTTCGCTAGACTTGGGCTTAAAAGGTGTGAAAATAGCTCGGAACATTACGAAAGTTGGCGTGGACGCTCATCTACCAATGGGACATCCAAATCCATTCTCAAATTTAAATTCCGAGAAGTTGGTCAAAGTTGAAACTCGATCGTGCGTTTTCGCTAGATTTGGGCTTAAAGGGGGAGAAAATAGCTCGGAACGTCACGAAAGTTCGCGTGAGCATTTGTCTACCAATGGGACATCGAAATCTATGCCCAATTTTCAATTCCGAGAAGTTGGTCAAATTCGAAACTCGACCATGCGTTTTCGCTAGACCTAGGCTTAAAGGGTGAGAAAATAGCTCAGAACGTCACGAAAGTTGGCGGTGCGCATTTGTCTACCAACGGGACATCCAAATCTATGCTCAATTTTCAATTCCAAGAAGTCGGTCAAATTCGAAACTCGATCGTGCGTTTTCGCTAGACTTGGGCTTAAAGGGGGAGAAAATAGCTTGGAACGTCACGAACGTTGGCGTGGACGCTCGTCTACCAATGTGACATCCAAATCTATTCGCAAATTTAAATTCTGAGAAGTTGGTCAAAGTTGAAAATCGACCGTGCATTTTCTCTACACTTAGGCTTAAAGGGTGAGAAAATAGCTCAGAACGTCACGAAAGTTGGCGTGAGCATTTGTCTACCAACGGGACATCCAAATCTATGCTCAATTTTCAATTCCGAGAAGTTGGTCAAATTCGAAATTCGACCGTGCGTTTTCGCTAGACTTGTGCTTAAGGAGGGAGAAAATAGCTCGGAACGTCACGAAAGTTGTTGTGGACGCTTTTCTACCAATGGGACATCCAAAACTATTCTCAAATTTCAATTCCGAGAAGTTAGTCAAAGTTGAAACTCGGTCGTGCGTTTTCGCTAGACTTGGGCTTAAAGGGTGCGAAAATAGCTCGGAACGTCACGAAAGTTGGCGTGGACGCTCGTCTACCAATGTGACATCAAAATCCATTCGCAAATTTAAATTCCGAGAAGTTGGTCAAAGTTGAAAATCGACCGTGCATTTTCGCTACACTTAGGCTTAAAGGGTGAGAAAATAGCTCGAAACGTCACGAAAGTTGGCGTGCGCATTTGTTTACCAACAGGACATCCAAATCTATGCTCAATTTTTAATTCCGAGAAGTTGGTCAAATTCGAAACTCGACCGTGCGTTTTCACTAGACTTGGGCTTAAAGGGGGAGAAAATAGCTCGGAACGTCACGAAAGTTGGCGTGGACGCTCGTCTACAAATGGGACATCCAAAACTATTCTCAAATTTAAATTCCGAGAAGTTGGTCAAAGTTGAAACTCGATCGTACGTTTTCGCTAGACTTGGGCTTAAAGGGTGTGAAAATAGCTCGGAACTTCACGAAAGTTGCCGTGGACCCTCGCCTACCAATGCGACATCTAAATCTATTCTCAAATTTATATTCCGAGAAGTTGGTCAAAGTTGAAAATCGACCATGCATTTTCGCTAGACTTAGGCTTAAAGGGTGAGAAAATAGCTCGGAACGTTACGAAAGTTTGCGTGCGCATTTGTCTACCAACGGGACATTGAAATCTATGTTCAATTTTCAATTCCGAGAAGTTGGTCAAATTCGAAACTCGACCGTGCGTTTTCGCTAGACTTGTGCTTAAAGAGGGAGAAAATAGCTCGGAACGTCACGAAAGTTGTTGTGGACGCTTTTCTACCAATGGGACATCCAAAACTATTCTCAAATTTCAATTCCGAGAAGTTAGTCAAAGTTGAAACTTGATCGTGCGTTTTCGCTAGACTTGGGCTTAAAGGGTGCGAAAATAGCTCGGAACGTCACGAAAGTTGGCGTGGACGCTCGTCTACCAATGCGACAACCAAATCTATTGGCAAATTTAAATTCCGAGAAGTTGGTGAAAGTTGAAAATCGACCGTGCATTTTCTCTACACTTAGGCTTAAAGGGTGAGAAAATAGCTCCGAACGTCACGAAAGTTGGCGTGCGCATTTGTCTACCAACGGGACATCCAAATCTATACTCAATTTTCAATTCCGAGAAGTTGGTCAAATTCGAAACTCGACCGTTCGTTTTCGCTAGACTTGGGCTTAAAGGGGGAGAAAATAGCTCGAAACGTCACGAAAGTTGGTGTGGACGCTTGTCTACCAATGGGACATCCAAAACTATTCTCAAATTTCAATTCCAAGAAGTTGGTCAAAGTTGAAACTCGATCGTGCGTTTTCGCTTGACTTGGGCTTAAACGGGGAGAAAATAGCTCGGAACGTCACGAAAGTTGGTGTGGACGCTTGTCTACCAATGGGACATCCAAAACTATTCTCAATTTTCAACTCCGAGAAGTTAATCAAATTCGAAACTCGACTGTGCGTTTTCGCTAGACTTGGGCTTAAAGGGAGAGAAAATAGCTCGGAACGTCACGAAAGTTGGTGTGGACGCTTGTCTACCAATGGGACATCCAAAACTATTCTCGAATTTCGATTCTGTGAAGTTGGACAAAGTTGAAACTCGATCGTGCGCTTTCGCTAGACTTGGGCTTAAAGGGTGTGAAAATAGCTCAGAACGTCACGAAGGTTGGCATGCGCATTTGTCTACCAACGGGACACCCAAATCTATGCTCAATTTCAATTCTGAGAAGTTGGTCAATTTTGAAACTCGACCGTGCGTTTTCGCTAGACTTGGGCTTAAATGGGGAGAAAATAGCTCGGAACGTCACGAAATTTGGTGTGGACGCTCGTCTACCAATGGGACATCCAAAACTATTCTCAAATTTCAATTCCGAGAAGTTAGTCAAAGTTGAAACTCGATCGTGCGTTCTCGCTAGACTTGGGCTTAAAGGGTGCGAAAATAGCTTGGAACGTCACGAAAGTTGGCGTGGACGCTCGTGTACCAATTGGACATCCAAAACTATTGTCAAATTTCAATTCCGAGAAGTTAGTCAAAGTTGAAACTCGATCGTGCATTTTCGCTAGACTTGGGCTTAAAGGGTTCGAAAATAGCTCGGAATGTCACGAAAGTTGGCGTGGACGCTCGTCTACCAATGTGACATCCAAATCCATTCGCAAATTCAAATTCTGAGAAGTTGGTCAAAGTTGAAAATCGACCGTGCATTTTCGGTACACTTAGGCTTAAAGGGTGAGAAAATAGCTCGGAACGTTACGAAAGTTGGCGTGCGCATTTGTCTACCAACGGGACATTCAAATCTATGCTCAATTTTTAATTCCGAGAAGTTAGTCAAATTCGAAACTCGACCGTGCGTTTTCACTAGACTTGGGCTTAAAGGGGGAGAAAATAGCTCGGAACGTCACGAAAGTTGGCGTGGACGCTCGTCTACCAATGGGATATGCAAAACTATTCTCAAATTTAAATTCCGAGAAGTTGGTCAAAGTTGAAACTCGATCGTGCGTTTTCGCTAGACTTGGGCTTAAAGGGTGTGAAAATAGCTCAAAACTTCACGAAAGTTGGCGTGGACCCTCGCCTACCAATGCGACATCCAAATCTATTCTCAAATTTATATTCCGAAAAGTTGCTCAAAGTTGAAAATTGACGGTGCATTTTCCCTAGACATAGGCTTAAAGGGTGAGAAAATAAGTCGGAAAGTCACGAAAGTTGGCGTGCGCATTTGTCTACCAACGGGACAGCCAAATCTATGCTCAATTTTCAATTTCGAGCAGTTGGTCAAATTTGAAACTCGACCGTGCATTTTCACTAGACTTGGGCTTAAAGAGGGAGAAAATAGCTCGGAACGTCACGAAAGTTGGCGTGGATGCTCGTCTACCAATGCGACATCCAAATCTATTCTGAAATTTATATTCCGAGAAGTTGGTCAAAGTTGAAAATCGACCGTGCATTTTCGCTAGACTTGGGCTTAAAGGGGGAGAAAATAGCTCGGAACGTCACGAAAGTTGGTGTGGACGCTTGTCTAACAATGGGACATCAAAAACTATTCTGGAATTTCGATTCCGAGAAGTTGGGCATAGTTGAAACTCGATCGTGCGTTTTCTCTAGACTTGGGCTTAAAGGGTGTGAAAATAGGTCGGAAAGTCACGAAAGTTGGCGTGCACATTTGTCTACCAACAGGACAGCCAAATCTATGCTAAATTATTTTTTCTGAGAAGTTGGTCAAATTTGAAACTCGACCGTGCGTTTTCACTAGACTTGGGCTTAAAGGGTGTGAAAATAACTCGGAACGTTACGAAAGTTGGCGTGGACGCTCGTGTACCAATGGGACATCCCAAACTATTCTCAAATTTCAATTCCGAGAAGTTAGTCAAAGTTGAAACTCGATCGTGCGTTTTGCTAGACTTGGGCTTAAAGGGGGAGAAAATAGCTCGGAACATCACGAAAGTTGGTGTGGACGCTTTTCTACCAATGGGACATCCAAAACTATTCTCGAATTTCGATTCCGAGAAGTTGGACAAAGTTGAAACTCGATCGTGCGCTTTCGCTAGACTTGGGCTTAAAGGGTGTGAAAATAGCTCGGAACGTCATGAAAGTTGGCGTGCGCATTTGTCTACCAACGGGACATCCAAATCTATGCTCAATTTTCAATTCCGAGAAGTTGGTCAAATTCGAAACCTGACTGTGCGTTTTCACTGGACTTGGGCTTAAGGAGGGAGAAAATAGCTCGGAACGTCACAAACGTTCGTGTGGACGCTTGCCTAGCAATGGGACATCCAAATCTATTCTCAAATTTATATTCCGAGAAGTTGGTCAAAGTTGAAAATCGACCGTGCATTTTCGCTAGACTTAAAGGGTGAGAAAATTGCTCGGAACGTCATGAAAGTTGGCGTGCGCATTTGTCTACCAACGGGACATCCAAATCTATGCTCAATTTTTAATTCCGAGAAGTTGGTCAAATTCGAAACTCGACCATGCGTTGTCCCTAGACTTGGGCTTAAAGGGTGTGAAAATAGATCGGAATGTCACGAAAGTTGGCGTGGACGCTCGTCTACCAATGTGACATCCAAATCTATTCTCAAATTTATATTTCGAGAAGTTGGTCAAATTCGAAACTCGACCATGCGTTGTCCCTAGACTTGGGCTTAAAGGGTGTGAAAATAGATCGGAACGTCACGAAAGTTGGCGTGGACGCTCGTCTACCAATGTGACATCCAAATCTATTCTCAAATTTATATTTCGAGAAGTTGGTCAAAGTTGAAAATCGATCGTGCATTTTCGCTACACTTAGGCTTAAAGGGTGAGAAAATAGCTCGGAATGTCACGAAAGTTCGCGTGCGCATTTGTCTACCAACGGGACATCCAAAACTATGCTCAATTTTCAATTCCAAGAAGTTGTTCAGATTCAAAACTCGACCGTGCGTTTTCGCTAGAGTTGGGCTTAAAGGGTGTGAAAATAGCTCGGAACGTCAAGAAAGTTGGTGTGGATGCTTGTCTACCAATGGGACATCCAAAACTATTCTCAAATTTCAATTCCAAGAATTTAATCAAAGTTGAAACTCGATCGTGCGTTTTCGCTAGACTTGGGCTTAAAGGGTGTGAAAATAGCTAAGAACGTTACGAAAGTTGGCGTGAACGCTCGTCTATCAACGGGACAACCAAATCTATTCTCAAATTTAAATTCCGAGAAGTTGGTCAAAGTTGAAACTCAATCGTGCGTTTTCGTTAGACTTGGGCTTAAAGGGGGAGAAAATAGATCGGAACGTCACGAGAGATGGCGTGGATGCTCGTCTACCAATGTGACATCCAAATCTATTCTCAAATTTATATTCCGAAAAGTTGGTCAAAGTTGAAAATCGACCGTACATTTTCGCTAGACTTGGGCTTAAAGGGTGAAAAAATAGCTTGAAACGTCACGAAAGTTGGCGTGCGCATTTGTCTACCAATGGGACATCCAAATCTATGCTCAATTTTCAATTATGAGAAATTGGTCAAATTCGAAACTCGACTGTATGTTTTCGCTAGACTTGGGCTTAAAGGGGGAGAAAATAGCTCGGAACGTCACGAAAGTTGGTGTGGACGCTTGTCTACCAATGGGACATCCAAAACTATTCTCAAATTTCAATTCCGAGAAGTTGGTTAAAGTTGAAACTCGATAGTGCGTTTTCGCTAGACTTGGGTTTAAAGGGGGAGAAGATAGATCGGAACTTCACAAAAGTTAGAGTGGACTCTCGTCTACCAATGTGACATCCAAATCTATTCTCAAATTTATATTCCGAGAAGTTGGTCAAAGTTGAAAATCGACCGTCCATTTTTACTAGACTTGAGCTTAAAGGGTGTGAAATTAGCTCGTAATGTGACAAAAGTTGGCGTGCGTATTTGTCTACCAACGGGACATCCAAATCTATGCTCAATTTTTAATTCCGAGAAGTTGGTCAAATTCGAAACTCGACCGTGCGTTTTCGCTAGACTTGGGATTAAAGGGTGTGAAAATAGCTCGAAACGTCACAAAAGTTGGCGTGGACGCTCGTCTAGCAATGTGACATCCAAATCTATTCTCAAATTTATATTCTGAGAAGTTGGTCAAAGTTGAAAATCGACCGTGCTTTTTCGCTAGACTTGGGCTTAAAGGGTGAGAAAATAGCTCGGAATGTCACGAAAGTTGGCGTGCGCATTTTTCTACCAACGGGACATCCAAATCTATGCTCAATTTTTAATTCCGAGAAGTTGGTCAAATTCGAAACTCGACCGTGCGTTTTCGCTAGACTTAGGCTTAAAGGGTGAGAAAATAGCTCGGGACGTCACGAAACTTGGTGTGGACGTTTGTCTACCAATGGGACATCCAAAACTATTCTCAAATTTCAATTCCGAGAAGTTAGTCAAAGTTGAAACTCGATCGTGCGTTTTCGCTAGACTTGGGCTTAAAGGGTGTGAAAATGGCTCGGAATGTCACGAAAGTTGGCGTGGGCGTTTGTCTACCAACGGGACATCCAAATCTATGCTCAATTTAAAATTCTGAAAAGTTGGTCAAATTTGAAACTCGACCGTGCGTTTTCGCTAGACTTGGGCTTAAAGGGGGAGAAAATAGCTCGGAACGTCATGAAAGTTGTTGTGGACGCTTGTCTACCAATGGGACATCCAAAACTATTCTCAAATTTCAATTCCGAGAAGTTGGTCAAAGTTGAAACTCGATCGTGCGTTTTCGCTAGACTTGGGCTTAAAGGGGAGAAAATAGATCGGAACGTCACGAAAGATGGCGTGGACGCTCGTCTACCAATGTGACATCCAAATCTATTCTCAAATTTATATTTCGAGAAGTTGGTCAAAGTTGAAAATCGACCGTGCATTTTCGCTAGACTTGGGCTTAAAGGGTGAGAAAATAGCTCGGAATGTCACGAAAGTTGGTGTGGACGCTTGTTTACCAATGGCACATCCAAATCTATGCTCAATTTTTAATCCCGAGAAGTTGGTCAAATTCGAAACTTGACCGTGCGTTTTCGCTAGACTTAGGCTTAAAGGGTGAGAAAATAGCTCGGAACGTCACGAAAGTTGGCGTGTGCATTTTTCTACCAATGGTACATCCAAATCTATGCTCAATTTTCAATGCCAAGAATTTGGTCAAATTCAAAACTCGACCGTGCGTTTTCGCTCGACTTCAGCTTAACGGGTGTGAAATTAGCTCGTAATGTGACCAAAGTTGGCGTGCGCATTTTTCTACCAACGGGACATCCAAATCTATGCTCAATTTTCAATTCCGAGAAGTTGGTTAAATTCGAAACTCGACCGTGCGTTTTCGCTAGAATTGGGCTTAAAGGGGGAGAAAATAACTCGGAACGTCACGAAAGTTGGTGTGGATGCTTGTCTACCAATGGGACATCCAAATCTATTCTCAAATTTCAATTCCAAGAAGTTGGTCAAAGTTGAAAATCGATCGTGCATTTTCGCTACACTTAGGCTTAAACGGTGAGAAAATAGCTCGGAATGTCACGAAAGTTGGCGTGCGCATTTGTCTACCAACGGGACATCCAAATCTATGCTCAATTTTTAATTCCAAGAATTTGGTCAAATTCGAAACTCGACCATGCGTTTTCGCTAGAATTAGGCTTAAAGGGTGAGAAAATAGCTCGGAACGTCACGAAAGTTGGTGTGGACGCTTGTCTACCAATGGGACATCCAAAACTATTCTAAAAATTCAATTCTGAGAAGTTGATCAAAGTTGAAACTCGATCGTGCGTTTACACTAGACGTGGGTTTAAAGGCGGAGAAGATAGATCGGAACGTCACGAAAGTTAAAGTGGACGCTCGTCTACCAATGTGACATCCAAATCTATTCTCAAATTTATATTCCGAGAAGTTGGTCAAAGTTGAAAATCGACCGTGCATTTTCACTAGACGTGAGCTTAAAGGGTGTGAAATTAGCTCATAATGTGACAAACGTTGGCGTGCGCATTTGTCTACCAATGGGACATCCAAATCCATTCTCAAATTTAAATTCCGAGAAGTTGGTCAAATTCGAAACTCGACTGTGCGTTTTTGCTAGACTTGGGCTTAAAGGGTGTGAAAATGGCTTGGAATGTCACAAAAGTTGGCGTGGGCGCTCGTCTACCAATGTGACATCCAAATCTATTCTCAAATTTATATTTCGAGAAGTTGGTCAAAGTTGAAAACCGACCGTGCATTTTCGCTAGAGTTACGCTTAAAGAGTGAGAAAATAGCTCAGAACGTCACGAAAGCTGGCGTGCGCATTTGTCTGCCAACGGGACATCCAAATCTATGCTCAATTTTCAATTCCGAGAAGTTGTTTAGATTCGAAACTCGACCGTGCGTTTTCGCTAGAGTTGGGCTTAAAGGGTGTGAAAATAGCTCGGAACGTCACGAAAGTTGGTGTGGACGCTTGTCTACCAATGGGACATCCAAAACTATTCTCAAATTTCAATTCCGAGAAGTTAGTCAAAGTTGAAACTCGATCGTGCGTTTTCGCTACACTTGGGCTTAAAGGGTGAGAAAATAGCTCGGAACGTCACGAAAGTTGGCGTGCGCATTTGTCTACCAACGGGACATCCAAATCTATGCTCAATTTTCAATTCTAAGAAGTTGGTCGAATTTGAAACTCGACTGTGCGTTTTCGCTAGACTTAGGCCTAATGGGTGAGAAAATAGCTCGGAACGTCACGAAAGTTGGCGTGCGCATTTGTCTGCCAACGGGACATCCAAATCTATGCTCGATTTTACATTCCAAGAAGTTGGTGAAATTCAAAACTCGACCGCGCGTTTTCGCTAGACTTGGGCTTAAAGGGGGAAAAAATAGCTCGGAACGTCACGAAAGTTGGTGTGGACGCTTGTCTACCAATGGGACATCCAAAACTATTCTCAAATTTCAATTCCGAGAAGTTAGTCAAAGTTGAAACTCGATCATGCGTTTTCGCTAGACTTGGGCTTAAAGGGTGTGAAAATAGCTCGGAACGTCACTAAAGTTGGCGTGGACGCTCGTCTACCAATGTGACATCCAAATCTATTCTCAAATTTAAATTCCAAGAATTTGGTCAAAGTTGAAAATCGACTGTGCATTTTCGTTAGACTTAGGCTTAAAGGGTGAGAAAATAACTCGGAACGTCACGAAAGCTGTCATGAGCATTTGTCTACCAACGGGACATCCCAATCTATGCTGAATTTTCAATTCCGAGAAGTTGGTCAAATTGGAAACTCGACCGTCGCGTTTTCGCTAGACTTGGGCTTAAAGGGGGAGAAAATAGCTCGGAACGTCACGAAAGTTGGTGTGGACGCTTGTCTACCAGTGGGACATTCAAAACTATTCTCAAATTTCAATTCCGAGAAGTTGGTCAAAGTTGAAACTCGATCGTGCGTTTTCGCTAGAATTGAGCTTAAAGGATGTGAAATTAGCTCGTAATGTCATGAAAGTTGCTGTGCGCACATGTCTACAAATGGGACATCAAAATCTATTCTCAATTTAAATTCCGAGAAGTTGGTCAAAGTTGAAAATCGACCGTGGGTTTTCACTAGACTTGGGATTAAAAGGCGAGAAAATAGCTTGAAACGTCACGAAAGTTGGCGTGCACTTTTGTCTACCAACGGGACATCCAAATCTATGTTCAATTTTCAATTCCGAGAAGTTGGTCAAATTTGAAACTCGACCGTCGCGTTTTCGCTAGACTTGGGATTAAAGGGGGAGAAAATAGATCGGAACGTCACGAACGTTGGTGTGGACGCTTGTCTACCAATGGGACATCCAAATCTATTCTCAAATTTCAATTCCGAGAAGTTAGTCAAAGTTGAAACTCGATCGTGCGTTTTCGCTAGACTTGGGCTTAAAGGGTGTGAAAATAGCTCGGAACGTTACGAAAGTTGGCGTGGACGCTCGTCTACCAATGTGACATCCAAATCCATTCTCAAATTTAAATTCCGAGAAGTTTGTCAAAGTTTAAAATCGACCGTGCATTTGAGAAAATAGCTTGGAACGTCACGAAAGTTGGCGTGCGCATTTTTCTACCAACAGGACATCCAAATCTATGCTCAATTTTCAATTCTGAGAAGTTGGTCAAATTCGAAACTCGACCGTGCGTTTTCGCTAGAGTTGGGCTTAAAGGCGAAGAAAATAGCTCGGAACGTCACGAAAGTTGGCATGTGCATTTGTCTACCAATGGGACATCCAAATCTATGCTCAAATTTATATTCCGAGAAGTTGGTCAAATTTGAAACTCGACCGTGCGTTTTCGCTAGACTTGCGCTTAAAGGGGGAGAAAATAGCTCGGAACGTCACGAGAGTTGGCGTGGACGCTTGTCTACCAATGGGACATCCAAAACTATTCTCGAATTTCAATTCCGAGAAGTTAGTCAAAGTTGAAACTCGATCGTGCGTTTTCGCGAGACTTGGGCTTAAAGGGTGTGAAAATAGCTTGGAACGTTACGAAAGTTGGCGTGGACGCTCGTCTACGAATCTGACATCCAAATCCATTCTCAAATTTAAATTCCGAGAAGTTTGTCAAAGTTGAAAATCGACCGTGCATTTTGATAGACTTAGGCTTAAAGGGTGAGAAAATAGCTCGGAACGTCACGAAAGTTGGAGTGCGCATTTTTCTACCAACGGGACATCCAAATCTATGCTCAATTTTCAATTCTGAGAAGTTGGTCAAATTCGAAACTCGACCGTGCATTTTCGCTAGACTTGGGCTTAAAGGGGGAGAAAATAACTCGGAACGTTACGAAAGTTGGTGTGAACGCTTGTCTACCAATGCGACATCCAAAACTATTCTCAAATTTCAATTCGGAGAAGTTAGTCAAAGTTGAAACTCGATCGTGCGTTTTCGTTAGACTTGGGCTTAAAGGGTGTGAAAATAGCTCGGAACGTTACGAAAGTTGCCGTGGACGCTCGTCTACCAATCTGACATCCAAATCTATTCGCAAATTTAAAGTCCGAGAAGTTGGTCAAAGTTGAAAATAGCTCGGAACGTCACGAAAGTTGGCGTGCGCATTTGTCTACCAACGGGACATCCAAATCTATGCTCAATTTTCAATTCCGAGAAGTTGGTCAAATTCGAAACTCGACCGTGCGTTTTCACTAGACTTGGGCTTAAAGGGAGAGAAAATAGCTCGGAACGTCACGAAAGTTGGTGTGGACGTTTGTCTACCAATGCGACATCCAAAACTATTCTCAAATTTCAATTCCGAGAAGTTAGTCAAAGTTGAAACTAGATCATGCGTTTTCGTTAGACTTGGGCATAAAGGGTGTGAAAATAGCTCGGAACGTTACGAAAGTTGACGTGGACGCTGGTCTACCAATCTGACATCCAAATCTATTCACAAATTTAAATTCCGAGAAGTTGGTCAAAGTTGAAAATAGCTCGGAACGTCATGAAAGTTGGTGTGCGCATTTGTCTACCAACGGGACATCCAAATCTATGCTCAATTTTCAATTCCGAGAAGTTGGTCAAATTCGAAACTCGACCATGCGTTTTCGGTCGACTTGAGCTTAAAGGGTGTTAGATTAGCTCGTAATGTGACGAAAGTTGGCGAGCGCATTTGTCTACCAACGGGACATCCAAATCTATGCTCAATTTTCAATTCTGAGAAGTTGGTCAAATTTCGAAACTCGACCGTGCGTTTTCGCTAGACTTGGGCTTAAAGGCGGAGAAAATAGCTCGGGACGTCACGAAACTTGGTGTGGACGCTTGTCTACCAATGGGACATCCAAAACTATTCTCAAATTTCAATTCCGAGAAGTTAGTCAAATTTGAAACTCGATCGTGCGTTTTCCTTAGACTTGGGCTTAAAGGGCATGAAAATAGCTCGGAACGTCACGAAACTTGGCATGGACGCTCGTCTACCAATGCGACATCCAAAACTATTCTCAAATTTATATTCTGAGAAGTTGGTCAAAGTTGAAAATCGACCGTGCATTTTCGCTAGACTTGGGCTTAAAGGGTGAGAAAATAGTTCGGAATGTCACGAAAGTTGGCGTGCGCATTTGTCTACCAATGGGACATCCAAATCTATGCTCAATTTTTAATTCCGAGAAGTTGGTCAAATTCGAAACTCGACCGTGCGTTTTCTCTAGACTTAGGCTTAAAGGGTGAGAAATTAGCTCTGAACGTCACGAAATTTAGCGTGCGCATTTGTCTACCAACGGGACATCCAAATCTATGCTCAATTTTCAATTCCGAAAAAGTTGGTCAAATTCGAAACTCGACCGTGCGTTTTCGCTAGAGTTGGTCTTAAAGGGGGAGAAAATAGCTCGGAACGTCACGAAAGTTGGTGTGGACGCTTGTCTACCAATGGGACATCCAAAACTATTCTCAAATTTCAATTCCGAGAATTTGTCAAAGTTGAAACTCGACCGTGCATTTTCACTAGACTTGTGCTTAAAGGGTGAGAAAATAGCTTGGAATTTCACGAAAGTTGGTGTGCGCATTTGTCTACCAACGGGACATCCAAATCTATGCTCAATTTTTATTTCCGAGAAGTTGGTCAAATTCAAAACTCGATGGTGTGTTTTCGCTAGACTTAGGCTTAAAGGGTGAGAAAATAGCTCGGAACGTCACGAAAGTTGGCGTGCGCATTTGTCTACCAACGGGACATCCAAATCTATGCTCAATTTTAAAATTCGAGAAGTTGGTCAAATTGGAATCTCGACCGTGCGTTTTCGCTAGACTTGGGCTTAAAGGGGGAGAAAATAGATTGGAATGTCACGAAAGTTGATGTGGACGCTTGTCTACCAATGGAACATCCAAAAGTATTCTCAAATTTCAAGTCCGAGAAGTTGGTCAAAGTTGAAACTCGATCGTGCGTTTTCGCTATACTTAGGCTTAAAGGGGGAGAAAATAGATCGGAACGTCATGAAAGTTGGCATGCGCATTTGTCTACCAACGGGACATCCAAATCTATGCTCAATTTTTAATTCCGAGAAGTTGGTCAAATTCGAAACTCGACCGTGCGTTTTCGCTAGTCTTAGGCTTAAAGGGTGAGAAAATAGCTCGGAGCGTCACGAAAGTTGGTGTGCATGCTTGTCTACCAATGGGACATCCAAAACTATTCTCAAATTTCAATTCCAAGAAATTGGTCAAAGTCGCAACGCCACCATGCGTTTTCTCTAGACTTGGGATTAAAGTGTGTGAAATTAGTTCGTAAAATCACGAAAGTTGTAGTGCACGCATGTCTACAAATGTGACATCAAAATCTATTCTCAAATTTAAATTGTGAGAAGTTGGTCAAAGTTGAAAATCGATCGTGCATTTTCGCTAGACTTAGGCTTAAAGGGTGAGAAAATAGCTCAGAACGTCACAAAAGTTGGCATGCACATGTGTCTACCAACGGGACATCCAAATCTATGCTCAATTTTTAATTCCGAGAAGTCGGTCAAATTCGAAACTCGACCGTACGTTTTCGCTAGACTTAGGCTTAAAGGGTGAGAAAATAGCTCAAAACGTCACGAAAGTTGGCGTGCGTATTTGTCTACCAACGGGACATCCAAATCTATGCTCAATTTTCAATTCTGAGAAGTTGGTCAAATTTCGAAACTCGACCGTGCGTTTTCGTTAGACTTGGGGTTAAAGGCGGAGAAAATAGCTTGAGACGTCACGAAACTTGGTGTGGACACTTGTCTACCAATGGGACATCCAAAACTATTCTCAAATTTCAAACTCGATCGTGCATTTTCGTTAGACTTGGGCTTAAAGGGTGTGAAAATAGCTCGGAACGTCACGAGAGTTGGCGTGGACGCTTGTCTACCAATGGGACATCCAAAACTATTCTCGAATTTCAATTCCGAGAAGTTAGTCAAAGTTGAAACTCGATCGTGCGTTTTCGCTATACTTGGGCTTAAAGGGTGTGAAAATAGCTTGGAACGTTACGAAAGTTGGCGTGGATGCTCGTCTACCGATGTGACATCCAAATCCATTCTCAAATTTAAATTCCGAGAAGTTGGTCAAAGTTGAAAATCGACCGTGCATTTTCGCTAGAATTGGGCTTAAAGGGTGAGAAAATAGCTCGAATGTCACGAAAGGTGGCATGCGCATTTGTCTACCAACGGGACATCCAAATCTATGCTCAATTTTCAATTCCGAGAAGTTGGTCAAATTCGAAACTCGACCGTCGCGTTTTTGCTAGAGTTGGGCTTAAAGGCGAAGAAATTAGCTCGAACGTCACGAAAGTTGGCATGTGCACTTGTCTACCAACGGGACATCCAAATCTATTTTCAAATTTCAACTCCCAAAAGTTGGTCAAATTCAAAACGCCACCATTCGTTTTTGCTAGACTTGAGCTTAAAGGGTGTGAAATTAGCTCGTAACGTCACGAAAGTTGTTGTGCGTGCATGTCTACAAATGGGACATCCAAATCTATTCTCAATTTTCATTTCCGAGAAGTAGGTCAAAGCCAAAACACGATCGTGGGTTTTCTCTAGATTTGGGCTTAAAGGGGAAGAAAATAGCTCGGCACGTCACAAAAGCTAGTGTGTGCACTTATCTACCAACGGGACAACCAAATCCATTATCAAATTTAAATTCCGAGAAGTTGGTCAAAGTTGAAAATCGACCGTGCATTTTTGCTAGACTTAGGCTTAAAGCGTGAGAAAATAGCTCGGAACATCACGAAAGTTGGCGTGCGCATTTGTCTACCAACGGGACATCCAAATCTATGCTCACTTTTAAATTCCGAGAAGTTGGTCAAATTCGAAACTCGACCGTGCGTTTTCGCTAGACTTGGGCTTGAAGGGTGGGAAAATAGCTCGGAACGTCACGAAAGTTGGCGTGCGCACTTGTTAACCAACGGGACATCCAAATCTATTCTCATATTTCAGTTCCGAGAAGTTGGTCAAATTCGAAACTCGACCATGCGTTTTCGCTAGACTTAGGCTTAAAGGGGGAGAAAATAGCTCGGAACGTCACGAAGTTGGTGTGGACGCTTGTCTACCAATGGGACATCCAAAACTATTCTCAAATTTCAATTCCGAGAAGTTGGTCAAAGTTGAAACTCGATCGTGCATTTTCGCTAGACTTGGGCTTAAAGGGTGGGAAAATAGCTCGCAACGTCACGAAAGTTGGCGTGCACACTTGTCTACCAACGGGACATCCAAATCTATTCTCATATTTCAATTCCGAGAAGTTGGTCAAAGTCGAAATGCCACCATGCGTTTTCTCTAGACTTGAGCTTAAAGGGTGTTAAATTAGCTTGTAATGTGACGAAAGTTGTTGTGCGCGAATGTCTACAAATGGGACATCCAAATCTATGCTCAATTTTCAATTCCGAGAAGTTGGTGAAAGTCGTAACTCGACCGTACGTTTTCGCTACACATGGGCTTAAAGGGGGAGAAAATAGCCCGAAACGTAACGAATGTTGGTGTGGATGCTTGTCTACAAATGGGACATCAAAAACAATGCTCAATCTTCAATTACGAGAAGTTGGTGAAAGTTGAAACTCGACCGTTCGTTTTCGGTAGAGGAGAAAATAGCTTGGAACGTCACGAAAGTTGGTGTTCGCATTTGTCTACCAATGGGACATCCAAATCTATGCTCAATTTTCAATTCCGAGAAGTTGGTCAAATTCAAAACTCGACCGTGTGTTTTCGCTCGAATTGAGCTTAAAGGGTGTGAAATTAGCTACTAATGTGACGAAAATTGGTGTGCGCATTTGTCTACCAACGGGACATCCAAATATATGCTCAAAATTATATTCCGAGAAGTTGGTCAAAGTTAAAAATCAACCGTGCATTTTCACTAGAATTGGGCTTAAAGAGTGAGAAAATAGCTCGGAACGTCATGAAAGTTGGCACGCGCATTTGTCTACCAACGGGACATCCAAATCTATGCTCAATTTTCAATTCCGAGAAGTTGGTCAAATTCGAAACTCGACCATGCCTTTTCACTAGACTTGGCCTTAAAGGGGGAGAAAATAGCTCGGAACGTCACGAAAGTTGGTGTGGACGCTTGTCTACCAATGGGACATCCAAAACTATTCCCAAATTTCAATTCCGAGAAGTTAATCAAAGTTGAAACTCGATCGTGCGTTTTCGCTAGACTTAGGCTTAAAGGGTGAGAAAATAGCTCGGAACATCACGAAAGTTGGCGTGCGCATTTGTCTACCAACGGGACATCCAAATCTATGCTCAATTTTTAATTCCGAGAAGTTGGTCAAATTTGAAACTCGACCGTGCGTTTTCGCTAGACTTAGGCTTAAAGGGTGAGAAAATAGCTCGGAACGTCACGAAATTTGGCGTGCGCATTTGTCTACCAACGGGACATCCAACTCTATCCTCAATTTTCAATTCCGAGAAGTTGGTCAAATTCGAAACTCGACCGTGCCTTCTCACTAGACTTGGCCTTAAAGGGGGAGAAAATAGCTTGGAACGTCACGAAAGTTGGTGTGGACGCTTGTCTACCAATGGGACATCCAAAACTATTCTCAAATTTCAATTCCGAGAAGTTAGTCAAAGTTGAAACTCGATCGTGCGTTTTCGCTAGACTTGGGCTTAAAGGGTGCGAAAATAGCTCGGAAGTCACGAAAGTTGGCGTGGACGCTCGTCTACCAATGGGACATCCAAAACTATTCTCAAATTTAAATTTTGAGAAGTTGGTCAAAGTTGAAGCTCGATCGTGCGTTTTCGCTAGACTTGGGCTTAAAGGGTGTGAAAATAACTCGGAAGGTTACGAAAGTTGGCGTGGACGCTCGTCTACCAATGTGACATCAAAATCCATTCGCAAATTTAAATTCCGAGAAGTTGGTCAAAGTTGAAAATCGACCGTGCATTTTCGCTACACTTAGGCTTAAAGGGTGAGAAAATAGCTTGGAACGTCATGAAAGTTGGCGTGCGCATTTGTTTACCAACAGGACATCCAAATCTATGCTCAATTTTTAATTCCGAGAAGTTGGTCAAATTTGAAACTCGACCGTGCGTTTTCACTAGACTTGGGCTTAAAGGGGGAGAAAATAGCTCGGAATGTCACGAAAGTTGGTGTGGACGCTCGTCTACCAATGGGACATCCAAAACTATTCTCAAATTTAAATTCCGAGAAGTTGGTCAAAGTTGAAACTCGATCGTGCGTTTTCGCTAGACTTGGGCTTAAAGGGTTTGAAAATAGCTCGGAACTTCACGAAAGTTGGCGTGGACCCTTGCCTACCAATGCGACATCTAAATCTATTCTCAAATTTATATTCCGAGAAGTTGGTCAAAGTTGAAAATCGACCATGCATTTTCGCTAGACTTAGGCTTAAAGGGTGAGAAAATAGCTCGGAACGTCACGAAAGTTTGCGTGCGCATTTGTCTACCAACGGGACATTGAAATCTATGTTCAATTTTCAATTCCGAGAAGTTGGTCAAATTCGAAACTTGACCGTGCGTTTTCGCTAGACTTAGGCTTAAAGGGTGAGAAAATAGCTCGGAACATCACGAAAGTTGTTGTGGACGCTTTTCTACCAATGGGACATCCAAAACTATTCTCAAATTTCAATTCCGAGAAGTTAGTCAAAGTTGAAACTTGATCGTGCGTTTTCGCTAGACTTCGGATTAAAGGGTGCGAAAATAGCTCGGAACGTCACGAAAGTTGGCGTGGACGCTCGTCTACCAATGCGACAACCAAATCTATTCGCAAATTTAAATTCCGAGAAGTTGGTGAAAGTTGGAAATCGACCGTGCATTTTCGCTACACTTAGGCTTAAAGGGTGAGAAAATAGCTCCGAACGTCACGAAAGTTGGCGTGCGCATTTGTCTACCAACGGGACATTCAAATCTATGCTCAATTTTTAATTCCGAGAAGTTAGTCAAATTCGAAACTTGACCGTGCGTTTTCACTAGACTTGGGCTTAAAGGGGGACAAAATAGCTCAGAACATCACGAAAGTTGGTGTGGACGCTTGTCTACCAATGGGACATCCAAAACTATTCTCAAATTTCAATTCTGAGAAGTTAGTCAAAGTTGAAACTCGATCGTGCGTTTTCGCTAGACTTGGGCTTAAAGGGTGTGAAAAAAGCTCGGAACGTCACGAAAGTTGGCGTGCGCATTTTTCTACCAACGGGACATCGAAATCTATGCTCAATTTTTAATTCCGAGAAGTTGGTCAAATTCGAAACTTGACCGTGCGTTTTCGCTAGACTTAGGCTTAAAGGGTGAGAAAATAGCTCGGAACGTCACGAAATTTGGCGTGCGCATTTGTCTACCAACGGGACATCCAAATTTATGCTCAATTTTTAATTCCGACAAGTTGGTCAAATTCGAAACTCGACCGTGCGTTTTCGCTAGACTTGGGCTTAAAGGGGGAGAAAATAGCTCGGAACGTCACAAAAGTTGGCGTGGACGCTCGTCTACCAATGTGACATCCAAATCTATTCTGAAATTTATATTCCGAGAAGATGGTGAAAGTTGAAAATCGACCGTGAATTTTCGCTAGACTTGGGCTTAAAGGGGGAGAAAATAGCTTGAAACGTCACGAAAGTTGGATTGGACGCTTTTCTAACAATGGGACATCCAAAAATATTCTCGAATTTCGATTCCGAGAAGTTGGACAAAGTTGAAACTCGATCGTGCGTTTTCGCTAGACTTGGGCTTAAAGGGTGTGAAAATAGCTCGGAACGTCACGAAAGTTGGCGTGTGCATTTGTCTACCAATGGGACATCCAAATCTATGCTCAATTTTCAATTCCGAGAAGTTGGTCAAATTCGAAACTCGACCGTGCGTTTTCACTAGACTTGGGCTTAAAGGGGGAGAAAATAGCTCGGAACGTCACAAAAGTTGGTGTGGACGCTTGTCTACCATTGCGACATCCAAAACTATTCTGAAATTTCAATTCCGAGAAGTTAATCAAAGTTGAAACTCGATCGTGCGTTTTCGCTAGACTTGGGCTTAAAGTGTGTGAAAATAACTCGGAACGTTACAAAAGTTGGCGTGCGCATTTGTCTACCAACATGACATCCAAATCTATGTTCAATTTTCTATTCCGAGAAGTTGGTCAAATTGGAAACTCGACCGTGCGTTTTCGCTAGACTTGGGCTTAAAGGGGGAGAAAATAGCTCGGAACGTCATGAAAGTTGGTGTGGATGCTTGTCTACCAATGGGACATCCGAAACTATTCTCAAATTTCAATTCCGAGAAGTTGGTCAAAATTGAAACTCGATCATGCATTTTCGCTAGACTTGGGCTTAAACGGTGTGAAAATAGCTCAGAACTTCACGAAAGTTGGCGTGGACCCTCGCCTACCAATGCGACATCCAAAACTATTCTCAAATTTAAATTTCGAGAAGTTGGTCAAAGTTGAAACTCGATCGTCGCGTTTTCACTAGACTTGGGCTTAAAGGGTGTGAAAATAACTCGGAACTTCACGAAAGTGTGCGTGGACCCTCGCCTACCAATGCGACATCCAAATCTATTCTCAAATTTATATTCCGAGAAGTTGGTCAAAGTTGAAAATCGACCGTGCATTTTCGCTAGACTTAGGCTTAAAGGTTGAGAAAATAGGTCAGAAAGTCATGAAAGTTGGCGTGCGCATATGTCTACCAACGGGACAGCCAAATCTATGCTCAATTTTCAATTCCGAGAAGTTGGTCAAATTTGAAACTCGACCGTGCGTTTTCACTAGACTTGGGCTTAAAGAGGGAGAAAATAGCTCGGAACGTCACGAACGTTGGCGTGGACGCTCGTCTACCAATGCGACATCCAAATCTATTCTGAAATTTAGATTCCGAGAAGTTGGTCAAAGTTGAAAATCGACCGTGCATTTTCGCTAGACTTGGGCTTAAAGGGGGAGAAAATAGCTCGGAAGGTCGCTCGGAAGGTCACGAAAGTTGGTGTGGACGCTTGTCTAACAATAGGACATCCAAAATTATTCTCGAATTTCGATTCCAAGAAGTTGGACAAAGTTGAAACTCGAACGTGCGTTTTCGCTAGACCTGGGCTTAAAGGGTGTGAAAATAGCTCGGAACGTCACGAAAGTTGGCGTGCGCATTTTTCTACCAACGGGACATCCAAATCTATGCTCAATTTTCAATTCCGAGAAGTTGGTCAAATTTGAAACTCGACCGTGCGTTTTTCACTAGACTTGGGCTTAAAGAGGGAGAAAATAGCTCGGTAACGTCACGAACGTTGGCGGTGGACGCTCGTCTACCAATGCGACATCCAAATCTATTCTGAAATTTATATTCCGGAGAAGTTGGTCCAAAGTTGAAAATCGACCGTGCATTTTCGCTAGACTTGGGCTTAAAGGGGGAGAAAATAGCTCGGAAGGTCACGAAAGTTGGTGTGGACGCTTGTCTAACAATAGGACATCCAAAATTATTCTCGAATTTCGATTCCAAGAAGTTGGACAAAGTTGAAACTCGAACGTGCGTTTTCGCTAGACTTGGGCTTAAAGGGTGTGAAAATAGCTCGGAATGTCACGAAAGTTGGCGTGCGCATTTGTCTACCAACGGGACATCCAAATCTATGCTCAATTTTAAATTCTGAGAAGTTGGTCAAATTCGAAACTTGAACGTGCGTTTTTCGCTAGACTTGGGCTTAAAGGGTGTGAAAATAGCTCGGAACGTCACGAAAGTTGGCGTGCGCATTTGTCTACCAACGGGACATCCAAATCTATGCTCAATTTTAAATTCTGAGAAGTTGGTCAAATTCGAAACTCGACCGTGCGTTTTCACTAGACTTGGGCTTAAAGAGGGAGAAAATAGCTCAGAACGTCACGAACGTTGGCGTGGACGCTCGTCTACCAATGCGACATCCAAATCTATTCTGAAATTTATATTCCGAGAAGTTGGTCAAAGTTGAAAATCGACCGTGCATTTTCGCTAGACTTGGGCTTAAAGGGGGAGAAAATAGCTCGGAAGGTCACGAAAGTTGGTGTGGACGCTTGTCTAACAATAGGACATCCAAAATTATTCTCAAATTTCGATTCCAAGAAGTTGGACAAAGTTGAAACTCGAACGTGCGTTTTCGCTAGACTTGGGCTTAAAGGGTGTGAAAATAGCTCGGAACGTCACGAAAGCTGTCATGCGCATTTGTCTACCAACGGGACATCCCAATCTATGCTCAATTTTCAATTCCGAGAAGTTGGTCAAATTGGAAACTCGACCGTGCGTTTTCGCTAGACTTGGGCTTAAAGGGGGAGAAAATAGCTCGGAACGTCACGAAAGTTGGTGTGGACGCTTGTCTACCAGTGGGACATTCAAAACTATTCTCAAATTTCAATTCCGAGAAGTTGGTCAAAGTTGAAACTCGATCGTGCATTTTCGCTAGAATTGAGCTTAAAGGATGTGAAATTAGCTCGTAATGTCATGAAAGTTGCTGTGCGCACATGTCTACAAATGGGACATCAAAATCTATTCTCAATTTAAATTCCGAGAAGTTGGTCAAATTTGAAACTCGACCGTGCGTTTTCGCTAGACTTGGGATTAAAGGGGGAGAAAATAGCTCGGAACGTCACGAACGTTGGTGTGGACGCTTGTCTACCAATGGGACATCCAAATCTATTCTCAAATTTCAATTCCGAGAAGTTAGTCAAAGTTGAAACTCGATTGTGCGTTTTCGCTAGACTTGGGCTTAAAGGGTGTGAAAATAGCTCGGAACGTTACGAAAGTTGGCGTGGACGCTCGTCTACCAATGTGACATCCAAATCCATTCTCAAATTTAAATTCCGAGAAGTTTGTCAAAGTTGAAAATCGACCGTGCATTTTCGGTAGACTTGGGCTTAAAGGGTGAGAAAATAGCTTGCAACGTCACGAAAGTTGGCGTGCGCATTTGTCTACCAACGGGACATCCAAATCTATGCTCAATTTTTAATTCTGAGAAGTCGGTCAAATTCGAAACTCGACCGTACGTTTTCGCTAGACTTAGGCTTAAAGGGTGAGAAAATAGCTCAGAACGTCACGAAACTTGGCGTGCGTATTTGTCTACCAACTGGACATCCAAATCTATGCTCAATTTTTAATTCTGAGAAGTTGGTCAAATTTCGAAACTCGACCGTGCGTTTTCGTTAGACTTGGGGTTAAAGGCGGAGAAAATAGCTTGAGACGTCACGAAACTTGGTGTGGACACTTGTCTACCAATGGGACATCCAAAACTATTCTCAAATTTCAATTCCGAGAAGTTAGTCAAAGTTCAAACTCGATCGTGCGTTTTCGTTAGACTTGGGCTTAAAGTGTGTGAAAATAGCTCGGAACGTCACGAGAGTTGGCGTGGACGCTTGTCTACCAATGGGACATCCAAAACTATTCTCAAATTTCATTTCCGAGAAGTTAGTCAAAGTTGAAACTCGATCGTGCGTTTTCGCTAGACTTGGGCTTAAAGGGGGAGAAAATAGCTTGGAACGTCACGAAAGTTGGCGTGGACGCTCGTCTACCAATGTGACATCCAAATCTATTCGCAAATTTAAATTCTGAGAAGTTGGTCAAAGTTGAAAATCGACCGTGCATTTTCTCTACACTTAGGCTTAAAGGGTGAGAAAATAGCTCAGAACGTCACGAAAGTTGGCGTGAGCATTTGTCTACCAACGGGACATCCAAATCTATGCTCAATTTTCAATTCCGAGAAGTTGGTCAAATTCGAAATTCGACCGTGCGTTTTCGCTAGACTTGTGCGGGAGAAAATAGCTCGGAACGTCACGAAAGTTGTTGTGGACGCTTTTCTACCAATGGTACATCCAAAACTATTCTCAAATTTCAATTCCGAGAAGTTAGTCAAAGTTGAAACTCGGTCGTGCGTTTTCGCTAGACTTGGGCTTAAAGGGTGCGAAAATAGCTCGGAACGTCACGAAAGTTGGCGTGGACGCTCGTCTACCAATGTGACATCAAAATCCATTCGCAAATTTAAATTTCGAGAAGTTGGTCAAAGTTGAAAATCGACCGTGCATTTTCGCTACACTTAGGCTTAAAGGGTTTGAAAATAGCTTGGAACGTCATGAAAGTTGGCGTGCGCATTTGTTTACCAACAGGACATCCAAATCTATGCTCAATTTTTAATTCCGAGAAGTTGGTCAAATTTGAAACTCGACCGTGCGTTTTCACTAGACTTGGGCTTAAAGGGGGAGAAAATAGCTCGGAATGTCACGAAAGTTGGTGTGGACGCTCGTCTACCAATGGGACATCCAAAACTATTCTCAAATTTAAATTCCGAGAAGTTGGTCAAAGTTGAAACTCGATCGTGCGTTTTCGCTAGACTTGGGCTTAAAGGGTTTGAAAATAGCTCGGAACCTCACGAAAGTTGGCGTGGACCCTTGCCTACCAATGCGACATCTAAATCTATTCTCAAATTTATATTCCAAGAAGTTGGTCAAAGTTGAAAATCGACCATGCATTTTCGCTAGAATTAGGCTTAAAGGGTGAGAAAATAGCTCGGAACGTCACGAAAGTTTGCGTGCGCATTTGTCTACCAACGGGACATTGAAATCTATGTTCAATTTTCAATTCCGAGAAGTTGGTCAAATTCGAAACTCGACCGTGCGTTTTCGCTAGACTTGTGCTTAAAGAGGGAGAAAATAGCTCGGAACGTCACGAAAGTTGTTGTGGACGCTTTTCTACCAATGGGACATCCAAAACTATTCTCAAATTTCAATTCCGAGAAGTTAGTCAAAGTTGAAACTTGATCGTGCGTTTTCGCTAGACTTGGGCTTAAAGGGTGCGAAAATAGCTCGGAACGTCACGAAAGTTGGCGTGGACGCTCGTCTACCAATGCGACAACCAAATCTATTCGCAAATTTAAATTCCGAGAAGTTGGTGAAAGTTGGAAATCGACCGTGCATTTTCGCTACACTTAGGCTTAAAGGGTGAGAAAATAGCTCCGAACGTCACGAAAGTTGGCGTGCGCATTTGTCTACCAACGGGACATCCAAATCTATACTCAATTTTCAATTCCGAGAAGTTGGTCAATTTTGAAACTCGACCGTGCGTTTTCGCTAGACTTGGGCTTAAATGGGGAGAAAATAGCTCGGAACGTCACGAAAGTTGGTGTGGACGCTTGTCTACCAATGGGACATCCAAAACTATTCTCGAATTTCGATTCCGAGAAGTTGGACAAAGTTGAAACTCGATCGTGCGCTTTCGCTAGACTTGGGCTTAAAGGGTGTGAAAATAGCTCGGAACGTCACGAAAGTTGGCATGCGCATTTGTCTACCAACGGGACATCCAAATCTATGCTCAATTTCCAATTCCGAGAAGTTGGTCAAATTCAAAACTCGACCGTGCGTTTTCACTAGACTTGGGATTAAAGTGGGAGAAAATAGCTCGGAACGTCACGAAAATTGGTGTCGACGCTCGTCTACCAATGGGACATCCAAAACTATTCTCAAATTTCAATTCCGAGAAGTTAGTCAAAGTTGAAACTCGATCGTGCGTTTTCGCTAGACTTGGGCTTAAAGGGTGCGAAAATAGCTCGGAACGTCACGAAAGTTGGCGTAGACGCTCATGTACCAATCGGACATCCAAAACTATTCTCAAATTTCAATTCCGAGAAGTTGGTCAAAGTTGAAACTCGATCGTGCATTTTCGCTAGACTTGGGCTTAAAGGGTTCGAAAATAGCTCGGAATGTCACGAAAGTTGGCGTGGACGCTCGTCTACCAATGTGACATCCAAATCCATTCGCAAATTCAAATTCTGAGAAGTTGGTCAAAGTTGAAAATCGACCGTGCATTTTTGCTACACTTAGGCTTAAAGGGTGAGAAAATAGCTCGGAACGTTACGAAAGTTGGCGTGCGCATTTGTCTACCAACGGGACATTCAAATCTATGCTCAATTTTTAATTCCGAGAAGTTAGTCAAATTCGAAACTTGACCGTGCGTTTTCACTAGACTTGGGCTTAAAGGGGGACAAAATAGCTCAGAACATCACGAAAGTTGGTGTGGACGCTTGTCTACCAATGGGACATCCAAAACTATTCTCAAATTTCAATTCTGAGAAGTTAGTCAAAGTTGAAACTCGATCGTGCGTTTTCGCTAGACTTGGGCCCTAAAGGGTGTGAAAATAGCTCGGAACGTCACGAAAGTTGGCGTGGACGCTTGTCTATCAATGTGACATCCAAATCCATTAGCTCGTAATGTGACAAAAGTTTGCGTGCGCATTTGTCTACCAACAGGACATCCAAATCTATGCTCAATTTTTAATTCCAAGAAGTTGGTCAAATTCGAAACTCGACCGTGCGTTTTTTGCTAGACTTGGGCTTAAAGGGGGAGAAAATAGCTCGCAACGTCACGAAAGTTGGTGTGGACGCTTGCCTACCAATGGGACATCCAAAACTATTCTCAAATTTCAATTCCGAGAAGTTGGTCAAAGTTGAAACTCGATCGTGCGTTTTCGCTAGACTTGGGCTTAAAGGGTGTGAAAATAGCTCGGAACGTCACGAAAGTTGGCGTGGATGCTCGTCTACCAATGCGACATCCAAATCTATTCTCAAATTTATATTCTGAGAAGTTGGTCAAAGTTGAAAATCGACTGTGCATTTTCGCTAGACTTCGGCTTAAATGGTGAGAAAATATCTCGGAACGTCACCAAAGTTGGCGTGCGCATTTGTCTACCAACGGGACATTGAAATCTATGCTAAATTTTCAATTCCGAGAAGTTGGTCAAATTCGAAACTCGACCGTGTGTTTTCACTAGACTTGGGCTTAAAGAGGGAGAAAATAGCTCAGAACGTCACGAAAGTTGGTGTGGACGCTTGTCTACCAATTGGACATCCAAATCTATTCTCAAATTTATATTCCGTGAAGTTGGTCAAAGTTGAAAATCGACCCTGCATTTTCGCTAGACTTGGGCTTAAAGGGTGATAAAATAGCTCGGAATGTCACGAAAGTTGGCGTGCGCATTTGTCTACCAATGGGACATCCAAATCTATGCTCAATTTTTAATTCCGAGAAGTTGGTCAAATTCGAAACTCGACCGTGCGTTTTCACTAGACTTGGGCTTAAAGGGGGAGAAAATAGCTTGGAACGTCACGAAAGTTGGCGTGGATGCTCGTCTACCAATGGGACATCCAAAACTATTCTCAAATTTTAATTCCGAGAAGTTGGTCAAAGTTGAAACTCGATCGTGCGTTTTCGCTAGACTTGGGCTTAAAGGGTGTGAAAATAGCTCGGAAAGTCACGAAAGTTGGCGTGCGTATTTGTCTATAAACGGGACATCCAAATCTATGCTCAATTTTTAATTCAGAGAAGTTGGTCAAATTCAAAACTTGACCGTGCGTTTTCGCTAGACTTAGGCTTAAAGGGTGAGAAAATAGCTTGGAACGTCACGAAAGTTGGCGTGCGCATTTGTCTACCAACGGGACATCCAAATCTATGCTCAATTTTTAATTCCGAGAAGTTGGTCAAATTCGAACCTCGACCATGCGTTTTCGCTAGACCTAGGCTTAAAGGGTGAGAAAATAGCTCAGAACGTCACGAAAGTTGGCGTGTGAATTTGTCTACCAACGGGACATCCAAATCTATGCTCAATTTTCAATTCCGAGAAGTTGGTCAATTTCGTAACTCGACCGTGCCTTTTCACTAGACTTGGCCTTAAAGGGAGAGAAAATAGCTCGGAACGTCACGAAAGTTGGTGTGGACGCTTGTCTACCAATGGGACATCCAAAACTATTCTCAAATTTCAATTCTGAGAAGTTAATCAAAGTTGAAACTCGATCGTGCGTTTTCGCTAGACTTAGGCTTAAACGGTGATAAAATAGCTCGGAACATCACGAAAGTTGGCGGTGCGCATTTGTCTATAAACGGGACATCCAAATCTATGATCAATTTTCAATTCCGAGAAGTTGGACAAACTTGAAACTCGACCGTGCGTTTTCGCTTGACTTGAGCTCAAAGGGTGTGAAATTAGCTCGTAATGTGAAGAAAGTTGGCGTGCGCATTTGTCTACCAACGGGACATCCAAATCTATCCTCAATTTTTAATTCCGAGAAGTTGGTCAAATTCGAACCTCGACCATGCGTTTTCGCTAGACCTAGGCTTAAAGGGTGAGAAAATAGCTCAGAACGTCACGAAAGTTGGCGTGCGAATTTGTCTACCAACGGGACATCCAAATCTATGCTCAATTTTCAATTCCGAGAAGTTGGTCAAATTCGTAACTCGATCGTGCGTTTTCGCTAGACTTGGGCTTAAAGTGGGAGAAAATAGCTCGGAACGTCACGAAAGTTGGGGTGGATGCTTGTCTACCAATGGGACATCCAAAACTATTCTCAAATTTAAATTCCGAGAAGTTGGTCAAAGTTGAAACTCGATCGTGCGTTTTCGCTAGACTTGGGCTTAAAGGGGGAGAAAATAGCTCGGAACGTCATGCAAGTTAGCGTGCGCATTTGTCTACCAACATGAAATCCAAATCTATGCTCAATTTTTAATTCCGAGAAGTTGGTCAAATTCAAAACTCGACCATGCGTTTTCGCTAGACCTAGGCTTAAAGGGTGAGAAAATAGCTCAGAACGTCACGAAAGTTGGCGTGCGCATTTGTCTACCAACGGGACATCCAAATCTATGCTCAATTTTCAATTCTGATAAGTTGGTCAAATTCGAAACTCGATCGTGCGTTTTCGCTAGACTTGGGCTTAAAAAAGGAGAAAATAGCTCGGAACGTCACGAAAGTTGGCGTGGATGCTCGTCTACCAATGGGACATCCAAAACTATTCTCAAATTTAAATTCCGAGAAGTTGGTCAAAGTTGAAACTCGATCGTGCGTTTTCGCTAGACTTGGGCTTAAAGGGCGAGAAAATAGCTCGGAACGTCACGAAAGGTTGCGTGAGCATTTGTCTACCAACGGGACATCCAAATCTATGCTGAATTTTCAATTCCGAGAAGTTGGTCAAATTCGAAACTCGACCGTGCGTTTTCGCTAGACTTGGGCTTAAAGGGGGAGAAAATAGCTCGAAACGTCACGAAAGTTGGTGTGGACACTTGTCTACCAATGGGACATCCAAAACTATTCTCAAATTTAAATTCTGAGAAGTTGGTCAAAGTTGAAACTCGATCGTGCGTTTTCGCCAGACTTGGGCTTAAAGGGTGTGAAAATAGCTCAGAACGTCACGAAAGTTGGCGTGCACATTTGTCTACCAACGGGACATCCAAATCTATGCTCAATTTTCGATTCCGAGAAGTTGGTCAAAGTTGAAACTCGATCGTGCGTTTTCGCTTGACTTGGGCTTAAACGGGGAGAAAATAGCTCAGAACGTCACGAAAGTTGGTGTGGACGCTTGTCTACCAATGGGACATCCAAAACTATTCTCAAATTTCAATTCTGAGAAGTTGGTCAAAGTTGAAACTCGATCGTGCGTTTTCGCCAGACTTGGGCTTAAAGGGTGTGAAAATAGCTCAGAACGTCACGAAAGTTGGCGTGCACATTTGTCTACCAACGGGACATCCAAATCTATGCTCAATTTTCAATTCCGAGAAGTTAGTCAAATTCGAAACTCGACCGTGCGTTTTCGCTAGACTTGGGCTTAAAGGGGGAGAAAATAGCTCGGACCGTCACGAAAGTTGGTGTGGACTCTTGTCTAGCAATGGGACATCCAAAACTATTCTCGAATTTCGATTCCGAGAAGTTGGACAAAGTTGAAACTCGATCGTACGCTTTCGCTAGACTTGGGCTTAAAGGGTGTGAAAATAGCTCGGAACGACACGAAAGTTGGCGTGAGCATTTTTCTACCAACGGGACATCCAAATCTATGCTCAATTTTCAATTCTGAGAAGTTGGTCAAAGTTGAAACTCGTTCGTGCGTTTTCGCTTGACTTGGGCTTAAACGGGGAGAAAATAGCTCGGAACGTCACGAAAGTTGGTGTGGACGCTTGTCTACCAATGGGACATCAAAAACTATTCTCAATTTTCAATTTCGAGAAGTTAATCAAATTCGAAACTCGACCGTGCGTTTTCGCTAGACTTGGGCTTAAAGGGGGAGAAAATAGGTCGGAACGTCACGAAAGTTGGTGTGGACGCTTGTCTACCAATGGGACATCCAAAACTATTCTCGAATTTCGATTCCGAGAAGTTGGACAAAGTTGAAACTCGATCGTGCGCTTTCGCTAGACTTGGGCTTAAAGGGTGTGAAAATAGCTCGGAACGTCACGAAAGTTGGCGTGCGCATTTGTCTACCAACGGGACATCCAAATCTATGCTCAATTTTCAATTCCGAGAAGTTGGTCAAATTCGAAACTCGACCGTGCGTTTTCACTAGACTTGGTCTTAAAGGGGGAGAAAATAGCTCGGAACGTCACGAAAGTTGGTGTGGACGCTTGTCTACCAATGCGACATCCAAAACTATTCTGAAATTTCAATTCCGAGAAGTTAATCAAAGTTGAAACTCGATCGTGCATTTTCGCTAGACTTGGGCTTAAAGGGTGTGAAAATAACTCGGAACGTCACGAAAGTTGGCGTGGACGCTCGTCTACCAATGGGACATCCAAATCCATTCGCAAATTTAAATTCTGAGAAGTTGGTCAAAGTTGAAAATCGACCGTGCATTTTCGCTACACTTAGGCTTAAAGGGTGAGAAAATAGCTCCGAACGTCACGAAAGTTGGCGTGCGCATTTGTCTACCAACGGGACATCCAAATCTATGTTCAATTTTTAATTCTGAGAAGTTGGTCAAATTCGAAACTCGACCTTGCGTTTTCACTAGGCTTGGGCTTAAAGGGGGAGAAAATAGCTCGGAACGTCACGAAAGTTGGTGTGGTCGCTTGTCTACCAATGGGACATCCAAAACTATTCTCGAATTTCGATTCCGAGAAGTTGGACAAAGTTGAAACTCGATCGTGCGCTTTCGCTAGACTTGGGCTTAAAGGGTGTGAAAATAGCTCGGAACGTCACGAAAGTTGGCGTGCAAATTTTTCTACCAACGGGACATCCAAATCTATGCTCAATTTTTAATTCCGAGTCGTTGGTCAAATTCGAAACTTGACCGTGCGTTTTCACTAGACTTAGGCTTAAAGGGTGAGAAAATAGCTCGGAACGTCACGAAAGTTGGTGTGGACGCTTGTCTACCAATGGGACATCCAAAACTATTCTCGAATTTCGATTCCGAGAAGTTGGACAAAGTTGAAACTCGATCGTGCGCTTTCGCTAGACTTGGGCTTAAAGGGTGTGAAAATAGCTCGGAAGGTCACGAAAGTTGGCGTGCAAATTTTTCTACCAACGGGACATCCAAATCTATGCTCAATTTTTAATTCCGAGAAGTTGGTCAAATTCGAAACTTGACCGTGCGTTTTCGCTAGACTTAGGCTTAAAGGGTGAGAAAATAGCTCGGAACGTCACGAAAGTTGGCGTGCGCATTTGTCTACCAACGGGACATCCAAATCTATGCTCAATTTTCAATTCCGAGAAGTTGGTCAAATTCGAAACTCGACCGTGCCTTTTCACTAGACTTGGCCTTAAAGGGGGAGAAAATAGCTCGGAACGTCACGAAAGTTGGTGTGGACGCTTGTCTACCAATGGGACATCCAAAACTATTCTCAAATTTCAATTCCGAGAAGTTAATCAAAGTTGAAACTCGATCGTGCGTTTTCGCTAGACATAGGCTTAAACGGTGATCAAATAGCTCGGAACATCACGAAAGTTGGCGTGTGCATTTGTCTATAAACGGGACATCCAAATCTATGATCAATTTTCAATTCCGAGAAGTTGGACAAACTTGAAACTCGACCGTGGGTTTTCGATCGACTTGACCTTAAAGGGTGTGAAATTAGCTCGTAATGTGTAGAAAGTTGGCGTGCGCATTTGTCAAATTCGAAACTCGATCGTGCGTTTTCGCTAGACTTGGGCTTAAAGGGGGAGAAAATAGCTCGGAACGTCACGAAAGTTGGCGTGGATGCTCGTCTACCAATGGGACATCCAAAACTATTCTCAAATTTAAATTCTGAGAAGTTGGTCAAAGTTGAAACTCGATCGTGCGTTTTCGCTAGACTTGGGCTTAAAGGATGTGAAAATAGCTCGGAACATTACGAAAGTTGGTGTGGACGCTCGTCTACCAATGGGACATCCAAATCCATTCTCAAATTTAAATTCCGAGATGTTGGTCAAAGTTGAAACTCGATCGTGCGTTTTCGCTAGACTTGGGCTTAAAGGGGGAGAAAATAGCTCGGAACGTCACGAAAGTTGGCGTGAGCATTTGTCTACCAACGGGACATCCAAATCTATGCTCAATTTTCAATTCCGAGAAGTTGGTCAAGTTCGAAACTCGACCATGCGTTTTCGCTAGACCTAGGCTTAAAGGGTGAGAAAATAGCTCAGAACGTCACGAAAGTTGGCGTGCGCATTTGTCTACCAACGGGACATCCAAATCTATGCTCAATTTTCAATTCCGAGAAGTTGGTCAAATACGAAACTCGATCGTGCGTTTTCGCTAGACTTGGGCTTAAAGTGTGTGAAAATAGCTCGAAACGTCACGAAAGTTGGTGTGGACGCTTGTCTACCAATGGGACATCCAAAACTATTCTCAAATTTAAATTCTGAGAAGTTGGTCAAAGTTGAAACTCGATCATGCGTTTTCGCTTGACTTGGGCTTAAACGGGGAGAAAATAGCTCGGAACGTCACGAAAGTTGGTGTGGACGCTTGTCTACCAATGGGACATCCAAAACTATTCTCAAATTTCAATTCCGAGAAGTTGGTCAAAGTTGAAACTCGATCGTGCATTTTCGATTGACTTGGGCTTAAACGGGGAGAAAATAGCTCGGAACGTCACGAAAGTTGGTGTGGACGCTTGTCTACCAATGGGACATTCAAAACTATTCTCAATTTTCAATTCCGAGAAGTTAATCAAATTCGAAACTCGACCATGCGTTTTCGCTAGACTTGGGCTTAAAGGGGGTGAAAATAGCTCGGAACGTCACGAAAGTTAGTGTGGACGCTTGTCTACCAATGGGACATCCAAAACTATTCTCGAATTTCGATTCCGAGAAGTTGGACAAAGTTGAAACTCGATCGTTCGCTTTCGCTAGACTTGGGCTTAAAGGGTGTGAAAATAGCTCGGAACGTCATGAAAGTTGGCATGCACATTTGTCTAGCAACGTGACATCCAAATCTATGCTCAATTTTCAATTCCGCGAAGTTGGTCAAATTTGAAACTCGACCGTGCGTTTTCGCTAGACTTTGGCTTAAAGGGGGAGAAAATAGCTCAGAACGTCACGAAAGTTGGTGTGGACGCTTGTCTAACAATGGGACATCCAAAACTATTCTCGAATTTAGATTCCGAGAAGTTGGACAAAGTTGAAACTCGATCGTGCGCTTTCGCTAGACTTGGGCTTAAAGGGTGTGAAAATAGCTCGGAACGTCACGAAAGTTGGCGTGCGCATTTGTCTACCAATGGGACATTCAAAACTATTCTCAATTTTCAATTCCGAGAAGTTAATCAAATTCGAAACTCGACCATGCGTTTTCGCTAGACTTGGGCTTAAAGGGGGTGAAAATAGCTCGGAACGTCACGAAAGTTAGTGTGGATGCTTGTCTACCAATGGGACATCCAAAACTATTCTCGAATTTCGATTCCGAGAAGTTGGACAAAGTTGAAACTCGATCGTTCGCTTTCGCTAGACTTGGGCTTAAAGGGTGTGAAAATAGCTCGGAACGTCACGAAAGTTGGCGTGCGCATTTGTCTACCAATGGGACATTCAAAACTATTCTCAATTTTCAATTCCGAGAAGTTAATCAAATTCGAAACTCGACCATGCGTTTTCGCTAGACTTGGGCTTAAAGGGGGTGAAAATAGCTCGGAACGTCACAAAAGTTGGTGTGGACGCTTGTCTACCAATGCGACATCCAAAACTATTCTGAAATTTCAATTCCGAGAAGTTAATCAAAGTTGAAACTCGATCGTGCATTTTCGCTAGACTTGGGCTTAAAGGGTGTGAAAGTAACTCGGAACGTTACGAAAGTTGGCGTAGACGCTCGTGTACCAATGGGACATCCAAAACTATTCTCAAATTTCAATTCCGAGAAGTTAGTCAAAGTTGAAACTCGATCGTGCGTTTTCGCTAGACTTGGGTTTAAAGGGTCCGAAAATAGCTCGGACGTCAGGAAAGTTGGCGTGGACGCTCGTCTACCAATGTGACATCCAAATCCATTCACAAATTTAAATTCTGAGAAGTTGGTCAAAGTTGAAAATCGACCGTGCATTTTCACTACACTTAGGCTTAAAGGGTGAGAAAATAGCTCGGAACGTCACGAAAGTTGGCGTGCGCATTTGTCTACCAACGGGACATCCAAATTTATGCTCAATTTTTAATTCCGAGAAGTTGGTCAAATTCGAAACTCGACCGTGCATTTTCACTAGACTTGGGCTTAAAGGGGGAGAAAATAGCTCGGAACGTCACGAAAGTTGGCATGGACGCTCGTCTACCAATGGGACATCCAAAACTATTCTCAAATTTAAATTTCGAGAAGTTGGTCAAAGTTGAAACTCAATCGTGCATTTTCGCTAGACTTGGGCTTAAAGGGTGTGAAAATAGCTCGGAACTTCACGAAAGTTGGCGTGGACCCTCGCCTACCAATGCGACATCCAAATCTATTCTCAAATTTATATTCCGAGAAGTTGGTCAAAGTTGAAAATCGACTGTGCATTTTCGCTAGACTTAGGATTAAAGGGTGAGAAAATAGGTCGGAAAGTCACGAAAGTTGGCGTGTGCATTTGTCTACCAACGGGACAGCCAAATCTATGCTCAATTTTCAATTCCGAGAAGTTGGTCAAATTTGAAACACGACCGTGCGTTTTCACTAGACTTGGGCTTAAAGGGTGTGAAAATAACTCGGAACGTTACGAATGTTGGCATGGACGCTCGTGTACCAATGGGACATCCTAAACTATTCTCAAATTTCAATTTCAAGAAGTTAGTCAAAGTTGAAACTCGATCGTGCGTTTTCACTAGACTTGGGCTTAAAGGGGGAGAAAATAGCTCGGAACGTCACGAAAGTTGGTGTGGACGCTTTTCTACCAATGGGACATCCAAAACTATTCTCGAATTTCGATTCCGAGAAGTTGGACAAAGTTGAAACTCGATCGTGCGCTTTCGCTAGACTTGGGCTTAAAGGGTGTGAAAATAGCTCAGAACGTTACAAAAGTTGGCGTGGACGCTCGTGTACCAATGGGACATCCAAAACTATTCTCAAATTTCAATTCCGAGAAGTTAGTCAAAGTTGAAACTCGATCGTGCGTTTTCGCTAGACTTGGGCTTAAAGGGTGCGAAAATAGCTCGGACGTCACGAAAGTTGGCATAGATGCTCGTCTACCAATGTGACATCCAAATCCATTCGCAAATTTAAATTCTAAGAAGTTGGTCAAAGTTGAAAATCGACCGTGCATTTTCTCTACACTTAGGCTTAAAGGGTGAGAAAATAGCTCGGAACGTCACGAAAGTGGGCGTGAGCATTTGTCTACCAACGGGACATCCAAATCTATGCTCAATTTTCAATTCCGAGAAGTTGGTCAAATTCGAAACTCGACCGTGCGTTTTCGCTAGACTTGGGCTTAAAGGGGGAGAAAATAGCTCGGAACGTCACGAAAGTTGGTGTGGACGCTTGTCTACCAATGGGACATCCAAAACTATTCTCAATTTTCAATTCCGAGAAGTTAATCAAATTCGAAACTCGACCGTGCGTTTTCGCTAGACTTGGGCTTAAAGGAGGAGAAAATAGCTCGAAACGTCACGAAAGTTGGCGTGAGCATTTGTCTACCAACGGGACATCCAAATCTATTCTCAATTTTCAATTCTGAGAAGTTGGTCAAATTCGAAACTCGACCGTGCGTTTTCACTAGACTTGGGCTTAACGGGGGAGAAAATAGCTCGGAACGTCACGAAAGTTGGTGTGGACGCTCGTCTACCAATGCGACATCCAAAACTATTCTCAAATTTCAATTCGGAGAAGTTAGTCAAAGTTGAAACTCGATCGTGCGTTTTCGCTAGACTTGGGATTAAAGGGTGCGAAAATAGCTTGGAACGTCACGAAAGTTGGCGTGGACGCTCGTCTACCAATGTGACATACAAATCCATTCGCAAATTTGAATTCCGAGAAGTTGGTCAAAGTTGAAAATCGACCGTGCATTTTCGCTACACTTAGGCTTAAAGGGTGAGAAAATAGTTCTGAACGTCGTGAAAGTTGGCGTGCGCATTTGTCTACCAACGGGACATCCAAATCTATGCTCAATTTTTAATTCCGAGAAGTTGGTCAAATTCGAAACTCGACCGTAGCGTTTTTACTAGACTTGGGCTTAAAGGGGGAGAAAATAGCTCGGAACGTCACGAAAGTTGGTGTGGACGCTTGTCTACCAATGGGACATCCAAAACTATTCTCGAATTTCAATTCCGAGAAGTTGGACAAAGTTGAAACTCGATCATGCACTTTCGCTAGACTTGGGCTTAAAGGGTGTGAAAATAGCTCGGAATGTCACGAAAGTTGGCGTGCGCATTTGTCTACCAACGGGACATCCAAATCTATGCTCAATTTTCAATTCCGAGAAGTTGGTCAAATTTGAAACTCGACCGTGCGTTTTCGCTAGACTTGGGCTTAAAGAGGGAGAAAATAGCTCGGAACGTGACAAAAGTTGGCGTGGAAGCTCGTGTACCAATGGGACATCCAAAACTATTCTCAAATTTAAATTCCAAGAAGTTGGTCAAAGTTGAAACTCGATCGTGCATTTTCGCTAGACTTGGGTTTAAAGGGTGTGAAAATAGCTCGGAACTTCACGAAAGTTGGCGTGGACCCTCGCCTACCAATGCGACATCCAAATCTATTCTCAAATTTATATTCCGAGAAGTTGGTCAAATTTGAAAATCGACCGTGCATTTTCGCTAGACTTAGGCTTAAAGGGTGAGAAAATAGGTCGAAAAGTCACGAAAGTTGTCGTGCGCATTTCTCTACCAACGGGACAGCCAAATCTATGCTCAATTTTAAATTTCGAGAAGTTGGTCAAATTTGAAACTCGACCGTGCGTTTTCACTAGACTTGGGCCTAAAGAGGGAGAAAATAGCTCGGAACGTCACGAAAGTTGGCGTGGACGCTCGTCTACCAATGCGACATCCAAATCTATTCTGAAATTTATATTCCGAGAAGTTGGTCAAAGTTGAAAATCGACCGTGCATTTTCGCTAGACTTGGCCCTAAAGGGGGAGAAAATAGCTCGGAACGTCACGAAAGTTGGTGTGGACGCTTGTCTAACAATGGGACATCCAAAACTATTCTCGAATTTCGATTCCGAGAAGTTTGACAAAGTTGAAACTCGATCGTGCGTTTTAGCTAGACTTGGGCTTAAAGGGTGTGAAAATAGCTTGGAACGTCACGAAAGTTGGCATGCGCATTTGTCTACCAACGAGACATCCAAATCTAAGCTCAATTTTCAATTCCGAGAAGTTGGTCAAATTCGAAACTCGACCGTGCGTTTTCACTAGACTTGGGCTTAAAGGGGGAGAAAATAGCTCGGAACGTCACGAAAGTTGGTGTGGACGCTTGTCTACCAATGCGACATCCAAAACTATTCTGAAATTTCAATTCCGAGAAGCTAATCAAAGTCGAAACTCGATCGCCGCGTTTTCGCTAGACTTGGGCTTAAAGGGTGTGAAAATAACTCGGAACGTTACGAAAGTTGGCGTGGACGCTCGTGTACCAATGGGACATCCAAAACTATTCTCAAATTTCAATTCTGAGAAGTTAGTCAAAGTTGAAACTCGATCATGCGTTTTCGTTAGACTTGGGCTTAAAGGGTGCGAAAATAGCTCGGAATGTCACGAAAGTTGGCCTGGACGCTCGTCTACCAATGTGACATCCAAATCCATTCGCAAATTTAAATTCCGAGAAGTTGGTCAAAGTTGAAAATCGACCGTGCATTTTTGCTACACTTAGGCTTAAAGGGTGAGAAAATAGCTCGGAACGTCACGAAAGTTGGCGTGCGCATTTGTCTACCAACGGGACATCCAAATCTATGTTCAATTTTCAATTCCGAGAAGTTGGTCAAATTCGAAACTCGACCGTGCGTTTTCGCTAGACTTGTGCTTAAAGAGGGAGAAAATAGCTCGGAATGTCACGATAGTTGTTGTGGACGCTTGTCTACCAATGGGACATCCAAAACTATTCTCAAATTTCAATTCCGAGAAGTTAGTCAAAGTTGAAACTCGATCGTGCGTTTTTGCTACACTTGGGCTTAAAGGGTGTGAAAATAACTCGGAACATTACGAAAGTTGGCGTGGACGCTCGTGCACCAATGGGACATCCAAAACTATTCTCAAATTTCAATTCCGAGAAGTTAGTCAAAGTTGAAACTCGATCATGCGTTTTCGCAAGACTTGGGCTTAAAGCGTGCGAAAATAGCTCGGAACGTCACGAAAGTTGGTGTGGACGCTCGTCTACCAATGTGACAATCCAAATCTATTCACAAATTTAAATTCGGAAAATGTGGTCAAAGTTGAAAATCGACCATGCATTTTCGCTACACTTAGGCTTAAAGGGTGAGAAAATAGCTCGGAACGTCACGAAAGTTGGCGTGCGCATTTGTCTACCAACGGGACATCCAAATCTATGCTCAATTTTCAATTCCGAGAAGTTGGTCAAATTCGAAACTCGACCGTGCATTTTCACTAGACTTGGGCTTAAGGGGGAGAAAATAGCTCGGAACGTCACGAAAGTTGGTGTGGACGCTTGTCTACCAATGGGACATCCAAAACTATTCTCAAATTTCAATTCCGAGAAGTTGGTCAAAGTTGAAACTCGATCGTGCGTTTTCGCTAGACTTGGGCTTAAAGGGTGTGAAAATAGCTCGGAACGTCACGAAAGTTGGCATGGACGCTCGTCTACCAATGCGACATTTAAATCTATTCTCAAATTTATATTCTGAGAAGTTGGTCAAAGTTGAAAATCGACTATGCATTTTCGCTAGAGTTAGGCTTAAATGGTGAGAAAATAGGCTCGCTAGACTTGGGCTTAAAGGGGGAGAAAATAGCTCGAAACGTCACGAAAGTTGGATTGGACGCTTGTCTAACAATGGGACATCCAAAAATATTCTCGAATTTCTATTCCGAGAAGTTGGACAAAGTTGAAACTCGATCGTGCGTTTTCGCTAGACTTGGGCTTAAAGGGTGTGAAAATAGCTCGGAACGTCATGAAAGTTGGCGTGTGCATTTGTCTACCAATGGGACATCCAAATCTATGCTCAATTTTCAATTCCGAGAAGTTGGTCAAATTCGAAACTCGACCGTGCGTTTTCACTAGACTTGGGCTTAAAGGGGGAGAAAATAGCTCGGAACGTCACAAAAGTTGGTGTGGACGCTTGTCTACCAATGCGACATCCAAAACTATTCTGAAATTTCAATTCCGAGAAGTTAATCAAAGTTGAAACTCGATCGTGCGTTTTCGCTAGACTTGGGCTTAAAGTGTGGGAAAATAACTCGGAACGTTACAAAAGTTGGCGTGCGCATTTGTCTACCAACATGACATCCAAATCTATGTTCAATTTTCTATTCCGAGAAGTTGGTCAAATTGGAAACTCGACCGTGCGTTTTCGCTAGACTTGGGCGTAAAGGGGGAGAAAATAGCTCGGAACGTCATGAAAGTTGGTGTGGATGCTTGTCTACCAATGGGACATCCAAAACTATTCTCAAATTTCAATTCCGAGAAGTTCGTCAAAGTTGAAACTCGATCGTGCATTTTCGCTAGACTTAGGATTAAAGGGTGAGAAAATAGGTCGGAAAGTCACGAAAGTTGGCGTGCGCATTTGTCTACCAACAGGACAGCCAAATCTATGCTCAATTTTTTATTCTGAGAAGTTGGTCAAATTTGAAACTCGACCGTGCGTTTTCACTAGACTTGGGCTTAAAGGGTGTGAAAATAACTCGGAACGTTACGAAAGTTGGCGTGGACGCTCGTGTACCAATGGGACATCCCAAACTATTCTCAAATTTCGATTCCGAGAAGTTGGTCAAAGTTGAAACTCGATCGTGCGCTTTCGCTAGACTTGGGCTTAAAGGGTGTGAAAATAGCTCGGAACTTCACGAAAGTGTGCGTGGACCCTCGCCTACCAATGCGACATCCAAATCTATTCTCAAATTTATATTCCGAGAAGTTGGTCAAAGTTGAAAATCGACCGTGCATTTTCGCTAGACTTAGGCTTAAAGGTTGAGAAAATAGGTCAGAAAGTCACGAAAGTTGGCGTGCGCATTTGTCTACCAACGGGACAGCCAAATCTATGCTCAATTTTCAATTCCGAGAAGTTGGTCAAATTTGAAACTCGACCGTGCGTTTTCACTAGACTTGGCCTTAAAGAGGGAGAAAATAGCTCGGAACGTCACGAACGTTGGCGTGGACGCTCGTCTACCAATGCGACATCCAAATCTATTCTGAAATTTATATTCCGAGAAGTTGGTCAAAGTTGAAAATCGACCGTGCATTTTCGCTAGACTTAGGCTTGAAGGGTGAGAAAATAGCTCGGAATGTCACTAAAGTTGGCGTGCGCATTTGTCTACCAATGGGACATCCAAATCTATGCTCAATTTTCAATTCCGAGAAGTTGGTCAAATTCGAAACTCGACCGTGCGTTTTCGCTAGACTTGGGCTTAAAAGGGGAGAAAATAGCTTGGAACGTCACGAAAGTTGGTGTGGACGCTTGTCTACCAATGGGACATCCAAAACTATTCTCAATTTTCAATTCCGAGAAGTTAATCAAATTCGAAACTCGACCGTGCAGTTTTCGCTAGACTTGGACTTAAAGGGGGAGAAAATAGCTCGGAACGTCATGAAAGTTGGTGTGGACGCTTGTCTACCAATGGGACATCCAAAACTATTCTCGAATTTCGATTCCAAGAAGTTGGACAAAGTTGAAACTCGATCGTGCGCTTTCGCTAGACTTGGGCTTAAAGGGTGTGAAAATAGCTCGGAACGTCACGAAAGTTGGCGTGCGCATTTGTCTACCAACGGGACATCCAAATCTATACTCAAATTTAAATTCCGAGAAGTTGGTCAAATTCGAAACTCGACTGTGCGTTTTCGCTAGACTTAGGCTTAAAGGGTGAGAAAATAGCTCGGAACGTCACGAAAGTTGGCGTGCGCATTTGTCTACCAACGGGACATCCAAATCTGTGCTCAATTTTCAATTCCGAGAAGTTGGTCAAATTCGAAACTCGACCGCTTGCGTTTTCACTAGACTTGGGATTAAAGTGGGAGAAAATAGCTCGGAACGTCACGAAAGTTGGTGTGGACGCTTGTCTACGAATGGGACATCCAAAACTATTCGCAAATTTAAATTCCGAGAAGTTGGTCAAAGTTGAAAATCGACCGTGCATTTTCTCTACACTTAGGCTTAAAGGGTGAGAAAATAGCTCGGAACGTCACGAAAGTTGGCGTGCGCATTTGTCTACCAACGGGACATCCAAATCTATGCTCAATTTTCAATTCCGAGAAGTTGGTCAAATTCGAAACTCGACCGTGCGTTTTCACTAGACATGGGATTAAAGTGGGAGAAAATAGCTCGGAACGTCACGAAAGTTGGCGTGCGCATTTGTCTACCAATGGGACATCCAAAACTATTCTCAAATTTCATTTCCGAGAAGTTAGTCAAAGTTGAAACTCGATCGTGCGTTTTCGCTAGACTTGGGCTTAAAGGGTGCGAAAATAGCTCGCAACGTCATGAAAGTTGGTGTGGACGCTCGTCTACCAATGCGACATCCAAATCTATTCGCAAATTTAAATTCCGAGTAGTTGATCAAAGTTGAAAATCGACCGTGCATTTTCGCTACACTTAGGCTTAAAGGGTGAGAAAATAGCTCAGAACGTCACGAAAGTTGGCGTGCGCATTTGTCTACCAATGGGACATCCAAAACTATTCTCAAATTTAAATTCCGAGAAGTTGGTCAAAGTTGAAACTCGATCGTGTGTTTTCGCTAGACTTGGGCTTAAAGGGTGTGAAAATAGCTCGGAACATTACGAAAGTTGGCGTGGACGCTCATCTACCAATGGGACATCCAAATCCATTCTCAAATTTAAATTCCGAGATGTTGGTCAAAGTTGAAACTCGATCGTGCGTTTTCGCTAGATTTGGGCTTAAAGGGGGAGAAAACAGCTCAGAACGTCACGAAAGTTCGCGTGAGCATTTGTCTACCAATGGGACATCGAAATCTATGCTCAATTTTCAATTCCGAGAAGTTGGTCAAATTCGAAACTCGACCATGCGTTTTCGCTAGACCTAGGCTTAAAGGGTGAGAAAATAGCTCAGAACGTCACGAAAGTTGGCGTGCGCATTTGTCTACCAACGGGACATCCAAATCTATGCTCAATTTTCAATTCCAAGAAGTCGGTCAAATTCGAAACTCGATCGTGCGTTTTCGCTAGACTTGGGCTTAAAGGGTGAGAAAATAGCTCGGAACGTCACGAAAGTTGGCGTGGACGCTTTTCTACCAATGGGACATCCAAAACTATTCTCAAATTTCAATTCCGAGAAGTTAGTCAAAGTTGAAACTCGGTCGTGCGTTTTCGCTAGACTTGGGCTTAAAGGGTGCGAAAATAGCTCGGAACGTCACGAAAGTTGGCGTGGACGCTCGTCTACCAATGTGACATCAAAATCCATTCGCAATTTTAAATTCCGAGAAGTTGGTCAAAGTTGAAAATCGACCGTGCATTTTCGCTACACTTAGGCTTAAAGGGTGAGAAAATAGCTCGGAACGTCATGAAAGTTGGCATGCGCATTTGTTTACCAACAGGACATCCAAATCTATGCTCAATTTTTAATTCCGAGAAGTTGGTCAAATTCGAAACTCGACCGTGCGTTTTCACTAGACTTGGGCTTAAAGGGGGAGAAAATAGCTCGGAACGTCACGAAAGTTGGCGTGGATGCTCGTCTACCAATGGGACATCCAAAACTATTCTCAAATTTAAATTCCGAGAAGTTGGTCAAAGTTGAAACTCGATCGTACGTTTTCGCTAGACTTGGGCTTAAAGGGTGTGAAAATAGCTCGGAACTTCACGAAAGTTGCCGTGGACCCTCGCCTACCAATGCGACATCTAAATCTATTCTCAAATTTATATTCCGAGAAGTTGGTCAAAGTTGAAAATCGACCATGCATTTTCGCTAGACTTAGGCTTAAAGGGTGAGAAAATAGCTCGGAACGTCACGAAAGTTTGCGTGCGCATTTGTCTACCAACGGGACATTGAAATCTATGTTCAATTTTCAATTCCGAGAAGTTGGTCAAATTCGAAACTCGACCGTGCGTTTTCGCTAGACTTGTGCTTAAAGAGGGAGAAAATAGCTCGGAACGTCACGAAAGTTGTTGTGGACGCTTTTCTACCAATGGGACATCCAAAACTATTCTCAAATTTCAATTCCGAGAAGTTAGTCAAAGTTGAAACTTGATCGTGCGTTTTCGCTAGACTTGGGCTTAAAGGGTGCGAAAATAGCTCGGAACGTCACGAAAGTTGGCGTGGACGCTCGTCTACCAATGCGACAACCAAATCTATTCGCAAATTTAAATTCCGAGAAGTTGGTGAAAGTTGGAAATCGACCGTGCATTTTCGCTACACTTAGGCTTAAAGGGTGAGAAAATAGCTCCGAACGTCACGAAAGTTGGCGTGCGCGTTTGTCTACCAACGGGACATCCAAATCTATACTCAATTTTCAATTCCGAGAAGTTGGTCAATTTTGAAACTCGACCGTGCGTTTTCGCTAGACTTGGGCTTAAATGGGGAGAAAATAGCTCGGAACGTCACGAAAGTTGGTGTGGACGCTTGTCTACCAATGGGACATCCAAAACTATTCTCGAATTTCGATTCCGAGAAGTTGGACAAAGTTGAAACTCGATCGTGCGCTTTCGCTAGACTTGGGCTTAAAGGGTGTGAAAATAGCTCGGAACGTCACGAAAGTTGGCATGCGCATTTGTCTACCAACGGGACATCCAAATCTATGCTCAATTTCCAATTCCGAGAAGTTGGTCAAATTCAAAACTCGACCGTGCGTTTTCACTAGACTTGGGATTAAAGTGGGAGAAAATAGCTCGGAACGTCATGAAAATTGGTGTCGACGCTCGTCTACCAATGGGACATCCAAAACTATTCTCAAATTTCAATTCCGAGAAGTTAGTCAAAGTTGAAACTCGATCGTGCGTTTTCGCTAGACTTGGGCTTAAAGGGTGCGAAAATAGCTCGGAACGTCACGAAAGTTGGCGTAGACGCTCGTGTACCAATCGGACATCCAAAACTATTCTCAAATTTAAATTCCGAGAAGTTGGTCAAAGTTGAAACTCGATCGTGCATTTTCGCTAGACTTGGGCTTAAAGGGTTCGAAAATAGCTCGGAATGTCACGAAAGTTGGCGTGGACGCTCGTCTACCAATGTGACATCCAAATCCATTCGCAAATTCAAATTCTGAGAAGTTGGTCAAAGTTGAAAATCGACCGTGCATTTTTGCTACACTTAGGCTTAAAGGGTGAGAAAATAGCTCGGAACGTTACGAAAGTTGGCGTGCGCATTTGTCTACCAACGGGACATTCAAATCTATGCTCAATTTTTAATTCCGAGAAGTTAGTCAAATTCGAAACTTGACCGTGCGTTTTCACTAGACTTGGGCTTAAAGGGGGAGAAAATAGATCGGAACGTCACGAAAGTTCGTGTGGACGCGTGTCTACCAATGGGACATCCAAAACTATTCTCAAATTTCAATTCTGAGAAGTTAGTCAAAGTTGAAACTCGATCGTGCGTTTTCGCTAGACTTGGGCCCTAAAGGGTGTGAAAATAGCTCGGAATGTCACGAAAGTCTGCGTGGACGCTTGTCTATCAATGTGACATCCAAATCCATTAGCTCGTAATGTGACAAAAGTTCGCGTGCGCATTTTTCTACCAACAGGACATCCAAATCTATGCTCAATTTTTAATTCCGAGAAGTTGGTCAAATTCGAAACTCGACCGTGCGTTTTTGCTAGACTTGGGCTTAAAGGGGGAGAAAATAGCTCGCAACGTCACGAAAGTTGGTGTGGACGCTTGCCTACCAATGGGACATCCAAAACTATTCTCAAATTTCAATTCCGAGAAGTTGGTCAAAGTTGAAACTCGATCGTGCGTTTTCGCTAGACTTGGGCTTAAAGGGTGTGAAAATAGCTCGGAACGTCACAAAAGTTGGCGTGGATGCTCGTCTACCAATGCGACATCCAAATCTATTCTCAAATTTATATTCTGAGAAGTTGGTCAAACTTGAAAATCGACTGTGCATTTTCGCTAGACTTCGGCTTAAATGGTGAGAAAATATCTCGGAACGTCACCAAAGTTGGCGTGCGCATTTGTCTACCAACGGGACATTGAAATCTATGCTAAATTTTCAATTCCGAGAAGTTGGTCAAATTCGAAACTCGACCGTGTGTTTTCACTAGACTTGGGCTTAAAGAGGGAGAAAATAGCTCAGAACGTCACGAAAGTTGGTGTGGACGCTTGTCTACCAATGGGACATCCAAATCTATTCTCAAATTTATATTCCGTGAAGTTGGTCAAAGTTGAAAATCGACCCCTGCATTTTCGCTAGACTTGGGCTTAAAGGGTGATAAAATAGCTCGGAATGTCACGAAAGTTGGCGTGCGCATTTGTCTACCAATGGGACGACCAAATCTATGCTCAATTTTTAATTCCGAGAAGTTGGTCAAATTCGAAACTCGACCGTGCGTTTTCACTAGACTTGGGCTTAAAGGGGGAGAAAATAGCTTGGAACGTCACGAAAGTTGGCGTGGATGCTCGTCTACCAATGGGGACATCCAAAACTATTCTCAAATTTTAATTCCGAGAAGTTGGTCAAAGTTGAAACTCGATCGTGCGTTTTCGCTAGACTTGGGCTTAAAGGGTGTGAAAATAGCTCGGAACGTCACGAAAGTTGGCGTGCGTATTTGTCTATAAACGGGACATCCAAATCTATGCTCAATTTTTAATTCCGAGAAGTTGGTCAAATTCAAAACTTGACCGTGCGTTTTCGCTAGACTTATGCTTAAAGGGTGAGAAAATAGCTCGGAACGTCACAAAAGTTGGCGTGCGCATTTGTCTACCAACGGGACATCCAAATCTATGCTCAATTTTTAATTCCGAGAAGTTGGTCAAATTCGAACCTCGACCATGCGTTTTCGCTAGACCTAGGCTTAAAGGGTGAGAAAATAGCTCAGAACGTCACGAAAGTTGGCGTGCGAATTTGTCTACCAACGGGACATCCAAATCTATGCTCAATTTTCAATTCCGAGAAGTTGGTCAAATTCGTAACTCGACCGTGCCTTTTCACTAGACTTGGCCTTAAAGGGAGAGAAAATAGCTCGGAACGTCACGAAAGTTGGTGTGGACGCTTGTCTACCAATGGGACATCCAAAACTATTCTCAAATTTCAATTCTGAGAAGTTAATCAAAGTTGAAACTCGATCGTGCGTTTTCGCTAGACTTAGGCTTAAACGGTGATAAAATAGCTCGGAACATCACGAAAGTTGGCGTGCGCATTTGTCTATAAACGGGACATCCAAATCTATGATCAATTTTCAATTCCGAGAAGTTGGACAAACTTGAAACTCGACCGTGCGTTTTCGCTTGACTTGAGCTCAAAGGGTGTAAAATTAGCTCGTAATGTGAAGAAAGTTGGCGTGCGCATTTGTCTACCAACGGGACATCCAAATCTATCCTCAATTTTTAATTCCGAGAAGTTGGTCAAATTCGAACCTCGACCATGCGTTTTCGCTAGACCTAGGCTTAAAGGGTGAGAAAATAGCTCAGAACGTCACGAAAGTTGGCGTGCGAATTTGTCTACCAACGGGACATCCAAATCTATGCTCAATTTTCAATTCTGAGAAGTGGGTCAAATTCGTAACTCGATCGTGCGTTTTCGCTAGACTTGGGCTTAAAGTGGGAGAAAATAGCTCGGAACGTCACGAAAGTTGGGGTGGATGCTTGTCTACCAATGGAACATCCAAAACTATTCTCAAATTTAAATTCCGAGAAGTTGGTCAAAGTTGAAACTCGATCGTGCGTTTTCGCTAGACTTGGGCTTAAAGGGGGAGAAAATAGCTCGGAACGTCATGAAAGTTAGCGTGCGCATTTGTCTACCAACATGAAATCCAAATCTATGCTCAATTTTTAATTCCGAGAAGTTGGTCAAATTCGAAACTCGACCATGCGTTTTCGCTAGACCTAGGCTTAAAGGGTGAGAAAATAGCTCAGAACATCACGAAAGTTGGCGTGCGCATTTGTCTACCAACGGGACATCCAAATCTATGCTCAATTTTCAATTCTGATAAGTTGGTCAAATTCGAAACTCGATCGTGCGTTTTCGCTAGACTTGGGCTTAAAAAAGGAGAAAATAGCTCGGAACGTCACGAAAGTTGGCGTGGATGCTCGTCTACCAATGGGACATCCAAAACTATTCTCAAATTTAAATTCCGAGAAGTTGGTCAAAGTTGAAACTCGATCGTGCGTTTTCGCTAGACTTGGGCTTAAAGGGGGAGAAAATAGCTCGGAACGTCACGAAAGGTTGCGTGAGCATTTGTCTACCAACGGGACATCCAAATCTATGCTGAATTTTCAATTCCGAGAAGTTGGTCAAATTCGAAACTCGACCGTGCGTTTTCGCTAGACTTGGGCTTAAAGGGGGAGAAAATAGCTCGAAACGTCACGAAAGTTGGTGTGGACGCTTGTCTACCAATGGGACATCCAAAACTATTCTCAAATTTCAATTCTGAGAAGTTGGTCAAAGTTGAAACTCGATCGTGCGTTTTCGCCAGACTTGGGCTTAAAGGGTGTGAAAATAGCTCAGAACGTCACGAAAGTTGGCGTGCACATTTGTCTACCAACGGGACATCCAAAACTATGCTCAATTTTCGATTCCGAGAAGTTGGTCAAAGTTGAAACTCGATCGTGCGTTTTCGCTTGACTTGGGCTTAAACGGGGAGAAAATAGCTCAGAACGTCACGAAAGTTGGTGTGGACGCTTGTCTACCAATGGGACATCCAAAACTATTCTCAAATTTCAATTCTGAGAAGTTGGTCAAAGTTGAAACTCGATCGTGCGTTTTCGCCAGACTTGGGCTTAAAGGGTGTGAAAATAGCTCAGAACGTCACGAAAGTTGGCGTGCACATTTGTCTACCAACGGGACATCCAAATCTATGCTCAATTTTCAATTCCGAGAAGTTAGTCAAATTCGAAACTCGACCGTGCGTTTTCGCTAGACTTGGGCTTAAAGGGGGAGAAAATAGCTCGGACCGTCACGAAAGTTGGTGTGGACTCTTGTCTAGCAATGGGACATCCAAAACTATTCTCGAATTTCGATTCCGAGAAGTTGGACAAAGTTGAAACTCGATCGTACGCTTTCGCTAGACTTGGGCTTAAAGGGTGTGAAAATAGCTCGGAACGACACGAAAGTTGGCGTGAGCATTTTTCTACCAACGGGACATCCAAATCTATGCTCAATTTTCAATTCTGAGAAGTTGGTCAAATTCGAAACTCGATCGTGCGTTTTCGCTTGACTTGGGCTTAAACGGGGAGAAAATAGCTCGGAACGTCACGAAAGTTGGTGTGGACGCTTGTCTACCAATGGGACATCCAAAACTATTCTCAATTTTCAATTCCGAGAAGTTAATCAAATTTGAAACTCGACCGTGCATTTTCGCTAGACTTGGGCTTAAAGGGGGCGAAAATAGCTCGGAACGTCACGAAAGTTGGTGTGGACGCTTGTCTACCAATGGGACATCCAAAACTATTCTCAAATTTCAATTCTGAGAAGTTGGTCAAAGTTGAAACTCGTTCGTGCGTTTTCGCTTGACTTGGGCTTAAACGGGGAGAAAATAGCTCGGAACGTCACGAAAGTTGGTGTGGACGCTTGTCTAACAATGGGACATCAAAAACTATTCTCAATTTTCAATTTCGAGAAGTTAATCAAATTCGAAACTCGACCGTGCGTTTTCGCTAGACTTGGGCTTAAAGGGATAGAAAATAGCTCGGAACGTCACGAAAGTTGGTGTGGACGCTTGTCTACCAATGGGACATCCAAAACTATTCTCGAATTTCGATTCCGAGAAGTTGGACAAAGTTGAAACTCGATCGTGCGCTTTCGCTAGACTTGGGCTTAAAGGGTGTGAAAATAGCTCGGAACGTCACGAAAGTTGGCGTGCGCATTTGTCTACCAACGGGACATCCAAATCTATGCTCAATTTTCAATTCTGAGAAGTTGGTCAAATTCGAAACTCGACCGTGCATTTTCACTAGACTTGGGCTTAAAGGGGGAGAAAATAGCTCGGAACGTCATGAAAGTTGGTGTGGACGCTTGTCTACCAATACGACATCCAAAACTATTCTGAAATTTCAATTCCGAGAAGTTAATCAAAGTTGAAACTCGATCGTGCATTTTCGCTAGACTTGGGCTTAAAGGGTGTGAAAATAGCTCGGAACGTCACGAAAGTTGGCGTGCGGATTTGAATACCAACGGGACATCCAAATCTATGCTCAATTTTTAATTCTGAGAAGTTGGTCAAATTCGAAACTCGACCTTGCGTTTTCACTAGGCTTGGGCTTAAAGGGGGAGAAAATAGCTCGGAACGTCACGAAAGTTGGTGTGGACGCTTGTCTACCAATGGGACATCCAAAACTATTCTCGAATTTCGATTCTGAAAAGTTGGACAAAGTTGAAACTCGATCGTGCGCTTTCGCTAGACTTGGGCTTAAAGGGTGTGAAAAAAGCTCGGAACGTCACGAAAGTTGGCGTGCGCATTTTTCTACCAACGGGACATCGAAATCTATGCTCAATTTTTAATTCCGAGAAGTTGGTCAAATTCGAAACTTGACCGTGCGTTTTCGCTAGACTTAGGCTTAAAGGGTGAGAAAATAGCTCGGAACGTCACGAAATTTGGCGTGCGCATTTGTCTACCAACGGGACATCCAAATTTATGCTCAATTTTTAATTCCGACAAGTTGGTCAAATTCGAAACTCGACCGTGCATTTTCGCTAGACTTGGGCTTAAAGGGGGAGAAAATAGCTCGGAACGTCACGAAAGTTGGCGTGGACGCTCGTCTACCAATGTGACATCCAAATCTATTCTGAAATTTATATTCCGAGAAGATGGTGAAAGTTGAAAATCGACCGTGAATTTTCGCTAGACTTGGGCTTAAAGGGGGAGAAAATAGCTTGAAACGTCACGAAAGTTGGATTGGACGCTTTTCTAACAATGGGACATCCAAAAATATTCTCGAATTTCGATTCCGAGAAGTTGGACAAAGTTGAAACTCGATCGTGCGTTTTCGCTAGACTTGGGCTTAAAGGGTGTGAAAATAGCTCGGAACGTCACGAAAGTTGGCGTGTGCATTTGTCTACCAATGGGACATCCAAATCTATGCTCAATTTTCAATTCCGAGAAGTTGGTCAAATTCGAAACTCGACCGTGCGTTTTCACTAGACTTGGGCTTAAAGGGGGAGAAAATAGCTCGGAACGTCACAAAAGTTGGTGTGGACGCTTGTCTACCATTGCGACATCCAAAACTATTCTGAAATTTCAATTCCGAGAAGTTAATCAAAGTTGAAACTCGATCGTGCGTTTTCGCTAGACTTGGGCTTAAAGTGTGTGAAAATAACTCGGAACGTTACAAAAGTTGGCGTGCGCATTTGTCTACCAACATGACATCCAAATCTATGTTCAATTTTCTATTCCGAGAAGTTGGTCAAATTGGAAACTCGACCGTGCGTTTTCGCTAGACTTGGGCTTAAAGGGGGAGAAAATAGCTCGGAACGTCCGGAAAGTTGGTGTGGATGCTTGTCTACCAATGGGACATCCGAAACTATTCTCAAATTTCAATTCCGAGAAGTTGGTCAAAATTGAAACTCGATCATGCATTTTCGCTAGACTTGGGCTTAAACGGTGTGAAAATAGCTCAGAACTTCACGAAAGTTGGCGTGGACCCTCGCCTACCAATGCAACATCCAAAACTATTCTCAAATTTAAATTTCGAGAAGTTGGTCAAAGTTGAAACTCGATCGTGCGTTTTCACTAGACTTGGGCTTAAAGGGTGTGAAAATAACTCGGAACGTTCCGAAAGTTGGCGTGGACGCTCGTGTACCAATGGGACATCCCAAACTATTCTCAAATTTTGATTCCGAGAAGTTGGTCAAAGTTGAAACTCGATCTTGCGCTTTCGCTAGACTTGGGCTTAAAGGGTGTGAAAATAGCTCGGAACTTCACGAAAGTGTGCGTGGACCCTCGCCTACCAATGCGACATCCAAATCTATTCTCAAATTTATATTCCGAGAAGTTGGTCAAAGTTGAAAATCGACCGTGCATTTTCGCTAGACTTAGGCTTAAAGGTTGAGAAAATAGGTCAGAAAGTCATGAAAGTTGGCGTGCGCATATGTCTACCAACGGGACAGCCAAATCTATGCTCAATTTTCAATTCCGAGAAGTTGGTCAAATTTGAAACTCGACCGTGCGTTTTCACTAGACTTGGGCTTAAAGAGGGAGAAAATAGCTCGGAACGTCACGAACGTTGGCGTGGACGCTCGTCTACCAATGCGACATCCAAATCTATTCTGAAATTTATATTCCGAGAAGTTGGTCAAAGTTGAAAATCGACCGTGCATTTTCGCTAGACTTGGGCTTAAAGGGGGAGAAAATAGCTCGGAAGGTCATGAAAGTTGGTGTGGACGCTTGTCTAACAATAGGACATCCAAAATTATTCTCGAATTTCGATTCCAAGAAGTTGGACAAAGTTGAAACTCGAACGTGCGTTTTCGCTAGACCTGGGCTTAAAGGGTGTGAAAATAGCTCGAAACGTCACGAAAGTTGGCGTGCGCATTTTTCTACCAACGGGACATCCAAATCTATGCTCAATTTTCAATTCCGAGAAGTTGGTCAAATTTGAAACTCGACCGTGCGTTTTCACTAGACTTGGGCTTAAAGAGGGAGAAAATAGCTCGGAACGTCACGAACGTTGGCGTGGACGCTCGTCTACCAATGCGACATCCAAATCTATTCTGAAATTTATATTCCGAGAAGTTGGTCAAAGTTGAAAATCGACCGTGCATTTTCGCTAGACTTGGGCTTAAAGGGGGAGAAAATAGCTCGGAAGGTCACGAAAGTTGGTGTGGACACTTGTCTAACAATAGGACATCCAAAATTATTCTCGAATTTCGATTCCAAGAAGTTGGACAAAGTTGAAACTCGAACGTGCGTTTTCGTTAGACTTGGGCTTAAAGGGTGTGAAAATAGCTCGGAATGTCACGAAAGTTGGCGTGCGCATTTGTCTACCAACGGGACATCCAAATCTATGCTCAATTTTAAATTCTGAGAAGTTGGTCAAATTCGAAACTCGAACGTGCGTTTTCGCTAGACTTGGGCTTAAAGGGTGTGAAAATAGCTCGGAACGTCACGAAAGTTGGCGTGCGCATTTGTCTACCAACGGGACATCCAAATCTATGCTCAATTTTAAATTCTGAGAAGTTGGTCAAATTCGAAACTCGACCGTGCGTTTTCACTAGACTTGGGCTTAAAGAGGGAGAAAATAGCTCAGAACGTCACGAACGTTGGCGTGGACGCTCGTCTACCAATGCGACATCCAAATCTATTCTGAAATTTATATTCCGAGAAGTTGGTCAAAGTTGAAAATCGACCGTGCATTTTCGCTAGACTTGGGCTTAAAGGGGGAGAAAATAGCTCGGAAGGTCACGAAAGTTGGTGTGGACGCTTGTCTAACAATAGGACATCCAAAATTATTCTCGAATTTCGATTCCAAGAAGTTGGACAAAGTTGAAACTCGAATGTGCGTTTTCGCTAGACTTGGGCTTAAAGGGTGTGAAAATAGCTCGGAACGTCACGAAAGCTGTCATGCGCATTTGTCTACCAATGGGACATCCCAATCTATGCTCAATTTTCAATTCCGAGAAGTTGGTCAAATTGGAAACTCGACCGTGCGTTTTCGCTAGACTTGGGCTTAAAGGGGGAGAAAATAGCTCGGAACGTCACGAAAGTTGGTGTGGACGCTTGTCTACCAGTGGGACATTCAAAACTATTCTCAAATTTCAATTCCGAGAAGTTGGTCAAAGTTGAAACTCGATCGTGCGTTTTCGCTAGAATTGAGCTTAAAGGATGTGAAATTAGCTCGTAATGTCATGAAAGTTGCTGTGCGCACATGTCTACAAATGGGACATCAAAATCTATTCTCAATTTAAATTCCGAGAAGTTGGTCAAATTTGAAACTCGACCATGCGTTTTCGCTAGACTTGGGATTAAAGGGGGAGAAAATAGCTCGGAACGTCACGAACGTTGGTGTGGACGCTTGTCTACCAATGGGACATCCAAATCTATTCTCAAATTTCAATTCCGAGAAGTTAGTCAAAGTTGAAACTCGATTGTGCGTTTTCGCTAGACTTGGGCTTAAAGGGTGTGAAAATAGCTCGGACCGTTACGAAAGTTGGCGTGGACGCTCGTCTACCAATGTGACATCCAAATCCATTCTCAAATTTAAATTCCGAGAAGTTTGTCAAAGTTGAAAATCGACCGTGCATTTTCGGTAGACTTGGGCTTAAAGGGTGAGAAAATAGCTTGCAACGTCACGAAAGTTGGCGTGCGCATTTGTCTACCAACGGGACATCCAAATCTATGCTCAATTTTTAATTCCGAGAAGTCGGTCAAATTCGAAACTCGACCGTACGTTTTCGCTAGACTTAGGCTTAAAGGGTGAGAAAATAGCTCAGAACGTCACGAAACTTGGCGTGCGTATTTGTCTACCAACTGGACATCCAAATCTATGCTCAATTTTTAATTCTGAGAAGTTGGTCAAATTTCGAAACTCGACCGTGCGTTTTCGTTAGACTTGGGGTTAAAGGCGGAGAAAATAGCTTGAGACGTCACGAAACTTGGTGTGGACACTTTTCTACCAATGGGACATCCAAAACTATTCTCAAATTTCAATTCCGAGAAGTTAGTCAAAGCTCAAACTCGATCGTGCGTTTTCGTTACACTTGGGCTTAAAGTGTGTGAAAATAGCTCGGAACGTCACGAGAGTTGGCGTGGACGCTTGTCTACCAATGGGACATCCAAAACTATTCTCGAATTTCAATTCCGAGTAGTTAGTCAAAGTTGAAACTCGATCGTGCGTTTTCGCTAGACTTGGGCTTAAAGGGTGTGAAAATAGCTTGGAACGTTACGAAAGTTGGCGTGGATGCTCGTCTACCAATGTGACATCCAAATCCATTCTCAAATTTAAATTCCGAGAAGTTGGTCAAAGTTGAAAATCGACCGTGCATTTTTGCTAGAATTGGGCTTAAAGGGTGAGAAAATAGCTCGGAATGTCACGAAAGGTGGCATGCGCATTTGTATACCAACGGGACATCCAAATCTATGCTCAATTTTCAATTCCGAGAAGTTGGTCAAATTCGAAACTCGACCGTGCGTTTTCGCTAGAGTTGGGCTTAAAGGCGAAGAAAATAGCTCGGAACGTCACGAAAGTTGGCATGTGCACTTGTCTACCAATGGGACATCCAAATCTATTTTCAAATTTCAACTCCCAAAAGTTGGCGTGTGCACTTATCCACCAACGGGACAACCAAATCCATTATGAAATTTAAATTCCGAGAAGTTGGTCAAAGTTGAAAATCGACCGTGCATTTTCGCTAGACTTAGGCTTAAAGCATGAGAAAATAGCTCGGAACATCACGAAAGTTGGCGTGCGCATTTGTTTACCAACGGGACATCCAAATCTATGCTCACTTTTAAATTCCGAGAAGTTGGTCAAATTCGAAACTCGACCGTGCGTTTTCGCTAGACTTGGGCTTGAAGTGTGGGAAAATAGCTCGGAACGTCACGAAAGTTGGCGTGCGCACTTGTCAACCAACGGGACATCCAAATCTATTCTCATATTTCAGTTCCGAGAAGTTGGTCAAATTCGAAACTCGACCATGCATTTTCGCTAGACTTGGGCTTAAAGGGGGAGAAAATAGCTCGGAACGTCACGAAGTTGGTGTGGACGCTTGTCTACCAATGGGACATCCAAGACTATTCTCAAATTTCAATTCCGAGAAGTTGGTCAAAGTTGAAACTCGATCGTGCATTTTCGCTAGACTTGGGCTTAAAGGGTGGGAAAATAGCTCGCAACGTCACGAAAGTTGGCGTGCGCACTTGTCTACCAACGGGACATCCAAATCTATTCTCATATTTCAATTCCGAGAAGTTGGTCAAAGTCAAAATGCCACCATGCGTTTTCTCTAGACTTGAGCTTAAAGGGTGTTAAATTAGCTTGTAATGTGACGAAAGTTGTTGTGCGCGAATGTCTACAAATGGGACATCCAAATCTATGCTCAATTTTCAATTCCGAGAAGTTGGTGAAAGTCGTAACTCGACCGTACGTTTTCGCTACACATGGGCTTAAAGGGGGAGAAAATAGCCCGAAACGTAACGAATGTTGGTGTGGATGCTTGTCTACAAATGGGACATCCAAAACAATGCTCAATCTTCAATTACGAGAAGTTGGTGAAAGTTGAAACTCGACCGTTCGTTTTCGGTAGAGGAGAAAATAGCTTGGAACGTCACGAAAGTTGGTGTTCGCATTTGTCTACCAATGGGACATCCAAATCTATGCTCAATTTTCAATTCCGAGAAGTTGGTCAAATTCAAAACTCGACCGTGCGTTTTCGCTCGACTTGAGCTTAAAGGGTGTGAAATTAGCTCGTAATGTGACGAAAATTGGTGTGCGCATTTGTCTACCAACGGGACATCCAAATCTATGCTCAAAATTATATTCCGAGAAGTTGGTCAAAGTTGAAAATCGACCGTGCATTTTCACTAGAATTGGGCTTAAAGGGTGAGAAAATAGCTCGGAACGTCACGAAAGTTGGCATGCGCATTTTTCTACCAATGGGACATCCAAATCTATGCTCAATTTTCAATTCCGAGAAGTTGGTCAAATTCGAAACTCGACCGTGCCTTTTCACTAGACTTGGCCTTAAAGGGGGAGAAAATAGCTCGGAACGTCACGAAAGTTGGTGTGGACGCTTGTCTACCAATGGGACATCCAAAACTATTCCCAAATTTCAATTCCGAGAAGTTAATCAAAGTTGAAACTCGATCGTGCGTTTTCGCTAGACTTAGGCTTAAAGGGTGAGAAAATAGCTCGGAACATCACGAAAGTTGGCGTGCGCATTTGTCTACCAACGGGACATCCAAATCTATGCTCAATTTTTAATTCCGAGAAGTTGGTCAAATTCGAAACTCGACCGTGCGTTTTCGCTAGACTTAGGCTTAAAGGGTGAGAAAATAGCTCGAAACGTCACGAAATTTGGCGTGCGCATTTGTCTACCAACGGGACATCCAAGTCTATGCTCAATTTTCAATTCCGAGAAGTTGGTCAAATTCGAAACTCGACCGTGCCTTCTCACTAGACTTGGCCTTAAAGGGGGAGAGAATAGCTCGGAACGTCACGAAAGTTGGTGTGGACGCTTGTCTACCAATGGGACATCCAAAACTATTCTCAAATTTCAATTCCGAGAAGTTGGTCAAAGTTGAAACTCGATCGTGCGTTTTCGCTAGACTTGGGCTTAAAGGGTGTGAAAATAGCTCGGAACATTACGAAAGTTGGTGTGGACGCTCGTCTACCAATGTGACATCCAAATCTATTCGCAAATTTAAATTCCGAGAAGTTGGTCAAAGTTGAAACTCGATCGTGCGTTTTCGCTAGACTTGGGTTTAAAGGGTGTGAAAATAGCTCAGAACGTTACGAAAGTTGGCATGGACGCTCGTCTACCAATGTGACATCCAAATCTATTCGCAAATTTAAATTCCGAGAAGTTGGTCAAAGTTGAAAAGCGACCATGCATTTTCTCTACACTTAGGCTTAAAGGGTGAGAAAATAGCTCGGAACGTCACGAAAGTTGGTGTGGACGCTTGTCTACCAATGGGACATCCAAAACTATTCTCAAATTTCAATTCCAAGAAGTTGGTCAAAGTTGAAACTCGATCGTGCGTTTTCGCTTGACTTGGGATTAAACGGGGAGAAAATAGCTCGGAACGTCATGAAAGTTGGTGTGGACGCTTATCTACCAATGGGACATCCAAAACTATTCTCAAATTTCAATTCCGAGAAGTTGGTCAAAGTTGAAACTCGATCGTGCGTTTTCGCTTGACCTGGGCTTAAACGGGGAGAAAATAGCTCGGAACGTCACGAAAGTTGGTGTGAACGCTTGTCTACCAATGGGACATCCAAAACTATTCTCAATTTTCAATTCCGAGAAGTTAATCAAATTCGAAACTCGACCGTGCGTTTTCGCTAGACTTGGGCTTAAAGGGGGAGAAAATAGGTCGGAACGTCACGAAAGTTGGTGTGGACGCCTATCTACCAATGGGACATCCAAAACTATTCTCGAATTTCGATTCCGAGAAGTTGGACAAAGGTGAAACTCGATCGTGCGCTTTCACTAGACTTGGGCTTAAAGGGTGTGAAAATAGCTCGGAACGTCACGAAAGCGTCGTGAACATTTGTCTACCAACGGGACATCCAAATCTATGCTCAATTTTCAATTCCGAGAAGTTGGTCAAATTCGAAACTCGATCGTGTGTTTTCGCTTGACTTGGGCTTAAACGGGGAGAAAATAGCTCGGAACGTCACGAAAGTTGGTGTGGACGCTTGTCTACCAATGGGACATCCAAAACTATTCTCAATTTTCAATTCCGAGAAGTTAATCAAATTTGAAACTCGACCTTGCGTTTTCGCTAGACTTGGGCTTAAAGGGGGCGAAAATAGCTCGGAACGTCACGAAAGTTGGTTTGGACGCTTGTCTACCAATGGGACATCCAAAACTATTCTCAAATTTCAATTCCGAGAAGTTGGTCAAAGTTGAAACTCGATCGTGCGTTTTCGCTTGACTTGGGCTTAAAGGGTGTGAAAATAGCTCGGAACTTCACGAACGTTGGCGTGGACCCTCGCCTACCAATGCGACATCCAAATCTATTCTCAAATTTATATTCCGAGAAGTTGGTCAAAGTTGAAAATCGACTGTGCATTTTCGCTAGACTTAGGATTAAAGGGTGAGAAAATAGGTCGGAAAGTCACGAAAGTTGGCGTGCGCATTTGTCTACCAACGGGATAGCCAAATCTATGCTCAATTTTCAATTCCGAGAAGTTGGTCAAATTTGAAACACGACCGTGCGTTTTCACTAGACTTGGGCTTAAAGGGTGTGAAAATAACTCGGAACGTTACGAATGTTGGCATGGACGCTCGTGTACCAATGGGACATCCTAAACTATTCTCAAATTTCAATTTCAAGAAGTTAGTCAAAGTTGAAACTCGATCGTGCGTTTTCACTAGACTTGGGCTTAAAGGGGGAGAAAATAGGTCGGAACGTCACGAAAGTTGGTGTGGACGCTTGTCTACCAATGGGACATCCAAAACTATTCTCGAATTTCGATTCCGAGAAGTTGGACAAAGTTGAAACTCGATCGTGCGCTTTCGCTAGACTTGGGCTTAAAGGGTGTGAAAATAGCTCGGAACGTCACGAAAGTTGGCGTGCGCATTTGTCTACCAACGGGACATCCAAATCTATGCTCAATTTTCAATTCCGAGAAGTTGGTCAAATTCGAAACTCGACCGTGCGTTTTCACTAGACTTGGGCTTAAAGGGGGAGAAAATAGCTCGGAACGTCACGAAAGTTGGTGTGGACGCTTGTCTACCAATGCGACATCCAAAACTATTCTGAAATTTCAATTCCGAGAAGTTAATCAAAGTTGAAACTCGATCGTGCATTTTCGCTAGACTTGGGCTTAAAGGGTGTGAAAATAACTCGGAACGTCACGAAAGTTGGCGTGGACGCTCGTCTACCAATGGGACATCCAAATCCATTCGCAAATTTAAATTCCGAGAAGTTGGTCAAAGTTGAAAATCGACCGTGCATTTTCGCTACACTTAGGCTTAAAGGGTGAGAAAATAGCTCCGAACGTCACGAAAGTTGGCGTGCGCATTTGTCTACCAACGGGACATCCAAATCTATGTTCAATTTTTAATTCTGAGAAGTTGGTCAAATTCGAAACTCGACCTTGCGTTTTCACTAGGCTTGGGCTTAAAGGGGGAGAAAATAGCTCGGAACGTCACGAAAGTTGGTGTGGTCGCTTGTCTACCAATGGGACATCCAAAACTATTCTCGAATTTCGATTCCGAGAAGTTGGACAAAGTTGAAACTCGATCGTGCGCTTTCGCTAGACTTGGGCTTAAAGGGTGTGAAAATAGCTCGGAACGTCACGAAAGTTGGCGTGCAAATTTTTCTACCAACGGGACATCCAAATCTATGCTCAATTTTTAATTCCGAGTCGTTGGTCAAATTCGAAACTTGACCGTGCGTTTTCACTAGACTTAGGCTTAAAGGGTGAGAAAATAGCTCGGAACGTCACGAAAGTTGGTGTGGACGCTTGTCTACCAATGGGACATCCAAAACTATTCTCGAATTTCGATTCCGAGAAGTTGGACAAAGTTGAAACTCAATCGTGCGCTTTCGCTAGACTTGGGCTTAATAGGTGTGAAAATAGCTCGGAACGTCACGAAAGTTGGCGTGCAAATTTTTCTACCAACGGGACATCCAAATCTATGCTCAATTTTTAATTCCGAGAAGTTGGTCAAATTCGAAACTTGACCGTGCGTTTTCGCTAGACTTAGGCTTAAAGGGTGAGAAAATAGCTCGGAACGTCACGAAAGTTGGCGTGCGCATTTGTCTACCAACGGGACATCCAAATCTATGCTCAATTTTCAATTCCGAGAAGTTGGTCAAATTCGAAACTCGACCGTGCCTTTTCACTAGACTTGGCCTTAAAGGGGGAGAAAATAGCTCGGAACGTCACGAAAGTTGGTGTGGACGCTTGTCTACCAATGGGACATCCAAAACTATTCTCAAATTTCAATTCCGAGAAGTTAATCAAAGTTGAAACTCGATCGTGCGTTTTCGCTAGACTTAGGCTTAAACGGTGATCAAATAGCTCGGAACATCACGAAAGTTGGCGTGCGCATTTGTCTATAAACGGGACATCCAAATCTATGATCAATTTTCAATTCCGAGAAGTTGGACAAACTTGAAACTCGACCGTGGGTTTTCGATCGACTTGACTTTAAAGGGTGTGAAAATAGCTCGTAATGTGTAGAAAGTTGGCGTGCGCATTTGTCAAATTCGAAACTCGATCGTGCGTTTTCGCTAGACTTGGGCTTAAAGGGGGAGAAAATAGCTCGGAACGTCACGAAAGTTGGCGTGGATGCTCGTCTACCAATGGGACATCCAAAACTATTCTCAAATTTAAATTCTGAGAAGTTGGTCAAAGTTGAAACTCGATCGTGCGTTTTCGCTAGACTTGGGCTTAAAGGATGTGAAAATAGCTCGGAACATTACGAAAGTTGGTGTGGACGCTCGTCTACCAATGGGACATCCAAATCCATTCTCAAATTTAAATTCCGAGATGTTGGTCAAAGTTGAAACTCGATCGTGCGTTTTCGCTAGACTTGGGCTTAAAGGGGGAGAAAATAGCTCGGAACGTCACGAAAGTTGGCGTGAGCATTTGTCTACCAACGGGACATCCAAATCTATGCTCAATTTTCAATTCCGAGAAGTTGGTCAAGTTCGAAACTCGACCATCGCGTTTTCGCTAGACCTAGGCTTAAAGGGTGAGAAAATAGCTCAGAACGTCACGAAAGTTGGCGTGCGCATTTGTCTACCAACGGGACATCCAAATCTATGCTCAATTTTCAATTCCGAGAAGTTGGTCAAATACGAAACTCGATCGTGCGTTTTCGCTAGACTTGGGCTTAAAGGGTGTGAAAATAGCTCGAAACGTCACGAAAGTTGGTGTGGACGCTTGTCTACCAATGGGACATCCAAAACTATTCTCAAATTTCAATTCCGAGAAGTTGGTCAAAGTTGAAACTCGATCGTGCGTTTTCGATTGACTTGGGCTTAAACGGGGAGAAAATAGCTCGGAACGTCACGAAAGTTGGTGTCGACGCTTGTCTACCAATGGGACATTCAAAACTATTCTCAATTTTCAATTCCGAGAAGTTAATCAAATTCGAAACTCGACCATGCGTTTTCGCTAGACTTGGGCTTAAAGGGGGTGAAAATAGCTCGGAACGTCACGAAAGTTAGTGTGGACGCTTGTCTACCAATGGGACATCCAAAACTATTCTCGAATTTCGATTCCGAGAAGTTGGACAAAGTTGAAACTCGATCGTTCGCTTTCGCTAGACTTGGGCTTAAAGGGTGTGAAAATAGCTCGGAACGTCACGAAAGTTGGCATGCACATTTGTCTAGCAACGTGACATCCAAATCTATGCTCAATTTTCAATTCCGCGAAGTTGGTCAAATTTGAAACTCGACCGTGCGTTTTCGCTAGACTTTGGCTTAAAGGGGGAGAAAATAGCTCAGAACGTCACGAAAGTTGGTGTGGACGCTTGTCTAACAATGGGACATCCAAAACTATTCTCGAATTTAGATTCGGAGAAGTTGGACAAAGTTGAAACTCGATCGTGCGCTTTCGCTAGACTTGGGCTTAAAGGGTGTGAAAATAGCTCGGAACGTCACGAAAGTTGGCGTGCGCATTTGTCTACCAATGGGACATTCAAAACTATTCTCAATTTTCAATTCCGAGAAGTTAATCAAATTCGAAACTCGACCATGCGTTTTCGCTAGACTTGGGCTTAAAGGGGGTGAAAATAGCTCGGAACGTCACAAAAGTTGGTGTGGACGCTTGTCTACCAATGCGACATCCAAAACTATTCTGAAATTTCAATTCCGAGAAGTTAATCAAAGTTGAAACTCGATCGTGCATTTTCGCTAGACTTGGGCTTAAAGGGTGTGAAAGTAACTCGGAACGTTACGAAAGTTGGCGTAGACGCTCGTGTACCAATGGGACATCCAAAACTATTCTCAAATTTCAATTTTGAGAAGTTAGTCAAAGTTGAAACTCGATCGTGCGTTTTCGCTAGACTTGGGTTTAAAGGGTGCGAAAATAGCTCGGACGTCAGGAAAGTTGGCGTGGACGCTCGTCTACCAATGCGACATCCAAATCCATTCACAAATTTAAATTCTGAGAAGTTGGTCAAAGTTGAAAATCGACCGTGCATTTTCGCTACACTTAGGCTTAAAGGGTGAGAAAATAGCTCGGAACGTCACGAAAGTTGGCGTGCGCATTTGTCTACCAACAGGACATCCAAATTTATGCTCAATTTTTAATTCCGAGAAGTTGGTCAAATTCGAAACTCGACCGTTCGTTTTCACTAGACTTGGGCTTAAAGGGGGAGAAAATAGCTCGGAACGTCACGAAAGTTGGCATGGACGCTCGTCTACCAATGGGACATCCAAAACTATTCTCAAATTTAAATTTCGATAAGTTGGTCAAAGTTGAAACTCGATCGTGCATTTTCGCTAGACTTGGGCTTAAAGGGTGTGAAAATAGCTCGGAACTTCACGAAAGTTGGCGTGGACCCTCGCCTACCAATGCGACATCCAAATCTATTCTCAAATTTATATTCCGAGAAGTTGGTCAAAGTTGAAAATCGACTGTGCATTTTCGCTAGACTTAGGATTAAAGGGTGAGAAAATAGGTCGGAAAGTCACGAAAGTTGGCGTGCGCATTTGTCTACCAACGGGACAGCCAAATCTATGCTCAATTTTCAATTCCGAGAAGTTGGTCAAATTTGAAACACGACCGTGCGTTTTCACTAGACTTGGGCTTAAAGGGTGTGAAAATAACTCGGAACGTTACGAATGTTGGCATGGACGCTCGTGTACCAATGGGACATCCTAAACTATTCTCAAATTTCAATTTCAAGAAGTTAGTCAAAGTTGAAACTCGATCGTGCGTTTTCACTAGACTTGGGCTTAAAGGGGGAGAAAATAGGTCGGAACGTCACGAAAGTTGGTGTGGACGCTTTTCTACCAATGGGACATCCAAAACTATTCTCGAATTTCGATTCCGAGAAGTTGGACAAAGTTGAAACTCGATCGTGCGCTTTCGCTAGACTTGGGCTTAAAGGGTGTGAAAATAGCTCGGAACGTTACAAAAGTTGGTGTGGACGCTCGTGTACCAATGGGACATCCAAAACTATTCTCAAATTTCAATTCCGAGAAGTTAGTCAAAGTTGAAACTCGATCGTGCGTTTTCGCTAGACTTGGGCTTAAAGGGTGCGAAAATAGCTCGGACGTCACGAAAGTTGGCATAGATGCTCGTCTACCAATGTGACATCCAAATCCATTCGCAAATTTAAATTCTAAGAAGTTGGTCAAAGTTGAAAATCGACCGTGCATTTTCTCTACACTTAGGCTTAAAGGGTGAGAAAATAGCTCGGAACGTCACGAAAGTGGGCGTGAGCATTTGTCTACCAACGGGACATCCAAATCTATGCTCAATTTTCAATTCCGAGAAGTTGGTCAAATTCGAAACTCGACCGTGCGTTTTCGCTAGACTTGGGCTTAAAGGGGGAGAAAATAGCTCGGAACGTCACGAAAGTTGGTGTGGACGCTTGTCTACCAATGGGACATCCAAAACTATTCTCAATTTTCAATTCCGAGAAGTTAATCAAATTCGAAACTCGACCGTGCGTTTTCGCTAGACTTGGGCTTAAAGGAGGAGAAAATAGCTCGGAACGTCACGAAAGTTGGCGTGAGCATTTGTCTACCAACGGGACATCCAAATCTATTCTCAATTTTCAATTCCGAGAAGTTGGTCAAATTCGAAACTCGACCGTGCGTTTTCACTAGACTTGGGCTTAACGGGGGAGAAAATAGCTCGGAACGTCACGAAAGTTGGTGTGGACGCTCGTCTACCAATGCGACATCCAAAACTATTCTCAAATTTCAATTCGGAGAAGTTAGTCAAAGTTGAAACTCGATCGTGCGTTTTCGCTAGACTTGGGATTAAAGGGTGCGAAAATATCTTGGAACGTCACGAAAGTTGGCGTGGACGCTCGTCTACCAATGTGACATACAAATCCATTCGCAAATTTGAATTCCGAGAAGTTGGTCAAAGTTGAAAATCGACCGTGCATTTTCGCTACACTTAGGCTTAAAGGGTGAGAAAATAGCTCTGAACGTCGTGAAAGTTGGCGTGCGCATTTGTCTACCAACGGGACATCCAAATCTATGCTCAATTTTTAATTCCGAGAAGTTGGTCAAATTCGAAACTCGACCGTGCGTTTTTACTAGACTTGGGCTTAAAGGGGGAGAAAATAGCTCGGAACGTCACGAAAGTTGGTGTGGACGCTTGTCTACCAATGGGACATCCAAAACTATTCTCGAATTTCAATTCCGAGAAGTTGGACAAAGTTGAAACTCGATCATGCACTTTCGCTAGACTTGGGCTTAAAGGGTGTGAAAATAGCTCGGAATGTCACGAAAGTTGGCGTGCGCATTTGTCTACCAACGGGACATCCAAATCTATGCTCAATTTTCAATTCCGAGAAGTTGGTCAAATTTGAAACTCGACCGTGCGTTTTCGCTAGACTTGGGCTTAAAGAGGGAGAAAATAGCTCGGAACGTGACAAAAGTTGGCGTGGAAGCTCGTGTACCAATGGGACATCCAAAACTATTCTCAAATTTAAATTCCAAGAAGTTGGTCAAAGTTGAAACTCGATCGTGCATTTTCGCTAGACTTGGGCTTAAAGGGTGTGAAAATAGCTCGGAACTTCACGAAAGTTGGCGTGGACCCTCGCCTACCAATGCGACATCCAAATCTATTCTCAAATTTATATTCCGAGAAGTTGGTCAAATTTGAAAATCGACCGTGCATTTTCGCTAGACTTAGGCTTAAAGGGTGAGAAAATAGGTCGAAAAGTCACGAAAGTTGTCGTGCGCATTTCTCTACCAACGGGACAGCCAAATCTATGCTCAATTTTCAATTTCGAGAAGTTGGTCAAATTTGAAACTCGACCGTGCGTTTTCACTAGACTTGGGCCTAAAGAGGGAGAAAATAGCTCGGAACGTCACGAAAGTTGGCGTGGACGCTCGTCTACCAATGCGACATCCAAATCTATTCTGAAATTTATATTCCGAGAAGTTGGTCAAAGTTGAAAATCGACCGTGCATTTTCGCTAGACTTGGCCCTAAAGGGGGAGAAAATAGCTCGGAACGTCACGAAAGTTGGTGTGGACACTTGTCTAACAATGGGACATCCAAAACTATTCTCGAATTTCGATTCCGAGAAGTTTGACAAAGTTGAAACTCGATCGTGCGTTTTAGCTAGACTTGGGCTTAAAGGGTGTGAAAATAGCTTGGAACGTCACGAAAGTTGGCGTGCGCATTTGTCTACCAACGAGACATCCAAATCTAAGCTCAATTTTCAATTCCGAGAAGTTGGTCAAATTCGAAACTCGACCGTGCGTTTTCACTCGACTTGGGCTTAAAGGGGGAGAAAATAGCTCGGAACGTCACGAAAGTTGGTGTGGACGCTTGTCTACCAATGCGACATCCAAAACTATTCTGAAATTTCAATTCCGAGAAGCTAATCAAAGTCGAAACTCGATCGCGCGTTTTCGCTAGACTTGGGCTTAAAGGGTGTGAAAATAACTCGGAACGTTACGAAAGTTGGCGTGGACGCTCGTGTACCAATGGGACATCCAAAACTATTCTCAAATTTCAATTCTGAGAAGTTAGTCAAAGTTGAAACTCGATCATGCGTTTTCGCTAGACTTGGGCTTAAAGGGTGCGAAAATAGCTCGGAATGTCACGAAAGTTGGCGTGGACGCTCGTCTACCAATGTGACATCCAAATCCATTCGCAAATTTAAATTCCGAGAAGTTGGTCAAAGTTGAAAATCGACCGTGCATTTTCGCTACACTTAGGCTTAAAGGGTGAGAAAATAGCTCGGAACGTCACGAAAGTTGGCGTGCGCATTTGTCTACCAACGGGACATCCAAATCTATGTTCAATTTTCAATTCCGAGAAGTTGGTCAAATTCAAAACTCGACCGTGCGTTTTCGCTAGACTTGTGCTTAAAGAGGGAGAAAATAGCTCGGAATGTCACGATAGTTGTTGTGGACGCTTGTCTACCAATGGGACATCCAAAACTATTCTCAAATTTCAATTCCGAGAAGTTAGTCAAAGTTGAAACTCGATCGTGCGTTTTCGCTACACTTGGGCTTAAAGGGTGTGAAAATAACTCGGAACATTACGAAAGTTGGCGTGGACGCTCGTGCACCAATGGGACATCCAAAACTATTCTCAAATTTCAATTCCGAGAAGTTAGTCAAAGTTGAAACTCGATCGTGCGTTTTCGCAAGACTTGGGCTTAAAGCGTGCGAAAATAGCTCGGAACGTCACGAAAGTTGGTGTGGACGCTCGTCTACCAATGTGACATCCAAATCTATTCACAAATTTAAATTCGGAGAATGTGGTCAAAGTTGAAAATCGACCATGCATTTTCGCTACACTTAGGCTTAAAGGGTGAGAAAATAGCTCGGAACGTCACGAAAGTTGGCGTGCGCATTTGTCTACCAACGGGACATCCAAATCTATGCTCAATTTTCAATTCCGAGAAGTTGGTCAAATTCGAAACTCGACCGTGCATTTTCACTAGACTTGGGCTTAAGGGGGAGAAAATAGCTCGGAACGTCACGAAAGTTGGTGTGGACGCTTGTCTACCAATGGGACATCCAAAACTATTCTCAAATTTCAATTCCGAGAAGTTGGTCAAAGTTGAAACTCGATCGTGCGTTTTCGCTAGACTTGGGCTTAAAGGGTGTGAAAATAGCTCGGAACGTCACGAAAGTTGGCGTGGACGCTCGTCTACCAATGCGACATTTAAATCTATTCTCAAATTTATATTCCGAGAAGTTGGTCAAAGTTGAAAATCGACTATGCATTTTCGCTAGAGTTAGGCTTAAATGGTGAGAAAATAGGCTCGCTAGACTTGGGCTTAAAGGGGGAGAAAATAGCTCGAAACGTCACGAAAGTTGGATTGGACGCTTGTCTAACAATGGGACATCCAAAAATATTCTCGAATTTCTATTCCGAGAAGTTGGACAAAGTTGAAACTCGATCGTGCGTTTTCGCTAGACTTGGGCTTAAAGGGTGTGAAAATAGCTCGGAACGTCATGAAAGTTGGCGTGTGCATTTGTCTACCAATGGGACATCCAAATCTATGCTCAATTTTCAATTCCGAGAAGTTGGTCAAATTCGAAACTCGACCGTGCGTTTTCACTAGACTTGGGCTTAAAGGGGGAGAATATAGCTCGGAACGTCACAAAAGTTGGTTTGGACGCTTGTCTACCAATGCGACATCCAAAACTATTCTGAAATTTCAATTCCGAGAAGTTAATCAAAGTTGAAACTCGATCGTGCGTTTTCGCTAGACTTGGGCTTAAAGTGTGGGAAAATAACTCGGAACGTTACAAAAGTTGGTTTGCGCATTTGTCTACCAAGATGACATCCAAATCTATGTTCAATTTTCTATTCCGAGAAGTTGGTCAAATTGGAAACTCGACCGTGCGTTTTCGCTAGACTTGGGCTTAAAGGGGGAGAAAATAGCTCGGAACGTCATGAAAGTTGGTGTGGATGCTTGTCTACCAATGGGACATCCAAAACTATTCTCAAATTTCAATTCCGAGAAGTTGGTCAAAGTTGAAACTCGATCGTGCATTTTCGCTAGACTTAGGATTAAAGGGTGAGAAAATAGGTCGGAAAGTCACGAAAGTTGGCGTGCGCATTTGTCTACCAACAGGACAGCCAAATCTATGCTCAATTTTTTATTCTGAGAAGTTGGTCAAATTTGAAACTCGACCGTGCGTTTTCACTAGACTTGGGCTTAAAGGGTGTGAAAATAACTCGGAACGTTACGAAAGTTGGCGTGGACGCTCGTGTACCAATGGGACATCCAAAACTATTCTCAAATTTCAATTCTGAGAAGTTAGTCAAAGTTGAAACTCGATCATGCGTTTTCGCTAGACCTGGGCTTAAAGGGTGCGAAAATAGCTCGGAACGTCACGAAAGTTGGTGTGGACACTCGTCTACCAATGTGACATCCAAATCCATTCGCAAATTTCAATTCCGAGAAGTTAATCAAAGTTGAAACTCGATCGCGCATTTTCGCTAGACTAGGGCTTAAAGGGTGTGAAAATAACTCGGAACGTTACGAAAGTTGGCGTGGACGCTCGTGTACCAATGGGACATCCAAAACTATTCTCAAATTTCGATTCCGAGAAGTTGGTCAAAGTTGAAACTCGATCGTGCGCTTTCGCTAGACTTGGGCTTAAAGGGTGTGAAAATAGCTCGGAACTTCACGAAAGTGTGCGTGGACCCTCGCCTACCAATGCGACATCCAAATCTATTCTCAAATTTATATTCCGAGAAGTTGGTCAAAGTTGAAAATCGACCGTGCATTTTCGCTAGACTTAGGCTTAAAGGTTGAGAAAATAGGTCAGAAAGTCACGAAAGTTGGCGTGCGCATTTTTCTACCAACGGGACAGCCAAATCTATGCTCAATTTTCAATTCCGAGAAGTTGGTCAAATTTGAAACTCGACCGTGCGTTTTCACTAGACTTGGGCTTAAAGAGGGAGAAAATAGCTCGAAACGTCACGAACGTTGGCGTGGACGCTCGTCTACCAATGCGACATCCAAATCTATTCTGAAATTTATATTCCGAGAAGTTGGTCAAAGTTGAAAATCGACCGTGCATTTTCGCTAGACTTAGGCTTGAAGGGTGAGAAAATAGCTCGGAACGTCACGAAAGTTGGCGTGCGCATTTGTCTACCAACGGGACATCCAAATCCATGCTCAATTTTTAATTCTGAGAAGTTGGTCAAATTCGAAACTCGACCGTGCGTTTTCACTAGACTTGGGCTTAAAGGGGGAGAAAATAGCTCGGAACGTCAAGAAAGTTGGCGTGGACGCTCGTCTACCAATGGGATATGCAAAACTATTCTCAAATTTAAATTCCGAGAGGTTGGTCAAAGTTGAAACTCGATCGTGCGTTTTCGCTAGACTTGGGCTTAAAGGGTGTGAAAATAGCTCAAAACTTCACGAAAGTTGGCGTGGACCCTCGCCTACCAATGCGACATCCAAATCTATTCTCAAATTTATATTCCGAAAAGTTGGTCAAAGTAGAAAATCGACGGTGCATTTTCCCTAGACTTAGGCTTAAAGGGTGAGAAAATAGGTCGAAAAGTCACGAAAGTTGGCGTGCACATTTGTCTACCAACGGGACAGCCAAATCTATGCTCAATTTTCAATTTCGAGCAGTTGGTCAAATTTGAAACTCGACCGTGCGTTTTCACTAGACTTGGGCTTAAAGAGGGAGAAAATAGCTCGGAACGTCACGAAAGTTGGCGTGGACGCTCGTCTACCAATGCGACATCCAAATCTATTCTGAAATTTACATTCCGAGAAGTTGGTCAAACTTGAAACTCGATCGTGCATTTTCGCTAGACTTGGGCTTAAAGGGTGCGAAAATAGCTCGGAATGTCACGAAAGTTGGTGTGGACGCTTGTCTAACAATGGGACATCCAAAACTATTCTGGAATTTCGATTCCGAGAAGTTGGACAAAGTTGAAACTCGATCGTGCATTTTCGCTAGACTTGGGCTTAAAGGGTGTGAAAATAGCTCGGAACGTCACTAAAGTTGGCGTGCGCATTTGTCTACCAATGGGACATCCAAATCTATGCTCAATTTTCAATTCCGAGAAGTTGGTCAAATTCGAAACTCGATCGTCGCGTTTTCGCTAGACTTGGGCTTAAAGGGTGTGAAAAGAACTCGGAACGTCACGAACGTTGGTGTGGACACTCGTCTACCAATGTGACATCCAAATCCATTCGCAAATTTAAATTCCGAGAAGTTGGTCAAAGTTGAAATTCGACCATGCATTTTCGCTACACTTAGGCTTAAAGGGTGAGAAAATAGCTCGGAACGTCATGAAAGTTGGCGTGCGCATTTGTCTACCAACGGGACATCCAAATCTATGCTCAATTTTTATTTCCGAGAAGTTGGTCAAATTCGAAACTCGACCGTGCGTTTTCATTAGACTTGGGCTTATAGGGGGAGAAAATAGCTCGGAACGTCACGAAAGTTGGCGTGCGCATTTGTCTACCGACGGGACATCCAAATCTATGCTCAATTTTCAATTCCGAGAAGTTGGTCAAATTCGAAAGTCGACCGTGCGTTCTCGCTAGACTTGGGCTTAAAGGGGGAGAAAATAGCTCGGAAAGTCACGAAAGTTGGTGTGGACGCTTGTCTACCAATGGGACATCCAAAACTATTTTCAAATTTCAATTTCGAGAAGTTGGTCAAAGTTGAAACTCGATCGTGCGTTTTCGCTAGACTTGGGCTTAAAGGGGGAGAAAATAGCTCGGAACGTCACGAAAGTTGGCGTGGACGCTCGTCTACCAATGGGACATCCAAAACTATTCTCAAATTTAAATTCCGAGAAGTTGGTCAACGTTGAAACTCGTTCATGCGTTTTCGCTAGACTTGGACTTAAAGGGTGTGAAAATAGCTCGGAACGTTACGAATGTTGGCGTGTACGCTCGTCTACCAATGTGACATCCAAATCTATTCGCAAATTTAAATTCCGAGAAGTTGGTCAAAGTTGAAAATCGATCGTGCATTTTCTCTACACTTAGGATTAAAGGGTGAGAAAATAGCTCAGAACGTCACGAAAGTTGGCCTGAGCATTTGTCTACCAACGGGACATTCAAATCTATGCTCAATTTTCAATTCCGAGAAGTTGGTCAAATTCGAAACTCGACCGTGCGTTTTCGCTAGACTTGGGCTTAAAAGGGGAGAAAATAGCTTGGAACGTCACGAAAGTTGGTGTGGACGCTTGTCTACCAATGGGACATCCAAAACTATTCTCAATTTTCAATTCCGAGAAGTTAATCAAATTCAAAACTCGACCGTGCGTTTTCGCTAGACTTGGACTTAAAGGGGGAGAAAATAGCTCGGAACGTCATGAAAGTTGGTGTGGACGCTTGTCTACCAATGGGACATCCAAAACTATTCTCGAATTTCGATTCCAAGAAGTTGGACAAAGTTGAAACTCGATCGTGCGCTTTCGCTAGACTTGGGCTTAAAGGGTGTGAAAATAGCTCGGAACGTCACGAAAGTTGGCGTGCGCATTTGTCTACCAACGGGACATCCAAATCTATACTCAAATTTAAATTCCGAGAAGTTGGTCAAATTCGAAACTCGACTGTGCGTTTTCGCTAGACTTAGGCTTAAAGGGTGAGAAAATAGCTCGGAACGTCACGAAAGTTGGCGTGCGCATTTGTCTACCAACTGGACATCCAAATCTATGCTCAATTTTCAATTCCGAGAAGTTGGTCAAATTCGAAACTCGACCGTGCGTTTTCACTAGACTTGGGATTAAAGTGGGAGAAAATAGCTCGGAACGTCACGAAAGTTGGCGTGCGCATTTGTCTACCAATGGGACATCCAAAACTATTCTCAAATTTAATTTCCGAGAAGTTAGTCAAAGTTGAAACTCGATCGTGCGTTTTCGCTAGACTTGGGCTTAAAGGGTGCGAAAATAGCTCGCAACGTCATGAAAGTTGGTGTGGACGCTCGTCTACCAATGCGACATCCAAATCTATTCGCAAATTTAAATTCCGAGTAGTTGATCAAAGTTGAAAATCGACCGTGCATTTTCGCTACACTTAGGCTTAAAGGGTGAGAAAATAGCTCAGAACGTCACGAAAGTTGGCGTGCGCATTTGTCTACCAATGGGACATCCAAAACTATTCTCAAATTTAAATTCCGAGAAGTTGGTCAAAGTTGAAACTCGATCGTGTGTTTTCGCTAGACTTGGGCTTAAAGGGTGTGAAAATAGCTCGGAACATTACGAAAGTTGGCGTGGACGCTCATCTACCAATGGGACATCGAAATCCATTCTCAAATTTAAATTCCGAGATGTTGGTCAAAGTTGAAACTCGATCGTGCGTTTTCGCTAGATTTGGGCTTAAAGGGGGAGAAAACAGCTCGGAACGTCACGAAAGTTCGCGTGAGCATTTGTCTACCAATGGGACATCGAAATCTATGCTCAATTTTCAATTCCGAGAAGTTGGTCAAATTCGAAACTCGACCATGCGTTTTCGCTAGACCTAGGCTTAAAGGGTGAGAAAATAGCTCAGAACGTCACGAAAGTTGGCGTGCGCATTTGTCTACCAACGGGACATCCAAATCTATGCTCAATTTTCAATTCCAAGAAGTCGGTCAAATTCGAAACTCGATCGTCCGTTTTCGCTAGACTTGGGCTTAAAGGGTGAGAAAATAGCTCGGAACGTCACGAAAGTTGGCGTGGACGCTTTTCTACCAATGGGACATCCAAAACTATTCTCAAATTTCAATTCCGAGAAGTTAGTCAAAGTTGAAACTCGGTCGTGCGTTTTCGCTAGACTTGGGCTTAAAGGGTGCGAAAATAGCTCGGAACGTCACGAAAGTTGGCGTGGACGCTCCTCTACCAATGTGACATCAAAATCCATTCGCAAATTTAAATTCCGAGAAGTTGGTCAAAGTTGAAAATCGACCGTGCATTTTCGCTACACTTAGGCTTAAAGGGTGAGAAAATAGCTCGGAACGTCATGAAAGTTGGCGTGCGCATTTGTTTACCAAAAGGACATCCAAATCTATGCTCAATTTTTAATTCCGAGAAGTTGGTCGAATTCGAAACTCGACCGTGCGTTTTCACTAGACTTGGGCTTAAAGGGGGAGAAAATAGCTCGGAACGTCACGAAAGTTGGCGTGGATGCTCGTCTACCAATGGGACATCCAAAACTATTCTCAAATTTAAATTCCGAGAAGTTGGTCAAAGTTGAAACTCGATCGTACGTTTTCGCTAGACTTGGGCTTAAAGGGTGTGAAAATAGCTCGAAACTTCACGAAAGTTGCCGTGGACCCTCGCCTACCAATGCGACATCTAAATCTATTCTCAAATTTATATTCCGAGAAGTTGGTCAAAGTTGAAAATCGACCATGCATTTTCGCTAGACTTAGGCTTAAAGGGTGAGAAAATAGCTCGGAACGTCACGAAAGTTTGTGTGCGCATTTGTCTACCAACGGGACATTGAAATCTATGTTCAATTTTCAATTCCGAGAAGTTGGTCAAATTCGAAACTCGACCGTGCGTTTTCGCTAGACTTGTGCTTAAAGAGGGAGAAAATAGCTCGGAACGTCACGAAATTTGTTGTGGACGCTTTTCTACCAATGGGACATCCAAAACTATTCTCAAATTTCAATTCCGAGAAGTTAGTCAAAGTTGAAACTTGATCGTGCGTTTTCGCTAGACTTGGGCTTAAAGGGTGCGAAAATAGCTCGGAACGTCACGAAAGTTGGCGTGGACGCTCGTCTACCAATGCGACAACCAAATCTATTTGCAAATTTAAATTCCGAGAAGTTGGTGAAAGTTGAAAATCGACCGTGCATTTTCGCTACACTTAGGCTTAAAGGGTGAGAAAATAGCTCCGAACGTCACGAAAGTTGGCGTGCGCATTTGTCTACCAACGGGACATCCAAATCTATACTCAATTTTCAATTCCGAGAAGTTGGTCAAATTCGAAACTCGACCGTTCGTTTTCGCTAGACTTGGGCTTAAAGGGGGAGCAAATAGCTCGAAACGTCACGAAAGTTGGTGTGGACGCTTGTCTACCAATGGGACATCCAAAACTATTCTCAAATTTCAATTCCAAGAAGTTGGTCAAAGTTGAAACTCGATCGTGCGTTTTCGCTTGACTTGGGCTTAAACGAGGAGAAAATAGCTCGGAACGTCACGAAAGTTGGTGTGGACGCTTGTCTACCAATGGGACATCCAAAACTATTCTCAAATTTCAATTCCGAGAAGTTAGTCAAAGTTGAAACTCGATCATGCGTTTTCGCTAGACTTGGGCTTAAAGGGTGTGAAAATAGCTCGGAACGTCACTAAAGTTGGCGTGGACGCTCGTCTACCAATGTGACATCCAAATCTATTCTCAAATTTAAATTCCAAGAATTTGGTCAAAGTTGAAAATCGACTGTGCATTTTCGTTAGACTTAGGCTTAAAGGGTGAGAAAATAACTCGGAACGTCACGAAAGCTGTCATGAGCATTTGTCTACCAACGGGACATCCCAATCTATGCTCAATTTTCAATTCCGAGAAGTTGGTCAAATTGGAAACTCGACCGTGCGTTTTCGCTAGACTTGGGCTTAAAGGGGGAGAAAATAGCTCGGAACGTCACGAAAGTTGGTGTGGACGCTTGTCTACCAGTGGGACATTCAAAACTATTCTCAAATTTCAATTCCGAGAAGTTGGTCAAAGTTGAAACTCGATCGTGCGTTTTCGCTAGAATTGAGCTTAAAGGATGTGAAATTAGCTCGTAATGTCATGAAAGTTGCTGTGCGCACATGTCTACAAATGGGACATCAAAATCTATTCTCAGTTTAAATTCCGAGAAGTTGGTCAAAGTTGAAAATCGACCGTGGGTTTTCACTAGACTTGGGCTTAAAAGGCGAGAAAATAGCTTGAAACGTCACGAAAGTTGGCGTGCACTTTTGTCTACCAACGGGACATCCAAATCTATGTTCAATTTTCAATTCCGAGAAGTTGGTCAAATTTGAAACTCGACCGTGCGTTTTCGCTAGACTTGGGCTTAAAGGGTGTGAAAATAGCTCGGAACGTTACGAAAGTTGGCGTGGACGCTCGTCTACCAATGTGACATCCAAATCCATTCTCAAATTTAAATTCCGAGAAGTTTGTCAAAGTTGAAAATCGACCGTGCATTTTCACTAGACTTGGGCTTAAAGGGTGAGAAAATAGCTTGGAACGTCACGAAAGTTGGCGTGCGCATTTGTCTACCAACGGGACATCCAAATCTATGCTCAATTTTCAATTCTGAGAAGTTGGTCAAATTCGAAACTCGACCGTGCGTTTTCGCTAGAGTTGGGCTTAAAGGCGAAGAAAATAGCTCGGAACGTCACGAAAGTTGGCATGTGCATTTGTCTACCAACGGGACATCCAAATCTATGCTCAAATTTATATTCCGAGAAGTTGGTCAAATTTGAAACTCGACCGTGCGTTTTCGCTAGACTTGCGCTTAAAGGGGGAGAAAATAGCTCGGAACGTCACGAGAGTTGGCGTGGACGCTTGTCTACCAATGGGACATCCAAAACTATTCTCGAATTTCAATTCCGAGAAGTTAGTCAAAGTTGAAACTCGATCGTGCGTTTTCGCTAGACTTGGACTTAAAGGGTGTGAAAATAGCTCGGAACGTTACGAAAGTTGGCGTGGACGCTTGTCTACCAATCTGACATCCAAATCCATTCTCAAATTTAAATTCTGAGAAGTTTATCAAAGTTGAAAATCGACCGTGCATTTTGCTAGACTTAGGCTTAAAGGGTGAGAAAATAGCTCGGAACGTCACGAAAGTTGGCGTGCGCATTTTTCTACCAACGGGACATCCAAATCTATGCTCAATTTTCAATTCTGAGAATTTGGTCAAATTCGAAACTCGACCGTGCATTTTTGCTAGACTTGGGCTTAAAGGGGGAGAAAATAACTCGGAACGTTACGAAAGTTGGTGTGAACGCTTGTCTACCAATGCGACATCCAAAACTATTCTCAAATTTCAATTCCGAGAAGTTAGTCAAAGTTGAAACTCGATCGTGCGTTTTCGTTAGACTTGGGCTTAAAGGGTGTGAAAATAGCTCGGAACGTTACGAAAGTTGCCGTGGACGCTCGTCTACCAATCTGACATCCAAATCTATTCGCAAATTTAAATTCCGAGAAGTTGGTCAAAGTTGAAAATAGCTCGGAACGTCACGAAAGTTGGCGTGCGCATTTGTCTACCAACGGGACATCCAAATCTATGCTCAATTTTCAATTCCGAGAAGTTGGTCAAATTCGAAACTCGACCGTGCGTTTTCACTAGACTTGGGCTTAAAGGGAGAGAAAATAGCTCGGAACGTCACGAAAGTTGGTGTGGACGTTTGTCTACCAATGCGACATCCAAAACTATTCTCAAATTTCAATTCTGAGAAGTTAGTCAAAGTTGAAACTAGATCATGCGTTTTCGTTAGACTTGGGCTTAAAGGGTGTGAAAATAGCTCGGAACGTTACGAAAGTTGACGTGGACGCTCGTCTACCAATCTGACATCCAAATCTATTCACAAATTTAAATTCCGAGAAGTTGGTCAAAGTTGAAAATAGCTCGGAACGTCATGAAAGTTGGTGTGCGCATTTGTCTACCAACGGGACATCCAAATCTATGCTCAATTTTCAATTCCGAGAAGTTGGTCAAATTCGAAACTCGACCATGCGTTTTCGGTCGACTTGAGCTTAAAGGGTGTTAGATTAGCTCGTAATGTGACGAAAGTTGGCGAGCGCATTTGTCTACCAACGGGACATCCAAATCTATGCTCAATTTTCAATTCTGAGAAGTTGGTCAAATTTCGAAACTCGACCGTGCGTTTTCGCTAGACTTGGGCTTAAAGGCGGAGAAAATAGCTCGGGACGTCACGAAACTTGGTGTGGATGCTTGTCTACCAATGGGACATCCAAAACTATTCTCAAATTTCAATTCCGAGAAGTTAGTCAAATTTGAAACTCGATCGTGCGTTTTCGCTAGACTTGGGCTTAAAGGGTGTGAAAATAGCTCGGAACATGACGAAAGTTGGCGTGGGCGTTTGTCTACCAACGGGACATCCAAATCTATGCTCAATTTAAAATTCTGAGAAGTTGGTCAAATTTGAAACTCGACCGTGCGTTTTCACTAGACCTGGGCTTAAAGGGGGAGAAAATAGCTCGGAACGTCATGAAAGTTGGTGTGGACACTTGTCTACCAATGGGACATCCAAAACTCTTCTCAAATTTCAATTCCGAGAAGTTGGTCAAAGTTGAAACTCGATCGTGCGTTTTCCTTAGACTTGGGCTTAAAGGGCGTGAAAATAGCTCGGAACGTCACGAAAGTTGGCATGGACGCTCGTCTACCAATGTGACATCCAAATCTATTCTCAAATTTATATTCTGAGAAGTTGGTCAAAGTTGAAAATCGACCGTGCATTTTCGCTAGACTTGGGCTTAAAGGGTGAGAAAATAGTTCGGAATGTCACAAAAGTTGGCGTGCGCATTTGTCTACCAATGGGACATCCAAATCTATGCTCAATTTTTAATTCCGAGAAGTTGGTCAAATTCGAAACTCGACCGTGCGTTTTCTCTAGACTTAGGCTTAAAGGGTGAGAAATTAGCTCTGAACGTCACGAAATTTAGCGTGCGCATTTGTCTACCAACGGGACATCCAAATCTATGCTCAATTTTCAATTCCGAAAAAGTTGGTCAAATTCGAAACTCGACCGTGCGTTTTCGCTAGAGTTGGGCTTAAAGGGGGAGAAAATAGCTCGGAACGTCACGAAAGTTGGTGTGGACGCTTGTCTACCAATGGGACATCCAAAACTATTCTCAAATTTCAATTCCGAGAAGTTTGTCAAAGTTGAAACTCGACCGTGCATTTTCGCTAGACTTGTGCTTAAAGGGTGAGAAAATAGCTCGGAATTTCACGAAAGTTGGTGTGCGCATTTGTCTACCAACGGGACATCCAAATCTATGCTCAATTTTTATTTCCGAGAAGTTGGTCAAATTCGAAACTCGATGGTGTGTTTTCGCTAGACTTAGGCTTAAAGGGTGAGAAAATAGCTCGGAACGTCACGAAAGTTGGCGTGCGCATTTGTCTACCAACGGGACATCCAAATCTATGCTGAATTTTAAAATTCGAGAAGTTGGTCAAATTGGAATCTCGACCGTGCGTTTTCGCTAGACTTGGGCTTAAAGGGGGAGAAAATAGATTGGAATGTCACGAAAGTTGGTGTGGACGCTTGTCTACCAATGGGACATCCAAAAGTATTCTCAAATTTCAACTCCGAGAAGTTGGTCAAAGTTGAAACTCGATCGTGCGTTTTCGCTATACTTAGGCTTAAAGGGGGAGAAAATAGATCGGAACGTCATGAAAGTTGGCATGCGCATTTGTCTACCAACGGGACATCCAAATCTATGCTCAATTTTTAATTCCGAGAAGTTGGTCAAATTCGAAACTCGACCGTGCGTTTTCGCTAGTCTTAGGCTTAAAGGGTGAGAAAATAGCTCGGAGCGTCATGAAAGTTGGTGTGCATGCTTGTCTACCAATGGGACATCCAAAACTATTCTCAAATTTCAATTCCAAGAAATTGGTCAACGTCGCAACGCCACCATGCGTTTTCTCTAGACTTGGGATTAAAGTGTGTGAAATTAGTTCGTAAAATCACGAAAGTTGTAGTGCACGCATGTCTACAAATGTGACATCAAAATCTATTCTCAAATTTAAATTGTGAGAAGTTGGTCAAAGTTGAAAATCGATCGTGCATTTTCGCTAGACTTAGGCTTAAAGGGTGAGAAAATAGCTCAGAACGTCACAAAAGTTGGCATGCACATTTGTCTACCAACGGGACATCCAAATCTATGCTCAATTTTTAATTCCGAGAAGTCGGTCAAATTCGAAACTCGACCGTACGTTTTCGCTAGACTTAGGCTTAAAGGGTGAGAAAATAGCTCAAAACGTCACGAAAGTTGGCGTGCGTATTTGTCTACCAACGGGACATCCAAATCTATGCTCAATTTTCAATTCTGAGAAGTTGGTCAAATTTCGAAACTCGACCGTGCGTTTTCGTTAGACTTGGGGTTAAAGGCGGAGAAAATAGCTTGAGACGTCACGAAACTTGGTGTGGACACTTGTCTACCAATGGGACATCCAAAACTATTCTCAAATTTCAATTCCGAGAAGTTAGTCAAGTTCAAACTCGATCGTGCATTTTCGTTAGACTTGGGCTTAAAGGGTGTGAAAATAGCTCGGAACGTCACGAGAGTTGGCGTGGACGCTTGTCTACCAATGGGACATCCAAAACTATTCTCGAATTTCAATTCCGAGAAGTTAGTCAAAGTTGAAACTCGATCGTGCGTTTTTGCTATACTTGGGCTTAAAGGGTGTGAAAATAGCTTGGAACGTTACGAAAGTTGGCGTGGATGCTCGTCTACCGATGTGACATCCAAATCCATTCTCAAATTTAAATTCCGAGAAGTTGGTCAAAGTTGAAAATCGACCGTGCATTTTCGCTAGAATTGGGCTTAAAGGGTGAGAAAATAGCTCAGAATGTCACGAAAGGTGGCATGCGCATTTGTCTACCAACGGACATCCAAATCTATGCTCAATTTTCAATTCCGAGAAGTTGGTCAAATTCGAAACTCGACCGTGCGTTTTTGCTAGAGTTGGGCTTAAAGGCGAAGAAATTAGCTCGGAACGTCACGAAAGTTGGCATGTGCACTTGTCTACCAACGGGACATCCAAATCTATTTTCAAATTTCAACTCCCAAAAGTTGGTCAAATTCAAAATGCCACCATTCGTTTTTGCTAGACTTGAGCTTAAAGGGTGTGAAATTAGCTCGTAACGTCACAAAAGTTGTTGTGCGTGCATGTCTACAAATGGGACATCCAAATCTATTCTCAATTTTCATTTCCGAGAAGTAGGTCAAAGCCAAAACACGATCGTGGGTTTTCTCTAGATTTGGGCTTAAAGGGGAAGAAAATAGCTCGGCACGTCACGAAAGCTAGCGTGTGCACTTATCTACCAACGGGACAACCAAATCCATTATGAAATTTAAATTCCGAGAAGTTGGTCAAAGTTGAAAATTGACCGTGCATTTTTGCTAGACTTAGGCTTAAAGCGTGAGAAAATAGCTCGAAACATCACGAAAGTTGGCGTGCGCATTTGTCTACCAACGGGACATCCAAATCTATGCTCACTTTTAAATTCCGAGAAGTTGGTCAAATTCGAAACTCGACCGTGCGTTTTCGCTAGACTTGGGCTTGAAGGGTGGGAAAATAGCTCGGAACGTCACGAAAGTTGGGGTGCGCACTTGTTAACCAACGGGACATCCAAATCTATTCTCATATTTCAGTTCCGAGAAGTTTGTCAAATTCGAAACTCGACCATGCGTTTTCGCTAGACTTGGGCTTAAAGGGGGAGAAAATAGCTCGGAACGTCACGAAGTTGGTGTGGACGCTTGTCTACCAATGGGACATCCAAGACTATTCTCAAATTTCAATTCCGAGAAGTTGGTCAAAGTTGAAACTCGATCGTGCATTTTCGCTAGACTTGGGCTTAAAGGGTGGGAAAATAGCTCGCAATGTCACGAAAGTTGGCGTGCGCACTTGTCTACCAACGGGACATCCAAATCTATTCTCATATTTCAATTCCAAGAAGTTGGTCAAAGTCGAAATGCCACCATGCGTTTTCTCTAGACTTGAGCTTAAAGGGTGTTAAATTAGCTTGTAATGTGACGAAAGTTGTTGTGCGCGAATGTCTACAAATGGGACATCCAAATCTATGCTCAATTTTCAATTTCGAGAAGTTGGTGAAAGTCGTAACTCGACCGTACGTTTTCGCTACACATGGGCTTAAAGGGGGAGAAAATAGCCCGAAACGTAACGAATGTTGGTGTGGATGCTTGTCTACAAATGGGACATCCAAAACAATGCTCAATCTTCAATTACGAGAAGTTGGTGAAAGTTGAAACTCGACCGTTCGTTTTCGGTAGAGGAGAAAATAGCTTGGAACGTCACGAAAGTTGGTGTTCGCATTTGTCTACCAATGGGACATCCAAATCTATGCTCAATTTTATATTCTGAGAAGTTGGTCAAATTCAAAACTCGACCGTGTGTTTTCGCTCGACTTGAGCTTAAAGGGTGTGAAATTAGCTAGTAATGTGACGAAAATTGGTGTGCGCACTTGTCTACCAACGGGACATCCAAATCTATGCTCAAAATTATATTCCGAGAAGTTGGTCAAAGTTGAAAATCAACCGTGCATTTTCACTAGAATTGGGCTTAAAGGGTGAGAAAATAGCTCGGAACGTCACGAAAGTTGGCACGCGCATTTGTCTACCAACGGGACATCCAAATCTATGCTCAATTTTCAATTCCGAGAAGTTGGTCAAATTCGAAACTCAACCGTGCCTTTTCACTAGACTTGGCCTTAAAGGGGGAGAAAATAGCTCGGAACGTCACGAAAGTTGGTGTGGACGCTTGTCTACCAATGGGACATCCAAAACTATTCCCAAATTTCAATTCCGAGAAGTTAATCAAAGTTGAAACTCGATCGTGCGTTTTTGCTAGACTTAGGCTTAAAGGGTGAGAAAATAGCTCGGAACATCACGAAAGTTGGCGTGCGCATTTGTCTACCAACGGGACATCCAAATCTATGCTCAATTTTTAATTCCGAGAAGTTGGTCAAATTCGAAACTCGACCGTGCGTTTTCGCTAGACTTAGGCTTAAAGGGTGAGAAAATAGCTCGGAACGTCACGAAATTTGGCGTGCGCATTTGTCTACCAACGGGACATTCAACTCTATCCTCAATTTTCAATTCCGAGAAGTTGGTCAAATTCGAAACTCGACCGTGCCTTCTCACTAGACTTGGCCTTAAAGGGGGAGAAAATAGCTCGGAACGTCACGAAAGTTGGTGTGGACGCTTGTCTACCAATGGGACATCCAAAACTATTCTCAAATTTCAATTCCGAGAAGTTAGTCAAAGTTTAAACTCGATCGTGCGTTTTCGCTAGACTTGGGCTTAAAGGGTGCGAAAATAGCTCGGAAGTCACGAAAGTTGCCGTGGACGCTCGTCTACCAATGGGACATCCAAAACTATTCTCAAATTTAAATTTTGAGAAGTTGGTCAAAGTTGAAGCTCGATCGTGCGTTTTCGCTAGACTTGGGCTTAAAGGGTGTGAAAATAGCTCGGAAGGTTACGAAAGTTGGCGTGGACGCTCGTCTACCAATGTGACATCCAAATCTATTCACAAATTTAAATTCCGAGAAGTTGGTCAAAGTTGAAAATCGACCGTGCATTTTCTCTACACTTAGGCTTAAAGGGTGAGAAAATAGCTCGGAACGTCACGAAAGTTTTGGCGTGCGCATTTGTCTACCAACGGGACATCCAAATCTATGCTCAATTTTTAATTCCGAGAAGTTGGTCAAATTCGAAACTCGACCGTCGCGTTTTCGTTAGACTTAGGGCTTAAAGGGCGAGAAAATAGCTCGGAACGTCACTGAAAGTTGGCGTGCGCATTTGTCTACCAATGGGACATCCAAATCTATGCTCAATTTTTCAATTCCGAGAAGTTGGTCAAATTCGAAACTCGACCGTGCGTTTTCACTAGACTTGGGATTAAAGTGGGAGAAAATAGCTCGGAACGTCACGAAAGTTGGTGTGGACGCTTGTCTACCAATGGGACATCCAAAAACTATTCTCAAATTTCATTTCCGAGAAGTTAGTCAAAGTTGAAACTCGATCGTGCGTTTTTCGCTAGACTTGGGCTTAAAAGGGTGCGAAAATAGCTCAGAACGTCATGAAAGTTGGCGTGGATGCTCGTCTACCAATGCGACATCCAAATCTATTCGCAAATTTAAATTTCGAGTAGTTGGTCAAAGTTGAAAATCGACCGTGCATTTTCGCTACACTTAGGCTTAAAGGGTGAGAATATAGCTCAGAACGTCACGAAAGTTGGCGTGCGCATTTGTCTACCAAACGGGACATCCAAATCTATGCTCAATTTTCAATTCCGAGAAGTTGGTCAAATTCGAAACTCGATCGTGTGTTTTCGCTAGACTTGGGCTTAAAGGGGGAGAAAATAGCTCGGTACGCCACGAAAGTTGGGCGTGGGATGCTCGTCCTACCAATGGGACATCCAAAACTATTCTCAAATTTAAATTCCGAGAAGTTGGTCAAAGTTGAAACTCGATCGTGTGTTTTCGCTAGACTTGGGCTTAAAGGGTGTGAAAATAGCTCGGAACATTACGAAAGTTGGCGTGGACGCTCATCTACCAATGGGACATCCAAATCCATTCTCAAATTTAAATTCGAGATGTTGGTCAAAGTTGAAACTCGATCGTGCGCTTTTTCGCTAGATTTGGGCTTAAAGGGGGAGAAAACAGCTCGGACGTCACGAAATTTCGCGTGAGCATTTGTCTACCAATGGGACATCCAAATCTATGCTGAATTTTCAATTCCGAGAAGTTGGTCAAATTCGAAACTCGACCGTGCGTTTTCACTAGACTTGGGCTTAAAGGGGGAGAAAATAGCTTGGAACGTCACGAAAGTTGGCGTGGATGCTCGCTCTACCAATGGGACATCCAAAACTATTCTCAAATTTTAATTCCGAGAAGTTGGTCAAAGTTGAAACTCGATCGTTGCGTTTTCGCTAGACTTGGGCTTAAAGGGTGTGAAAATAGCTCGGAACGTCACGAAAGTTGGCGTGCGTATTTGTCTATAAACGGGACATCCAAAATCTATGCTCAATTTTTAATTCCGAGAAGTTGGTCAAATTCAAAACTTGACCGTGCGTTTCGCTAGACTTAGGCTTAAAGGGTGAGAAAATAGCTCGGAACGTCACGAAAGTTGGCGTGCACATTTGTCTACCAACGGGACATCCAAATCTATGCCTCAATTTTTAATTCCGAGAAGTTGGTCAAATTCGAACCTCGACCATGCGTTTTCGCTAGACCTAGGCTTAAAGGGTGAGAAAAATAGCTCAGAACGTCACGAAAGTTGGCGTGCGAATTTGTCTACCAACGGGCGACAATCCAAATCTATGCTCAATTTTCAATTCGAGAAGTTGGTCAAATTCGTAACTCGACCGTGCCTTTTCACCTAGACTTGGCCTTAAAGGGAGAGAAAATAGCTCGGAACGTCACGAAAGTTGGTGTGGACGCTTGTCTACCATAGGACATCCAAAACTATTCTCAAATTTCAATTCCGAGAAGTTAATCAAAGTTGAAACTCGATCGTGCGTTTTCGCTAGACTTAGGCTTAAACGGTGATAAAATAGCTCGGAACATCACGAAAGTTGGCGTGCGCATTTGTCCTATAAACGGGACATCCAAATCTATGATCAATTTTTCAATTCCGAGAAGTTGGACAAACTTGAAACTCGACCGTGCGTTTTCGCTCGACTTGAGCTCAAAGGGTGTGAAATTAAGCTCGTAATGTGAAGAAAGTTGGCAGTGCGCATTTGTCTACCAACGGGACATCCAAATCTATGCTCAATTTTTAATTCCGAGAAGTTGGTCAAATTCGAACCTCGACCATGCGTTTTCGCTAGACCTAGGCTTAAAGGGTGAGAAAATAGCTCAGAACGTCACGAAAGTTGGCGTGCGAATTTGTCTACCAACGGGACATCCAAATCTATGCTCAATTTTCAATTCCGAGAAGTTGGTCAAATTCGTAACTCGATCCGTGCGTTTTCGCTAGAAATTGGGCTTAAAGGGGGAGAAAATAGCTCGGAACGTCACGAAAGTTGGGGTGGATGCTTGTCTACCAATGGCACATCCAAAACTATTCTCAAATTTAAATTCCGAGAAGTTGGTCAAAAGTTGAAACTCGATCGTGCGTTTTCGCTAGACTTTGGCTTAAAGGGGGAGAAAATAGCTCGGAACGTCACGAAAGTTAGCGTGCGCATTTGTCTACCAACATGAAATCCAAATCTATGCTCAATTTTTAATTCCGAGAAGCTGGTCAAATTCGAAACTCGACCATGCGTTTTCGCTAGACCCTAGGCTTAAAGGGTGAGAAAATAGCTCAGAACGTCACGAAAGTTGGCGTGCGCATTTGTCTACCAACGGGACATCCAAATCTATGCTCAATTTTCAATTCTGATAAGTTGGTCAAATTCGAAACTCGATCGTGACCGTTTTCGCTAGACTTGGGCTTAAAAAAGGAGAAAATAGCTCGGAACGTCACGAAAGTTTGCGTGGATGCTCGTCTACCAATGGGGACATCCAAAACTACTCTCAAATTTAAATTCCGAGAAGTTGGTCAAAGTTGAAACTCGATCGTGCGTTTTCGCTAGACTTGGGCTTAAAGGGGGAGAATAATAGCTCGGAATGTCACGAAAGTTGGCGTGAGCATTTGTCTACCAACGGGACATCCAAATCTATGCTGAATTTTCAATTCCGAGAAGTTGGTCAAATTTCCGAAACTCGACCGTTGCGTTTTCGCTAGACTTGGGCTTAAAGGGGGAGAAAATAGCTCGAAACGTCACGAAAGTTGGTGTGGACCGCTTGTCTACCAATGGGACATCCAAAACTATTCTCGAATTTCGATTCCGAGAAGTTGGTCAAAGTTGAAACTCGATTCGTGCGTTTTCGCTTGACTTGGGCTTAAACGGGGAGAAAATAGCTCAGAACGTCACGAAAGTTGGTGTGGACGCTTGTCTACCAATGGGACATCCAAAACTATTCTCAAATTTCAATTCTGAGAAGTTGGTCAAAGTTGAAACTCGATCGTTGCGTTTTCCCGCCAGACTTGGGCTTTAAAGGGTGTGAAAATAGCTCAGAACGTCACGAAAGTTGGCGTGCACATTTGTCTACCAACGGGGACATCCAAATCTATGCTCAATTTTTCAATTCCCGAGAAGTTAGTCAAATTTGAAACTCGACCGTGCGCGTTTTCGCTAGACTTGGGCTTAAAGGGGGAGAAAATAGCTCGGACCGTCACGAAAGTTGGTGTGGACTCTTGTCTAGCAATGGGACATCCAAAACTATTCTCGAATTTCGATTCCGAGAAGTTGGACAAAGTTGAAACTCGATCGTACGCTTTCGCTAGACTTGGGCTTAAAGGGTGTGAAAAATAGCTCGGAACGACACGAAAGTTGGCGTGAGCATTTTTCTACCAACGGGACATCCAAATCTATGCTCAATTTTCAATTCTGAGAAGTTGGTCAAATTCGAAACTCGATCGTGCGATTTCTCGCTTGACTTGGGCTTAAACGGGGAGAAAATAGCTCGGAACGTCACGAAAGTTGGTGTGGACGCTTGTCTACCAATGGGACATCCAAAACTAATCTCAATTTTCAATTCCGAGAAGTTAATCAAATTTGAAACTCGACCGTGCGTTTTCGCTAGACTTGGGCTTAAAGGGGGCGAAAATAGCTCGGAACGTCACGAAAGTTGGTGTGGACGCTTGTCTACCAATGGGACATCCAAAACTATTCTCAAATTTCAATTCCGAGAAGTTGGTCAAAGTTGAAACTCGATCGTGCCGTTTTTCGCTTGACTTGGGCTTAACGGGGAGAAAATAGCTCGAAACGTCACGAAAGTTGGTGTGGACGCTTGTACTACCAATGGGACATCCAAAATTATTCTCAAATTTCAATTCTGAGAAGTTGGTCAAAGTTGAAACTCGTTCGTAGCGTTTTCGCTTGACTTGGGCTTAAAACGGGGAGAAAATAGCTCGGAACGTCACGAAAGTTGGTGTGGACGCTTGTCTACCAATGGGACAATCAAAAACTATTCTCAATTTTCAATTTCGAGAAGTTAATCAAATTCGAAACTCGACCGTGCGTTTTGCGCTAGACTTGGTCTTAAAGGGATAGAAAATAGCTCGGAACGTCACGAAAGTTGGTGTGGACGCTTGTCTACCAATGGGACATCCAAAACTATTCTCGAATTTCGATTCCGAGAAGTTGGACAAAGTTGAAACTCGATCGTGCGCTTTCGCTAGACTTGGGCTTAAAGGGTGTGAAAATAGCTCGGAACGTCACGAAAGTTGGCGTGCGCATTTGTCTACCAACGGGACATCCAAATCTATGCTCAATTATTCAATTCCGAGAAGTTGGTCAAATTCGAAACTCGACCGTGCGTTTTCACTAGACTTGGGCTTTAAAGGGGGAGAAAATAGCTTGGAACGTCATGAAAGTTGGTGTGGACGCTTGTCTACCAATACGACATCCAAAACTATTCTGAAATTTCAATTCCGAGAAGTTAATCAAAGTTGAAACTCGATCATGCATTTTCGCTAGACTTGGCTTAAAGGGTGTGAAAATAGCTCGGAACGTCACGAAAGTTGGCGTGCGGAATTTGTCTACCAACGGGACATCCAAATCTATGATCAATTTTTAATTCTGAGAAGTTGGTCAAATTCGAAACTCGACCCTTTCGTTTTCACTAGGCTTGGGCTTAAAGGGGGAGAAAATAGCTCGGAACGTCACGAAAGTTGGTGTGGACGCTTGTCTACCAATGGGGACATCCAAAACTATTCTCGAATTTCGATTCTGAAAAGTTGGACAAAGTTGAAACTCGATCGCTGCGCTTTCGCTAGACTTGGGCTTAAAGGGTGTGAAAATAGTTCGGAACGTCACGAAAGTTGGCGTGCGCATTTTTCTACCAACGGGACATCCAAATCTATGCTCAATTTTTAATTCCGAGAAGTTGGTCAAATTCGAAACTTGACCGATGCGTTTTCGCTAGACTTAGGCTTAAAGGGTGAGAAAATAGCTCGGAACGTCACGAAAGTTGCCGTGCGCATTTGTCTACCAACGGGACATCCAAATTTATGCTCAATTTTTAATTCCGACAAGTTGGTCAAATTCGAAACTCGACCGTGCGTTTTCGCTAGACTTGGGCTTAAAGGGGGAGAAAATAGCTCGGAACGTCACGAAAGTTGGCGTGGAACGCTCGTCTACCAATGTGACATCCAAATCTATTCTGAAAATTTATATTCCGAGAAGATGGTGAAAGTTGAAAATCGACCGTGAATTTTCGCTAGACTTGTGCATTAAAGGGGAGAAAATAGCTTGAAACGTCACGAAAGTTGGATTGGACGCTTTTCTAACAATGGGACATCCAAAAATATTCTCGAATTTCGATTCCGAGAAGTTGGACAAAGTTGAAACACGATCGTACAGCTTTTCGCTAGACTTGGGCTTAAAGGGTTTGAAAATAACTCGGAACGTCATGAAAGTTGGCGTGCGCATTTGTCTACCAACGGGACATCCAAATCTATGCTCAATTTTTATTCCGAGAAGTTGGTCAAATTCGAAACTCGACCATGCGTTGTCCCCTAGACTTGGGCTTAAAGGGTGTGAAAATAGATCGGAACGTCACGAAAGTTGGCGTGGACGCTCGTCTACCAATGCGACACTCCAAAACTATTCTCAAATTTAAATTTCGAGAAGTTGGTCAAAGTTGAAACTCGATCGTCGCGTTTTCACTAGACTTGGTCTTAAAGGGTGTGAAAATAACTCGGAACGTTACGAAAGTTGGCGTGGACGCTCGTGTACCAATGGGACATCCCAAACTATTCTCAAATTTCGATTCCGAGAAGTTGGTCAAAGTTGAAACTCGATCTTGCGCTTTCGCTAGACTTGGGCTTAAAGGGTGTGAAAATATCTCGGAACTTCACGAAAGTGTGCGTGGACCCTCGCCTACCAATGCGACATCCAAATCTATTCTCAAATTTATATTCCGAGAAGTTGGTCAAAGTTGAAAATCGACCGTGCATTTTCGCTAGACTTAGCTTAAAGTTTGAGAAAATAGGTCAGAAAGTCACGAAAGTTGGCGTGCGCATTTGTCTACCAACGGGACAACCAAATCTTATGCTCAATTTTCAATTCCGAGAAGTTGGTCAAATTTGAAACTCGACCGTGCGTTTTGACTAGACTTGGGCTTAAAGAGGGAGAAAATAGCTCGGAACGTCACGAACGTTGGCGTGGACGCTCGTCTACCAATGCGACATCCAAATCTATTCTGAAATTTATATTCCGAGAAGTTGGTCAAAGTTGAAAATCGACCGTGCATTTTCGCTAGACTTGGGCTTAAAGGGTGTGAAAATAGCTCGGAACGTCACGAAAGTTTGCGTGCGCATTTGTCTACCAACGGGACATCGAAATCTATGCTCAATTTTAAATTCTGAGAAGTTGGTCAAATTCGAAACTCGACCGTAGCGTTTTCACTAGACTTGGGCTTAAAGGGGGAGAAAATAGCTCGGAACGTCACGAAAGTTGGCGTGCGCATTTGTCTACCAACGGGACATCCAAATCTATGCTCAATTTTAAATTCTGAGAAGTTGGTCAAATTCGAAACTCGACCGTGCGTTTTCACTAGACTTGGGCTTAAAGGGGGAGAAAATAGCTCGGAACGTCACGAAAGTTGGTGTGGACGCTTGTCTAGCAATGGGACATCCAAAACTATTCTCGAATTTCGATTCCGAGAAGTTGGACAAAGTTGAAACTCGATCGTGCGCTTTCGCTAGACTTGGGCTTAAAGGGTGCGAAAATAGCTCGGAACGTCACAAAAGTTGGCGTGGACGCTCGTCTACCAATGTGACATCCAAATGCATTCGCAAATTTAAATTCCGAGAAGTTGGTAAAAGTTGAAATGTCGACCGTGCATTTTCGCTACACTTAGGCTTGAAGGGTGAGAAAATAGCTCGGAACGTCACGAAAGTTGGCGTGCGCATTTGTCTACCAACGGGACATCCAAATCTATGCTCAATTTTTAATTCTGAGAAGTTGGTCATAATTCGAAACTCGACCGTGCGTTTTCACTAGACTTGGGCTTAAAGGGGGAGAAAATAGCTCGGAACGTCACAGAAAGTTGGCGTGGACGCTCGTCTACCAATGGGATATGCAAAACTATTCTCAAATTTAAATTCCGAGAAGTTGGTCAAAGTTGAAACTACGATCGTCGCGTTTTCGCTAGACTTGGGCTTAAAGGGTGTGAAAATAGCTCAAAACTTCACGAAAGTTGGCGTGGACCCTCGCCTACCAATGCGACATCCAAATCTATTCTCAAATTTATATTCCGAAAAGTTCGTCAAAGTTGAAAATCGACGGTGCATTTTCCCTAGACTTAGGCTTAAAGGGTGAGAAAATAGGTCGGAAAGTCACGAAAGTTGGCGTGCACATTGTCTACCAACGGGACAGCCAAATCTATGCTCAATTTTCAATTTCGAGCAGTTGGTCAAATTTGAAACTCGAACCGTGCGTTTTCACTAGACTTGGGCTTAAAGAGGGAGAAAATAGCTCGGAACGTCACGAAGTTGGCGTGGAACGCTCGTCTACCAATGCGACATCCAAATCTATTCTGAAATTTACATTCCGAGAAGTTGGTCAAAGTTGAAAATCGACCGTGCATTTTCACTAGACTTGGGCTTAAAGGGGGAGAAAATAGCTCGGAATGTCACGAAAGTTGGTGTGGACGCTTGTCTAACAATGGGACATCCAAAAACTATTCTGGAATTTCGATTCCGAGAAGTTGGACAAAGTTGAAACTCGATCGTGCATTTTCGCTAGACTTGGGCTTAAAGGGTGTGAAAATAGCTCGGAACGTCACTAAAGTTGGCATGACGCATTTGTCTACCAATGGGACATCCAAATCTATGCTCAATTTTCAATTCCGAGAAGTGGTCAAATTCGAAACTCGACCGTTGCGTTTTCACTAGACTTGGGCTTAAAGGGGGAGAAAATAGCTCGGAACTGTCACGAAAGTTGGTGTGGACGCTTGTCTACCAATGCGACATCCAAGACTATTCTGAAATTTCAATTCCGAGAAGTTAATCAAAGTTGAAACTCGATCGTGCGTTTTCACTAGACTTGGGCTTAAAGGGTGTGAAAAGAACTCGGAACGTTACGAAAGTTGGCGTGGACGCTCGTGTACCAATGGGACATCCAAAACTATTCACAAATTTCAATTCCGAGAAGTTAGTCAAAGTTGAAACTCGATCGTGCGTTTTTGCTAGACTTGGGCTTAAAGGGTGCGAAAATAGCTCGGAACGTCACGAAAGTTGGCGTGGACAATCGTCTACCAATGTGACATCCAAATCCATTCGCAAATTTAAATTCCGAGAAGTTGGTCAAAGATGAAAATTCGACCATGCATTTTCGCTACACTTAGGCTTAAAGGGTGAGAAAATAGCTCGGAACGTCACGAAAGTTGGCGTGCGCATTTGTCTACCAACGGGACATCCAAATCTATGCTCAATTTTTAATTCCGAGAAGTTGGTCAAATTCGAAAGTTGACCGTGCGTTTTCACTAGACTTGGGCTTAAAGGGGGAGAAAATAGCTCCGAAAGTTGGTGTGGACGCTTGTCTACCAATGGGACATCCAAAACAATTCTCAAATTTCAATTCCGAGAAGTTAGTCAAAGTTGAAACTCGATCGTGCGTTTTCGCTAGACTTGGGCCTAAAGGGTGTGAAAATAGCTCAGAATGTCACGAAAGTTGGCGTGGACGCTCGTCTACTAATGTGACATCGAAATCCATTAGCTCGTAATGTGACGAAAGTTGGCGTGCGCATTTTTCTACCAACGGGACATCCAAATCTATGCTCAATTTTTAATTCCGAGAAGTTGGTCAAATTCGAAACTCTGACCGTGTGTTTTCGCTAGACTTAGGCTTAAAGGGTGAGAAAATAGCTCAGAACGTCACGAACGTTGGCGTGTGCATTTGTCTACCAACATGACATCCAAATCTATGCTCAATTTTCTATTCCGAGAAGTTGGTCAAATTGGAAACTCGACCGTGCGTTTTCGCTAGACTTGGGCTTAAAGGGGGAGAAAATAGCACGGAACATCATGAAAGTTGGTGTGGATGCTTGTCTACCAATGGGACATCCAAAAACTATTCTCAAATTTTCAAATTCCGAGAAGTTGGTCAAAGTTGAAACTCCGATCATGCGTTTTCGCTAGACTTGGGCTTAAAGGGTGTGAAAAATAACTCAGAACTTCACGAAAGTTGGCGTGGACCCTCGCCTACCAATGCGACATCCAAAACTATTCTCAAATTTAAATTTCGAGAAGTTGGTCAAAGTTGAAACTCGATCGTGCATTTTCGCTTGACTTGGCTTAAAGGGAGTGAAAATAGCTCGGAACTTCACGAAAGTTGGCGTGGACCCTCGCCTACCAATGCGACATCCAAATCTATTCTCAAATTTTATATCCGAGAAGTTGGTCAAAGTTGAAAATCGACCGGTGCATTTTCGCTAGACTTAGGCTTAAAGGTTGAGAAAATAGGTCAGAAAGTCACGAAAGTTGGCGTGCCGCATTTTTCTACCAACGGGACAGCCAAATCTATGCTCAATTTTCAATTCCGAGAAGTTGGTCAAATTGAAACTCGACCGTGCGTTTTCACTAGACTTGGGCTTAAAGAGGGAGAAAATAGCTCGAAACGTCACGAACGTTGGCGTGGACGCTCGTCTACCAATGCGACATCCAAATCTATTCTGAAATTTATATTCCGAGAAGTTGGTCAAAGTTGAAAATCGACCGTGCATTTTCGCTAGACTTAGGCTTGAAGGGTGAGAAAATAGCTCGGAACGTCACGAAAGTTTGGCGTGCGCATTTGTCTACCAACCGGGACATCCAAATCCATGCTCAATTTTTAATTCTGAGAAGGTTGGTCAAATTCGAAACTCGACCGTGCGTTTTCACTAGACTTGGGCTTAAAGGGGGAGAAAATAGCTCGGAACGTCAAGAAAGTTGGCGTGGACGCTCGTCTACCAATGGGATATGCAAAACTATTCTCAAATTTAAATTCCGAGAGGTTGGTCAAAGTTGAAACTCGATCGTGCGTTTTCGCTAGACTTGGGCTTAAAGGGTGTGAAAATAGCTCAAAACTTCACGAAAGTTGGCGTGGACCCTCGCCTACCATGCGACCATCCAAATCTATTCTCAAATTTATATTCCGAAAAGTTGGTCAAAGTAGAAAATCGACGGTGCATTTTCCCTAGACATTAGGCTTAAAGGGTGAGAAAATAGGTCGAAAAGTCACGAAAGTTGGCGTGCACATTTGTCTACCAACGGGACAGCCAAATCTATGCTCAAATTTTCAATTTCGAGCAGTTGGTCAAATTTGAAACTCGACCGTGCGTTTTCACTAGACTTGGGCTTAAAGAGGGAGAAAATAGCTCGGAACGTCACGAAAGTTGGCGTGGACGCTCGTCTACCATTGCGACATCCAAATCTATTCTGAAATTTACATTCCGAGAAGTTGGTCAAACTTGAAACTCGATCGTGCATTTTCGCTAGACTTGGGCTTAAAGGGTGCGAAATATAGCTCGGAATGTCACGAAAGTTGGTGTGGACGCTTGTCTAACAATGGGACATTCCAAAACTATTCTGGAATTTCGATTCCGAGAAGTTGGACAAAGTTGAAACTCGATCGTGCATTTTCGCTAGACTTGGGCTTAAAGGGTGTGAAATAAGCTCGGAACGTCACTAAAGTTGGCGTGCGCATTTGTCTACCAATGGGACATCCCAAATCTATGCTCAATTTTCAATTCCGAGAAGTTGGTCATAATTCGAAACTCGATCGTGCGTTTTCGCTAGACTTGGGCTTAAAGGGTGTGAAAAGAACTCGGAACGTCACGAACGTTGGTGTGGACACTCGTCTACCAATGTGACATCCCAAATCCATTCGCAAATTTTAAATTCCGAGAAGTTGGTCAAAGTTGAAATTCGACCAATGCATTTTCGCTACACTTAGGCTTAAAGGGTGAGAAAATAGCTCGGAACGTCATGAAAGTTGGCGTGCGCATTTGTCTACCAACGGGACATCCAAATCTATGCTCAATTTTTATTTCCGAGAAGTTGGTCAAATTCGAAACTCGACCGTGCGTTTTCATTAGACTTGGGCTTATAGGGGGAGAAAATAGCTCGGAACGTCACGAAAGTTGGCGTGCGCATTTGTCTACCGACGGGACATCCAAATCTATGCTCAATTTCAATTCCGAGAAGTTGGTCAAATTCGAAAGTCGACCGTGCCGTTCTCGCTAGACTATGGGCTTAAAGGTGGGAGAAAATAGCTCGGAAAGTCAACGAAAGTTGGTCGTGGACGCTTGTCTACCAATGGGACATCCAAAACTATTTTCAAATTTCAATTTCGAGAAGTTGGTCAAAGTTGAAACTCGATCGTGCGTTTTCGCTAGACTTGGGCTTAAAGGGGGAGAAAATAGGCTCGGAACGTCACGAAAGTTGGCGTGGACGCTCGTCTACCAATGGGACATCCAAAACTATTCTCAAATTTAAATTCCGAGAAGTTGGTCAACGTTGAAACTCGTTCATAGCGTTTTCGCTAGACTTGGACTTTAAGGGTGTGAAATAGCTCGGAACGTTACGAATGTTGGCGTGTAACGCTCGTCTACCAATGTGACATCCAAATCTATTCGCAAATTTAAATTCCGAGAAGTTGGTCAAAGTTGAAAATCGATCGTGCTATTTTCTCTACACTTAGGATTAAAGGGTGAAAGTTGGTCAAATTCGAAACTCGACCGTGCGTTTTCGCTAGACTTGGGCTTAAAAGGGGAGAAAATAGCTTGGAACGTCACGAAAGTTGGTGTGGACGCTTGTCTACCAATGGGACATCCAAAACTATTCTCAATTTTCAATTCCGAGAAGTTAATCAAATTCAAAACTCGAACCGTGCGTTTTCGCTAGACTTGGACTTAAAGGGGGAGAAAATAGCTCGGAACGTCATGAAAGTTGGTGTGGACGCTTGTCTACCAATGGGACATCCAAAACTATTCTCGAATTTCGATTCCAAGAAGTTGGACAAAGTTGAAACTCGATCGTGCGCTTTCGCTAGACTTGGGCTTAAAGGGTGTGAAAATAGCTCGGAACGTCACGAAAGTTGGCGGTGCGCATTTGTCTACCAACGGGACATCCAAATCTATACTCAAATTTAAATTCCGAGAAGTTGGTCAAATTCGAAACTCGACTGTGCGTTTTCGCTAGACTTAGGCTTAAAGGGTGAGAAAATAGCTCGGAACGTCACGAAAGTTGGCGTGCGCATTTGGTCTACCAACTGGACATCCAAATCTATGCTCAATTTTCAATTCCGAGAAGTTGGTCAAATTCGAAACTCGACCGTGCGTTTTCACTAGACTTGGGATTAAAGTGGGAGAAAATAGCTCGGAACGTCACGAAAGTTGGCGGTGCGCATTTGTCTACCAATGGGACATCCAAAACTATTCTCAAATTTAATTTCCGAGAAGTTAGTCAAAGTTGAAACTCGATCGTGCGTTTTCGCTAGACTTGGGCTTAAAGGTGTGCGAAAATAGCTCGCAACGTCATGAAAGTTGGTGTGGACGCTCGTCTACCAATGCGACATCCAAATCTATTCGCAAATTTAAATTCCGAGTAGGTTGATCAAAGTTGAAAATCGACCGTGCATTTTCGCTACACTTAGGCTTAAAGGGTGAGAAAATAGCTCAGAACGTCACGAAAGTTGGCGTGCGCATTTGTCTACCAATGGGACATCCAAAACTATTCTCAAATTTAAATTCCGAGAAGTTGGTCAAAGTTGAAACTCGATCGTGTGTTTTCGCTAGACTTGGGCTTAAAGGGGTGTGAAAATAGCTCGGAACATTACGAAAGTTGGCGTGGACGCTCATCTACCAATGGGACATCGAAAATCCATTCTCAAATTTAAATTCCGAGATGTTGGTCAAAGTTGAAACTCGATCGTGCGTTTTCGCTAGATTTGGGCTTAAAGGGGGAGAAAACAGCTCGGAACGTCACGAAAGTTCGCGTGAGCATTTGTCTACCAATGGGACATCGAAATCTATGCTCAATTTTCAATTCCGAGAAGTTGGTCAAATTCGAAACTCGACCATGCGTTTTTCGCTAGGACCTAGGCTTAAAGGGTGAGAAAATAGCTCAGAACGTCACGAAAGTTGGCGTGCGCATTTGTCTACCAACGGGACATCCAAATCTATGCTCAATTTTCAATTCCAAGAAGTCGGTCAAATTCGAAACTCGATCGTCCGTTTTCGCTAGACTTGGGCTTAAAGGGTGAGAAAATAGCTCGGAACGTCACGAAAGTTGGGCGTGGACGCTTTTCTACCAATGGGACATCCAAAACTATTCTCAAATTTCAATTCCGAGAAGTTAGTCAAAGTTGAAACTCGGTCGTGCGTTTTCGCTAGACTTGGGCTTAAAGGGTGCGAAAATAGCTCGGAACGTCACGAAAGTTGGCGTGGACGCTCCTCTACCAATGTGACATCAAAATCCATTCGCAAATTTAAATTCGAGAAGTTGGTCAAAGTTGAAAATCGACCGTGCATTTTCGCTACACTTAGGCTTAAAGGGTGAGAAAATAGCTCGGAACGTCATGAAAGTTGGCGTGCGCATTTGTTTACCAAAAGGACATCCAAATCTATGCTCAATTTTTAATTCCGAGAAGTTGGTCGAATTCGAAACTCGACCGTGCGTTTTCACTAGACTTGGGCTTAAAGGGGGAGAAAATAGCTCGGGAACGTCACGAAAGTTGGCCTGTGGTATGCTCGTCTACCAATGGGACATCCAAAACTATTCTCAAATTTAAATTCCGAGAAGTTGGTCAAAGTGTGAAACTCGATCGTACGTTTTCGCTAGACTTGGGCTTAAAGGGTGTGAAAATAGCTCGAAACTTCACGAAAGTTGCCGTGGACCCTCGCCTACCAATGCGACATCTAAATCTATTCTCAAATTTATATTCCGAGAAGTTGGTCAAAGTTGAAAATCGACCATGCATTTTCGCTAGACTTAGGCTTAAAGGGTGAGAAAATAGCTCGGAACGTCACGAAAGTTTGTGTGCGCATTTGTCTACCAACGGGACATTGAAATCTATGTTCAATTTTCAATTCCGAGAAGTTGGTCAAATTCGAAACTCGACCGTGCGTTTTCGCTAGACTTGTGCTTAAAGAGGGAGAAAATAGCTCGGAACGTCACGAAATTTGTTGTGGGACGCTTTTCTACCAATGGGACATCCAAAACTATTCTCAAATTTCAATTCCGAGAAGTTAGTCAAAGTTGAAACTTGATCGTGCGTTTTCGCTAGACTTGGGCTTAAAGGGTGCGAAAATAGCTCGGAACGTCACGAAAGTTGGCGTGGACGCTCGTCTACCAATGCGACAACCAAATCTATTTGCAAATTTAAATTCCGAGAAGTTGTGAAAGTTGAAAATCGACCGTGCATTTTCGCTACACTTAGGCTTAAAGGGTGAGAAAATAGCTCCGAACGTCACGAAAGTTGGCTGTGCGCATTTGTCTACCAACGGGACATCCAAATCTATACTCAATTTTCAATTCCGAGAAGTTGGTCAAATTCGAAACTCGACCGTTCGTTTTCGCTAGACTTGGGCTTAAAGGGGGGAGCAAATAGCTCGAAACGTCACGAAAGTTGGTGTGGACGCTTGTCTACCAATGGGACATCCAAAACTATTCTCAAATTTCAATTCCAAGAAGTTGGTCAAAGTTGAAACTCGATCGTGCGTTTTCGCTTGACTTGGGCTTAAACGAGGAGAAAATAGCTCGGAACGTCACGAAAGTTGGTGTGGACGCTTGTCTACCAATGGGACATCCAAAACTATTCTCAAATTTCAATTCCGAGAAGTTAGTCAAAGTTGAAACTCGATCATGCGTTTTCGCTAGACTTGGGCTTAAAGGGTGTGAAAATAGCTCGGAACGTCACTAAAGTTGGCGTGGACGCTCGTCTACCAATGTGACATCCAAATCTATTCTCAAATTTAAATTCCAAGAATTTGGTCAAAGTTGAAAATCGACTGTGCATTTTCGTTAGACTTAGGCTTAAAGGGTGAGAAAATAACTCGGAACGTCACGAAAGCTGTCATGAGCATTTGTCTACCAACGGGACATCCCAATCTATGCTCAATTTTCAATTCCGAGAAGTTGGTCAAATTGGAAACTCGACCGTGCGTTTTCGCTAGACTTGGGCTTAAAGGGGGAGAAAATAGCTCGGAACGTCACGAAAGTTGGTGTGGACGCTTGTCTACCAGTGGGACATTCAAAACTATTCTCAAATTTCAATTCCGAGAAGTTGGTCAAAGTTGAAACTCGATCGTGCGTTTTCGCTAGAATTGAGCTTAAAGGATGTGAAATTAGCTCGTAATGTCATGAAAGTTGCTGTGCGCACATGTCTACAAATGGGACATCAAAATCTATTCTCAGTTTAAATTCCGAGAAGTTGGTCAAAGTTTGAAAATCGACCGTGGGGTTTTCACTAGACTTGGGCTTAAAAGGCGAGAAAATAGCTTGAAACGTCACGAAAGTTGGCGTGCACTTTTGTCTACCAACGGGACATCCAAATCTATGTTCAATTTTCAATTCCGAGAAGTTGGTCAAATTTGAAACTCGACCGTGCGTTTTCGCTAGACTTGGGCTTAAAGGGTGTGAAAATAGCTCGGGAACGTTACGAAAGTTGGCGTGGACGCTCGTCTACCAATGTGACATCCAAATCCATTCTCAAATTTAAATTCCGAGAAGTTTGTCAAAGTTGAAAATCGACCGTGCATTTTCACTAGACTTGGGCTTAAAGGGTGAGAAAATAGCTTGGAACGTCACGAAAGTTGGCGTGCGCATTTGTCTACCAACGGGACATCCAAATCTATGCTCAATTTTCAATTCTGAGAAGTTGGTCAAATTCGAAACTCGACCCGTGCGTTTTCGCTAGAGTTGGGCTTAAAGGCGAAGAAAATAGCTCGGAACGTCACGGAAAGTTGGCATGTGCATTGTCTACCAACGGGACATCCAAATCTATGCTCAAATTTATATTCCGAGAAGTTGGTCAAATTTGAAACTCGACCGGTGCGTTTTCGCTAGACTTGCGCTTAAAGGGGGAGAAAATAGCTCGGAACGTCACGAGAGTTGGCGTGGACGCTTGTCTACCAATGGGACATCCAAAACTATTCTCGAATTTCAATTCCGAGAAGTTAGTCAAAGTTGAAACTCGATCGTGCGTTTTCGCTAGACTTGGACTTAAAGGGTGTGAAAATAGCTCGGAACGTTACGAAAGTTGGCGTGGACGCTTGTCTACCAATCTGACATCCAAATCCATTCTCAATTTAAATTCTGAGAAGTTTATCAAAGTTGAAGAATCGACCGTGCATTTTGCTAGACTTAGGCTTAAAGGGTGAGAAAATAGCTCGGAACGTCACGAAAGTTGGCGTGCGCATTTTTCTACCAACGGGACATCCAAATCTATGCTCAATTTTCAATTCTGAGGAATTTGGTCAAATTCGAAACTCGACCGTGCATTTTTGCTAGACTTGGGCTTAAAGGGGGAGAAAATAACTCGGAACGTTACGAAAGTTGGTGTGAACGCTTGTCTACCAATGCGACATCCAAAACTATTCTCAAATTTCAATTCCGAGAAGTTAGTCAAAGTTGAAACTCGATCGTGCGTTTTCGTTAGACTTGGGCTTAAAGGGTGTGAAAATAGCTCGGAACGTTACGAAAGTTGCCGTGGACGCTCGTCTACCAATCTGACATCCAAATCTATTCGCAAATTTAAATTCCGGAGAAGTTGGTCAAAGTTGAAAATAGCTCGGAACGTCACGAAAGTTGGCGTGCGCATTTGTCTACCAACGGGACATCCAAATCTATGCTCAATTTTCAATTCCGAGAAGTTGGTCAAATTCGAAACTCGACCGTGCGTTTTCACTAGACTTGGGCTTAAAGGGAGAGAAAATAGCTCGGAACGTCACGAAAGTTGGTGTGGACGTTTGTCTACCAATGCGACATCCAAAACTATTCTCAAATTTCAATTCTGAGAAGTTAGTCAAAGTTGAAACTAGATCATGCGTTTTCGTTAGACTTGGGATTAAAGGGTGTGAAAATAGCTCGGAACGTTACGAAAGTTGACGTGGACGCTCGTCTACCAATCTGACATCCAAATCTATTCACAAATTTAAATTCCGAGAAGTTGGTCAAAGTTGAAAAATAGCTCGGAACGTCATGAAAGTTGGTGTGCGCATTTGTCTACCAACGGGACATCCAAATCTATGCTCAATTTTCAATTCCGAGAAGTTGGTCAAATTCGAAACTCGACCATGCGTTTTCGGTCGACTTGAGCTTAAAGGGTGTTAGATTAGCTCGTAATGTGACGAAAGTTGGCGAGCGCATTTGTCTACCAACGGGACATCCAAATCTATGCTCAATTTTCAATTCTGAGAAGTTGGTCAAATTTCGAAACTCGACCGTGCGTTTTCGCTAGACTTGGGCTTAAAGGCGGAGAAAATAGCTCGGGACGTCACGAAACGTTGGTGTGGATGCTTGTCTACCAATGGGACATCCAAAACTATTCTCAAATTTCTATTCCGAGAAGTTAGTCCAAATTTGAAACTCGATCGTGCGTTTTCGCTAGACTTGGGCTTAAAGGGTGTGAAAATAGCTCGGAACATGACGAAAGTTGGCGTGGGCGTTTGTCTACCAACGGGACATCCAAATCTATGCTCAATTTAAAATTCTGAGGAGTTGGTCAAATTTGAAACTCGACCGTGCGTTTTCACTAGACCTGGCTTAAAGGGGGAGAAAATAGCTCGGAACGTCATGAAAGTTGGTGTGGACACTTGTCTACCAATGGGACATCCAAAACTCTTCTCAAATTTCAATTCCGAGAAGTTGGTCAAAGTTGAAACTCGATCGTGCGTTTTCCTTAGACTTGGGCTTAAAGGGCGTGAAAATAGCTCGGAACGTCACGAAAGTTGGCATGGACGCTCGTCTACCAATGTGACATCCAAATCTATTCTCAAATTTTATATTCTGAGAAGTTGGTCAAAGTTGAAAATCGACCGTGCATTTTCGCTAGACTTGGGCTTAAAGGGTGAGAAAATAGTTCGGAATGTCACAAAAGTTGGCGTGCGCATTTGTCTACCAATGGGACATCCAAATCTATGCTCAATTTTTAATTCCGAGAAGTTGGTCAAATTCGAAACTCGACCGTGCGTTTTCTCTAGACTTAGGCTTAAAGGGTGAGAAATTAGCTCTGAACGTCACGAAATTTAGCGTGCGCATTTGTCTACCAACGGGACATCCAAATCTATGCTCAATTTTTCAATTCCGAAAAAGTTGGTCAAATTCGAAACTCGACCGTGCGTTTTCGCTAGAGTTGGGCTTAAAGGGGGGAGAAAATAGCTCGGAACGTCACGAAAGTTGGTGTGGACGCTTGTCTACAATGGGACATCCAAAACTATTCTCAAATTTCAATTCCGAGAAGTTTGTCAAAGTTGAAACTCGACCGTGCATTTCGCTAGACTTGTGCTTAAAGGGTGAGAAAATAGCTCGGAATTTCACGAAAGTTGGGTGTGCGCATTTGTCTACCAACGGGACATCCAAATCTATGCTCAATTTTTTATTTCCGAGAAGTTGGTCAAATTCGAAACTCGATGGTGTGTTTTCGCTAGACTTAGGCTTAAAGGGTGAGAAAATAGCTCGGAACGTCACGAAAGTTGGCGTGCGCATTTGTCTACCAACGGGACATCCAAATCTATGCTGAATTTTAAAATTCGAGAAGTTGGTCAAATTGGAATCTCGACCGTGCGTTTTCGCTAGACTTGGGCTTAAAGGGGGAGAAAATAGATTGGAATGTCACGAAAGTTGGTGTGGACACGCTTGTCTACCAATGGGACATCCAAAGTATTCTCAAATTTCAACTCCGAGAAGTTGGTCAAAGTTGAAACTCGATCGTGCGTTTTCGCTATACTTAGGCTTAAAGGGGGAGAAATAGATCGGAACGTCATGAAAGTTGGCATGCGCATTTGTCTACCAACGGGACATCAAATCTATGCTCAATTTTTAATTCCGAGAAGTTGGTCAAATTCGAAACTCGACCGTGCGTTTTCGCTAGTCTTAGGCTTAAAGGGTGAGAAAATAGCTCGGAGCGTCATGAAAGTTGGTGTGCATGCTTGGTCTACCAATGGGGACCATCCAAAACTATTCTCAATTTCAATTCCAAGAAATTGGTCAACGTCGCAACGCCACCAGTGCGTTTTCTCTAGACTTGGGATTAAAGTGTGTGAATTAGTTCGTAAAATCACGAAAGTTGTAGTCGCACTCGCCATGTCTACAAATGTGACATCAAAATCTATTCTCAAATTTAAATTGTGAGAAGTTGGTCAAAGTTGAAAATCGATCGTGCATTTTCGCTAGACTTAGGCTTAAAGGGGTGAGAAAATAGCTCAGAACGTCACAAAAGTTGGCATGCACATTTGTCTACCAACGGGACATCCAAATCTATGCTCAATTTTTAATTCCGAGAAGTCGGTCAAATTCGAAACTCGACCGTACGTTTTCGCTAGACTTAGGCTTAAAGGGTGAGAAAATAGCTCAAAACGTCACGAAAGTTGGCGTGCGTATTTGTCTACCAACGGACATCCAAATCTATGCTCAATTTTCAATTCTCGAGAAGTTGGTCAATTTCGAACTCGACCGTGGCGTTTTCGTTAGACTTGGGGTTAAAGGCGGAGAAAATAGCTTGAGACGTCACGAAACTGGGTGTGGACACTTGTCTACCAATGGGACATCCAAAACTATTCTCAAATTTCAATTCCGAGAAGTTAGTCAAGTTCAAACTCGATCGTGCATTTTCGTTAGACTTGGGCTTAAAGGGTGTGAAAATAGCTCGGAACGTCACGAGAGTTGGCGTGGACGCTTGTCTACCAATGGGGACATCCAAAACTATTCTCGAATTTCAATTCCGAGAAGTTAGTCAAAGTTGAAACTCGATCGTGCGTTTTTGCTATACTTGGGCTTAAAAGGGTGTGAAAATAGCTGGGAACGTTACGAAAGTTGGCGGTGGATGCTCGTCTACCGATGTGACATCCAAATCCATTCTCAAATTTAAATTCCGAGAAGTTGGTCAAAGTTGAAAATCGACCGTGCATTTTCGCTAGACTTGGGCTTAAAGGGTGAGAAAATAGCTCAGAATGTCAAGGCATGCGCATTTGTCTACCAACGGACATCCAAATCTATGCTCAA